>OY728152.1:1653387627-1654637627 GCA_963277665.1 Viscum album
GGGTCTTTACTCATTTAATTATCCATTTAGTTGACTTTCTTCCTAAACATTGACCCCTCTTCTCATTTTCTTCAAGTTTCCTCCAAGGTGAAATCTCTTCTTTTGGGCATGATTCTTCAAGGTTAGTGTCTCAAATATTCTTCCTCTCTCCACTAATATTATTATTTATTTTTTTCTTCAAGTTTTTTTCTCCCCATGTGGAATATAGGATTTCATGTTTTGTGATTTTTTAATAAATATTTTTCAAATTTTAGTGTTCCTAGTCATCCTTTAAGGGTTTCTATTGCATCTTTGTGGTGAATTTATAATCCTTCAAGTTGATTTCATCATTACCAGTAAGTGGATCTATGTATTTTATTTCATTTATGGAACCATTAGTGATTTCATGTTTGTAACCCTGTATTTCAGTTGAAATAAATCATATAATGATTATCTATGATGATTCTATGAATTTATAAATTTTTTATCAAGTTATTTTGAATTCAAATGGTATTTACTAGGTTTAAATTCCTAAAACTAGTTTTCATGGAAACAATTCACACAAAGTGTTTGATTAAACATAAATCATGGTTTTCTATGAAATAATGAAAAGGGTTTTCATAAAAGATTTATTATTATTTATAATTAATTAACATCAAGTTTTTAATTTATTTTTTAATGATTAAGGGTTCATTTGGTTAATTTAAATTTAATTTTTTTATGTAAGACTAAGCTATGTTATTTTTACCTATTTTGATAATATCCAAGGGATTTATTTAAGTAATAAAAAGGTATATTTCATTATATTTAGTATGTTTTCCAAATATGAATATTTTTTTGATATGTTTAGATAATTACATTTATGTTGGTTCTCTTATATCCTTGAAAGCATGCTTATTTAGTGTTGATTATGGAAATGTTGGGTTATTTTTTGATTTGAATTATTGATAAAGGATTTATATTATTATGTCATTAATATTATCAAAAGGGGTTGTTTCTATAAATTTATTTTGGAGGTGATACATGATATTTATATTGATTTATTTTATTTATATTATGATTTCATATAGGACTTGTTTCTTCACCTCCATTAGTAACTCTCATGAGAACCCCACTACAAAAAAAGAACTAGCTAGCAGCGGTTTATTAACGGAAATTATATTAATTGACAAGAAATAAATTCAATTTAACAAATAATAATATAGAAGCAGTTTCCATTAAACCACTATGAAATGTTTTAAAAACCCCCTGATTTCTTCCTCCTCCCTCACTCCCTTTGTGTGACCTTAACCCCTATCATCCTCCTCCACTGACCTCCTCCTCTCCCCTTTCCTATGTGACCCCGACCCTGTAACCCCCCCCCCCGACCTACCTCTCCCTGAAAATAATGCAGAACCCCCCCCCCCCCCCCCTCCAACCTCCTGCCTCTGTCATCAGTGGAGACCCCAACCCTCCCCCACCCCACCCCCCTCTTCCCAATGGTGACACAGAACACTCCCTCTGATCTCCCTCTCCCTAGTGGTTCCCCTCCCTGGTGGTGAATTGGACCCCCCCCCCCCCCCGACCTCCCTCTCTCTAGATCATTTACACTCCTATTAGCCTCTTAAGGCTTCTTTGGACTTGTTTTGGTGATTTAGTGTCACATTTTGTGGAAGTGGAAGATCAAAGGTTAGTTTTCTATATTGCATAGTTCATTAAATTAATAAACACTTATTTCTTGCCTCTTTAATATAGGTTTTATATTCCTAATGAAATTATTATATGTTAATATATATCTATTTTAAAGGGAAACCATGTTTCACTTGTTTTCCATTGAATGTGATGGTTTTTTATATGAAAACATGTATTTTCAATTTATTTTTCAACTACCATGCACACCTAACATTTGATAAAATAATAGAATGTCTTTTATTACATGATTTAAATAATTTAAAAGTTGTTTTGGTATTTAAAATAATTTTTAATGGAAACTTATGAATTCCAAGGGTGTGAATGGACTTTTAAGAACCAATGTTGGGTTACCTTGAATACAGTGACTTTATAACGATTGAGTATTTGAGTTTTCAAAGGAAATTTTATAAAGAGGATTCTCAAAGTTTATTAGATTTTATGGTTGTAAAATTTCATAAATAGTCTTAAAATTTAACCATAGACCATGATCCTTGATATATTTTGGAAATTGAAATGTTATGGCATGTTAATTTCCCATAGGGGGTTTTCATATTGATTATTATTCACAATGAAAGAGAAGGGGATGTTTCTAAAATGTTTTATAGAGATGGGGTGAGCTTATATATTTAATGGTTAATTATATTCTTGTGTGATAATTAATGTTTGGCCTCTATTTTATAACATGGTAAGCGATGGTTGGTTTTTCAAGAAATTCAGGTGCACATATAAAATGACCTTAAATGGTAGAATGAAGTATAACCTAAAACTTCTGTGTTTATTGGTTTTATCCATACAATAGTGTGTGATATCCAAGTAAAGTATACTTTGCATTCATATTTTTAAAGGGGTTCTCTTGGTCTTTGTTAGACCATGGGAAATGGTTCAGACATTGATCAATGTATCTAATTTTTCAATGGAATGAACACTCCTTAATTACAACACTAAGATAAAATACACCATTATATTTTTCTCCTATAAAAATAATATCATATAGATATAAAATATAAAAAAATTATCAATATTTATCAAATTTAATGTAGAGTTTGTTTTTCATTCTTCCATTAATAAATATTAATTGTTTCAAGCATATATCTAACTTCAAATACCATGATCTTGAGTCTTATTCTAACCCGAATAGATTCTTCTTTAATTTTTATTATACCTATTTGATTAAACATTTATATGTTTATATTTTAATGTATAGGGAGAATAAAATCCAATGTCTATAGATAAAATTTGGATTACTTTACTTAGAAACACACCTCAGTATGCTAAGGGATTGGAAGAATTTTTAGATTATGCAATTGAAAACCGATCAGTGGATGGTAGAATAAAATGTTTGTTTCCTAATTGTAAATTAAAGAAATGGTTGAATAGAAACAAAGTATATGATAATTTAATATTGAAATAGTTTCTTGGTTTATAAGTATTTTGGATTTGGCATGGTGAATCAAATGTTATGAAAATTCAAAACATTGAAAGTATTTTCAATGAAATACAAAGTGACCCAACAGAGGAGAATTCAGTTTGAAATTTTTTAAATGAATCATTTGGTTTTTCAAAATACAATGTACAAAATTTTAATAGATCAATATAATATTTAGTTGATCCTGAGTAGGTTAATCTTTCTCAGAACATCAATGAAAAAAAATATTTAATGATTACAAAAGTTATCATTGAACACGGTGTGCTAAATCATAAATTTTATTAATAATATATTAATTATAAAATTATAATTTTTAAAAAATATTTAATGATTAAAAAAGTTATCATAGGAAAAAAACCGCATATTGATTTTTGAAATGTGGGAATCAATGCCACATCAATCTGAGTTACGGTTTTCCTGTGATTCCCATAAATACAATTTTAGTGTTTTAAAAAACCAAAATGCACATTTAACGATCAAAAAAATAAAAAAAATATCTTGTATTGAAGTGAAATCATTGGAAAACCACCATTTAATTATTTTTTACATGTAAAAGCAAAAAAAATGTTCATTCAACATGCGGTGTGCTCAGAATGACTTAATAAAAAATTTAAAAGATATTAAAGTTTTAAAAAAATGCGTCAGGGGGTAAAATATAAGAAAATGAAGTCATATTGCCCTAAAATAATGGTAAAATGATTGTATATTTAATTTTGAAATGTAGTAACTGACAGCACATCATTCTAAATGGTGGTTTTCTTGTTATGGTTGTAAATGTGTTTTTAGTATTTTAAAACACTAAAACGTGCATGAAATGGTCAAAACCATATAAAATAACCTCATATTTATGTGTAATAATTTTAAAACCACTAATGATTTATTTTTTACAAATACCCATATAAAACATGTCAATCTGATGTGTGGTGTGGTCAAAATGACTCAGTAACCACGTCTTAAAGGTACAAAAACCTTTAAAAACAAGTGTTTGGGGGTCAAAACTAGGAAAAAAATGTTGTATTGCCCTAAAATAAGGGGAAAGTGACTATATATTTAATTTAAAAATTTATAAAATGATAGAACATCATTCCAAAAGATGGTTTGCCCGTTATGGCCATAAATGCGTTTTTAGTATTTTAAAACACTAAAACATGCATAGAATGGTCAAAATCATATAAAACGGCATCATATTGACATAAAATCATTTTAAAATCACCACTGAGTTATTTTTGATGTGTAAATGTAGAAAACACATCAATATGATGTGTGGTGTGGTCAAAATGACTCAATAACCACTTCTTAAAGGTATAAAAACTTTTAAAAACAAGTGTGAGGGGATCAAAACTGGGAAAACAATGTCATATTTCCCTAAAATCATGAGACAATGACCATTTATTTAATTTTGAAATTTATAAATCAATAGAATATTATTTTGAATTATGGTTTTTCTATTATGGTTGTAAATGCATTTTAGTGTTTTAAAACACTAAAACATGCATGGAACGGTCAAAACCAAAGAAAAAACATCATATTAAAATGAAATAATTTTAAAACCACTGGTGAGTTATTTTTGATGTGCACAGACAGACAAAACATCAATCTGATGTGAACTGTGGTCAGAATGACTCAATAACCTTTTCTTATAAGTATAAAAACCTTTAAAAATGAGTTTTGGGGGGTCAAAACCCGGAAAACGACATTATATTTCTCTAAAATCATGGGAAAATGACCGTATATTTAATTTTAAAATATAGGAATCTAAGCCACATCATTCTGAATGATGTTTTTCCCATTATGGTTGTAAACACATTTTTAGTGTTTTAAAACACTAAAATGTGCATAGAATGGTCAAAATCATAGAAAATGACCACAGATTGACATAAAATCATTGGAAAACCATTGCTAAGTTATTTTTGACATTTAAGTGTAGAAAAAAATCGATATGATGTGTGGTGTGGTCAGAATGACTCAATCACCACTTCATAAAGGTACAAAAACTGTTAAAAACAAGTGTCGGGGGGGTCAAAACTAGAAAAACAATGTTAAATTTCCTTAAAATTAGAGAAAAAAGACTGTATATTTAATTTTGAAATATAGGAAATAATGGAACATCATTCTGAATTATGGTTTTTCCATTATATCCATAAAAGTGTTTTAGTGTTTTAAAACACTAAAACATACATGGAATGGTAAAAACCATAGAAATAAACCATAGATTGACGTCAAATAAATGGAAAAATACCACAAAGTTATTTTTTAAATATAGGAAATTTTGTGATACAAAGTATTTAAAAAAATGTTAAGTAAATTTCAAGAACATTGCATGTTTCTTTAAAAATAAATTAGAATAATTACTTTTCCCTTTTCAGTTTCAAGAGTAAAATATTATCTTAAATATGTAATTTAATGTTTTCAAAGTGTTTTTCATTATATATTATTTGTTTTATGTTAAAATATATTCTTTTTTATTAACAAAATAAAAAAATTATGTCCAACATTCAGAATATATTCTATGTATTTTCTTTTTCGCATTTATTTTCTTAAATATTCTAGTTTTCATTGTAGGTGGCAGATTCCAACACTAGGCAGGAGGTTGACCATTATGATCCATGACATTCTTCAAAATGAAATCGTGATGGTTCTTAGTTTCCATGGTATGTTAAAATTGTATCAATTATTCTACTGTAATTATGATTAATTAAGTTTAATTTTATTTTTTCTTTTTCTTTTTTTTACAGTTGATGAGATGACGTGGTCGGTTTCATATGATGAGCTGTATTGAAGGTAGATAGATATAGTGGAGGTCATGAAATGGATGTATATTGGTCATGACATAGATGCAGTGGAGGTGGAAAAATGTATTCATTGATAAATATATGGGTTGACTAAGATTAAGGTTATGATGATTGAGTAGGTTTGTATATTAATTATAAATTATGACGTATATATGATGGTTTATCATATAGTCATGTTTTAGTTTATTTCATGTCGCTTTTTTTATATTTACATATTTTTATTAAATAATTTAAAATAAATATGATTTAGATATGGTTTTTAGAAAACGTCGCTAAATACATAAAAAAATATGTTTAGTGGTGGTTAAGATTAACTGTCGCTAAAATAAACCACTGCTGAAAATATCAGCGGCAATTATTTAAATTTTTTACATATTTCTATGGGATGTTTTTTTATTAAAAAACTAATGCTAAATAAAACAAAAACGACCACTGAATAATCCAAAAACAACACATAATAAAACTTCCATGAAATTATTGAAACTGCAGCTAAATGACTAGAAATCATGAAATACACCGTGGTTTTTTAAACCACCATGATACTAATAGGTAGATTTTTAAACTGCTACTAGTCAACAAAAAACCACTGCTACCGCACCTTTTTTTATTTCTATGGATAATTAAGTTAGAAATTAATAAATGATTGTTATACTAGTTTATATTATTCCATGGCTAGTGTCCTTTAGTGTATGATGAGACTCTTACTATAAGGCGTGTCACCTAGTGAGGCAGGTTGAGAGTAAACCAGGGGGTATTTTATTAGGAATGTGTTATTAGGTTGGTTGATGGTTCCACTTGAGTACATCTAGGATTGTCCCATTAGGACCTAGTGAGTTTTCCATGATGCTTATTATATTATGTTATGTTGTTATTTTAATTTTTCTCATTTTATATTTCATTATTTTTATGTTGTTTGAGATATGGTCATCCATTATGATTGTTGTTAATTTTTCAATTTCTATTTTCATTATTCATCTTTTTAATATTTTCATGAATCTTGGTTTATATGAACATATAAAAAGGATGTTTCATTTACATTATCTTATAAATTAATTGATTCTTTATTATTTTTTCCCTTAACCAATAGTATCCCATTATAAACTCACATTTCCATTACTTATGATCTTATAATAAGTATTTTGGAGCATTTCTTTAAAACATGGGAATATTTCAATGTTTTAAAGTAATTTTTAAATGATTTATTCTTACACATCCCTTTGTTTTTGTTTTTATAATATAATATGTGTTTAGATTAATTTTGAATAACATGTTTACTTACAAAAAAAATTTACTTATAATATCCCCATTTTACTTTATTTTATTAAAAATGTAGTATGTGGTTTGCATTAGCATAGCATGGTTTAATTTATAAATGTTATGAATGGATAATGTTGTAAAATACTACTGGGCATGTTTATACCACACCCAACATACACACTTTATTGTGTATGTAATATTAAAGTATTTATACAATTATTTAGGGTATGATCTCCATGTTAGATACGATGCATTATTATTCTGATAGCATGTTGTCCTTGAGATGTAGAGGTGATCTTTGGTCACATAGAGATTTATCTGTGATGTTTTGAGTCATATATACCTTTTGTTATGTATCTTCTATCAACCATACAGGTCATTTTGTGTATCCTTTTTCTTGTTACATGTTAAGTATCATTTTATTTACTTTGTTGGCATCTCCTTATGGATGTTCCTTTTATTCGATATGGTTATGTCATGTTTGGTTATTTTGTATTTTAAAACATCTCATTTGATTTGCATGGATGTCCAATGTATGTGTAATATCCCAAAACCCACACTTCTAGATCTAGTGCTAAAAACATAAGCTTTACAATTTTGGATTTGATTCTAATAAATGTGACCAATTTTTTTCCATCAAAAACTTACAATATAAAAAATAAATATTATATCACTTTCATACCCGAGGACCTTTTAGGTTTATAGTTTTAGAGAATTAGGAAAAATATTAACAACTTGGGTTCATAAATAACTGGTTTGTAAAGGTCAGCATCCTCACCCACTAAAATCTTCACATATAGTAACCCTGTTAGGTATAACACACTTAAAACCTTTCTTCATGACCTGGAGAAAAAAATAAGAAAATGGTGAGATCAAATACTCAGTAAGGGTAAACAATGGAGATATTAATGATCATATAAGCATAACATGATAAAAAGTGTATAAGAAAATAAACTTAATATATGAAAACCATAACCTATATATCATATATCCTAATTTTGATTCATAGCATAAATCTTGGCAGTTCATAAGACATGAATCATAAATGAATTAAAGAAAATGATCCAGGATCATAACATTGGCATAATACATGGAATTTTGGAATACACATAAGCATAAAAAATCATTTACTTAGTATTCAATTCTCTTTTCTTGGACTATCATAGTGGAAAGGGTTCACTCCCCAAACAACCATAGTAGTCAAGGTTTACTCCCAAGACTATCATAGTGGACAATATCTCTTACTAAACTGGGATCACTCCCCATTCCAGTCCTATTTATCTCATGAGATATCAATCTTTACTCAATTCATTGGAGGTATATATAGATCCCACCCATCATTGGTTATAAGAAAAATCACTATCCTTGGTTATAATGTAACCACCTTCCTTGATTATAACGTAACCACCATCTTTGATTATAATGTAACCATCGTCATATAATTAAAACCATACATATGTATTCCGTAAGAGTATAAAACACTCTTTAAATCAGAACCCATGAAAATAAATAGGTTTCATAAACATTACATCATAGCATAACCCATGGAAAAGAAATGGGTTTCATACACATTTCATCATGTCATCAAATTATAACTCATGGAAAGGTAACATGTTTCATAAACACCATGTCATCATAAAAATAAACCATCCATAGAATGAATAAGGATGGTATACTTCGATCATATCCCTAGTAAATCTTAAGTAACATCAAAGGATGTCATATTAGATGGAAAATAATTTTTAAATATCACTTGGAATAATCATTTAGGAAAATAACTTTACCATTTTAAAATCACTTATCATTTTTTTAAGTCTCACCCTTATAAATGAAAAAATATATATTTGAAAGTAAAGTTTTAAACTTGTAAAGTAATATTCAAATCATTGAGGTTTCATGATGGTGTGAAATTCTATTCATTCCATATAATTTAAAAAACATTTCATTCACACTTTTGTAAGAAAATTAAAAAAGTACCTTGTTAGAAAAATGATAGGAAGATTCCTTTTAAACCATTTTGTAAAATGTTAAATAAGGGTAAAATTACTTTAAAAAATAATTTGATAATAGTAAAAATATCTTGGGAAATATTTTTATAAAAAATGTACATAGAAGATAAATATTCTCCAGTGGAGACTTAAAAATAAACAATCCCTAATATTTATGATATTTTGAAATAAACCCTTGTAGGTTTCAGGCGCAGTGGAAGCACGTGGATGGGTGTAACCAACTTTAATTTTACCGTTAACAATGAGCAATCTAAGATCTAACATGATGATAAAATGTTGGATCATCAGAATATAATAAAGAACCGAAAGGAAAGAGGGAAGCCCTGGAACCATGGATAAGATCATCACATGTTGGTTATAATTAATTTAATTAAAAATACAATTATTACCTTGATAGAATTCTCTCTCCGTTGATGTTTCTGGTCACGATCCAATGTGATTCGTCATTGCGTAACAAAATCCAAGTGTAGGCTTCCTCTAGCGGTAATCCACACGTGCTCCACATATATTTGGACATCACTGAAGGGATATATAGGTGTTAGCATAGAAGAGCCTTCGCTTGTGATGTCCACCTTTGATCACCTTGAGAGCCGCTTCCAAATCTCTCTCATTGATCTGGTGGAGGAGGATCTCTCTCATAACTTGAGAGTGCTTTTTGAGGAAAGGAATTATCTTTTGGCTAGAGAGATTTCTCCAGATCCGTTTTGCACAACCCTAGAGAATGGCTAGGATTAATAAGAATAATTTAATTGGGATTTATAATACTTATAAAAATAAAATAAAATAATTACCCAAAGGTATTTATTTATTTCATTTAATTCTTAGTAAGACCCCGTGTCTAATAATAATGTTTGACCATTATTATCACTTGTAATGCACCCAAATAATTACACCTAATAATATTTAATTAAATAGATAATATTATTTCTCACAAATCCACAAAAAAAACTACACGGTGTGTACTTTTTTTTCATTTTCTTTATTTCCTCCACCACATTTATTAGACCTTGAATAATGAATATTTATTTATTAAATAAATATCACTACATTACTCACTAATAAATATATTATTTCACCCACAATATATTCTCTTGAATAACCAGTGTCGAAATAAATGTGATATGGCATCCTTGAATAATTATTAAACCACAATCGGTTATAATCTTTATTCAACTTTTCAAATAAATATATAACTAAGATACTTAGATACACTTAGTGTGTGGCCCTATAGGCCTCTTTCTGAGTGGAATTAGGCGGAGCCTACCTAAAGTCCAAGGATAACATCTTGCAGCATGCCAAGGAACCCATAGAGAAAGAAGTTAATGTTGTAATGACGTGTCACCTCCTACGAATGCTTACCATGTAATGTAATCCCTTTGTCTCGATATCTCCAATCAAGCAGGTTGCATGCTAGTGCCATTAACTCATGTGCTCGATTATCCTTTCTTTGACTTCCTGGAATTGAACTTTCCCATTTATCACCATGGCCATTGATTTATTTAGGATATATCAATTCCATAAAAGGGCTTAAGATATCAACTTTTGTTATGGAATAGAAGGGACAAATCCTTTCTCGCATTATCTATTAATGTAGTAATGCTTGTGACGCACCTAACATATCCTACCTCACTGCAAACAGTGTGTCATCACAGTTTTCATCAATACATATAATTTTGAGAGTTATAATAACCATTAATAATAATCTTAAAGTATAAGGACCAATACACATGTCTGCAGATAGGAACATCCAATAACACTATGAAATGTGGATTTCCTACTGGCGGGTCTCATTCTCATAATATCCTCATAGATATTACCAAGGGCACACACCATGAGAAGGTGCCTCAAAGTTTTATGAGTCCTCACCCCTAATGTCCTATATTATTTGTGTCCCTCAAATAACATCATTAGGCCATAGAACATATATTCAAGAATAGTGCTATGGCACTTCTGGGTTCTCATCATAGTAGGGATTCGATATGACCCTTTAGTAAAACATCTATCCTTATGATATTATCACATGAATTTTCATGCAAAAGAACAATAAAGATGTGATAAGGTATTTATTAATATTCAAATCCATGAATACAAGTTTATCATAAAGTACAAAGTAGTTGTTTCTAGGCCACTAACTCCAACAAACTCTCACTTGGACTAGAGCCAACTGCTAACAACCTTTAACCCGCTAGCTCTCACATGATATTCATTCTTTTTCTGAGATAGTCCTTTAGTCATGGGGTCTTCCATGTTCTCTTTTGTGGACCCTCTTCTTACTTTAACTTCACTCCTTTGATAGAAATCCATCAAGAGGTGATTCTTCCATAGAATTTTATTTTTCTATTGAAGTGACCTTGGTTCTTTTGCAAGATCCACTGCTAAAGTATTATCATAATACAATGTGATAGGGTCTCTACTTCTAGGCACCACATCAAGATCTTGGACAAAGTTACAAATTCAGATGGCTTCCTTGGCTACATCAGAAGCTGCTATATATTAAGACTCTGCTATAGAATTAGTTACAACTGGCTGCTTTGAACTCTTCCAGCTCACAGATCCTCCTTTGAGACAGAAAAAATATCTTTATTGTGACTTTAGATGGTTCTGATCTCTCTGAAAACTAGCATCAGAATACCCTCTAATGACAAGATCCTCATCTCCTCCATACACCAGGAACATATCCTTAGTTATTCTCAGATACTTAAGGATGGTCTTAACAAAAGTCCAATACTATTCTACTGGATCTTCTTGATATCTTCCTACCATGCTTAGTGCATAGGAAACATCAAGCCCGGTACATAACATGGAATACATGATGGATCATATAGATGAAGGGTATGGGATCTTGCTCATCCTATATTTCTTCTGTTGTGTTTGATGAAACATTCTCTTAGAAATATATAGGTCATGTGACACTAGAACCAATCCCCTCTTGGATTGTTCCATACTAAATCTCTTTAGTATCTGGTCAATGTATATACCCTGACTTATTCCAAGCAGCCTCTTGGATATATCATGAATGATCTTGATCCCTATAATGTAGGATGATTTTCCTAAGTCATTTATGGAGAAACACTTGTTCATCCAATCCTTAATTTATTGTAAGACTGGTACATCATTTTCAATAATAAATATGTCATCAACATATACTACTAGGATAATGACCGCATTCCCATTAAACATCTTATAAACACATGGATCACATTCATTCTTAATAAAACCAAATTCCTTTATGTCTTTATCAAATCAAATGTTCCATGACCTGGATGCTTTCTTTAATCCATAAATATATTTCTACAACTTGAAAACTCTTTTAGATTCACCTAGTGTCACAAACCCTTCTAGTTGTGTCATATATACATCTTCCTGAAGGTTCTCATTAAGGAATGTTGTTTTGACATCCATTTTCAAAATCTCGTATTCATGGTAAGCTACTATGGAAAGTAATATTCTTATGGATTTAAACATGGAAACTAGAGAGAAGGTTTCATCATAGTAAATTACTTGACACTCTATAAATCCTTTATCCACTAGTCTTACTTTA
This sequence comes from Viscum album, assembly GCA_963277665.1. Lineage (NCBI taxonomy): Eukaryota > Viridiplantae > Streptophyta > Magnoliopsida > Santalales > Viscaceae > Viscum > Viscum album. Next base: position 1,653,400,303 of record OY728152.1, read on the forward strand.
TAGGTTCTAACTTGACCTTCTATGTCCAGCTTTCTCTTGAATACCCATTTTCATCCAACGGGATTTACATCAACTGGATCATCAACCATAACCTTGACTTGGTTTTAATACAAGGAATCCATCTCATAATTAATAGCTTTTATCCATCTTTTAGCTTTTGATATATCGACTGCTTCCTTATAGGAGAGAGGTTCATCATTTTCCAACAATAATGATTCACCATCCTTGGTGACAAGGAAACCAAATCTCTCTGGTTCCCTTACCTCTCTTGAGATCCTATGTAGTACTTGTGTTTCTAGAACCTCTTCCACCGGGACCTGTGGAACTTGTTCTTATACCAACTCATGTGTATCTTGAGCATCAACTTTTTCGAAGTCAATCTTTCTCCCACTATCCTTTTTGATTATGTTCTCCCTCTCAATAAAGACGACTTGTCTGGCGATAGTCACATTCTTATCTAAAGGATTATATAGGTAATATCCTTTCGTTTATATGGGATATCCTATAAAGATACACCTCATTCCCTGGGGTGATAGTTTTTTTTCTGGGAAGGCCTTAACAAATTCCTCAAATCCCCATGCACATGTGTATGAAAAAATGGGTTTCTTTCCATTCCATAACTCGGTGAGAATTCCATTTTCCACCTTAGTTGGTACTTAATTTAATGTGTATTCTGAATTTTGTAATGCATATCTCCAAAAGGATAATGGAAGATCTACATGACTCATCATTTACCTCGCCATGTCCAACAAGGTGTGGTTCCTCTTTTCACTAACACCATTCAACTGTGGTGTATAAGGATGAGTTAGTTGAGATAGAATACCAGACTCTCGTAAAAGGTTGATGAACTCTTGGTTAAGATATTCTTCACCTTGATCTGGTCGAATATTCTTTATCTTCTTACCAATATGATTCTATAATTCATTCTTGAATTACTTAAATTTCTCCAAGGAATCTTACTTATACCTCATTAAGTAGATATATCCATATCTATTCAAATTTTTAGTAAAAGTAATGAAGTAATAATATCCACCTCTAGATTCTATGGGAAATGGTCCACACACATCTATGTGTGCCAATCCTAGAAGCACTATGGCCTTTTCACCTTGTCCAAAGAAAGGCAGCTTGGTCATTTTCCCTTGTAAACAAGTGTGAAATCTATCAAGTGGTTTTATCTTAGTAGAATCTAAATAAACATATTGGTAGATATTTTTCAAGTGCTTCTCATTTACATGACTAAGATGGTGATTCCACAACTGGGTGTTGTATGATTCATGTGAGTTTGTTTTGTTATCAATTTCCAACACTTGGTTTTCTTAATTTAATACATACAAACCATTATTTAAATGTTCCATACCATAACATATGTTATTCTTATAAAATAAACACCCCTTATTTACAAACGTGAAAATAAATCCATCCATATCTAAACATGATATATAAATTATGTTCTTAGTAATGCTAGGTACATAATAACAGTTATATAAAACCAAAAGCATTCCAGTTAGAAATGAGAGATGGTAATCGCCAATGGCCAACACAGCTAGCCTCACGCCATTGGAATCTCGAAGATCTATCTCGCCTCTGGAAATATTTCTAAATATAGTTGGTTCATACATTTGAATTCATATGTGATCCCCACATGCTGTATCTAATACCCAATGTGTATAAATGGAAAGATTTCACTCGATAACAAACACACCTTTAGCATCCCCATGCTTCTGGGTACAGTTCCTCTTCTAGTGGTCTAGATTTCCACATGAAAAACATATTGCCTCTCATTCATTTCCCTACCTATGGATCTTCCCCTTCTTGTAGAGATGGTGCTTAGGGGATTCAAACCATTTATAAATACTTGGCCCCTTTTCCTTGTCCTTCCTCTTCTTATTCACCATAAGGACAGTGGGTTTTTCACACCCCATGTCCTTATCTACCTAGAGAATCAAGGTCAAAAGTTCTAATAGACTCTTTTAATTGTTGATCATGTTTTAGTTGACAATAAAGCTAGAGAAGGTCTTGGGAAGTGATGATAGGATGAGATATGTATGCAAATCATCTGGGAACTTAATCCTTAAGATGTATAGGCGTTCAATGTAGCCAATAATCTTGACTACATGAGGCCCATATGGCACAGACTCTCCAATCTTAGTTGTGAACAAATCATTGGATATCTCATGTCTCTCATGTCTCTCCTTCTCTTGATAGATATCCTTAAGGTGAGATATCATGCTATACGCATCCATGTTTTCATGTTGCTTAAAGATCTCATTAGACATGGATGATAGCATGAAACATTAAAAATATGTGGAATCATCCAAATGTTTTATATAGAGAGATATTTCCTCATCATTGGCCTCTTCTCCAGGTGAAACTGGAACAGGATCCTCTAGTACATACAATTTCCTCTCGTGGCGAAGGATGACACGAAAACGCCTCTACCACTCCTGTAAATTAGTGTCGGTGAGAAGTTTTTCCTTCTTAATTATGGTTCTCAAATATAAGTTTGATTTCATTTTTCTTTTCATTTATAAAAATTAATATGAGAAAATATTTATTACTTTATCATGATAAAACTAAGACAAATAAATAAATTAATACTTATTAGTCTCCCCCTAATTTATCAAAATACAATATCCCTCACCATTGACTTTGGAATATTTCGTTTCCTAAATATTCTAGTGGAAATGATCCATATTTACCTTCACATTACCCCCAACTAGTTTTTTTCAAGTAATTTTAAAGGTTTTAGGTAGGCATTCCAATTGCTAACTACATTAACTCACAACTCCTTGATCTGCTGAGTGGACTTCCCAATCATGAAATCCTTTTATTTTGGATTTCCTTAAACTTTGCATATGGGTCACACAAAGTCCTACAGTGGAAGTCAACCCTTTATGTGAACCAATTTAAGTCAACCCAAAACCTTGAATTAGAACTCCCTGATAATTTAAAGCACCCTATCTAGGTTTGTTCAAGCACTTTGAACTATGGTCCGATTCTAACCAATATTATAGAAGGTTATACCGACTTAATATTTCATTGAGGTATTTTATCCTTATACATAAATTTCAATTTTTTTATCTTTGATTACATTATTTTTAATATCAATTGGGATATAATTAAGTGATTAATCATGTCTAAGAAAATATTTATGCATAAGCTGATCTTATTTTAGTTATATCTTTCATTCTTTTTTTAATTCATTAATTGTGTGATCATGACAACACACCCACAATAAATAAACCATACAATGGACAGAAATAAAAATAAATGGCATGGTCATGAGCTTTTTCTATTGGTTAGTTTACCTATTGGTTAATAAACTAACCCAAGACCTAGGGTAGAAACACCTTGAACCTTATGGGTTCGTGTTTACAACTTTCCACTTGTCCACATTTGTATCTCCTTGGATTGGTTTCACCTTGACTTCTAAATTGAGTCACATCCACTATCTTGGGAGATACATCCATTATATATGATTTTATCTCACTCCTAGGTGAGGGGTAAAATAAGGTTTTACATAAAAGAAACCTTGGGCACGTAGGTCCTAAATATTAATGAGGAGAAGGCTAGCAAGCCAACAAATTTAATTTGAATAAATAAATTAATATAAATCATCTACATATAAAGGTCCTAGTCTAGATCATTATCATCCATACATACAACAATATTTATGCATAAATAAAACTAGCATTCAATTCTTTAATCGCTATTGTTTAAGATAAATCACGCTCGAATAAATTAATTATCTTTAATTAATCAATTATTTTATCTTAAAACCTTTTTTTAATTTCCTTGATATTCTCATCCATAATAATTCTAAAAAACTAAATTCATTTAAAATTATCTTTGTATGTAACTTGTACCTTGGAGGAAACCCAGTGAATTCATGTTCAAAACTACCCAATGAGTAGAAATGAACATTGTGCAAATGTTAAATTAAACACATATGTATAAAACACCTATCACATGTTGTGACTCAGCTTTACACTCGCACCATGGTACACGTCTCAAGGGTTTTTATAATATAATAATAAATTTTAATAAATCTACGTAATTTGGATGAGTACATGGTGTGTAGTTCCAACTACACGGCATGTACTATCATTAAACATCCATCCAAAGTACATGCCTATGGATACGGTGTGTAAAAGTACTTTGTAAATCATTGGAGTATAGAGCATGTCTAATGGGCCACACATCATGTAGTATATGCGTTACCCGATCTCTAGTCGGACAAGTCATGTATGGGGTACATGGTCAAACCCTAACCAGAAGGGACTATATTCCATGTCCAGTGGGCCACATGGCGTGTAATACTCAAAACAGTGTGCCAACTGTTCCTAGTCAACACACAGAGTCATAAAGTCTTAGACAAACTCCAATTACACATCTTGGTTTGGCAGACCAATACTGATGCATTGTACCTTGACTACACGGCGTGTACAACTGAATACACGCCATGTGTTCTATTGTTGTATGGCCAAGAACCTTTGGAAACTTTGAATGATATCCTCTATTTTATTTTAATCAAAATTAAAATAAAAGATCATTTTTTAAGGTGAATGAGAAATGAAATAGGAGGAACAGATCTCGAGATTCAAATTTTCAAAATTATTAAATTGAATTTAAACAAATAAATTATTAAATGTGTAAATCATCAATGAAAAACTAAATAATTATAATCAACAATATGACCCCTCTGATACCACTCATAGGTTCTGAGCGTAGCAGAAGCGCGTGGATGGGTGTAAACAACTTTAATTTTACCGTTAACAATGATCAATCTGAGATCCATCATGATAATAAAACGCCAGATCTTCAGAATAGAATGAAGAACGGAAAGGAAATAGGGAAGTCCCAAAACCATTGAGAGGATCATCATATTTTGGTTTTAATTAATTTAATTAAAAGGATAATAATTAACTTGATGGAATTCTCTCTCCTTTGATCCAATGTGATCTGTCGTTGCGTCGTAGAAGCCAAGTGTAGGCTTCCTCTAGCGGTGATCCACATGTGCTCCACATATCTTTGGATGTCGTTGAAGGTATCTTTAGGTGCTAGCGCAGACGATCCTTTACTTGTGATGTCCGACTTTGATCTCCTTGAGATCTCCTTCCAAATAGCTCTCCTTAATCCGGTGGAGGTGGATCTATCTTGTAACTTGAGAGCATTCATGGAGGAAAGGAATTATTTCTTGGCTTGAGAGATTTCTCTAGATCCATTGTACACAACCACAGAGAATGGCCAGGCTTAATGAGAATATTGTAATTAGGATTTATAATACTTAGAATAATAAAATAAAATAATTACCCGTATATATTTATTTATTTCATTTAATTCTTAGTAAGACCCCATGTCAAATAATAACATTTAACCATTATTATCACTTGAAGTGCACTCGGATAATTACACCTAATATTATTTAATTAAATAAATAATATTAGTTCTCAAAAATCCCCAAAAAAACTACATGGCATTTATATATTAATACACATGGTGTGTACTTTTGTTTTTCCATTTTCTTTATTTCCCCCACCACATTTATTAAACCTTGAATAATGACTATTTATTTCTTAAATAAATATCACTGCATTACTCGCTAATAAATATATTATTTCACACATAATATATTCTCTCGAATAACTAGTGTTGAAATAAATGTGATCAGGCATCCTTGAATAATTATTAAACCACAATCGGGAATAATATTTATTTAACTTATTAAATGACTATTTAACTGAGATACTTGGATACACTTAGTGTGTGACCCTCTAGGCCTCTTTCTCAGTGGAATTAGGTAGAACCTTCATAAATTTCAAGGTTAGCTACTAACAACATTCCAAGGCACCCATAGAGAAAGAATTTAACATTGTAATGACGTGTCACCTCCTATGAACACTTACCGTGTAATGTAATCTCTTTGTCTCAATATCTCCAATCAAGTAGGTTTCATGCTAGTTCTATCAACCTGTGTGCTCAATTATCCTTTCTTTGACTTCCCAAAATTTAACTTTTCTATTCCTCACCATGGACATGGATTTATTTAGGATATATAAATTCCATCAAAGGGCATGAGATATCAACTTCTATTATAGAACAAAAGGGACAAATCCTTTCTCGCATTTTCTAATAATGCAGTATTACTCATGACGCACCCAAAATATCCTACCTCACTACGAACAATGTGTTATCACATTTTTCATAAATACATATAAGTGCTTGAGTTGTAATAATTGTTAATAATATTCTTAAAGTCTAAGGACCAATACACACATCCACAGATAGAAATATCCAATGACACTATGAAATGTGGATTTCCTACCGGAGGGTCTCATTCTCATAATATCCTCCTGGATATTACCAAGGGTGTGCACCATGAGAAGGTGCCTCAAAGTTTTATTATTCCTCACCCCTAATGGCCTGTATTATTTGTGTCCCTCAAATAACATCACCCGGCCATAGAACTATATTCAATAATAGTCTTATGTCACTTCCGGGTTCTCTTCATAGCAGGGATCTGCTATGATCCTTTAGTGCAACAGCTATCCTTAGGAAATTATAACATGCATTTTCATGTATAATAACAATCAAGATGTGATAATGTATTTATTAATATTCAAATCTATGAATACAAGTTTATCATAAAGTACAAAGTAGTTGGTTCTAGGCCACCAACTCTAACAACCCTTACCATTTTAGTAACATTTGAATCATAAGCCCAATGAAATAAATAAATTTATATGGATATGTATATACCATAATTTTTATTATAAGAATCATAAAAAATATTCATGGTTAGTATATACACCACACAAAATAAACATGTACTATATAAGGCATGTGTCCCATAGAAATAAAAGTGAGATAAAAATACATTACCTTGAGTTTGAATCAACACGTATTATCTTCCTAAATAATAAACTTAAGTTAATTATTTACTTGATTAAGAACCTTTTAAAATTTTATTATTCCTTTTATCTCACTTATTACCAAGTTATAGAAATTACTTAATCATTTATGTTCACATTGGACATTTTAGCAATATTTGGTTCATAGGTCCAAAATGACTTCGGTAGGTTGACTATGGTAAAAGAGGTTACTATTACATAATATATAGAATAATAATAATGAAATAATTATCATTTATATACATAAATTATACTTTTAAATTAAACTATTAAATATGATTATGAAAAATTAACTACATCATAATCATGGAGACGGTAAGTCATACATACACATGAGTAACGTTTCCATTTTTCAACGATCATTATGAAAATTAGGTAAGTATTATTTTATATTTATAGAATTATAATAATATAATATATATATAATATTAATTCTTAAAATATAATTATAAATATCATTCATGTGGTGTGATGAAAAACTAATCACATTGCTTCGTGGAGGTGGTAGTCCACACAAATGCACGAACGACATTATCATTTTTAAGTGCATCTAATGGTAAGAAGGTAAATGATATATTATATTTTTATAATGATAAATATTTAATGAATATTATATATAAACATTAATTCCATAATTACAACCAATATTGAGAGATGGTGATGGAAAACGAATTACATCTGTTTGTGTGGTGATAGTTTGTCATACACACGAATGATGAATTCCTATCCCATTTGATGGATGTTTGAGATGGATATATCTTATGATTTTAACATAATTAAATATAGATATATTAATTATACTTATTTTATTATCTTATTATGTTTTAATAAGGTTTAAATGAGGTGGAAGAAGAAACAAAAGTAAAACAAACAAATAAAAATTATACCCTTTCTTTGGAAAACCACCTTTGATTAACAACTTAAGCCTTCTAAGGTTGGTTTTATACTTAAAATAAGGAATATATAATTGGGATATATATTATAGGAATGTATTTGGGTATTTCTTGGTGAAAAAAAATGGGTTTTGAAGTGTGTAGGATTGATAAGAAGAGGTTCCCTTTTATAAGAGATGGGAGGGGCACTCTTGAAATTTCTAAAAATATTAAATTAATATAAATTAATTTTCATTTTAAAATGACTAAAAAGTAAATAATTTATAATATAAAATATTATGGGTCTAAATATCCTCATAAAATAAAAATTAGACAAGTTTTGACCATATTTGTATCCTTATCTTTTCAAATTAACCCCTTTAACTCTTACCGTGACAATAAGGATTTTTACTTATTGATGGTCAATAATGTTACAAAAAATAGATAAAAAACACATAAATGGACCATGGTTGATATTATTAAACATATAATAATAAATTGAAAATTTTTAATATTTTTATGAATTTTATATCATTTAATAAAATATTATTTACTATAAAATACTCATAATGTCAATTTTAAGAACTATTCATTTCTTTGACTTTAATAATATCAAGAAAACATCTAAAATTAAAAAAAATTATATCCCTAACATTTAATTTTAATTTATAAAATTATTTTATGACATTTTCTATCTCAAATTTTATTTATTTTAATATTTTTAATATCATTTATTCGAATTTTCTATTAATTAATTAATTACTACATCAGCATTGTATAAGATTTTAAGGTAATTATTTATTCATTAAAATTTAAAAATAAATTACCATAATCAAATTAAATCCTTTATATTTCAAAATACTAATTATATTCTAACATATATTCTAGATAACCCCATGTTAAAAATATTTTAGTCATTAAAAACAAAACGATGACATGTTTGACTTTTCTTTAACTAAAATATTATAAAGGTCATAATCACATGAAAGTGGCCCCAAAAGGTAATAAATTATACCCTTGTATGATTATGGTCAAGATATAATTATCAAATAATATTTATTCAAATGTTTGGGTCATTTAATGGTTCTTATCATTTTATCTGAAACCTAAATTACCAGATTTACTCTTTATTGTGGTAATAAAAATTATTAAGGTTACTCTTCATATTATCCAAAATTAAAGGTGACCTATTTAATAAATTTAGAACTCTTTATTCCAAATATTTAGTCAATTTTTCAAAATTAAAATCTTATAAATGGTAGAATTTAATTTAAATTTTAGCTAACAAAAGGTAATGAAAAACAGTTTTTCAGAAAAAAAATGTATTTTTTATATATAAAATGTATTTATGCTAAATTAAAGTATAAAATACATTTTAAAAACATTAATTTAAATAAAAATAGACTAATTAAATTTTAAAACTATTCCAAAACATAATTTTTCTTTGTAAATACTTTAAAATAAAATAAAGTTTTCAATAAAAAACAAAATTTTTACTATTCATTGGATCTTTTCAGAAAATTCTCAAAAAATAATCCTAATATAATTTTTAAATTATGATTTAAAAAAAGTAATTGAATTTTATCAAATAAGTTTTATAAAATTTTCATAAATTAATTATATTATTTTCTCACAAAAAGCAATAAAAACATTTTTAAAGAAAATGTATTTTTGACTTTACTTAAAATCAAGTGCTTATTTTCAATGAATTAATTAATACATAATAAATGATTATAACCATTATATATTTCATAAATAAATTTTTTCTATTTATATCCACCAATTTAATGGCTAGGATATAACATTCAGATAATAATATTTTGTTGTTTGTTTAAGTTCGGTGTTACGTATCTTGTATGCTATAGAATTTATTTTTAAAATATTGGGATATTACATTCCCCCCACCCCTTAATAAATTGTATCCTCACAATTTGAACTTGGTATTGGTAACTAGGTTTTAACTTTTCAAAATACCTTTTTTGTAATCCCACATCGTAAAAAGGATTAATAATGATTTCTCTTGAAAACTAAGAAAGGAAAGTACAAAGGTCACCTGAGATAACACATACTATGTTTATGAATAGGAGAACATTATTGTGAAGTGAAAACATGGATATGGAATAAAAAACTAACTCCCAAGTACTTATGGATATTTATAGAGAACATGATCATGATAAATTTCACCCTCACAAAACTATAAATCTATGATGGGTTAAAAGGCCATTGATTTATTAGTAAGAAAAGTAAATAGATGACATTTTTATTTCAAGATATTTTTCCCTAGAGTTGAGGAATTACTTTACAACCTATTATAATAACATGAGGAAATATACTTACTTTATAATTAGAGTTTCATCCTTTAATAAATTCCAACCATTATCTCATCTTTTTCTCCAAACTATGAGTATTTAATATGGTTTTTTTATACCTGAAGCACTAAAATTAACTTCTAATGGATCTCATAATCCAAAAAAGAATAAAAATATATTACTCTTATCTTTAGTCAATAAAAAAATTATTTAGCACATGATAACATTATTCCCAAAAAGAATAAACCTCCATATGTGGAAAACTACTTTAATCTCCAAAATAGTAATACCCAAAGTTCAACATAGATCATTAAATAATTGACTATCCTTAAAATTCCTCAAAATTTTATAGAATAATATTGAAACCCAAAAATCATAAGGATTTTTTTACATGGTATTCCAAGATAAATTTAGTATTTAACTCCCAGAATGTACTCACATTAAACATATAATCTCCAAGATACACTAACCATATCCATAAATAACATGAATCGCCATAAATCCATAATAAAATCATATATACCTACAAAATACAATTCAAACCTTATTTAATCAAATAAAATTCCTTAGTATTATGTTTACCTTAATCATATAGGATTCCCAAAATAGTGAACATCTTCAAAAATAACATTAATCACTTAATACCAAATCAATTTCCAATCCCATGGCCCAAAATGAATATAAATTTTATCTTTTATATATTTTAAATAAAAAATAAATTTCATACTAACCATGAAATCATGTAGGCAATTAGTAATTGATTCACCCTTATCATCCTTCGGTTGTGGGTTCAAGCCTCATGGCCTTACCGGATGCGATGGGTTATCGTCTGACCTAAAGTTTATCTTTTTTTCTAAAACTATATTAATATAATATTTATAACATTCATATAAATGTGATAAAAATACTAAAAAATAACCTTAATATATTCAATATTAAAGAAAAGTTTCAACCACAAAGTTTATCTCATGTCTTTCATTTTTCATCCCAAAAATGTAATAACACATACTTACCTCAAAATAAAAGATCATATTGACCCAAAAATTTATAAATAACTTTAAAACTTATGTCTAAAAAATGTAAACACATTCTTCCTCAAATAATTATTCATGTTAAACTTAATGGTTTCATATACCTATCCCAAAATATTATTATCCTCCTTAAAATTTCAACACTTAAAACCTCAAAAGGGGTATCTAAGACTCCAAACTTATAGTCAACCTAAAACTTATAAACCCAAGATAGTATCCATAACTCTTAAGAAAAAATCTCATGAAAAATTAAAATATGAAATTTTATATAAATCCTACTATGATACCAACTATAATGACCTAAAACCCACACTTCTTGATCTGGTGCTAAAAACATAAACATTGCATTTGTGTCTTTGATACTGATAAATGCGAACCAATTGTTTCCATAAAAACTTACAAATTCAAAAGGAAATATTGGATCACTTACATAACCAAAGGAATTTCAGATTTATAGTTTTATAGAATTAAGAAAAACTCTTAACAACTTGGGTTCATAAAAAACTGGTTCATAAAGGTCATAATCATCTCCCACTAAAATCTTCACATCCAGTAACCAACTTAGGTATAAAATACTTAAAAACTTGCTTCACAGCCTAGAGAAAATAAACATAATAAAATGGTGTGATAAAATTCTTAGTAAGGGTAAAAAAGGATATATTAATGTTCATATAAGCATAATATAAGAAAAAGGTTATGATAATATGAGCTTAACATTTGAAAACCATACCTTTCATATCATCGATCATAATTTTGAGTCATGGCATAAATCTCAGTAGTTCATAAGATATGAATCATAAATTAATTAAAGAACATGATCCATGAGCATAACATTGGCATAAGATATGGAATTGTGGCATACACATAATAATATAAAATCATTTCCTTCATAGTCAAGGCCCTTTGAATAGACTATCATAGTGGAATGGTTTCACTCCCCAAACCATCCTAGTAGTCAAGGTTCTCTCCCAAGACTATCATAATGGAAAATTTACCTTACTGAACTAGGTTAAATCCCCATTACAGTCCTTTTTATCTCATGAGATATCAATATTTACCCAATGAATTGAAGGGATATATAGTTCCCATCCATCATTGGTTATAACTTAACTTTCGTCCTTGGTTATAATGTAACCACTATCATTTGTTATAACATAACCATCACAAAATAATGAAAAACATAAATATGTGTGCCATAAGAATATAATAAATTCATCGAATTAGAACCCATGAAATTAAATGGGTTTCATAAACATTCCATCATAGCATAACCCGTGTAAAATAAATTGGTTTGATAAATATTTCATCATTTCATCAAAGTATAACCTGTGAAAAGGTAACGGGCTTCATAAACACCATGTCATCATAAACATAAACCATACATATAATTATTAAAGATGGTATCCTTGGATAATATCCCCATTAAATCTTAAGTAACATCAAAATATGTTATCTAAGATGGAAAATAATTTTTAATGATCACTTTTAATAATTCTTGAGAAAAATAACTTTTCCACTTTAAAATCGCTTATCTTATTTTTTTTTTAAGTTTTTCACCTATAAATAAAAACATTTTCTTTGAAAATAAACTTTTAAAGTTATAAAGTAAGTGTCAAATAATTGAGGCATCATGATGGTGGAAAATTTCTTTTATGCTGGATAAGTTAAAAAACATTCCTTTCACACTTTCATAAGAAAATTCAAAAAGTACCTTGTTCGGAAAATGATTGGAAGATTCCTTTTAAAAAAATTGTAGAAAGTAAAACAAGGGTAAAATGACTTTAAAAAATAATTGTTTAATAGTAAAAACATATTTTAAAACATTTTTATAAAACATGTACATATAAGATAAATACTTCCTAATGGATTCTTAAACATAAACAATCTTGAATAATGATAAGATTATTAAATAAACCCTTACCGCTTTGGTATCATTTGAATCATAATCCCTATGAAATAAAGAACATTTTATGGATATTTATATACCATAATTTTCATGAAAATAATCATAAAATTCATTCATGGTCAGTATATATACCAGACAAAAGAAATATGTAGTGTATAAGGCATGTGTCTCACAGAAATAAAAGTGAGACAAAAATCTCTTACCTTGAGTATGACTCATAACATACATTATTTATCTTCCTGAATAATAAAATTAGGTTAATTATTTAATTTATTAAGAACCTTTTTCATGTTTATTATTCATTTTATCTCACTTATTACCATGTTATAACAATTACTTAATCATTTATGTTCATGTTGTACATTTTAGCAAAATTTGGTTCATAAGTCAAATATGACTTTTGTAGGTTGAATATGGTCAAAGAGATCATTATTCCATTATATCTATAATAATAATCATGAAATAATTATAATTTTATAGATAAATTATATTTTTAAATCAAACTATTAAATATGATTAAGAAAAATGAACTATGTTACAATCATGGAGATGGTAGGTCATACATACGCATAAGTAACGTTCCCATTTTTCAGTGATCATTATGGAAAGAAGATAAGTATTATTTTATATTTAAATAATGGTATTAATATCATATAAATAATATTACTTCTTTAAATATACTTATATATATATATCATCCAAGTGATGTGATGAAAAACAAATCACATCACTTTGTGAAGGTGGTAGTCCACACGTAGGCATGAATGACGTTATCATTTTTTAGTGCATGGAGTGGTAAGAAGTTAAATGATATATTATATTTTTATAATGATAAATATGTCATGAATATCATATATAAACATTAATTCCATCATTAAATCTAGGCTTGATAGACAGTGATGTAAAACGAATTACATCGATTCGCGAGGTGGTAGTATGTCGTACACACAAACAATGAATTCTTTCCCCATTTGATGGATATTAAAGATGAATATATGTTATTATTTAAACATAAAAACATATAAGTATATTTATTATACTGGTTTTTTTATTTTATCATGGTTTAATAATATTTAAATGAGGTGTAAGAATAAATAAAACTAAAATAAACGGATAAAAATTATACCTCTTCTTTGGAAAACCTCCTTTGATTAATACCTTAAGCCTTCTAAGGTTGAAGTTCTGCCTAAAATAAGTCCTCTATAATTAGGGGATGGATTATATGAATATATTTTAGTAATTATTTTCTAAAACAAATGGTTTTTTAAGTGTGAATTATTGAGAATATTAGGTTCTCTTTTATAATAAAGGGGAGTGGCACTCATAGAATTTCTCAAAATATTAAATTAATATAATTTTATTTTCAATTAAAAATGTATAAAAAGTGAATTATTTAAAATATAAGATAATTATGGGTTGAAATACCTTAATAAAAAAATATACAAGTTTTTACTATATTTATATCCTTATCTTTTGGTATTAACCCCTATTTAACACTTTTAACTGTTACCATGACAATAAGGATTTTTACACTTTGAGGGTCAATATAGTTACTATAAATGGAAAAAATAATAAATTGACCATGTTTGATATTATAAACCATATCCTAATAAATGGGCCTAATTTAATATTTTTATGAATTTTATATCATTTAATAAAATATTATTTACTATAAAATACTTGTAATGTCAATTTTATGAACTATTCATTTTTTTGAATTTATTAATATCAAGAAAACATCTAAAATTAAAAATAAAAATTTTATTATATCCCTAACATATCATGGTAATATATAATATTATTTCATCACATTATTTAAATCAAATTATATTTATTTTATTATTTTTAATATCATTTATTTGATTTTTTCCATTAATTAAAAAAATATTGCATCAATGTTGTACAAGCATTTAAAGTAATTATTTTTTCACTAAAAATAGAAAATAAATTTCCATGATGAATATGAATAATTTATATTTAAAAATAATATTTATATTAGAGAATATACTCTAGATAAACCCATGTTAAAAATATTTTTGGTTATTAAAAATAGGAGGGTGACCTATTTGACTTTTCTTTAAATAAAATATTATAAAGGTAATAATCTCATCCAAGTGGCCCTTAAAGGTCATAAATTATACCATTAGATGATTATTTTCTATATATAATTATAAAATACGATTTATTCAAGTTTTTGGGTTATTTAATGGTTCTTATCATTTTATTTTTAACCTAAATTACCCAATTTACACTTTACCATGGTAATAAAAATTATTAATGTTACTATTCATATTGTCTAAAATTAAAAGGAACCTATTTAATAAATTTTTAAATCATGATTCCAAATATTTAATAAATTTTTAAAAATTAAAATTACATAAGTGACAAAATTTAATTTAAAATTAAATCGAAAAAACGCAATGAAAAAAAGTTTTTCATAAAAATGCCCTTTTAAATATAAAATTTATTTATGATAAATTAAAGTATAAAATCCATTTCAAAAATATAAATTTAAATAAAAATTAACTAATTAAATTTCAAATACATTCCAAAATATAATTTTATTTTGTTAATAATTTAAAATAAAATATTATTTTCAATAAAAAATAGCATTTTTCACTATTCACTGAAAAATCAATCTTTTAGAAAATTATCAAAAATTCATCCTAAGTAATTTTTACGTGTTGATTTCAAAAAATAAAATCATTTTCTAAAATATATTTTCTAAAATTTACATAAATTAATTATATTATTTTCTCACAAAAAGCAGTAAAAATCATTTTTAAAGAAAATGTCTTTTTTGACTTTACTAAAAATTGAGTGATTATTTACAAAGAATTAATTAATACATTAGAAATGACTAGGAACATTATATATTTCATAAATCAATTATTCATATTCATACCCACTAATTAAATGACTAGGATATAATGGTCACTTAATAATATTTTGTTGTTCATTTAAGCTCAGTGTTGCGTATCTTGTGCGTTATAGACTTTCTTTTTAAAATATCAAGATATTAAAGTATGGATACATCATGTTAGGTTTTCATTAAGAGTACTATATATATTATTATTTATTTGGAGGTTGAAATCATTATCAAATAGTATTTTTGATACCCTCGGCACTTGTTGTCATCCATGGTGATCGGGAGCGTGCTTCGGGTCTTATAGTGAGCCAACTTAGGTAGCGTAGTGGGTTAACCAAGGTTTGTTCATAATAAAATAGAATAAAATCCCTCTAATTATTTTGGGAGTAAATTTAACATAGTGATAGGATCATCGAAACATAAAAGGTAGGTACGACGGAGTGTCTGGTCAACACTTTCAGTGTTAAGTCTTGAGTTACCATGGATTGTCAAGAAAGTGTGATTTTGGTTTAGGTTTAATTTATTATTATTTTTATTATAAATTTCATCTTAAGAATTAATTTGGAATATTAACTGGAAATTTACATGAATAATGTACACGGGATGCAGACTATGCATATAAGTCATGAAACTTAGAGAATGTAATTTTCAAGTTATATTTTTTCTTTCAATGGTTATTAATTATTTATATTAATTTTTATGGAATATTTATGATTTAAATTGATAATGATTACATGATTTTGAATGTATTTTAGTGTGTGAATGAAATTTATTTTTTTTATTGGATTTTATTTAATATCTTATGCTATTAATTTTGATGTTTATTTTTACAAAGTAAGGTTTAGGTCTATGTTTAAAAACTAAAGTTGATTTTATTTATTTTTTTATTATCCTAAGGTCAATTTTCAAAAGGTTACATAGTGGTTTTATAAAGGGAATTTTATGGTTTCTCTTCCAAATTGTTTGACATGTAAGGGATAATAAGTAATATATTTTGTTTGGTAAGAAAAGTATCAATGTTATATATTTCTTGATCTTAAGTTATGTATTAATTGGAATTCAAAATTTATTTCCATTGTTTAAAACCATTATAAAGTATTTTCAAATTATTGACTATGTATTACATAAAACAAGGATTTTTGTGAAGTGGAAAAAATATTTTCATAGTTTAAAATTATTATGATATCTCTTTAAAGTATAAATGATAATCATATAGAATGAATTTTATAAATTCCTATCTATTACTTCTGATTTTATAAAATAAACTTTTCCTTATACTATGTGTGAATCCTACATGAATGGTTTTTATCAAGATTTACATTTTTAATATATTATTATTGGATATTATTTTTATATAAGATTAATTTTCCTGATGTGTTTATATAATTTCATTAGTTTATTTTTGGTACTATATATTACAGAATTTTAGGTTTTTGTAACCACATGTTGTTTTTTGGTTGGATTTATAGTCAATGTAAAGTTTGGTTGGATTTTTTATATATGATAAGTTAGTTGGAAATCACATTAAGTGATTTTAAGTTTGTATAATATCATTATAGAGAGTTTTTATATGTTATAGAAGTTGCATGGGTCATGTTGTGACTTAATGGGTCACACTGTAGAGGATGGTTGAGAAAATTTTAGTGTTTCTGGAGTTTCATGATACATGTCACAACCACAAAGGTTTCACCATGAATCTTACTAGAATAATTTCAATGTTTCTGTAAAGGAAGTGGTCACGCCATGACAAGGATGGTCATTCCATGAAGATGATTTGAGTATATTAAATTATTCTATATTTTTTATGATTGTTTCATGGAAGATATTCCACACCTCACTAGGTGAAGGTTTCACATCATGACAACCTACTGTGTAAATCCTACAAGACCATGAAAATCGAATACCAAAGTATACATGTTGTGAAGTTTTAGGTTGTGTTTCACCCATTATATCAATTGAAAAAAGATAAGGATTAATCTTAATGTCACACCATGAATCAGAAAGTCTCATCTTGATTTATAGTTCCTGTAGAATTTGAATAGAGATGGTGGTAT
This sequence comes from Viscum album, assembly GCA_963277665.1. Taxonomy (NCBI): domain Eukaryota; kingdom Viridiplantae; phylum Streptophyta; class Magnoliopsida; order Santalales; family Viscaceae; genus Viscum; species Viscum album. The sequence goes on from OY728152.1 coordinate 1,653,418,255, forward strand.
GGATTTCTTTGGATGGTTTGGTAATTATTTTAACAACTAATAATCACCCTTTTGAATTTATATGATGAAGAGAAATAGGGGATCAATCTAAGAATTTTATTTAAATTGAAGAAAGTTGTAAGTTAGCTTTTAGTTGAATTTCAAATTTAAAAATAAAATATTCTTTGGTTATAGGGAAATTTAATTTACAGAAGAGGTTGATCACCCATAGAGAAGAGGAGGAGGAATCTTGAAGATCCGGAATCAAAGTATTAGTAGTAAAAATTTATTTAATATGTGGAATTGAAAAGTTAAGTGTCATTAGAATGAGTTTCATTGAATATCAATATTGTAAGTATTATTTGTTGTGAATATCAATTAAGATATAGAATTTGAAGACCAGAGCATCATGGATAACACCCTTTCCATTTATTATTGTTTCTTTTGATTGAAATCTTATAAAATTAACATTCATGTAAATTAAATCTTTATGGCCCTCTTGAAAGTAGTGTGTAGAATATATTAAGAGGCCTTGGACCTTGGTTGAGCAGTGAGATCTTCCTATAGTTTATAAAAAAAATATTAGTGAAGTGGTGTTTTGCAGTGAGGATGGTTTGAATTTTGAACAGATGTGTGATGGTGGTATTGGCGTGGTGTTTTGGTTCTATTTTATCTTTTGACATTTGAATTCTATAATGTGTGTTTTGTGAGGGTGTGACTTGATGTTGAATGGTTCTGTAGGTTCCCACTTACCATCAAAGTGGATTTTATATAAAATAAAAAAATGGATTGTGTGTGATCCATAGATGTATCTCATTTTGAGTGAACCAAGTAAAATTGTGTGTTTGTGCTATTTATTATTTTCTATTTGGTTGTTCCTATAAGTCATATTCAAGTTATCTTTACCAATGAAAATACATGATCCAATTTGGTTTAAAGAAAAGAAGAAATTTAAAGTTACCCTAATTCACCCCCACCCCTCTTAGGGTGGATAATGGGACTAAGATACAACTAATTTGAATCAGATCCATGGATTATTTCTTAAATATATTGAGAGAAATCTATTATTATAGAGAAAGTTGTGAATGTAAAGGAAGTACCCGTATTTTATGGATGCAATTATCATATATAAAATAATAGAATGAGATATCATCTATGATCACTTGGAATCAATGTATACTCAACAGTAGTACAAGGAATTCAAGTTATTGATCCCACTAAAAGATCAATGATGAAAATAGATAATAATTTGTTGAATGATGATGATAAGGCTCAAAATGCCTTATTGAGATATTTTTATAATCAAATCTATATAAAGTTAATAGATTGTTCTATATAAAATGTAGTTTTGGATAAACATTCTAAAATATATGAAGGATATAGAAAATTGAAAAAATCAATTTTGTGGGTTTTAAAAAATATATTTTATGATCTAAATATGAATTCAAGTGAAAATTTGGATGGTTTATTTAACTATTTGACAGAATTTTTTGGTTCCATTTTTTGGCTTGGTCGTGATATTAAGGATTTAGATATTATGAAGAAGATTATACAGAGATTACCACCTATGTATAATCAAAAAGTTTTGGTACTTAAAGAGATGAACCTTGGAGAGTTATTTCTTAATGATTTATATATAAATATGGTTTCATAAGAGATAAGGGTGAAACTAGAGATCTATTTAGAACATTCATCTAACGTGATAGAAATAAAATATGTTGAAAATAAATTAGTTCTAAAGGATTAAGTTAAATATGATGTTAGTGATGATTTCTTATCACTTATTGCAAGAAAGCTTAAGAGAGGAAAATGAAGATTGTTGAGTTACCCTTAGCATGTTTTCATTGTGGGAAGGTTGATCACATAATCACTAAGTGTCCAAAGATATTTAATGAATAGAATGATGAGTTTTAATTTTAACCAACATAGAATAAGTTTCCTCCTAAAAGGAATTTCAATTATAGAAATTCAAGTGGCGAGAATTTTTAGAGGAAAGTGCTTGTTAATAAAGAATAAGAAGAATTTGGAGAATATTTGTTAAAAGGTGTAGAGATAGAATTTATCTCATACATGTAAGATGTTATGATTTGTGGAAAAATAAAAAGTTATAGTTGAAGAAGCGGTTCAACCATAAGGGGTTGTTGATCTCCATGTTTAATCAGAAGGGGATCTTGATGAGCTTGAATTATAGATAAAGAAGAACATAAATATTAAAGTATTATTAAAGGATTCTTTAAGTTATATTTATGAATTTGAAGAAAAATTTAATCATCATAAAAAGTAGTGGGAGAATGTGAGAAGAATCGTGTGAAATATAAAGTTAAGTATTACAGGTTGGAGATTAAAGAACAAACTAAGATCATTAATGATCTTAACTTATCTTTCAATGAGAAAGTCAATAAGATTAAAAGTCTTGAAGAATAATTTTTTTCTTTAAAAAAGGATTGAAATAGAAAATAAAATAGATGGTTCGATGAAGAAACATCAGTTTAGGAAGTTTTCAAATGAAGTTGTAAAATGAAGGGTGGAATGAGTTATAATATCCTTTACAGAAATAATCAGTTCTCAAAGGCCAAGTGGCATGGAAAAACTGGTATTGTTTTTAATGGTGAGATGTCAAAGGCAAAGACTATAAATATAAAGAGCACAGAGAAGTAGTTAAAGGGATAAATTTCTCATTCATTGATAAATTATCAACAGTCTAGGATGTTTTAAAAAGAATGTGATCTTTGGAGAAATTTTTAATGAACCAAATCAGGTCAACCTAACACATCATCCAAACCATACCACCATAAGGTCCAAATCACATTCCTGTTTTTCATAGACTGGAGACAAGCACCAAGCATAACCAATGATCTCTTGGGAACGGTTTTAACCATGGTAAACTAACATAACTGATCCATAAAATGGTATTTCTATACCAATGTCATCAGATTCAACACCATAAAATGAAACATTTAGATCATATGCAACATAAGGAAATCAAATACCATAATCCAAAGTAAACATCATATACCAGACATTCCAAAAATCCATATACATGGTACCTCAAGTAAAAATCCCAAAAACTCAAAAGAATGGTAAAAATATAAAAAAAGGATAATACATACATCCAATTTGATACAAAACCCCAAAATGAATCCATATGAATCAAATCCATTAGACCACATCTCCTCCCCAAAACATGGACAATGGTAATCAAGAAGATCCACCCTGGTACATGGTGTCCTTGACTTTACCTGTATCCTGCAATATAAAGTTTTAAAATTCCCAAATTCCCAAGCAATGTGTGAGGCATGAATCCCAGTAGGATACCACCGTGAATATATCTATCACTTTTACACATGAAAACCAATCAACCAGTTTGAAAACCCTTTTAAAAAACAAACAACTTTTAAAACACACATTTTCAATCAAACCTTTGAAATCCCTTTGGTTTTTCATCTCAAATAAAACTGGTTTCCCAAAATAGTTTCTAGTATGACTCAAATAATGGAAAAAATCCCAAGGCACAACATTCTCAACATACCCAACAAGGTATAATAAAAAAATGAATATAACATCATCATCATAAAAACCAATAATCAAAGATAAAATAAAATGGTCATAACATATCTCATCACAAAAAATGTGTCACCAAAAAATGCATAAATCATATAAACTAATCCTTTATGAGTAATTTGAACCTAGGGATCTAACCACCAAACCTATCATGAGTGAGTCTAAATAAGTTTTCCAACTATCTAAGCAATAATAGAATCTATCACGGTCTTCCCTAGGCCCAACCCCAAGATCACTCATGGTCTTCCTATCCATAGTCTCTCATGGTCTCTTGGAAACCAAAATGGAATATCACATAGTCTTCCCTCTGAAGGATCTCAATGTCCCTCAAATAAAACCCATGCTCACACCCTGGTTTACCCATGTGCTAGTCCATGATAATAGAATCATAACATGTTTCATATAAATCAAATTCATCACAAAATCCATTCCATAATAAAACTTTCCCATTTTATTAAACACCCTTTTAATAAAGTAAAAAAATTATAAATCCATCTTATAAATCCTTTTTAATCCATAAAATCTATTTGATCTATTTTATCAAAAACTTGGTGTCTATATAAACCACACCCAATTGGAAAACCCTCTTTAAACACACGAATTAACAAACTAATCCATAAAGCATATCAAACATGGTATAAACAACAACCGTGAATCAACTCAAGGAAATTTTCTAAACACAGCCATAGAAGATTAATAATTTAAAGTTAATCCATGAAAATGCCTTTAAATAGAGACAACTACCTTAGATTCAATCCAAAACTCAACACCTCTGATGAAAACCACTTGTAAAAAGGAATATTAATGCCTATACATATAATTCATAATTAATCCCCATCACATACCCTAGATTCTTCCAAAACCCCTCTTATGGCTATATATCTCCATGAAAATGGAATAACAAGAGAAAGAGAGGAGAAATAAGAGGAAATCAAAAAGAAAGAGTCTTAACTCAATCCAAACACTAAGATCTATAAGAGAAAACCAGTAAGGAAGAGGGAAAGAAGCTCTAAGACAAGGGGGATTATTTTCACATGATCAGAGAATAAAAATGAGGCCATATGGTTATAAAATCAATAGGGGGAAAAATTAAAACACAACTTTTATATTGAAATGGAAAGGACACATAGTTAGGAAAACTGTACACCAACCGTGCGGGTGGCACTATCCACCCAAAAATAGGATGCATGATTTCTCTTGGGTGTCTCATGGTTTGACAAACCATGCTCAAATTGTGAAAAACCCCACTATCACCCTCTATATCCCCCTCTCATGGTTAGTCACACTGTTAGAAAAATTATACACCTTGATCATTCTTCCCAAAAACCCTTGTTTCTAACTCCTGGAACCTGATGACTCCAAGAATGAACCAAAAGGTAAATAAAACTCAAAATTAGATATACCAGTAACACAGTGTGTGTCACAAACTCCCCACTATACCACTTTCTAACCCCAAATATTCCCCAAGAATCCTTAGAAAAAAACAGTTGATGCCATTTCTCCCTATCCAAGGCTTCTCGTTCCCATGTCTCATAGTTATTTCCACCTCGCTACTAGAGAATAGGAACCAATAGGATTGACTTACCACAGATCACCTTATTCTAATAATCCAAGATACGAACCGCCAACTCCACTACAGTGGTATCAGGTTCAAACTCCAAATCTTCCCACTCTAACACATGGTATGGGTCAAGATGGTATCTCTTCAACTAGTAAATGTGGGAGACATCATAGATTGAGTTCATCCATGGTGGAAACTCAAACCAATATGATAAATTTACAAGATTATCCATAATAAAAAATGTTCCAACATAATGTGGTGCCCGCTTACCCTGCTTACCTAAGAGATAATGTCCCAACCAAACTAATACCTGAAGAAAAACCTAGTGACCAATCTGAAACTCCAATAGGTGATTATGATGGTCAACATAATACTTCTGGAATCTCTAATATGCCTCTAACAATTTCTGAATTAGTATAAATATCTTTCTTATATCCTGGATGAGGCTCTATCTAACCAAGGAATGCTTTCCCACCTCATCCCAGCACGAAGGGGATTGACACAACCATCCATTTGATACCTCAATTGGGTACATCATAATCAATTATTGATAATATTTATTATAATAAAACTTGAAAAATGGTAGTTTCCTCTCCCACAAACACCCAAAATTGAGCACACATGCTCACAACATATCCTCAAGTGTCCGGATGGTCCACTCAGACCGGCGATCCATTTGCAAGTGATACATGGTGCTCAACTTTAGTTGGGTTCCCAAAGCCTCCTAGAGTCCCTTCAAAAATCAGGAAGTAAAACAGGCATCCCAGTCTAAAACTATCATTGAGGGAACTCCACGAAGCCGAATGACCTTTCGAACATATAGGCGTCAGAGGTCCTCTATCTTAATCGGCTATCTAATGGTAATAAAGAGGTCTGATTTTTTAAAATGATCAATAATCATCCATATGGAATCATTCTCACTCATAGTATCAGGTATATTGATCATGAAATACATAGAGATATCATCCCACTTACATACAGGAATAGGAAGTGGTTGAAACAACTCGGTTGGCCTATAATGCTCTGCTTTGATTCTTTGGCAGGTCAAACACCTAGAGACAAAACCTTCCACTATACATCTCATCCTAGGACACCAATACTAACCTATCAGGGTATAGAAAATCTTGGTTTTACCAAGTTGAATAGCCTAATTGGGATGTTTTTCCTTAGGTATTACCTCCTTCCTCGAACTAAGAGGAACAACTAGTCGCCTTATGAAAAGGAGAGAACCATTGGGAGACTGATACCACTCACTCAAGTCATCCCCACAATTTAAATCACAACTAATCCATTGAAATTAAAGGTTGGATACCTTCTCACTCCTTACTCGATCAATAAGAGGGGATGTGATCTTCACACTAGCCAAGAACACCTACCCTCTATTTTCCCACACCTCTAGCCTTAGATCAGTAAATACACTCATCAGTCCCCACCCATCTACCGACTCCTGAACACTCTACATTGTAAGCTTCCCACTCAATGCATTGGTAGCCACATTTCAATTCCTCTATGTATAATAAATTTTGAAATAAAATGTTTGGAGATACTCCACCTAGTGTCTCTATATGAAGTTTAGTTCTATCTGGTTGAAAATATACTTCTGGATTTTATGATCTAAATACACTGTAAAACACTCCCAAATGAGATAATGTTACCATGTCTTCAACATGTACATCACTGCTGCTAATTTGAGATCATGTGTGGGAAAATTCTTCTCATGTGGGCATTTCTATCATGATCCATAGGCCACTGCATGTTCATCCTGTATCAGCATGCATACCAACCCCACACCAGAAGCATCACAATACACTACATAAGCTATCCCAGGATCAGGAAGAATCAAAACTGGAATGGATGTCAAATGGGTTTGAAAATTCTCAAAATCACCCTAGCACTTCTCATCCCACTCAAACTTCACCCATTTCCTCGTCAATGACATTAAGGGAGAATCCATCTTAGAGAAGTTCTAAATAAATCATTTATAATACCCATACAAGCCTAAAAATATATGGATCTTGGACACATTATTGGGCTTCTACCAAGACATGACTGCTTGAACCTTCTCTATATCCAATAAAACTCCAACCTCAGAAATCATGTGGCCCAAAAACATTATTTATTAAATCAAAAATGGGCACTTAGATATCTTGGAATATATACTTTTATCTCTCAAAACACCTAGAACAACCTCTATCTGGTCAGAATGATCCTTATTCATCATGGATTACACCATGATTTTATCCACAAACATGACCACAAAGGAGTCCAAAAAGTGATGTAATATCTGGTTTATTAACGCAATAATGACTGTAGGAGCATTAGTAATCCCAAATAGCATAACCAAATACTCAAAATTTCTATATCATATTTGAAAGGCAGTCTTTGGGAAATCCTCTTCTCTAACCCCCAACTGGCGGTACCCAAATTCAATTAGATCTTATAAAACCAATGGTCTCCCCAGAGCTAATCAAAAAGATCAAAAATTCTAGGTAATGGGTATTTATTATTTATGGTCACCTGATTGAGATTATAATAGTCTATGAAAATTTAAAGTCTCCCATATACCTTATTTTAAAATAGCACTAGAAAAGACCATGGAGACACATTGGTATGGATAAAACCCTTTCCCTCAAGATCCTTTAGCTAAACTTTCAACTCCTTCATCTCAGATAAAGCTATTCGGTAAAACAGCAAGGAAATCGGTTCCTTCCCTAGGAGAATATCGATAATAAACTCAACCACTTATTAGGGTGTCAATACTGAAAAAAAATCTCTAGAAACACATCTAGGTACCAATACATGACCACTATAAGTTCACCCATAGAACCATACTCAATAGCCTTAAGAAACAACATGAAAAAATGGCATGAGAACAACCCTAACTCTAAAGAAACTAGTCCTTCCCTCTATGACAGTAGATCCAAATCTCCCTGGAACACATGAGTGTCTCCATCAGATATAAGTAACTTGACCCTATGGTGATAAAATTCAATTATCACCTTGAATCTGATCAACCAATCCATGTTGATTCCAAGGTCAAAAATTTCCAGGTCCAAAATAAGGAATTCCCATATGACTTCCATATTATCTACTAAAACACGACACTCATGGAAATTAAAACCTTTCTACTTATTCCTACCCAATGGGGTTAGAAAATCCATAACATATGGAATAAACTCATCTCTCATACCCAAATCATCAATTTTTTCAATGAAATAAAGGAATTGGATGCACTAGTGTCAAACAAAATAGATGCCATGGAATATTCAATAAACACCATACCACTCGCGATGGCCAGCCCAAAATATAAGTCATCAAGAATAACCTATATTGAATGGAAACTCCCTGGATTAGTCTCTCACTATATCTTATTCCCCTTGTTAGAATCTACCTTACCATGAGGGAGAGATATCCTATCCTTGGAATCCTCTGAATACACCTAAGAACCCTTTGAAAAAGTGGATCCCACATCGCTCCCCCGTGAATCCAACTGACATAAATGTTGGATGTGCCATAGATTCCAATAAGGATGGAATATACTAGGAGTCTCTAATAAATGAGATCTGGTGTGTCCATCATTCTTTCACTGATAAAAAACAATAGGCTTACGCCCTGAAAAAACCACAGGAGCTGAACCCGATGATTGTTGGATACTCTTTCCACTACCCCTCTCAGAATCATGCAACTTATTTTTCTTCCCTAATGAAGAACTCTAAATTACACCCATATAATAAGTAATACTAAGGCCTGTATTTCCATTAAAATCTACCTCTATCATATAGTTCTTATCATCCACCTCTGAATAAGTTTGTATACAAATAATAATGAGCATAGATATTATCTATGGCCTCCATCCATTCTCAAAATGTTGATCCTTAAGGTAATCATTTGTAAAGTAATCCAGGGAGACATGCACTAACACGTTAAAATGATTGGCATACTCCATCACCGAGTGATCCCCTTCCTCTAACTTCAAGAACTCGTGGGCCTTCTCCACCCTCAAGATCTCTAAGTAGAACTACCGATTAAAATACACATTAAAGGTGGTCCATGTGAGATCATTGTTCCTTCTCAAGAGCGACATTGACTCCCACCACTTCATACCCAGTCCTTTCATCACATACATAGATAATCCCACTTTAAAGGTCTCAGGGATCTTCAAGAATTCAAATATTCTCTCAATATAATCAAACCACTCCTTGCGATCATTGGGTCTCTTGTCACTATGGAACACCAATGGATTTTGTATCAAAAACTCCTGAGCATGGTCCATCATCTATGCCTGCTCTCAACCACCCACTTGAACTAAGGTTTGGATCATATGAATTACCAACTCAACTAAAGGTGTATCAAGAGGAGGGTTTGTTTTCAGGGTATTCTCTATAGCAGCTTCTCTATGCCTGGACGAGGTTCGTATGGGGGAATTATCTACAAGACACAAAAAAACTTTATTAGGAACAATTCAGCCTCAAAAACATAAAAAGAATAAAAATAACCCCCATCATGGGTAACAATAATAAATAATAACATCACAAATGACTCAAAATGAGAAAGGAGGAAAAAAATAAAAAAATTCCAAGTATTTCCCACTGTACACAGTTTGGCTGCACAGTTTGGAAAACATGCTCCAACCATGTTGGTGTCACTATAGTTGGTAGGAAATATCAAACGGGTTGTGTAAGTTTACTAATAACCATTCTCACTAATTGTATACCTCCTTAAGACCTTCTTGTTTCACCCCTAAAACTCAAAATAAATTCAAATCTCACCCCAAGGCTCAAATTAAACTAGAAAATAATTCAAAATATCACTAAAATGACCCATAAATGGGCTCAAAACATATCCACAATCTCAAACCACCCATGTAGGCTCTAGGTTCAACATGAAAAAGAGCTATCCAGGCACTCCCTCATTACTACCTCTTGAGTCCAAATGGTCCTAGCTCCAATCTACCACTAACTGCCAAATGATAAGTTATGATACCATTTTTTAATAAACCAACCCGGGTCGACCTAACCCATCATCCAAGCTAACCCTTCATAAGTCCCAAATCACGTTCTTGATCACCATGGATTGGAAACAATCACCAAGCATAACCAATGATCACTTGGGAATGATTTCTCCAATGGTAGACCAACATGACTCATCCTCAAAACAGGATGGAAATACCAATATCATCAAAGTAAATATCATAAAATGAAACATCTAGAGCATATGCAGCATAAGGAAATATGATTCTATAATATAAAGTAAACATCATATACAATACATGTCAAAAGGCCATATACATGGTATCTCAAGTCAAAAATCCCAAAACTCAACATAATGGGAATAAAGACAAAAAAGACCAATACATACATCCTAATGGATACAAACCCCCAAAACGAATCACATGAGACAACTCCATGAGACCACATCTCCTCCCCAAAACACTAATAGTAGTAATCAAGAAGATACACACTAGTAAATGGTTCCATTTCCTTTACCTATGTCCTTCAATACAAATTTTTCAAACACCCAAAGGCCTAAGAAGGGTGTGAGGCAAGAAGCCCAATAGAATACCACCATGAATCTATTTAATTATTTTACGCATGAAAACCAATAAACTAGTTTTAAAACCCTTCTCAAAACTAAACCACTTTAAAAAAACACATTTTTAATAAAACCTTTTAAATCACTTTGGTTTTTCATCTCAAATAAAAGTGGTTTTACAAAATAATTTCCATCATGGATCAAATAAATAAAATAAATCCCAAGGAAAAATATGATCAATATTCCCAATAAGGAATAATAATAAAATGAGCATAACATCATCATTATAAAAACCAATAATCAGAGATAAAATAAAATGGGCATGACATATCTCATCAGATCGAACATGGCATCAACAAAAGGCATAAATCATATAAACTAATCTGCATGAGTAAGTGAACCTAGGTCTCTAACCATCAGGCCTATCATGAGTGAGTCTAAAGAATTTTCCAACTAGCTAAGAAACAATGGAAGCTCTCATGGTCTTCCTAGGGCCGAACTCTAAGATCTCTCACAGTCTCTCAGTAACCAAACATAGAAGATCTCATGGTATTCCTACCCAAAGGATCTACAGTCCCTTAGAAACCAAAATGGAAGCTCGCACAGTCTTCCCTCTGAAGGCTCTCATGGTCCCTCAAACAACCCCTCACTCACACCCCGGTAAACTTATGTGTTACTTAATTCCAACACAATCACAACATGTTTTATATAAATAAAATCCATCACATAATCAATTTTCATAATCAAACTTCCCATTTTATTAAACACCCTTTTAATAAAGTAAAAAAATTTCTAAAACCATCTTAGAAATCCATTTTAATCCATAAAATCCCATTGATCCATTTTATCAAACACTTGGTGTACATACAAGCCATAGCCATTTGGAAAACCCTCTTTAAATAAACAAATTTCCAAACCAATCCATAAATCATATCAAACATGGAATAAAAATCAACCATGAATCAACTCAAGGAAATTTTCTAAACACAACTAAAGGTGAATCATAATTTAAAGTTAATTCATGGAAAATAACTTTAAATAGAGACACTTACCTTGGATTTGGTCCAAATATCATCGCCTCTGAAAAAAACACCTAGAAAAAGGTAGATCAATTCCCTACACACCTAAATCACAAGTAATAAAACCATTTCCCCATCACATACCCTATATTCGGCCAACACCCCTCTTATGGTTACACATCTTCAAGAAAATGGATGAATAAGAGAAAGATATGGGAAAGAGTAAATACAAAAGAGAAGGTATTACCTCAAGAAAAAAACCAAGATCTCTAAGATAAACCTACCAAGGAAGAGGGGGAAAATATATAAGTCAAGAAGGTAGGATATGAACATGATGGGAGAAGAAAAATGAGGCCAAATGGTTATAGAATTAATAGGGGAAAAAAGGTAAAACACAAATTTTAAATTAAACTAGAAAGTCTGCATGGTTAGTCTATATGGTTTTCTCGCACATTTAAGAAAATCATACACCAACCATAGGGTTCTACTATCTGCACAAAAATGGGTTGCACGGTTTCTCTAGGGTGTCGTGTGGTTTGAAAAACCATGCTCAAACCATGAAAAACCCCATTGTCACCCTCTATAGCCCCCTCATGTGGTTAATATCATAGTTATAGAAATTGTGTTCTAATTATACAACTTGGTCTAGCTTTCCAAAAACTCATGTTTCCAACTCCCAACACCTGGGAACTCCTAAAACAAATCAAAAGGTAAATAAAACTCAAAATTAGATGTACCGGTAACCCGGCGGGTGTCACAAAGTGAAAAAAATAGTATATTTATATTGATGAAGTGTTAGGTTTGTGGTTTTCTCATTCACACTATGTATTATTATGGTGAAACTAAAATATATTAAGAGGAGAATCTATTGGAAGTTGGTAAAGGGGGATTCAAATGTTCTCTTCAAATCAGAGTAAAAGTTCTTTTTATGGCTACTGTGTTGATTGCTCAAATTTTGGTTATAAAGATTTATATTTCATGAAGACAAAAAGGAATATCCTATTATGGGATCTAAAGGAGAATGGATGTAATTCAATCCAATTCAATTCCTTTAAAAATAGGTTTTACCCTATTGAAGAAGAAGAATTTGAACTAATTTCTTATACTAAAAATAATTAGAAGAGACCAAAACAAGTCTCACTCATTTTAGAATATCTTATAATGAAAAGAATAAGATTAAGATGGAAAATTTGACTGAAATTTCCATGAAATAATGAAATAATAATAGCACCTAGATTTTGGATAGCAATTCTTCATCTCATATGATAGGTATGATGAATATTTTGGAGAATGTGAAGGGTAGAGTTTACAGAATGATCCTTTTCATAAATTTTGGAGTGTTAAAGATTAATAGAAATGTAAAAACTCAGATGGTTGATAAAGAGCTTAAGAATACTTATATAACTTATGTTGATAGTCTTCACTATAATATATTGAGTGTGATTCAACTTTATGACTCGGGTTTTGGAATCCACATTTAGTTATAAGGGATATAATAATAAAGTAGATCCTAGGGTTATATAAAAGGTTGGATTAAAAATGTAAATCTATCTCAATTATATAGAAAAGAAAATACATGTCTTCTAATAGTGGAAGAAGAAAATAGATTGCGGAACCAGAGGCTACACCATGTTAATCGACAAAGTATAGATAATTTTTCAAAATTTAGAGCTTTAATATATATTCCTAACTTGAAGGGATATTGGGAAAATATTTTTGAATCTTTTATGAGTGGAAATATAGTTTGAAATCTATATCCTCTAAAGAATAAGTGTGAATCGGGTTTCCTAAATTTAATTCACATGGATGTGTTTGGTTCAATTAGTCAGGTTGGAACCAATAGTGATAGGTATTTTATTTTATTTTTTGATGATTATATAAAAAAGGTATGTTCTATTTTTATGTTATCAAAGACGGAAGTGTTGGATTTCATAAAAAGTTTTCAAAGAAAATCATAAAATGAAATCAGAAGAACTATGAAAATTATAAGATTAGATAGTGGAATATAGTACACATCTTATGATGTTGAAAATTATATTTAAAAACATGGTATCAAAAATTAAGTTTATTCGGTAAGAACTCCCCAATATAATGGGGTTTTGTAAAAAAGAAATAACATGATCAACAACATGGAAAAGAAGTTGTTGGTGGATAGTGTCATCTCATGTCACTACTGGAAAGAGGTGTTTCAAGTGGTTTTCTATACTCAGAATAGAGTATCACTCAATATAGGGGTAGAGAATATGCCATATGAAATGTGGTACATAAGGAAACCTTATATGAAGTATCTCAAGGTATTTGGAAGAAAATGATTCATCTAAAATAAATAAGTAAATCTAAGAAAACATGGTGATTCGGCATATAAAGGTATTTTCCTAGGCTACTTGGTAAAGAGTAAGTCCTATGAGTGTTTCAATAAAAAATCAACAATAATGTTGAGATAATTAATGTAAAATATTTGATAATTAAGCCAAATAAGATTATATAATTTCTATTTATGAATAAGTATTTGAAAAATATGAAGAAATAAATACATATTTGGGATATTCTCAAAGTGTTCAGAATGATGGTGATTTTGATATTCAATCTGTAAAGGAACAAAGTAATGAAGTGAGTCTACCTATGACTCAATAAAAAGGTAAATTTTTTCAATTTTATCCAAGTAATATCATTAGATACAAATATGCTCCAACACAGACTCAAAGGATGAAGAAAATAGAGCATATTGCTCTATTATCCAAGATAGAACCTGTAACATCTCACCACACTAGACCACTAACTGGAGTTATAACAATGGTAATCACATGACCTCAGATGTGCCTCCTCATACACCATATGTTTCCGACTAGCAATGAGGGCCTATAAAGATGTGGTGAAACTATACCCTCTAGTTAAAGTATCAATAAAATCAAGAATAATATATAAAAAATAAACCATGATAAATAAAAATTATAGATAATACAGGGAAAGTTCCAAAAATCACTATATTATCAAAATGATATAAAAATGGAGTATATCATACATATTAGAATAGATTCCCTATGGGAATTTCATATATAAGGATAACAAAAGAACCCGAAATAAAACTGAATTAAAATCTCATCCCAAACTAGTCTTGATTCTGAATCGGTACCACCATCCATACTCAAACTTATCATGCTAAGGAAAACATCAAGCAATAATACATTTCCCTAAAACTATAAATTGTGACAAAATAGTAAAATCTTCTTAGGTACCCAAGTACCATAGCGGCTCAAGCAGGGTGTGAGTACAACTTAGTAGGTCGCCACCAATAGTACCCCTAAAATAAACTATATGATAATAAAGTGCATATATAATTACTAAATATACACAATTCAACAATTTAAAATAATTTAACAAAAAAATATCAAACCACCATTGAATTTTGAATTCACGGTGACACCTGAAGACGATTATACTATTGCCAATCCTTAGGTTCGCAACCCTGATCGACCATACCTACTTCAGCTAGTGTCGGGGTGTCTCTAAACATGTAATGATGATATTATCTCCCAATATAATAGACTTGAGTCTCCCTGGTATACATGATAAGGTAACACATACCACCCCTAAGGGAGGTTTCTCATCCATGAATAAGCTAATAAGTAACATAGACCACCCATATGGGAATTTTCTCAGTCAGTGGAATAAGCCAATAAATAACACATACCTCCCCTAAATGAGTTTTCTTAGTCAGTAGCATGATCCAATAAGTAACATGGACCTCCCCTATGGTATTTTTCTCATCCAAATATCACCACCACCCATATAGGGTATTTTCCATTCCTGTAAAACAAAACCACCCCAATGGTCATTTTCCATTCCTTTAAAAAAACCACCCCAATGGTCATTTTCCTTACTTATAAAACAAGACCGCCCTAAAAGGGTGTCTTCATTACCTTTGAACACAAACACCCCAAAAAATAATTTTCATTACCTTTAAAAAAATCCACCCTAAAAGGTCATTTTCATCATCCTTAAAACCAAGAATAACCCTAAGGGGTGTTTTCATTTCCTTTAAACATTTTTAAAAACAAAACATCATTTTAATAGCTTAAAAATGACTCACAAATTAGAAAAAACATTGTTCCATTTCAATAATTCCAAGACAACACAAAATTCAACATTTTATGAACCACATTTCCATTTTAAAGTCCTGGTCTGAGAGTCAATTTCATTTCATTAAACTGATGATTGTGGAAGTCCATTTCACAATCATCGATTCCAAAAAAATCACCATTTTAGAACAATTTAAACATGGCTTAACCATTTAACAACATCTAGATAAAACAAGTACAATTAACTAAAATAGGGGAAATATAACTAAGGAAAAATTCAATTTAAAACATTTAATTTAAGTCTAAGAAAATTACACAGAAAACTGGTGAAACTGCACAATAAATTCACCCAAAACCTAAGAAAGAATATGGGTTAAATTAAGGGACCAACTACCTTGTGCTTAGGAGAGTCTATAAGTTCAATATTTACCATCGGTTTAGCCTGGATAAGAAGAAAATGAAGAAGTAGACAAATGTCCTAAAATAGAGCAGGTTTGATGAAACTAGTGATACATATCTTGACAATGAAATATATAAAGAATGAAAGGAATATGACTCGTAACCTTAACTCTAGGTCTGAATCACAAGTGAAGGCACCCCAAATGACTAAGGATCAAGGGAGATCCTTCATGGGGGAGAGGGGAGGGAGGGAGGCAAGTATGGGATGATACTGGACCACAAAGGGGAGGAAATATATAGTGGGAGGATAAAGGGGTGGCCTTAGTGAAATTATGAGGTTGCCACTAATTAAAATTCAACCTAGGAGGCCATCAGCTAGCTGGTGACCTCCACCAATGAGCCCATCAACTCGGCTGGGCTATTGCCTTGGCCACTACCTAACCGGTGGTACTTCCACATCATGTTGCAGCAATAGATCCATGTCTTGAACCCTCAGTTCACTCCCTGAGCCTCTTCCCCAATCCAAAGAACCTATTTTAGGAGAACCCAAGCTTCAGAATTACCTTTAAAACACTGATCTAAAATCTATCCCCTCAACCAACTAAAAATCTAAATTTTCACTAAAATACAAGGCATGTTCATACACATAGAATATTACAAACTCCCTACTATAATGCTTCTTGTACCAGATAAGTCCTATTGTTTGTCTATCTATACATCCTGACTAACCTCAGTCATCAATTCTCATTAAAATGGCCATGATCGATCTCTGAACACAAACCATGTTCTCATAACGCTACTTCGACATAAGATACTTATACCAGCAAAACACAAGACACCTCTCAAATCCATCACCCAAACACCGAGATGGCGCATCACAAAAGCCATCAATCTTGAGACACATGAGGTTCCTTTATCAAATAATAATTTTACCTAAGGTGCTCCTCATCATAGGTCTTGGTTTATATTGAAATTTTGAATCATGACACTCCCTAACTTAGGAGTCTCTTATCCCAACAAAATTTACACAATCTAATGATGTGCTCAGTTTGGTTCCCAACACACTGCACTCGACTATACCCATTACACTAGACAAATTCTCACAAGAAACTTTATACTTAGTTCCAAACTAAAACTGACAAGTCCCATAATACAGGCACATGCCCAGACACATTGGATTTCTACAAAAGCCCAACAAAAATCCAAGAAATACCCTTCATATCAAAAACAATGTGTCTGATGTGGTTCCTAACCCACTACATTTAATTCCCCACACACACAAAATGGTTGAAACTTCTCCCGACCAACCCATCTTAAGAACGCCTGGCCTTTATAGCCAATGCGCCATTAAAACTATGAGTTCACTATGCCTTGATCATTGGAGGAATCCCAAGATCATACAAACATGCACTGAGATCTAACCCAACCCCTTTTCTGATTCCATGGTTGATTCACTGACCACTCACACTATTCATCGTGCTCTCACCTGAGCACTAGAATACCACCAAATTGAATCGTGTTTTTTTTCACATCATCCATCTTGAGCCCGTAACAACTACTTAGACTCCAACCAACATTACATAGAGATTAACCTATGGCATTTTTTAAGGAATATAGATTATGTTGAAACCACATGTGCACTGGAATATGATTCCATCATGACTATCTAAATACTGGTCTCATGCATTAGAAACCCTTTCTATCATGAGGGTCTCATGCCCACGACTGATGTGATGCTCCCTATCATAGGAGTTTCATTGTCACTGCTCTAAGAAAAACCCAAATATGACCACCATGTCCCATGATTCACCTATCACTGAACACAATGGCTGGACATGGTCATCCTGCTTGCACCCAATCACTAGGTATGTAACACAAACAATCACTCATTCCAAATTTAAAATAATGTCATCATCAACATTCGTTGAAATTCAAATCATAACGAAGTCATTCCCTTACTCATAAAATGGTGTTATCCCCACCATATGGCATCATTCCACTTCTCCACTCGAGCATAACCTAACAGATTCCAACACAGCATCTATTAAACCATGACATCTCGTTCCATCCATGAAAATCATCCCTTTCCACTAGTACCTTGAAATTCTCACCAAAAACTTGGGGTCATCAAGCTGCAAGAATCAACCAATTTTTAGTCATGCAATTCCAAAAAGGAACCTCCAAATGAAACCCTCCATAGTCCCATGACCCTCTTCCAAGAATTATTGAACCAAATCTCACTATGATGTTATTTTCATCACATCACTCGAGCATTTTTAAGGCCTGAACAATCCTCAATAGAACCAATCATGGCCCATTACACCAATCCAAGTCAAACATAATTAGCATGTACTATCTTGGTTTCCTTATAAAGATAATGGTTGTTCACTTTCACACAACCAAATCTTATCATGGACTAGAGGTCACACGCTCCACTTCAACCAATTCATATATTTTGTCTCATCATCCAGTGAGTCGAGCATCACTAATCCTAGGATCGCATAACCAACCAAGAAATAGACCATTCCTCTGGCATGTCACTCCAACCGACTAGAGTTATCCTAGATGGTCTCTCAGAAAAGTTCAGACATCTTACATGTACTAAGGATAAGTGCACAACCACCCATCATCCTGGTTCCATTTCAGGAGACCCCCAATTGTTTACCTACACTTCCACCATGTACCAAAATTTTGTCCAAAACAGATAAGGCCAAGCATCCAAATGATCCTACCCTTTGAAACTATCTTAATTACAAGGCACAAGCACTTCGGGTGCTTAACCATAGCAGCACTGATCATGAATCGAGTGCATGATATGAGGCATATACCCTATCTTTCACCACTAAAGGCGTTCATAAAACCATGTTAACCCCTCTCATAGGTCTCCCACACACATAACCAAATACCAACTCACTAAATCTTGATTCAAACACAAGGGTCACTAGGCTCTCCCACTTATCTCACACATACCTCCATATGCAGGTTGAAAATCATAGTATAACATTCATCCCTATCTCAAGGTCACATGACATCTAATGTTCCCAACACCCACCTCAAGTTCTCATACAAGGGAATGAATCCAAACTACCCTACCCACTCTCAGGTCAGACATGAACGACAAGGATCACAAGTTTCCACTACACATTACAGCTTATCACAATCCCAAAGGTCATTTCCCAAGACAAAATGCAATAGGTATAGCATTCTATATATAGTACACCATTCATCAAAAAAGGTTTCACAAATTAAACCCTCTCTCTAGCCCCATCTACCCTCACTAGGGTTAACACTTTATATATCCAAGGTCTACCACCTCCATAGGGTCTACCATAACACATATCATAGGAAACCCACAACTTGGGTGCTCTCACTAGCCCCAAAAACCCATACACAAGGTTAATCCAAATATAAAAGAGTTACAATACCAATCGAGGGGTTCACATACTCTTTTAAAGGTATTTAACATTACCAAAAATCCATACAGTTTCTTTTTAATAAGATTTAAATTTCCTTTCTTCCCAAAAACTCACATTTCAAAACATTCCAATTTCAAAAGGATTTTTGATTAACAAGGTTTTAGTTAAATAGGGTTTCATTCAAAATTTATAAGGGAAAGCACTTTATAGGTTGCATACTGGTGCTCTATTTAACCAATACTCTCATTTAATAATCCATTTATATCTACCTTTACATCGGGTATCATTTAGGGAATTTACCAAGTAAGATTCCAACATAGCCTTATATGGGAAAACACTATAAATGATGTTGATGAAACTTTAAATGATAAATCCCCTTTTATCAATAGAAATTCATAATCAAAGGTGATATAAATCAAATATATATAACTATGGACTAATATAAAACACAAGCAGCATGCGGTTGACATTTGAATCCTATGTCTCAGGCATGATGCATGTCATGTGAATATCTACGTGCTTGAAATGATGCATAAATTCACCCAAACCCACTTGTCATATGAGAACAAGAGTAAAAATCCCATAAACTAGTAACATTATAAACCATGTGTCTCACTCAAGGTAAAAAACAAATACAATTGTAACAAGTGAAATCTACGAATAGCAAGTCTCATCCCTAGAAACTAGGGTTTTCCCCCATGTGTAGGCTTATTACTCCCATACACAAGCTCATTACCAATCCCTAGAACTTCTTATTCTCCTATCTAGATTACTCAAATAGTATGACCAAATAAAATACCTTTGATACTAATTTGTAACATACTTCCACCCCAGACCACTAACCGGTGTTAGGTCAATGGTCTCCACATGACCTCAGGCATGCCTCCTCATACACCAAAGGCTGTCAACTAGTGGTGATGGTCTATAATGATGTGGGGAGACTATATCCTCTATTCAGATTGGAAATAGTAGTATAAATAATAGATAACAAACAAACTAGGTTAAATAAACATTACAAATAAGACTAACAAGTTCCAAAAATCACTATAGTGTCAAAATGTTATAACAATAGAGTATGTTATATATGTTAAAATAGATCCCCAATGGGAGGATCATATACAAGGATAATAGAAGAACCCAAAATAAAACCGAACTAAAATCTCATCCCAAAATGGTCCCAAGTCTAACCCAATACCACCATACATACTCCATCCTAGCATGCCAAGAAAAACTTCAAGTAACGGGTCTTTTCCCTAAACCTATAACCTACAACCAAATGGTGATATCTACTCTGGTACACAAGTGTCATGGAGGCCCGAGAAGGGTGTGAGTACAACTCGGTAGGACACCACCAACAACATCTCTAAAATAATCATTTTTATAAGAAATTTCATGTACAAGTGCTACAGATAAACAATTTAACAATTTTAAACAATTTAACAAAAACATAAAACAACCACTTATGCTTGGGTTTATGGTGACACCTGAGGACGACTATACCATTTTCAATCCATAGGTTCATGACCCTGATTGAACATACCTTCTTCATCCAATTTTTTTGTGTCTATAAGAATATTTTGGTGATTATACCTCCCAATATGATAGACTCGGGTCTCCCTAGTATACATGATAAGGTAATATGTACCTCACCTATGGGATTTTTCTCGTCCATGAATAAGACAATAAGTAACACATACCTCCCCTACGGGGGTTTTATCAATTGGTGACATGTGCCAATAAGTAACATGAACCTCCCCTACAATATTTTTCTCAGATAGTGGCATAATCCAATAAGTAACCCATCCCTCCCCTATGGGAGTTTTTTCAGGTAAATATCGCCACCACCCATAAAGGTTGTTTTCCATTCCTTTAAAATAAAACATCCCCAATGGGAATTGTCCTTTTATTTAAAATAGATCCACTCTAATTGGTATTTTCTTACTTTAAAACAATATCTCACCAAAATAGAGTTTTCATTACCTTTAAACAAGACCGTCCCAAAATGTCATTTCCATTACCATTAAAACAAAACCACCCCAATGGGTGATTTTTATCATCTTTTAATCCAAGATCACCCCCAAGGGGTGTTTCCATTTCCTTTAAAAAAATTAAATACAAAACATCATTTTAGTAGCTTCAAAATGATTCAAAAAATTGGGAAAAACATTGTCCTGTTTCATTAATGACAATCTAACCAAAAAGTTAGTATTTTACAAACCACATTATCATTTCAAAGGCCCGATCAGAGAGTTAATTCCATTTCACTAAATCGATGATTGTAAAATTCAATTTCATAATCATCGATTCCAAAACAAATCCCCATTTTGGAACAATTGAAACATGTCTTAACTATTTAACAACATTAAGGTAAATTATGGCCAATTACTTAAAATAAGAGAAATATAACTAAGAAAAAACCCAATTTAAACCTTTTAATTAAGTCCAAGAATATTTCACAGCAAACCAATTAAATTGCACAACACATTCACCCAAAACTTTGGAAAGACTATGGGTTAAATTAAGGGACCACCTACCTTATGCTTAGGAGAGTCTACATGTTCAATATCGGTCTTTGGTTTATCCTGAATCAAAGAAAATGAAGAAATTGAGAAATGTACTCAAAATAGAGCATAGTAGATAAACTAGTGAGACACCACTTAAAAACAAAATAAACAAAGAACAGAATGAATAGAACGTTTATCCTTGCCTCTAACTCTGAATCGCAAGTGACGGTGCTCCAAATGACTAAAGATCAAGTGGGATCCTTCAAGGGAGAGAGGAAATTGAGGGAGGCATATATGGGGTGTTATTAAACCAAAAAAGGGAGTAAATACTAAAAGAGAGGATAAGGGATTGGCCTTGATGAAATTATAGGGATGCCCCTAATTAACATTATACCCAAGAGGTTTTTGGAATTCTGGTGACCTCCACTGGCTGGTCAGTGATCCTAGCAGCTCAGCTGGGCTATTGCCTTGGCCACCAGCTAGCTGGTGGTGCAAGAGTATCATGTTACAGCCTCAAATCTATGTCCCAGCCCTTGATTGATCCTCTTACCCAGTCCAAAACACCTCTTTTATGAGTTTATAAGATTTAAAATTTCATTTTTGAACACCGATCTAAGATCCAGTCCCTCAACCAATAGAAAATTCAAATCATCACTAAAATACAAGGCATGTTCAAACACACTATAATACTTGTAACATCGTGTTATTGTTTTAAAGTATTCATAAACCCCCTTTTTTATTAATCTTTGGTTGGGTTTCATTTGTATTTGCTTCAGGTTGAAAAATTTAAGAATCTTAAAATTTTGTACTAGTGCATAGTTTGTGCATAGCTGGCGCACGGGTTGCCAAACTATGTGCCCTACAATAGGAAAATGAAAAATGTGTGACATAGAGCTCTGAATGGATTGCACACAGCTATTAAATCTATTTTTACCCATAGGATAAACCATGAAGCCCATTTATAATGGGTGTACGGCATGTGCATGGTTTTTCCATACCGTGTGTTGTTTCCCAGAAAATTGTGTGGGCGGGATTTTAATTAATCTTAATTTTTCTTAAAAATTCTTGGACCCCATTTTTAGGTCCCAAATGGATCTCCTTTGACCCAAATTGGTTTCTCTTGACCTTGGAGATCCCAATAAGGATTATTTTCCCCTCATGCCCCTCTCAAATGTGATCTGAAGCTAGGCGAATGTTGGTCAATCCTTCTCCAGTTAGTTTCCTCCTCTCATTCTTGATCTCCCACGATCTCTCTCTTTCTCCATAGGGTTTTATAGATCTAAGTATGTTTTTAAAGGATATAATACCCACTATTGTGGATCTAAACCTATATTTGAACCTTGTTTATCCCAGATCCTATTTTTTTCATCCTTCTTTGGCGAATCCTGACTAGGATTTGGTGACCCAAGATTCGTTGATCCTGAGATAGGTGGTTCCGTTATGATGCCCTATTTTTATTAACCCTAATTGCTTTTTTTAATTTCAATTTTTTTAATTAAATGTAATTGTTTGATTTTGGATGAAAATGTATTTCAATCATTTGGTTGGAAAAACCCAATTATGATGAATTGGGGTTTTAAATAAAAATGGGTTTTCGACATGAAATTGGAAAACCCTCAATTACATTGAATTGGGGTGTGTTTATAGAAAGTTTGTTAATTTAAATTGTTAGGTTTAAATTCGAGTTTGGATGGAAATTGAATCAATTGAATTCTGGAATTTAATTGAAGAAAATGTTTTGATGGAAATATTTGTGAAAACCCCCAATTCAAGTGAATTAGGGTTTTGTGATGAAATTAATTGAATTGTTTGAAAATTAAATTTGTTAAATTTAATTATGTTATGGATTGTGAAGTTTCATGAATTGGTTTCAAATCCTTGTTTATGAAAATGGCCTAAAATATATTTGATGGAAACCCAGTGGTTTTATCTTTTTGAGAAAGGTATGTTTTTTTTTAAACCCTATTATGGTTTATAAAGGGAAAATTGGCATATTGAAATAGAGTATGGGATTTAATTGTGTTTTAAGAATCCTTAAATTAAATTTCCCATCATTGTTTTGTACAAGATCACATGCAAGACGTAGGTATTTAGTGTGTTATATCGGACAACACTTCATGATTTACAACATTCTAAAAATTCATATCAGCACATCCCATTCCTTAGGTGATGGTGTTGAATTATCTTGGCCTTGGTTCATGGGGAGCATGTATATACCTTTCCATATTCACATTTTTGGGTATCTATAGCCCAGAACTATCATGCCTACTTGGCATATGACCATATTTCTCACTTTTTTGTGTTTCGAATGTATATGTCATTGTTATAAACTGTTTTACATGCCTTGGGAAGTTATATAAATTGTTTTATATAATGGTGTATATTTAATCCATCTTTTAAAAAGTTTCATTGATGTAAAGTATCCCTTGATTAAAGGTAAACTCCACATTTTGAAATGTATTTCCATCATTTGAAATGTAAATCATGAATTTCTAAAGTATTTCCATCTTTCAAATTGTAAAGCGTGATTTTTTTAAATATGATTTTCTAAATGCCAAACCTATTTATTTTAAAATTGAAAGAATATTATTGGTTAATTTGATATTGGAATCTTGTTGTGGAATTTTTGGTGAAATATTACTGGGATTTGGATCACACCCTACTTGTTCCTTTGGGTGTTTGTAGATTAACTCCTTCTAGGTTTGAGAAAGGGGAAAGGATATCTTGGAGGTGGATCCAGCTATTGAATCTTGGACTTGGTGAGTTGTTTCCTTATGGACATGGGTTGTTTTCCCTATTTCGTACTTGGGTTGTGTAATTTGGTATTTAAGTTCCTATTTGACTTTTGGTACTTTACTCTCAGTGGAGTTTTATTTGATATGAATATTTTCTTTCTTCTCTTTATATCCATAATGTTTAAGGAAAAATCATTCCCACTTCCAGTTTTTATAATGATAGGTGCTAGTCGCCAACCCATGGGGATCGGAAACACCCTTCGGGCTATGTTAGGACTAGATCAGTTATCAGGTTACCATGGTACCTAGGTTGGTTCATGAAAAAGTTTTATCAAAGGTGGGTTCATCTTTTGTCTTGAAGATAGTATTCATTTTTGAAATCTTGTTAGGACTTAGGAGGTAGTTGCGATTGAGATTCTGGACAGCTCTCACTATAATGAACCTTAATTCACCAAGGGTGGTTATGGAAAGATATTTTGTGGTTTAGTTCTAGTATTTTCCCTATTTTGGTTTGGATAGGTTGAAATAAAAACTTGTTTGTTTTATATATTAGGATTAATTTACTTGTTTCTCTATTTGATTCTTAATCTGATGTCTTCCTTATTGTCTACTAATATTGTGTAGCATCATGCCTCTGAGGATACGTGTGAATCAAATCTAGGAGTAATTTTTTTCTGAACCTCAGAGAACAAATCCTCTTGTAGACCCAAACTTGGTTGAGGTGATTGTGTGCATTGTCCAAGCTTTGGGATAGGCACCACCTCCAGTTCCCATTCAGGCTCTAGTTGTGGAACCTCAGAGGGATGTTCTCAAAATTTGTTCTCAAGAGTTCCTTCACCAAAATCAAAACTTGTTCAAAGGCTCTAATGATCCTCAAGAGGCTAAGGAGTGGTTGAGAAAAATAGAGCACTTATTTGGGTTTTTAGACACACCCGATGAAATTAAAGTGAAGTGTTCCGCCTTTATGTTGGATGGTCTGAGTAGGATATGGTGGTACATAATGATAACGGAAAAGAAACATGAGATATTATAATGGAAATAATTCAAGTTTCTTTTCACTGACCATTTTTATCTAGATTCAATGTTTTTAACCAAGTCCATTGAGTTTTTTTTTCAAACTTGAGCAAGCTTATAGGACCGTGATAGAGTATGAAAATTATTTTGCTGAGCTTGTGCACTTCTCACCTAATATGGTATTGAATGAGAGGATTAAGGCTTGAAGGTTCGAGTTGGGACTTTTTCAGGATATTTTTTCTCATGTTTTCTTGCTGAAGCTATCCTCTTATGTTGACATACTGGATAGATCACTTATGGTTGAAATGGACTTGGTAGGAAATTTAGGCTTATTGGGAGTTTCTTTATCTCCTAGTGACAGTGTGCGTTCCTTCAAAGGAAAGAGGAATCTTGATTATTATCATAGAATTTCTCATCCTCAAGGTCTTTCTAGACCTCCTACGGTACCTGGAAAAGGTCCCTTAGTTTGTTGCTAGTGTGGAAAGTAAAGAAATTTAAAGAGGGTTTTCACTAAGGTACCTAAGAACTATGGATCTTGCGGATGTTCAGGGAACTTGTAGTGACTCTTCCATATTTATTCCACCCCGCGTAGTGGAACAGGATCATCATCTTCTCCTAAAACTGTGGGGTAATCAGATGATTCACATGAAAAAGGGTTCCAGCCATAGCCATCCGAAATGAAGCTTATTCACGCAGTGTAAGAGTCTCTAGAGGAAGTGGATATAGGTCCAGCAATTGTGAGAGGCACCATTGATATAGATTCATCATTATTAAATACTCTATTTGATACTTGTTAATCTCATTAACTTGTTTCAAATTGTTTTGTTAATATGATAAATATTCTTATGGATATTTTTTCTTGTTCAATGGATATTACTACACCCCTTGGTATGAAGAGAGAGTAGGGTCTCTATAGTCCTGCTTGTGTTTTCTCTCTATCAGATGTTGAGATATCTTGGAATTTCTTGGTTCTCGACATGAAACCTCTCGATTTCATTTTCTGAATGGATTATCTCATTGCTAATAAATCTCAAATTTATTATTAACTATGAAGGTCTCCTTTACCACACCCAGTGGTGTGTCTCATGTATTTCAGGGAGAATGGGACCCAATATTGAGCAGACTTGGACCTTGTTATCTAGAGTTGGGGAAAGTAATATGTGTGTTTTCCTTCAATATGGGGTAGGAATATTTGATCGGTGATCTCCCTCCATTTTTTGTCGAGTTCCCCAACATGTTTCCTTCTAACTTCTCTATTTTTTAACCAGTGAGGGAGGTTAAGTTTTCCATTGAATTGATACCTGGTACTCAACCAGTTTTTATTCCCTCTTACCACATGGCACCAATTGAACTGAAAGACTTGAATCCCCAGTTGGATGATCTTCTTGAGAAATTCTCCATACGCCTGAGTGTGTCTCCTTAGGCAGTGCCTATTCTATTTTCAAAGAAGGATTATGGTTCACTTCACCTATGAGTTGATTTTCAAAAGCTCAATCGAGTGACCATAAAGAACAAATAGTCCTTTCCTTGTATTGATGATCTATTTGATCAATTGAAGGGGAAAAGTGGTTTTCAAAGATCGACCATAGACCTGGTTACCATCAGTTAAGGATAAAAGAGTCTAACATTCAAAAAAAACACATTTCGAAGAAGTTACAGCCATTATGAGTACCTTATTATGCCCTTTGATCTAACCAATGATCATATAGTTTTCCCATCATTAATGAACATGATTTTCCAAGAGTATATTAATAATTTTTTGGTAGTATTTTTTGATGAAATTCTCATATACTCTAATTCCAAGGAGGATCATGTGCATTATCTGAGAACAGTTATGGTATTGCTGAGAAATCACTCACTTTATGCCAATTTTTTAAAATATATTTTTTGGATTCGGGAAGTGAAAGTATTGGGACATGTGGTGTCGGGATAAGGAATATCAGTATATCTTGAGAAGGTGAAGGCTATTATGACTTGGGAACAACCATGAAATGTCTTCGAGATTCATAGATTTTTGGGCTTAGATGGATATTATCATCGGTTTTTGAAGGACTTCTTGAAGTTGGATTCTCTGATGACTACACTAACTCAGAAGGGATTAAAGTTTTTTTGTAATGATAAATGTTAGAATTCTTTTGTTGATCTGAAAAATATTTTGACTACCGCATCGGTGTTGACTCTTCCTGAGGTCGAGCAAGACTATGTGGTCTCCTGTGATGCATCAGGTTCAGGATCAGGAAGTGTTCTTATGCAAGGTAACCATGTTGTTGCATATGGATCTCATAATCTTAGTTCACACAAGAATAATTATCTGACCCATGACCTAGAAATTGCAGCTATGATGCATGCACATAAAAGTTAGCATAACTACCTTTATGGAGAAATGTTTACCATGAATTCTGACCAAAAGATCTTGATTTATATCTTCTCACAAAAATATTTGAATCTCCACCGAAGGTGTTGGGTGGAATACCTGTAGTATTTTGATTTCAACATCACCTATACCCTGGGGAAAGGGGGTGTCCTTGAAGATTCTTTGAGTAGGAAGATTCGGACCTAGGTAGTAAAATAATCATCTAAAGAGTGGAACTTGATGAATCTCTTTTCATAGTTTCATATTGGAGGGAATAAGGTTTCCTTATCCAGTGTTCTGTTGAAATTCTCTCTTCTCAATTTGATTTTGTAGGAACAACATCTTTACAAGGAGTTCCATAGAATTAGAGACTCTCTTTATGGTGGGGAGGCAGTTACCCTATAGTCATTCTCCAAAGAGAGAATTATATGCTATCAGAATCATTTTGTGGTACCATCTTTGGTAAGGAAAATGGTGATGGGTTATTTCTATAATTCCCAATGGGAAGTGCACCTAGGAACCACAAAAATGTTCTATGACATTCCGTGACAATTTTGGTGTCCAGGTATGAGATGGGGAATTTCTGAGTTTGTTTCTCATTTTAATACATGCCAGTAGGTTAAGGCTGAGCACCAAAAACCTTTGAGATTTCTTCATCCACTTCTAGTCCCCACTTGGAAGTGGGGTGAGATATCTATGGAATTTTTGGTTGGGTTATCGTGCACCCAGATAAATAAAAACGCAATATGGGTTGTGATTGATAGGTTGGAGAAATTGAACAACTTCTTACCCATTCATGATAAATCCAAAGTTATGGAGTTAGGAAATCTATATATGAATGAGATTGTTTGTTTTAATGGAGTTACATATGTTATAGTCTCTGATAGGGATCCTTGGTTCACTTATTACTCTTGTAGGGGCCTTCAAGGGGAACTGGGATCTCATATCTGTTTGAGTACAACATATCATCCGCAGTCGGATGGCCAGATAGAAAGAGCTATATAGATTCTTGAGGACATGATCTAGGCTTGTGATCTCGAATTTGGTGGAGCATGGGATGATCATTTGGGGCTAGTTGAGTTTTATTATAACAATATTTACTAGTCATCAATCGAGTTGGATCCTTTTGAGGCCTTGTATGGGTGTATTTGTAAATCTTTGTTGTGTTGGTTGGATATTGGTGAGAGTTATTTGGTTGGAATAAGCTTGGTCTAAGAGATGACAGCAAAGATGTAGTTGATTCATCAGAGAATGTTTATGGCACAGATCTGATTCAATTCTTATACTGATCGTCATCATAGACCTTTGGAGTTCTCAGTTGTTGACCAGGTGTTCTTGAAGGTTTCACCTCGGTTGGGTCATCAATGGCTAGGGAGGCAAGGGAAGATTACCTATCATTTTGTTGGACCTTTTGAGGTTGTTGAGAATGTGGGGAAAATTGTATATCATTTATAACTACCACCGCAGATGACATTGATACATAATGTGTTTCATGTATCTTAGCTTCAAAATTATTTATCTGATCTATCCCATGTTCTAATTTGGCGTGATCTTGAAGTTGAATATGATTTATCTATGAATGAATGATCAGTCAAGATTATTGATTCTGAGACCAAGTTACTTCATGGGAGGATGATACCTTTGGTTCAGGTGTTATGGCAGCATGGTTCTGATTCTCATGAGACATGGGAGAGGGAGGTACTAATGAGAGAGAAGTGGACTCATCTTTTTGATGTGGAGTATTTTTCCTAGGATTTTAAGGATATAAAGTTTCTATGGTGGAAATTTTGTAACATCTTGTTACTATTTTCAGGTATTCCTAAATCCTCCTTTTTATTAATCTTTGGTTGGGTTTCATTTGGGGTAGCTTCAGGTTGAAAATTTTAAGAATCTTGAAATTCTAGACTAGTACATGGTTTGTGCATGGTTGGCACATGGGTTGCCAAACAGTGCACCCTGTTACAAGAAAATGGAAAGTTTTGGACAGAGATCTATGCACAAATTGTGCACAATTAGTCAAGTCATGCATACTTTTAGGAGAAACCATACAGCCCATTTATAATGGGTGCATGGCCTGCACACGGTTTTTCTGAACCATGCGGACGGGATTTTAATTAATTTGAATTTTTGTTAAAATTCTCGAACCCCCTTTTTTGGTCCCAGATGAACCTCCTTTGACCCAAACTAGTTTATCTCATCCTTGAAGTTTCCAAGAAGGATTAATGTCCCCTCGGACCCCTCCTATATGCAATCCATATATAGGTAAACGTTGGTTAATCCTTCTCTGGTTAGTTTCCTCCTCTCATTCTTGATCTCCCACGATATCTCTCTTTCTACCTAGGGTTTTATAGATCTCTTTATGTTGTTGAAGGATATAATACACTCTGTTATAGATCTAAACCTATATTTGAACCTTGTTTCTCCCATATCCTATTGTTTTCATCCTTCTTTGATGAATCTCGGATAGGGTTTGGTGATCCGAGATCCATTGATCACGAGCTAGGTGGTTCTGTTACGATGCCCAATTTTTACTAACCCTAATTGATTTGTTTAATTTCAATTTTTTTAATTAAATGAAATTGTTTGATTTTGGATGAAAATTTATTTCAATTATTTTTTTGGAAAAACTCAATTTCGATGAATTGGGGTTTTAAAGAAAAATGGATTTTCAACATGAAATTGGAAAACCCCCAATTCCGTTAAATTGGGGTGTGTTTATAGAAAGTGTGTTAATTTAAATTATTATATTTAAATTCTATTTTGTATATAAATTGAATCAATTAAATTTTGGAATTTAATTGAAGAAAATGTTTTGATGGAAATATTTGTGAAAAAAACCAAATTCCAATGAATTGGGGGTTTGTGATGAAATTGATAGAATTGTTTGAAAATTAAATTTATTTAATTTAATTGTTTAATGGATTTTTAAGTTTCATGAATTGGTTTCAAATCCTTGTTTATGAAAAATGTATTAAAATGGATTTGATGGAAACCTAACGGTTTCATCTTTTTGAGAAAGGTATGTTTTTTATTAAAAACCTATTATAGTTTTTAAAGGGAAAATTGGCATATTGAAATGGAGTATGGGATTTAATTATGTTTTAAGAAGTATTAAAATAAATTATCCATCATTGTTTTGTACTATATCATATGCAATCCTTAGGTAGTTAGTGTGTTATATTGGATAACACTTCATGACTTAAAACGTTCTAAAACATCATATTAACACATCTCATTCCTTAGGTGATGGTGATGAATTATCTTAGCCTTGGTTCAAGGGGGAATATTTACATTTTTGTATTCACAGTGTTCGGTCCCTATATCCTGTAACTATCATACCTACTTGGCACATGACCATGTTGCTTGCTTGTTTATATTTCGATTGTATATTCCATTGTTATGAACTGTTTTACATGCCTTGAAAAATTATATAAACTATTTTATATAAAGGTATATATTTAATCTATTTTTTGAAAATTACCATTGATGTCAAGTATCCTTTTATTAAAGGTAAATAGCATATTTTGAAATGTATTTACATCATTTGAAATGTGAAGTGTGAATTGCTAAAGTATTTCCATATTTCAAATTGTAAAGCATGATTTTTTTAAATATGATTTCCTAAATTCCAAACCTATTTGTTTTAATATTAAAATCACATTATTGGTTAATTTTATATTTTAATCTTGTTATGGAATTTTTGGTGAAATCCTACTGGGATTTTTCTCACACCCTAATTGTGCCTTCGGGTGTCTGTAGATTATCTCCGTCCAAGTTTGAGAAAGTGAAAAGGATCTCTTAGAGGTGGATCCAATTATTAAACCTTGGAATTGGTGAGTTGTTTCCTTAGTAAATTGGGATGTTTTCCCTATTTGGTACTTGGGTTTTATTACTTTGGGCTCTAAGTGCTTGTTTTACTTCTGGTACTTTACTCCCAGTGGAGTTTTCTTTGATATGCATATTGTCTTGCTTCTATTTACTTCTGCAATGTTTGAGGAAAAACTATTCCCACTTCCATTTTGTATGATTTCTGGTTCTATTCATCGACTCGTGGGGATCGGGAATGCCCTTAGAGCTATGTTAGGACCATCTCAGTTATCTGGTTACCAGGGTACTTATATTGGTTCGTTATAATACTTTTCATCCCCATGAATTCCTGGTGATTATCCAACTATACATCCCGACCTATCCCAGTCATCAATTCCCATTAAAATGACCACACTCCATCTCAAAATAATAACCATACCCTTGTGGCACTACTTCAATAGATTATGCTCATACTTTCAAAACACAAGCCACTGCTAAAATCCATCACCCAAACACTATGGTGGTGCTTCACAGCACCCTTCGATTCTGAGACACCCAAGTTGTTCCCTTCTAAATAATCATTTGGCCTAAGGTGATCCTCATCATAGGTCTTAGTTCATAAGTAAATTTTAAACCATGGCACTCCACACTATAGGAATCACTTATCCCAAATCAATTTATGAATTCCAATGATGCACTGGTGTGGTTCCTAATGTGCTATACCTGATTTTACCCAAGTCACTAGACAAATGTTGGTAAGAAACCTATTACCAAGTTCCCATATGAAACTGATGAGTCCCATGATCTTGGTAAATTCCTAGAAACATCATATTTCTACAAAATCCCATCCAAAACTTGATATATACCCGTCATATCCAAAAATACATGCCTGATGTGGTTCCTAACCCACCACATAAAATTACACATAAAACAACAGGTTTAACCTTCTCCTAGCCAACCCATCTCATGAACACACAGCCACCATTTCCAACATGCCATTAAGACAACAGGATCATTTTTCTTTGATCGCCAGAGTCATCCCAAGATCTTCTTAACATGAACCAAGGTCTGACCCAACCCCTGATGTGATTCCAAGAGGCCACCGCCAAGTTGGTGAACCTGGAAACCCAGTTGGGCTACTTCCTTGTCTACCAGCTAGTTGGTGGCCCTTTACCGACAAGTTGGTGGTGGTGTAGCATCATGTTGCATCCCTGAATCTATGTCTCGAATCCTAGGTTTTCTCCTCAATCCTCTTTCCCAATCCAAAACACATCTTTTAGTAGGTTCCAAGATTCAGAATTCCCTTCCAAACTCTGGTCTAAAATTTACCCCTTCAACCAACTGAAAATTAAAATTTTCACTGAAATACAAGGCTCATTTATACACATAGGATATTATAGAACCCACTTCATTTGAAGTAGCAAAAAAGGATGAATCATGGGTAAAATTCATGAAATAATAATTGGATCAAATTGATAAAAATCAGCCTATGGACAAACTAAAACATCATAATGTGATTAGTATAAAGTGGGTATTTAAGAACAAGTAGGGTGGAAATGGAAAAGTAATTCAAAATAAATTAAGGTTGGTTTGTAATGGATATGCTAAAGTTTAAATCATTGATGTTGAAGAGACATTTCCACTCATGGTAAGAATGGAATTTATTAAACTCTTCCTAGCAGTGGTTTTCTAAAGAAACTTCAAAGTTTTTCAAATGGATGTGAAGACAACATCCTTAAATTGAGTCTTGAGTAAAGATATTTATAAAGAGAAACTAGTTAGATTTTTTATTGGAAATAATGATTCAAAATTATAAAGGTTGATATAAGATTTTTATGTCCAAAAGAAAGCACCTCATGGTTGGTATTTATGGCTGGATTTTTGGGTTGATCACAACCTCTATGTAAAAATTTCCTAAGAAGATAAGCTTAAGGTAACGGTGTATGTAGATGAAATAATTTTTGGAGGAAACGTGAATAATTTGGTTGATAAATTTACTCAATTAAAGTTTTTATAATTTGTGATTTCATTTGTTGGATAATTGAAGTATTTTCTTGGGTTCAAAATACATCAAAAGTAAGTTAATTTATATATCTCACGGGTGAAGCATGCAAGAGAATTGTTAATGAAATTTAGAATGGAAGGGTTTGGATTTTTTTCAACTCCATTGGAATTTGGAACAAAACCTGATAAGCATGAGGATAGTTAGAAGGTAGACTCAACTTTATATAGAAGAATCGTTGGGATTTTACTCTATTTTACTGCAGCCATGCTAAATATATTTTATGATATGGTCTTGAAAGAACATTTCCAAAGTTTTCCAATGAAAGAGTACATTCAAGAAGTGATGATAATAATGATATATATACAAAGAATACTAAATTACGGTTTGGTGTTCAATGATGGAATAGATATGGAATTATTATCCTATTCGGATGCAAATTGGGTTGGTGACATTATGGATAAAAAATCTACAAGTGGTAAATCATTTTACAATGGAATAAATTATGTTGGTTAGTTAAGTAAGAATCAAGATTATGTTTCATTAAGCATAATAGAGGAAGAGTATATCTTAGTCACCAAAGCTTGTGCTTAACTCATCTAGATGATGTAGCAGTTGGACATCAATAAAGTGGTACAAGAGCCAATGATTATTAAATATGAAAACAAAAGTGATATTGAGTTAACTAAAAATCCAGTATGGAATTCTCACACGAATCATATTGAGATCTGTCATTTCATAAAAGATAAGGTGGAGAATAATATTCTGGAACTATAGTTTTTTGGAACTCAAGATCAAGTGGAAAATATCTTTACTAAACTTATAGAAACCCATACTTTTCATACATAGACACTACATCTTAATAAAAAAATATTCATTACAT
Organism: Viscum album; assembly: GCA_963277665.1. Taxonomy (NCBI): domain Eukaryota; kingdom Viridiplantae; phylum Streptophyta; class Magnoliopsida; order Santalales; family Viscaceae; genus Viscum; species Viscum album. Next base: position 1,653,453,099 of record OY728152.1, read on the forward strand.
AACATAATGATCCACACTAGAATCATATAGGTATAGTTCATTTGGAAACATGGATACATAAACAGCTAGTTCATAAGTGAACTACATTATCTCCCACTATGTTCTTCATAACTATCACTCTTCTTATACATATCATACACAATACCTTTCTTCATAACCTGGAGAAATAAAACATAAAAAGGGTGAGATCAGATGCTAAGGTTAAATAAGGAAGATATGAACGATCACTTAAATATATCAAGATAATAAGGGTATGAGAACATGAGTATAACATTTGAAAACTATACCCCACATATCATTTATCATAATCATGAGTCATGGAATAAAGCTTGATAGATCATAAGACATGAATCATAAAGGAATCAAAGGACATGAGCCACGAGAGAATAACATTGGCATGAGATATAGATTTTTGGTATACACATAAGCATAGAAAATCATTTATTTAGTGGTTAAGTATCATTTACAAGACTATCATAGTGGATTGGGTTCTCTCCCCAAACCATTGAAGTATTTGAGGTTCACTCCCAAGACTATCATAATGGATAGATTCCCTTACTGAACTAGGTTCACTCCCCATTCTAGCCCTGTTTATCTCATGAGATATTCATCTTTACCCACTTCATTGGAGGGATATATAATTCGGTCCCACCCATCACATAATAAAAATTATATATATGTACGTCATAAAATCATAAAATATTCATCATATCATAACCTGTGATAAGGAAATATATTTCATAAACATTTTGTCATAATAAATTATTAACCATTCAAAGAAAGAATAAAGAAGTTATCCTTTGATTATATCCCCAATAGAGAATAAGTAACATCAAAATAGGTTATCATAAAAAAATGCCTTTAAATATCACTTGGAATATTTCTTAAAGAAAATATCCTTTTTCACTTTGAAATTACTTATTTAAAATCTAAAAAAATCAAAATATTATGTAAAAAAAATTATTTGAAAATAACCTTGGAAACATGTAGAGGAACCTTAAAAACATTGAGTGGTCATGAAGGTGATAAATTCTGTTCAGGCCATGTACATTAAAACAAATATTCCTTTCATATTTTCAGTCAAAAGTATCTCATTCAAAAAACGATAAAGAGATTCCTTTTAAACTATTTATAAAAATTAAATCATGGATAAATATGAATTTAAACAATCATATTATAATATTAAAAAATTCATGAAAAAAAATTAGAAAACATGGATATTGAAGAAAAAAAGATTTTTGACTGAAGAGAGAAATAAAGTTTGTTTTTTCTTAAAAATATTATTTCAGTCTCTTAAGTACTTAAAGAGAGGAAAAATGTGTTATGAATAAATAACTAGAGGAAAAAAAATACATGAGTTTCTTGAGATATATACCATAATATTTCATCAACAGAACATAATCATAAACAATCCTGATAAAGAATAAGATTGTAACATAAAAACTCTTACCCCTTTGGTAACTTTTGAATCGTAAGCCCCATGAAAGAACATCATAAAATGAAACTTTAAATATCATTAAATGAAATAGATTCATGATCTAACATGTAAAAGTGGTAGTATATACACCACAAAAAATAAATAAGTGGTGAATATGACATATGTCTCCCAGAAATAAAAGTGATACTAGAAATCACTTACCTTAGGTCTGACTTCTTTAGTACATGTTTGAAACTCCTGTATAATAACTATAGATTTATTATAAATATATTAAATAACCATAATAATATATATAATAATATATATTATTTACTTACAACCTTTTTTCACCAGTTTATTAATAATTATTTATTAAAATCACTGTTCCGGGTGATAACTGCTATGTTTTTCATATATATTTTGGTTCGATAATTTTGGTCCTTGTAATTTAATCATAATTCCATAATATCCATAATTTTAATGATTATATAATTATCATATATATTAATTATATATAGATATATAAATTCATCCATAAAGGATAGCGATAGATTAATGAACTACATCGTTCATGGAGATGGTAGGTTGTACGTACGCATGAATGTTGTTTCCATTTTTTTGTTGGATGGAAAAAAAGAAATGAAAATAATAATTCACCTTTCCATAATCATTTTTATATAATATATATCATATATATTCATTAAATTTATCCTTATTATCATCTATGACAAATTAAAATGAAAAAAATATCACATCGCTTCATGGAGGCGGTAGTCTACATGTACGCATGAGTAGTGTCATCATTTTACAATGGATTGGAAGGTAAGAAGGTATATGTGATATTATAATTACATAAATATAATTATGTCATAAATATAATATATATACTTTAAATATATCATTATATTCATCCGTGAGATGCGGTGATGGAAAACAAATTACATTAGATTACGAAGAGGTTGTCCAGCATACACATGATCGATGATTTCATTTCTCATTTGATGGAAGAGAAGATGGGTATAGGTTATGTAATTAACATAATAACATTTCTGTATATAGAAGATATTTTTTTTATTATTTCATAATTTTTTTAGAATATTTCAAGGAGTTAGAATAAAAAATAAAACGAAAATGCAAGGTTAAGAACTATACATATTCTTCGGACAACCTCTTTAGGTTTATACATAAAGACTTTCTAGGATGGTTTTCTAATAAAAGAATGGTATATAGGTCATGGATATGGATATAAGGAATTTATTTGGTCAGGTCTTTGATGAAATAAAATTCTCTTTAAGTATAAAGAGGAGATGAGAGGTGGTATCCTTTTATAAGTGGGGGAGATGACACGCTCGGAATTTTTTAAAAGAATCAAATAATTCAATGTATTTTTCACACTAAATGGAGAAGAAATAGACCATTCCTAAACCTAATATGATATAATATCAAAATATGGTTATCAAATATAAATTAGACAAGTTTTTAGGTCATTTTAATCCTTTATCTTTTTAGTTTAACCCCCAATAAACTTGTTTTAACCTTAACTATGATAACAAAGTTTTATTGTTTTTACTATTCGTTATGAACAAAAATTAAGCTAGCCTTATTACCTAATATTAATTATGATTATTTCAAATATGTAATCCATTTTATCAAATTTAATTCACATAAGGGTCATGATTTAATTTAAAATTAAACCTATAATCGTGATGAAAAAATGTTTTTCCAAAGAAAACATTTTCTTAAGTATAAAAACTTTTTATATCAAAATTCAGAATAAAATTGATTCTCATGACCTAAATTGGATTAATATTAATATAATTGAACTAATTTTACTTTTAAAACCATTTTAAACAAAATTAAACTTTGTAAATTCTATAAATGAAAGGATAATTTTTAATAAAAAAACATTTTTTACTATTCCTTGAAAATTTAATCTTTTTATAAAATTTTCAAAAATTCAATCTAATCTAATTTTAACATGTTGATTTCAAAATAAATTTCATTTTTAAAATAAATTTTCTAAAAGTGGTACAAATTAATTTTAAAATAATTGCACAAAATATGACAAAACCGTTTTTTAGAAAAATACAGTTTTTAAGCATAAAACTAGATTTATTCTTATCACATACCAAGAAAAAAATATCAGATGAGTGATAGGAAATTTTATTGAATAAATATCATTAAAATAATTCACCAATAATTATTAATTTAATTTAGTAAGATAAAAACATATTGCGTATATAAAAATAGTTTTTCATAAAAACATTGATTTTACTTTAAAATGTTTTTTATTTTTATTTCTAATCAATTGAAAATCAATGAATTTATTTTATACATGTGTAAACCATATTCTTTTCATAATTTATTCATTCATATTCATACTGTCCAATTTAATGGCTAGGATATAATGACATGCTATATTACAATTTGTTTAGACTCAGGTTTTCATGTATCACAAGTTATCAAAGAGATTAAATTTATTTAAAAAATATATCATAAAATCTCAGGGTGTTGCATTCGACCCCCCTTAAAATAAATTTCACCCTTGAAATTATGTTACTCCATTGAAAAAATGGGGATATATCTTCCTCATCACATCCTCGAGTTCTCACGTAGCTTATTTGGATTTTTGGTTCCTCTAAATAACATTAACTAGATGAGTAGTCTTATTTCATAGCACTTTATCTCTACGATCCAAAATTTCCATTGGTTGAGAAAGATCATGCTTCAGTAATACGACCTCTGAGTTAAATACATGTGAAGGATTAGGTATTTACTTCCTCGGGAGTGATACATGGAACACATCGTGAACTTGAGAAAGGTTTGGTGGAAGTGCCAAGCGATAACCTACCATACCTACTCGACCAAAAATCTCGAAGGGGCCAATATACCTAGGGCACAACTTTTATTTCTTCCTAAATCTCATAACCTTATTCCATGGAGAAATTCACAGAAAAACATTCTCACCAACTTCAAATTCCAAATCATGCCAAATATTATCAACATAACTTTTCTATTGACTTTGAGCTACCTTGATGTGTTGTTGAATGGTTCTGACTTTCTCTGCCATTTCCTTAGTTGGATCAAGTCCCAATAGCTTTCTTTCTCCAACTCCATCACAGAAAGTTGGAGTTATACACTTCTTTCCATATAGGGATTCATAAGGAGTCATCTGAATGCTCGAGTGAAATATATTATTGCAATAAAACTTAACTAGATGAAGGTATTGATCTCAACCACCATTGAAATACATATAAAAAGATCTTGGCATATCCACTAGGGTTTGAATGGTTCTCTCCGAATGACCATCTGTCTAAGATGATGAGCGATACTGAAACTTGACTATGTATCCAGAACCTGCGGAAGAATTGTCCAAAACTTTGAGGTAAACCTCAAATCTCGATCAGATACGATATAATGGGGTACTCCATGCAACCTTAGCACTTTATTAATATAAATTTTGGCAAGTTGGTCAAGATAGAAATCTTCACTAATATAAATGAAGTAAGTTGACTTTGTAAGGTGATCAACTATAACCCAAATAGCATTATGTCCTTCAAACATTTTGGGGAGTCCGATGATAAAATACATGGTTATGTTTTCCCTTTTCCATTCTGATATGGGTAATGGTTGTAACATTCCCTTATACTTTTATCTCTCAGTATTAACTTGCTAACATACCAAGCACTGAGATACATACTCCACAATAACTCTCTTCATATTTTCCCATCATAAATACTCTTTCAGGTCACTATACATATTTGTAATTCTAGGAAGAATAGAAAATGATGAACTATGATCCTCATCCAACAGCTCCTACAAATATGGTATGGATGGAACACATGCATGGTTCCTAAACCTTATCATTCCATCACACTCAAGTTTGACCTCAAGGAAATTTATGACCTTCTTATGCAGTTCCACATCTTTCTTTTGTGCCTCTTTAATCCTCACAAGGATATATGGTTGAACACTCATTTGAGAAAGATAAGATTTTCACCCTTCCTTTGATATTTCCATATCCATTCTTTGAAAATCCATTAATATTGGATATTTTTTTATCCTCATCGTAGATAAGTTAGCATGATCCTTTGGACTCAAAGCATCATCCACCTTGTTCGCTTTCCCTGGGTGGTAATATATTGAGTAGTCATAATATTTAATCAACTCCAACCATATTCTCTAGTGCATATTCAAATCTTTCTATGTGAATGTATACTTTAAACTTTTATGATTGGTATATATATCACACCTTTCTCCATAGAGATAATTCCTCTATGTCATTAATGCAAAAAATACCACAGCTAACTTCAAATCATGTGTTGGGTAATTTTGTTCATGAACCTTCAATTGGCATGAGGCATAAGCTATAACCATATCATTATACTTGAGAATGCATATCAGTACCATATTAGATGCATCACTAAATATCACAAACTCTTCTCCACTATGGGTTAATATAAGAATAGGTGTGCAGTTGAACCTTCTCTTCAGTTTCTAGAAATTTTCCTCACATTCATTAGTCCAAAGGAAATTTTCTCCCTTCTATGTTAACTTCATGAGTGGATTAAATAATCATGATAAATTCTCAACAAATCATCAATAATATCCATCCAAACCAAGAAAACTATGAATCTTAGTCACTATGGTTGGTCTAGGACAATGTTCAATAACTTTGGTCATTGATGGATCCACTAATATACCCACTCTTGAGATTATATGACCCAAAAATAAAGCTTTATGCAGAAAAAATTCACACTTTGTAAATTTTGCATACAAATTCTTCTTCCTTATGGTCTTCATTATAATCTTCGGATGATCTTCATGCTCTTCCTTTCTCTTTAAATGGATGATAATATCATCTATAAAGACTATCGCAAACTGATCAAGGTAATCTCTAAAGACTCTATTCATTAAATCCATGAAGATAGGATGAGCATTAGTTAGACCAAAAGGAATCACTATAAATTTATAGTGTCGATACCTTGTATGGAATGTTTTCTTGGATATATTCTCCTTCTTAACCCTCAATTGATGATACCCAGAACAAAGATCAATCTTAGAAAAGTATTGAGCTTTGTTCAGTTGATCAAACAAGTCAGTAATATGGGGTAGAGGATACTTTTTCTTAAGATTGACCTTGTTAAGTTCTTGATAATAAATGTATAGTCGCATTTATTCATCTTTCTTCTTAACAAAAAGAACTAGTGCACCCCAAGGTGATGCACTTGTCCGAATAAATATCTTTTAAATATTCTTACGGAGTTTCTTCTTCAATTCCAGCAACTCAATCAAGGTCGTTCTATATAGAGTATTTGAAATATTTATAGCGCCAGGTATGAGTTTTTTTGAGAATTCAACTCCACGATTCATTGGAAAACTAAGAAACTCTTCTGGAAAGACATTAACAAACTCCCACACAATAGGCATATCTTTGATATTGAGTTTCCCCCCAATCATCTGAGATAAATACCCCTTTTGAATTGGAATCAAGACTCATACAATGGATGTGATTTCCATCAGAATTACATATTTATCACCTCACTAAAAGAGGATCATAGGTTTTTTCTAAATATAAAACGTGACTTCCCTTCCTCATTAATTGACATAGTATTTATTTAAAGAAAGTCAATCCTTGACTAAGATAACATAAAATTCAACATTAATAAGATTTTCATAAGGAACATTCTTATAAACTTAAACATGATATAGTCCCTTCCTTATTCTAGGAGTTAGCCTTTAGAAGAGGGAATTAACTCGGATAATGGTCAAGTTCCCCACATTTAAGACAATTAACTATAAATGGATCCATATAATGAAATTTATTTCCTTTCATCGTACTCTTTATTTTTCATTGGTAATTCATTGCTTTATACCCTAGTTTCCACACATAAAACATTTTCTCATTCTTTTGAGACATTATCCTGAGTGTCTCTTTCGACATTTCTGACATGAAGGAAATTGATCCTTCTTTCCTCCATGGTCTCCACCACCCGAGCTCTCAGCAAACTTCATCCTTCAGTTCATTGGTGAGTTTGAGAGTTGATTAAGGTACATGTTGTTAATCATATATCATGATAAATAATTAGGGATAATCACAATATATTTCACTTTAGTCATCATCCCCTTTAGTTCCTCATAATCACCATATTTTCTATCACATTCGGCATTAACATGATTCCTCATGGTTTCATCCATTGACTAAAACCAAAAATCATGGTGTGAGAAATAGTAATAATAATCACAAAAAATCATTTATAGGATTTCTAAATCATGATATTTTCTTTTTAATCTATGACACCTTAGGTTTAGGTAAGTCATTTTGGTCATCATCTATTCAAATCCTTCATAATGGTTTGTAAATAAAATGTGAATTAACATAATCATATCCCTCAAGAGTGTCAAACTAATTACACGGTAAGGGTACACTCACTGTGTACCAGAATGATGGATGAGATATACTCATCCAACTCTTTTTAGTGTTATTACCCCTAGATGCATATGTGTTAAAACCACTTCCACTTGTAGTATTCGAACATAGATGTTTTACTAGAAAAAAACACTCCTTTCTTTACTATAACTTAGGATTTTATCCTATACTTAGGATTATCCTAAGGGTTCTCACTAAATTTTTCTCATCCTAATTTCAAAATGTTAACTAAATCTTGCTCTGATACCAACTATAGTGACTCATACTTTTCATACATAGATATTACATCTTAATAAATGAATATTCATTACATAACATAATGATCCACATCATAATCCTATAGGTTTACTGCCTTAAGAAACATGGATGTATGAAAAATTGGTTCATAAGTGAACTACATCATCTCCCACTATGCTCTTCATAACTATCACCCTTCTTATACATATCATACACAATATCTATCTTTATAACCTAAGGAAAGGAAGCATAAGAAAGGATGAGCTCAAATGATCAGTAATGGTAAAGAAGGGAGATATCAATGATCACTTAAACATAACAAGAGCATAAGAGTATGATAACAAGAGAATAACATTTGAAAACTATATCCTTCATATCATAAATCATAATCAGGAGTCATGACATAAAGTTTGATAGATCATAAGACATGAATCATAAAGGAAACAAAGAACATGAGACATGAGAACATAACATTAACATAAGATATAGATTTGTGTCATACACATCAGTATAGAAAATAATTTCCTTAATAATCAAGGCTCATTGACAAGACTATCATAGTGGATTGAGTTTAATCCTCAAACCATCATAGTAGTAAATGTTCACTCTCAAGACTATCATAATGGACAGAGTCCCTTACTAAATTGGGTTTACTCCTCATTCCACCCCTGTTTATCTCATGAGATATTCATCTTTACCCAATGCATTTTATGTCTATATAATCCTAGTCCCACGTATCACATAATGAAAATCATATATATGTGTGTCATGAGATCATAAAACATTCATCATATCATAACCTATGAAAAGGAAATGAGTTCCATAAACATTTTTTCATCATAAATCATAAACCATTGATAGAAATAATAAGGATGATATCATTAGATAATATCCCCAGTAGATCATAATTAACATCAAAGAAAGTTATCATAAATGAAAATTCCTTTAAAGATCACTTGGAATATTTCTTGAGGAAAATATCATTTTTTCACTTTGAAACCACTTCTTTAAAATCTAAAAAATCCAAAATATTTTGGAAAATATTTTTTTAAAAGAACCTTGAAAACTTATAAATGAAGATTCAAATCATTGATTGTTCGTGATGGTGGTAAATTTCATCCATGCCGTGTATGTTAAAACAAATATTATTTTCACATTTTTAGTCAAAATTCAAAAATACCTCGCTCTAAAAACAATAAGAAAATTCCTATTAAACCATTTTATAAAAATTCAATCATGAGTAGAAATGAATTTAATCAATCATAGGATAATATTAAAAACATTATTTAAAAAAATTTCAGAAAATGTGTATATGGAAGAAAAAGGGATTTTCAACTGAAGAGAGAAATAGTTGGTTTTTCCTTAAAAATACTATTTCGGTCTCTTGGGTACTTAAAGAGAGGAAAATGAAAGGAAAAAATATATTCTCAAGAAATAAATGTAGTAGAAGAAAATTTATAAGTTTCTTGAGAGATAAACCATAAGATTTCATAAACAATCATGATAAACAATGAGATTGTAACATAAAAACTCTTACTGCTTTGCTACCTTTTGAATCGTAAGCCCCGTGAAAGAATAACATCAAATGAAAATTTAAATATCATAAAAAGAAATATATTTATGATATAAAATTTCAAATGGTAATTTTATACACCACATAAAATAAACGAGTGGTGAATATGGTATATGTCTCTCAAAAATAAAAATGAGACTAAAAATCACTTACATTAGGTCCAACTTCCCTCCTACATGTTCAAACCTCCTGTATAATAAATATAGATTTATTATACATCTATTAAAGAACCATGATCATATATATCATACCATATATTATTTACTTATAACCTTTTATCACCTATTTATTTACAATTCTTTATTAAAATCATTGTTTCGAGTGATAAGTGCTTCGTTTTTCATGTATGTTTTGGTTTGGTACTTTTGATCTTTGTACTTTGATCATGGTTTTGATCATATCCATAATGTTAATCATGATATAATTATCATATATATTAATTATTTATATATTTATAGTCATCCATAAAGGATATAGATAGAAAAATAATTTTCACCGTTCATGGAGACAATAGGCCGTACATACGCATGAACATTGTTTCCATTTTTTCGTTGGATGGAATTAAATAAAGACAAATAATAATTCACCTTTCCAAAATCATTTTTATTTCATATATATCATATATATTCATTAAATTTATCCTTATTACCATCCATGACAAAATAAAAAAGAAAAACATATCATATCTCTTCGTGGAGGCGGTAATCCACACGTACGCAGGAGCGACGTTATAGTTTTTCAAAAAATTGTAATCTAAGAAGGTAGATGTGATGTTATAATTTTGGAAGTATAATTATGTAATAAATACCACATATATACTTTAAATCCATCATCATATTCAGTCTTGAGAGGCGGTGATGGAAAACTAATTACATCAATTCGCGAGATGATAGTTCATTGTACGCACGATCGACGGTTTCATTTCCCATTTGATGGAAGAGGAGATAAGTATAGGTTATTTCATTAATATAATAACATCAAAATATATGGAAGATACTTGTTTTATTATTTTGGCATGGTTTAAGAAGATTTTATGGAGGTAGAAGAAGAAATAAAACAAAAATGCATGGTTAAGAACTATATCTCTTCTTCAGACAACTTCTTTATGTTTATACCTAAAGTCTTCCTAGGATGGATTTTTGATCAAACCAGAGGCTCCAAGTCATGGTAAGGGATTTAAGGAATGTATTTGTGTAGGAATTTTCTGAACCAAAAGACTCTTGTAGTGTGAAGATGAGAGGAGGGGGTTCCCTTTTATAAGTGGGGAGATGACACACTTGAAATTTTTGAAAAAAAACAAATAATTCAATGTTCTATTCACAGTAAATGGATCCAAAATGGACCATTCCCAAAACTTATAAGTAATTAGGTCAAACTATGACCAACCAATATAAATTAGACAAGTTTTGTTTCATTTTAACCCTTATTTTTTTTAGTTTAACCCCTCAGTAAACTGTTTTAACCTTAACTGCAGTAACAGATTTTTACTCTTTTTACCATTAATTATGACTAAAAATTAAGTTGTACTTAGTAACTAATATTAATTATGATGATTCCAAATATAAAATTGATTTTAGAAAATTCAATTCACAGAAGTGGTATAATTTAATTTAAAATTAAACCTGCAATTGTGATGAAAAACAGTTTTCCAAAGAAAGTTTTTTTGTATAAAAAGTTTTTATATCAAAATCCAACATAAAATTGATTCTCATGACCTAAATTGGATTAATAATAATATAATTTTACTAATTTTACTTTTAAAATCATTTTTAAAAAATAGAACATTGTAAATTCTTTAAACAAAAGGGCAATTTTTAATAAAAAATCAGTATTTTTCACTATTTAGTGAAAAATTAATCTTTTTAGAAAATTCTCAAAATTTCACTATAAGATAATTTTGACATGTTAATTTAAAAAATTAAATTCATTTTATCAAATAAATTTTCTAAAATTTATATAATTTAATTTTAAAATAAGCACGTAAAATGCGATGAAACTGCCTTATAGAAAAATACAATTTTTAAGCATAAAACTGGATTTATTATTATCTCATGCCTAGCAAAAAAAATAGATGAATGATAAAAAAAATTATTGAATAAATTTCATTCAAATCATTTACTAATAGTGATTAATTTAATTTATTAAGATAAAAACATATTGTGTGTATAAAAATAGTTTTCCATAAAAACATTTCTTTTACTTTCAAATGTTTTTTATTTTCATTTCTAATCAATTGATAACTAGTGAATTTATTTTATACATGTGTAAAAAAATATACTTTTCATAATTTATTTAGAACTATCATACCCATCAATTTAATGACTAGGTTATAACGGCGTATTATATTACGATTCGTTTAGACTCGTGGTTGCATGTATCGCAAGCTATCGAAAAGATTAAATTTATTTTAAAAAATATATATCATAAAATCTATAAATGTTACAAAACCCTTGGTGGTACATGTGTTTGAGAGGCATAGGTTAAACCTCGAAGTTCTACCAATCTCCTTAAACTAAGAAGGTTCGAATACCCCTCTACCCTTTGAACATAATGCTATGTATGGTTATTATTTTTGTTTGTAGAAAATTACTTTTGTTGGAAACAAGAAGATAGGGGGAGAAACTATCCATGGGCACCTAAATGGAACTTGTTTAAGGAAATATAGACACCATTATTGCATTTGACTACTACTCTTTTTTCTAACACCGAACCTTGACTCGCATAAGCTTAGAGATTAATGGAGTGCTCTTTGCTAAGATTTGGAACAGAGTCGGTATTTAGATGTTTATGATCATGGCTTGAATTGAAGTAACAGAAACCTTTGAATTTTCTTATCAAAGGGGGAGAATACCATGATGGGAGAAGGAATGATCATGATAGGAATGATCATGGAACTCAAGGAGAGCATAACTACAGGGGGGGGGTCTTCATCTGAGGTCATAACTATAGGGGAGCCTGCATATCAAAGTTAAGGGGAGTACTTGATAAATGTTTTTCATGGTTGAATGGTTGACAACAAAATTCAAAGGGTGGGATTTTTACAACCACAGGTTGTTTTTTGGTTAGATTTGTTGTCAATGTGAAGTTTGGTTGGATTTTTTGTTTATGAGAAGTCAGTTGGAATCCATTGGAAGTCACATGAAGTGATTTGATGTTTATAAAAGATCATTGTAGAGGATTTCTGGAAGTTTTGGAAGTTATACAAAGCACATCGTGACTCAATAGGTCACGCCACAAAGGATGACTGAGCGGAATTTGGAGTTTCATACTACATGCTACAACCACAGAGGTCGATCATGAAGCCTGCTAGAAGAATTTCAATGTTTTTGGAAAGGACGTGGTTGTGTCGTGACAGAGTCAAACCGTGAAGATGATTTGATTAGATTCAATGATTCTGGAGTTTTGATGCTTGCATCGTGGAAGATATGCCATGTCATTCTGGGTGAAGGCTGCACTAGATTGACGTGTAAATCATATAGGACTGTGAAAATTAAAGATCAAAGTATACACGCGCCATGACCATTCTGGCGATTGAAGGAAGTTAAGGAGAAACCGCCACATCATACCATGAAGCAGCAGGTCACATCGTGATTTATGGTTTCTGTAGAATTCAAATAGAGATTATGATGTGGCTTTCTCATAATGGTTTAGTATTTATTTTAACAACTAATAACTACCCTTTCAAATTTTTATGATGAAGATCGAATGGGAATCAATCCAAGGGCTGGATTTGAATTAAAGGGATTTGGAAGTTAGTTCTAGCTTGAGTTTCAAATTTTAAATTCAAACTTCTCCATATATAGAGAAGTATATTGTGCAGAAGAAGTTTCTCACACACAAAGAAGAAGAGGAATCCTAAAGATCGGAAAACAAAGTATCATTGTTAAAGAATTTTTCAATATCTGGAATTGCAAAGTAAAGTGTGATCAGATTGAGTTTCATTTAAGATCAGGCTTGGAAGTGTTATTTTTTGTTTATATCATTGAAGATGTGGAATTTAAAGAATGGGGAATCATGGAGAACACCCTTGTTGTTTAATGTTGTTTATTTTGTTTGAAAACTTATAAAAATGATTGACGGGTCGATTACAAAATTATGTCCCTCTTGAAACCAATGTGGGGAAAAGAAGAGGCTGTAGACCTTGGTTGAACAGTGAACTCTTCCCAAAGTTTTTAATCACATATTAATGAAGTAGAATTTAATTGGAATATCAACACAGTGTTGATATGTTCTCCTTTGATGCATCCCATTTTAGGTAAAACAAGTAAGATCGTGTGTGTGCTTGCGCGCTCTTTATTGTTTTGCATTTAGTTGTGCATATAAGACGGATTCATTTGTCTTTGTTAATGTGAATACAATATCCAATTTGGTTTAAAGAAAATAAGAAATTTAAAGTTACCCTAATTCACCCCCACCCCACCCTCTTAGGGTGGACAATGGGATCAGGTTACAAAGAGGTGCATTTTAATTGGGTTTCATATTTTGTGATATTTTATAATATGCTTCCTAGAAAAGTGTAGGCAAATCGAGGGAAGAATGTTTCAACGAATGTCTTGCATTCTAGTCATTCTAACAATCCAGACATGTCATATCCAGTTATTGACTCTATCCAGACTTTGAATAGAGTGGTAGGGTCAAATTCACTTCAATTTATAGACTATGTTCAAGAGTTCCTCAAGTGGAAGTCATCTATCATCTGTGGTGATCAGGTCCACAATAGGTAATAAAGTGGCTAGATAGTATTGAGCGGATATTTAATTCTTTAGAGACTACTACAATCTCTACAGTGGAAGTTTCCACAGTTGCATTAGAGGAACTGATCCAGGAATGGTGGTAAACCGTTGTTCAAGCTCAACTGCTTGAAAACATGTTGTGGGAATATTTCAAGACTATTCATTTAGTGGCATTATCCTAAGAAAGTAAAAAATAGAGAAGGCAATGGAATTTATAAGTCTCCAGCAAGGTAGTCGAATGGTAAAGGAGCATGCAGACCGTTTTGATGAGTTGGTGCCTTTCTCATCTGAGTTGGTCATTAATAACATAATGAAATCTCATTTCATCAAAATAAGACTTCATCCAGACCTTGGTTCAAAAGTTTTTTCATCTAGATCGACTTCATAAGTAGTCAATAAGGTTATGATGGTGGAAGACAAATTGGCAGGATTCCCTGTTTTAGGCTGTGATTCTTTATCATTGGGTGATAACATAGGTGATATATTCCGAAAAAAGAAAGAGCCAGTTGAGCTTGATCAAGGAAGTGGAGATGGTAAGGAGCGGTCCTCTAAATCAGTCTTTGTTGCTCTAATAAAGAAGTGACCTCTTGTATGTTTTTAGTTTGGAAAGCCAAAGCACTTCAACCCCTCTCGTTTGAAAGATATGAAAATTTGTTGTTGATGTGTCTAGTTGGGCCATCTTTAGAAATTTTGTAACTTGAATTATCAACAAAGGATGAAATCTTAGACACAGTCTGAATCTACTCAGTACTCTATCATGGATCTATGTCTAATAAATTGAGGGTTGAAATGAAAATACTTAAAGGTATTTCCTTTAATTTTTCAATTTGGGTATTCCTTTGCTTAATACAAGTACCTCTTTCCTACATGTTTTGTAAATAATCAATGATGCATTTATCTAATGTATCTATCTTTTTAGATGTTTCATATTCCTTGTATCGTGATTTCATCTTCCATATTGGATATTCTAGTGTCAGTGTAAGTCCATTACCTGGTTGAGAACATGAGCTGGGTTTAGGGTAAATATGATTGTTGATGGTATTAGTTTTTTTTCTAGTCCTCCCTTATAATGAAAATTCTAAATGGTGGGGAGACCTATATCAAGTCTAAATCTTCCATTGTATTATGGATATGAAATATTTGGGTTCCTTAAATCGGTTTCCTTTAGGATGATCTAAGTGGGGTGAAGGTCCATTATAGGACGTGAGTAGAATCTAAGTGGTGGAAGATAATATATCAATTAAGAATTGGTGTCATTAATCAATGGTGTATGTGCTAGAAATATCATTAAGTCATGATAAGAAAATATTTCCAATTCTATAATGGTTTGGAAGGATGGTATTTCATTTGATTTTCCCTTTCTAATTGGTTTCTTTTGAGCACTTCTCTTATGTATCCCAATTGTCGATATATCTTTTCCAAGTCTTCACATGTTGTTGGCTAGAAAATTTGAATTTAAGAAATATGTCTTTTGTATGAGACACCCAAAACATATACCAAATTGCTAAACTAAAAAATAGTGTGGAGAGTCACTTGTAAAAGTCTTCATCTTATCTCTCTTTTGATTTTAAGGTTTGTTGAAGACTTTCTGAGGGAAAAAGTGATATGGTGGGGTGAATTGTGACACTCACGATGTCATTTTTAGGTATTTGATTTTTTATTCATTGATTGTGTCATTTATGTTGAGGCCAAAGTTAGAAATTTAAAGTTTTGGAGGAGTTTTCCAAGTTGCACGATTTAGTGCATGGCCATGCAGATGAACAATGCAAAAGAGGGACCTCCGGTTTTGGGAAGAAAGTTGCACACCCGCTGTGCATGGGATCCTAACCCATGCATAGAGCCCATACAGTTTTTTAAAATTTGTTTTTTTTTTCAATTTCTCTAAATTTATCACTTTTTACTCCACGTCTAGTCGGGTTCCTCCCTAGACATCTCCCCCTCTTCTCTTCCTTTTCTTCAAGTTTTTTCCATGGTGAGATCTCTTCTTTTGGGCATGATTCTATAAGGCTAATGGCTCGCATCTTCCTCTCTCATCTCTTCGTATTCTTCCTTCTTTCTTCATGTTATCTCACCATAGCAATAGAGGATGGGGTTTCATGTTTCATGATTTTTAATTGAGGGCTTTCCAATTTGACGATTCTTAATCATCCTTTAAGGTTTTCTCTTGCTTCCTTGTGGTGGATTTATACTCCCGTGAGTTGATTTTGTCATTACCAGTAAGTGGATCTATGTATTTTCTTTTATTTATGGAACCATGAGTGCTTGCATGATTTTAACCCTTGTTTACAATTGAGATAAATCTTATAATAATTATCTATGATGATGTTATGGATTTCTAAATGTTTTTCAGAAGTTGTTTTGATATCATAGAGGATTTCCTATGTTTAAATGCCTAAAACTAGTTTTCATGGAAACAATGCACACAAGGTATTTGATTAAATGTCATCCATGGTTTTTCATGAAATAATGAAAGAGGTTTTCATAGAACGATTTCTTATGAATTATAATGAATTATCAGAGTTTTTAATGAAGTTTTCAATGATTAAGGGTGTGTTTGGTTACTTTAAAGTTGATTTTTTCCATAAGATTAAGTTATGTTATTTCTACCCATTTTGATGATCTTCAAGGGTTTTAGTTAAGTTGTACAAAGGTGGATTTCATGCACTTTGATATGTTTTCCAAAGATAGAGATTCATTATATATGTTTGATGTTGATTCTTGTATACCCATAGAATCTTGCCTCATTTGTGTTGATCATGGGAATGTTGAATAATTTTTGAAAAATGAATTATGTATAAAGGATTGCTATTATTATGTCATTGATATTATTAAAAGGGGTTGTTTCTTTGAAGGGTGACCGGAGGAGAGATGTGAGATTTATCCTAATGTGTTTTATTGGTATTATGATTTGATGTATGATTTGTCTCCTCACCTCCATTGGTTACTCTCATGAGAATCCTTGATAACTAAGTGAAAAATAAAGAGACGATTGATATACTGGTATAGATTACACCTTGGCTAGTATCCTTTAGTGCATGATGAGACTCTTCCTATAAGGAGTGTCACTCGGTGAGACTAGTTGAGAGTAAGCTGAGGGTTATTTTATTAGAAACACATCATTAGGTCGATGGATAGTTCCACCCAAGTACATCTAGCATAGTCCCATTAAGATCTAGTGAGTTGCTCATGATGCTTATTATATTAGATAATGTTATTATTTTAAGGGTCCTTATATTATGCTTTTTGTTTAATATTTCCTTAATTCCATGTTGTTTGAGATATGATCATCCATTATGATTGTTGTTATTGTTTCACTTTCTATTATCGTTATTCCTCATGGTAATTTTTTCCTCGTGGTTTATGTAAATTCTAAAAAGGATGTTTCATTTTCATTATCTTTTAAATGACCAGTTTCTTTCTTGTTCTCCCCTTAACCAATAATTGTCCCCTTATAAACCCATATTGACCTTATTTATGCTTTTACTTAAGGATTTGGGATTGTTTCTTTAAAACATGGGCAATCTTCAACGCTTTAAAATTTAAAATGATTTGTTCTCCTACCTCCCTTTGTTTCCCTTTTTATAAACAAATGTGTCTTTGGATTGATTATGAATAACTTGTTTATTTGCAAAGAAATGTTTTACTTGTAATATCCCTATCTTACCTGCTTTCATTAAAAATGCAATGGTATTTTCATATACGTAGTTTAAACTAGCATAGCATGGTTTAATTTATAAAGGTTATGCATAGAGCATGTAGTGGAATCTTATGTTGAATTGGTGTAGCTCGATCTGTTTTGGATTATGATTGGGCCAAATGCTTCCGGCCCGCACTGCGCACCAGGTCGCAACTCCACGGTGAGCTTGTTGGGGGTTTTAGGGGGCAACGCACCCCTGCTCCTAGGGTTCAGGGGTCGATGGCCCCCGGCCCAATTTTTGGGGCACTGTAAAAACTCTGGCCAACTGTAGCAGAGCTGCCCGACCGACATCGACAGGGCATTGTAGCAATGCGGACCTTTGGCATGACTATTGTAGCTCTGTGGACTTCCAACTGTTGGCCACTATAGCACCTTGGATTTGGGTGGTCGTGGCACTGTAGTGATATGGAATTCCATCTACCTTTTACTGTTGCACAACAGACTTTCTGTGCGGTTGGTGGAATAGTGTTTTGTATTCCTTATTAACCCATTTTGGGCTAGGGTTTTGTGTGTGATTGAGAACCCTGAAACTCCATATAATTATGCTCCGGCTATAGTGATATTTCTGCCACTTCATGGACGTGTGGATCACTTCCCGAACCACGTAAATCTATGTGTCACGTGTTCTTTTTTATTTTTTCCCCTTTTACTCTTCTGTGTATATACACATTTTGGTCTGTATAGTCTTCATGTATTTATACAAGTATTTAGGGTATGATTTCCATGTTGGATACTATGCATCGTTATTCTGATATCTTGTCGACTTTGGGATGTGGAGGTGACCTCAGGTCACATAGGGATGTCGTGTAATGTTTTAAGTCATATAGACTTTTTGGGATGTCTCTTGTATCCACCACACCAGTCATCTTGTGTATCTTTTGTCTTATTACATGTTATGTATCGTTTTATTTACTTTGTTGGTATCTCCTTATGGTTGTTCCTTTTATTTGATATGGTTATGCCATGTTTGGTTAGTTTTCATTTTAAAACTGTTCATTTGATTTGCGGGTTTGGTTTATTAGTAAGCACCCCATAATCCTACATATCCGGTTTCAAATCCAAGTAGGGGAAGGATTTATGCAAGGTACTGGAGCAGTATCATAGCAAGTATTGTAGCAGTACTGTAGTGGTACTGCAGCAACGACATTATTCACCTGATTTGGGCTTTCGAGCCACAAATTTGGGTCTTCAAGGCAAAGGACCCCCAGGCCATCGCCAGTGGGCAGCAAGTGGACATGGTGGGGCTAAGCGAACGGCTCGGCACAACAGGCAGGCAGTGCAGCAGGGTGATACGCAGGGGTCACCGAGTGGGTGGCCTCGAAATAGGGATGTGCACGCTGGCGCCTATCAACTAGTCATCTGTCCCCACATATTTCCAATGTGGGACAAATGGGTGCTATGTCACATGACTATCAACATAGTGGGACCAAACAGATGGTGCAGCACAATAGGCAAGTGATGTAGTGGGGTGTCATGCAAACATCATAACAGCTCAAAACTTGCACTCTCTGATCTGATGCTATAATCTTTACATTTTTTGTTTTGATATCAAAAAATGTGACCCAATTTAAACCATCCAAAAAATACAACATCAAAAGAAAAATATTGAATCACTTACATACCCAAGGACCTTTTAGATTTAGAGTTTTAGAGAATTGGGACAAACTCTTACATGGCAATACTTGTGTCTTCAAATGAGTATGTTTCCCACTACACCCACTTTTCCTTATTTCACAATAAGTCTTCAACGTCTCACATAAGAAAGGTGAGCTTAAATGCTCAATAAGGGTAAACATAAGCATTAACAATTGAATGTCATCAGTGGGCATAAGATGAGCGTAAGGGTATGATGACATAATCAAAGTGCATGAGCATAAAAGAACTCATACCCATCAAAACCTGGATCATTAAACATGTGGCATGGCATAAAGCATTAACAAAGGCAAGAGTCATAGGAATCAATAATCATGGGTCATGTGATGTTAATCTTGGTCAAAGGAAAAATTTAAAACTCATAGCAAGCATAGAGAAAACGTGTTAGTATATTGGAACATTATATTCGTAAAACCCTTACAAGTGGAATAACCAATATAGTCAACTTCTAACAAAATTATCCGGAAAACATAATCATTACTCAATGCATTGGAAAATTATATCAGGTTCACTCGTCATCATAAGTTATATTGGGCTCACACGTCATCATAAACAATGTCCAAGAACTATAACATAATCATAACACACGAAAGCTTGCATTTTTTAATATAACAATAACCATTGTTCTTTTATAGCTTGATTTACTCGTGGAAAAGAAACGAGTTCTATGAAAATCTCTTTGAAACAATCATAATCCATCCAAAGAAACAATAAGGATAATATCATTACAGCATATCCTCAGTGGAGCATAAGTAACATCAAGGGTTGTTGTTGTTGGAGAATAGAAATACCATAAAAAATCATTAAAAACATTATTGAGAAAAATACTCTTCACTTTGAAAACCACTTTTAAAAACTAAAAATTTCCAAAATATTGGAAAAAATATTTTCATTTATTTTAAAGACAAGCTATGTATGCCTTTAGCATCTATATAATAAAATAATATCAATTATTTGCTTTCTTAAAAACCTTTTCCAAGATGAATCCATTATCTTTAAACCATTTATTTCATTTATTTTATAGAAATTTAATAACTTAATCAGTTGAGTCTGTGTAAGGTGTTTTGAGGACGTTCGGTTCATAATTTCAAAACAGCTTCGGTGTGTTGACCGTGATCAAAAGGAGTCATTGTTTCATCATTTCCAAAATAATAATCATGGGATAATTATCATTTTTATACATTAATTATACTTTTAAAACCAATCGTGAAATATGATTATGAAAAATGAATTACGTTATAATCATAGAGACGGTAGGTCATATCGTACGCACCAGTAACGTTTCTATTTTTCAACAAACATGAAGGGAAGAAGGTAAGTAATAATTTATCTTTTTATAATGATTATTATATCATAAATATCATATTATCTCTTTAAATGCTTTATATATACCAGTCATGTGATGCGGTGATGAAAAATGAATCACATCGCTTCGTATAGGTGGTAATCCACACGTACGCACGAACGACATTATTTTTCAATAAATGTTATGGTATGAAAATAGATGATATATTATCTTTCCATAATGATAATTATGTCATGAATATCTTATATATACATTAAATTCATCATTATAAACAGTCATAAGAGGTTGTGATGAAAAATGAATTACATCAGTTCGCGAGATGGTAGTCTGCTGCACACACGAACGATGGATTCATTTCTCATTTGGTGGAAGAATGAGATGGATATAGGTTATGTCATTAACATAACAACATCTCAGTATATGAAAGATATTGATGTTATTATTTTAGCATGTTTGAAGAAGACTTGAAGGAGATATAAAAAGAAATAAAACTAAAACATTTGATTAAAAGTTATATCTCTTCTTCGTACAACCTCATTTGTTTTACACATTAAGCCCTCTAAAGTTGGTATTCTGCTCAAACTAAGACCTCTAGAACATGGGTAGAGATGTTATGAAGAGATTTTGGCAGGTTTTGGCAGAACCAAATGGCTCTTTTAAGTGTAGAGATGAGAAGAGAGAAGAGGGGTTCCCTTTTATAAGTGAGGAGAGGGGCATTCTTGGAATTTCCTAAAATATTAAATTAATATAAATTAATTTTCATTTTTAAGTGGCTCGAAATTGATATAATTTGAAGATATGATGAGGATGAGTCGAAATCTTCTCATCCAATAAAATTTGGACAAGTTTATTTGATGTTTTCACATTTATCTCTTTGTTTTAACCTCTCGTTTACCTTTTTGACAATTACAACGATATCAATATTTTTTACTCTTTAGGAGTCAAGAAAGTTACTATAAAATAATAAATAACACATAAATGGATCATGGTTGATATTTTCAGTCATATAACATTCACTTGGCCAAAGATGTGATTTTGTTTAATTTTAAATCAGTTAATAAAATATTGTTTATTATAAAATATCATTAATGTCATTTTTTGAACTATTCATTTACTTTGGCTTTAAAGTCATCAAGATAATAATATAATTTGAATCTAAACCTTTCACACATCCCTAACATGGTATATTTATCTAAAAAATTCATGGGACACTTTAACTCACACAAACAATATTACTTTTAAAGTTTTTAAAATCAATTACTTGGTTTTTCTACTGCTTGCACAAGCATTATGTCGGTGTTGCATAAGCATTCAAGGTAATTATTTTATCACTAAAAATTAAAAATAAATTACCACTGTAAAAATAATTTCATTATGGTCAAAATAATGTTTAAGATTCGTTCATAGCTTATTTTTATCCCTATATGAACATATAAAAAAATTAAAAGCAAGTGAACATTTTGTACTTAAAATATTATAAATGTCAAAATCAAAGCTAGATGGCAACAAAATGTCACATTTTCGAAGTTTGGATCATCATGGACAAAATAGACCCATCCAATGAAATAAAGGCAGGTGTTTGAATGAGCTTTAAGTCTTATCACATTAGTTTTAACCCTAATTAACTCATTTTATCTTTTACCGTGGAAACGAATACTTATCACTGTTACTATTCATAATGACCAAAAATAAAAAGGGACCTATTAACCAAATCTGAACTTCCTGATTCCAAATATAGAATCTATTTTTTAAGATTCAATTCCCAGAAGTGACAGAATTTAATTTAAAATTAAACCTATAAAACACAATGAAAAGCGGTATTCCAAAAAATTGTATTTGTAAGTATAAAAATGTTTTATACCAAATTCTAGTATAATATTGATTTCAATAACATTTATTTGATTATGTTTGATCAAAAGAAACAAATGAAATTTTAAAACTAATCAAAAATAGAATGTGACTATAAATACTTGAAAAAAAAGACAATTTTCAATAAAAATGAGTAGTTTTCACTATTCATTAAACAAATCAAACTTTTAATAAAAATTCTCAAATTTCACCATAATCTAATTCTGATATGCTATTTTCAAAAATGATATCTTTTTTATCAAATACAATTTTTAAATGTGGAAGAAATTAATTTAAAAAAATCTCATAAAAAAGCAATAAAAGCCATTTTTGAAAAAAAAACATATTTTTGAAGAATAAAACAACTTTACTGGAAAATGAGTATTTATTTCCTAAACATTTATCAATACATTTTTATTGAGTATGATCTACATATATATATAATAATTCAGTTAATCTTATTCATACCCGTCAACGATTATGTCATAATGGTCATAAAATAATAACATTTTTATAGTATATCACAATTCGCTTAAAGCTCAATGTTGCGTGTTAATCAAGCTATCAAGCATAGTATTCTTTTAAAAACTCGATGTGTTACATTATCTCCCTCTTTAATAAATTGTGTCCTCATAATTTGAACTTGAGCTCAGTAATCAAGGGTTTAACATTTCAAAATATCTTTATTGAAAACTCACATCGTGAAAAAAGATAATAAAACTTCTACTTGAAAAGAGGGAAATTGAAATATGAAAGTCGTTTGAATAACACATAACTAGGTTTCCAAATAAGAGAATATTGGGAGGTGAAAATATGAACATAGAGGGAAAAAGTAATGTCCAAATAATTAAGGACAGTGACAAAGAACATTGATCACAAAAAAGTAAATGATCATAAGAAAGTCAACAACCAAAAAACCATAAATCAATAAGGTGCGAAAAAAGAAGCCTAGTGGTTGCATCTTGTGACAGTGTTTGGGAGGTCTCGATTTCGAGCTTCCCCATGCATAATTAGGGTAGATTTTCATTTGTTTCGTCCACCTTCCCCGATCGATGTAATAAATAAGGTGTGAAAAAGACCATTGATTCATCATAAATGAATTTAATAGGATAACATTTTTATTTCAAGATCTTTTCCCTGAAGTTGAGAAATTCATTTACCATCTAAACTAAGAACATAAGGAGATAACTTACTTGACAAGTAAAATTTCATCCTTTAATCAATTCTCACCACAATATCATCTTTTGTTCTAAACAATGAGTATTCAAGATGAATTTTTCATGTCTGAAGCACTAAAATCAACTTTCAACGGATCACATAATCCACAAAAAGATAACAAGTTATTCCTTCTGTCTTTAAATATTAACAAAAACTAAAATGGTTAGCACAAAATAAGATAATATCCAAAATATATAAACCTTCATATAAAGAAATAATACATTTTACTCCAAAATTTCCACAATAACACTAAAGGTTCAACTTAGATCATTGCATAAATAAATAAACTTGCATCCCAAATTACCTCAATAGCCTCAAAATTAAAGAATGTTTTAGCCTCAAGGTTATATCATACCCTTCGCCTTATATCTCTAAAAAATGTAATAGTATTCTTCCAAAATAATCATTCACGATAAAAATAAAGGTTACATATACCTCAACCAATAAAACTTCTCCCAAAATATCATTAATCACCTTAAAATCCCACAACATAAAACCTCAAAAGGAGTGTATAAACCTTTAAACCTATAAACTCATGATGGTATCTGTAACTATTAAGTTAACCTCACATGAAAACATTCTAATCTCAAAAGTTATCTAAACTCTGCTCAAATACCAACTATAACATCCCTGAACCCGCACTCCCAAATCAAGTGCTAAAAACATAATCTTTACATTTCTAACTTTGATATCAAAAAACGTGACTCGGTTTCAACCATCCAAAACATACAACATCCAAAGGAAAATATTAAATCACTTACATACCAAATAATCTTTTAAGTTTAGAGTTTTAGAGAATTAGGATAAACATTTACATACCCTCTTCGTGCACGGATCTCCAATGTGTAATGGAGGGGTACTATGCCACGTTGTGTTGGAGGAAAACACAATGCAGTGATTGTTGGCAAGGGGTAACGCAACTTTCAAACCAGTAACACGATACGATGATTATTGACAAGGGGCAGCAAGGCATAAGACTGGTGATACGACATAATGCAGGCTACTCCTTTTGTAAAGACCCGTAAATTTCAAGGAAATTTTTTTCTTAATTTTCTTTGAATTTTACAAGAACGCAGTTTCAGACGGCACTTGATTCCGAGGATCGGTGTGCCCGGAATCATGTTCCGAAGTTTGGCTCGGGTACGTTCAGTGAACGAACGAGCGGGTTTTTCTAACTTTTGAACCGGTGCTCGGAATCGAATTCTGAGGGCACCGATGGAATCGCAGCGCCGGTACTTGTTTAGAAATGCCTCTTCCGGAGTTGCGTTTGCTCGGGTGTGGTTTTTAATTTTTGGGCTTTAAGTTAAGAAATAAGATAAAGTGGTGCGACAACTTTATTTTTATTTCACTTAAGCCACTTAAAAGCCACTTAAAGCTGCTTAAGATGAGTTGATGCGGATTGGGTGCAATCCAAAATATTCTACCCTCTTGGTAGGATATTTGTGAGGTGGGGCCCGCACGAGCCCCACCGTTTCTTTTCCGCTAAGTAACGCACCCGCGAAAACCCCTATTAAATGAAAGTCAACTGGTGCGTTTCCTTAAACAATTAAACACTCCTTTTAATTGGGCGGTTTATTCGTTGAAATTAATTCTGTGAATTAATGGGTCGTTACTTAGTTTTTTTTTCGTTTGTTGGCATGTAATAAAATAAGACCAACATTTGTCTTCTTGAGTGTTGTTCGTTGAGAGGATTTGACAGAAACCATAAGTCCTTCATCCTCCTTCGCGAAGAACATGAAGAACGCGAAGAACGCCAGCCTCCAACGAAGGGCGACGAAGAACGCCGATCCCTCAGAGATCGACGACGCGACGCCAAGTACCGCGACGCCGACGATTCTTCTCCCGCGACGTTCTTCTGCGACGTTCCTTCATCCGCGACAAATCTTCGATCATCCGTTGAGGTAAGAGATTGCGGACCTTTTAATTCTTTGTGGTTTATAGCAACATCAAGGATTTAATTGTTATAATTAAATCCGTGTGTTTCTTTAACCCTCGGAGATCGTCGACGCGACGCCCTTCCGCGACGCGACGATCACCTCCTACCGCGACGATCAATTCCGCGAAGAACGCTCGCTCGACGACTACGGCGAGGTAGGGATTTTATTTGAAAATAATATTTTATTCTCGTAGTTGTTTCCTTCTAAAACAAAGGGGTCGGGATCAAAGTGCAATTTTAATTTATTAAAATTGTATCTTGTTATGTTTTCATGTGTTGATCATTATTTTTCCGATTGTTATCACCTAACGCGGAGGGTGCGGGCCAAACAAACACGGCCCGACAACCCTCTGCAATTCTTCGTTGATGTGCGGAACGGTGAACGACGACAAAACGGGTCGTAGAGACGATTCGTTGATTCCGCAGTGAAGAACGGGAACCGGGAGAAGCTACGGCGCAGACGGAAATGGAATCGGACCACCGGAGCAACTCCGGTGGCCCGCGGACTCCACCGAGCGGCCCCACGCGGGGGCAACACGCCCCTCGCGGCTTCCTCCGCTCGGCCGCTCGGCCGAGCCGAGCCGGGCCGGGCCGGGCCGCCTGGCCGGGCTAGGTTGCGCCCAACTGGGTCGGACCCGGACCTGGGTCGAGTCGACCCGGGGGGGTTGGTCCGGGTCGGTCCGGGCCCAGACCCCCCGTTTCCGGACCCTTTCGGTCTTTTGCTCATAACTTGAGCTACGGGCCTCCGAACGACGCGCCGTCAGCGGCGATGCGATCCTTGGATCGAGACGGTCGTTTCGGTATATCACACTCAAGGTTTCGGAATACTTTGGGTTCGGCCGGGTTGGTTCGTACACGAAACCAACCGGGCCCTCGGAGCGGAAACGCTCATATCTTGAGCTTCGGACGTCCGATTGACGTGTCGTCGACTTTGTTGAATTCCTCTAAGTGAGACGGATCTTTTGGCATACTCCGCCCGAGGTTTGGACGCAGGTGGAGTACGGTCGGGTTGGTTTTTCCTTAGAAACCAACCGGGCGCTTGGGACGAAAAGGCCAATAACTCTCAGACCGGGCGTCCGATTGACGCGCCGTCTAAGACGTTGAGTTCCTGTTGCCGATATGGAACTTTTGGATACATCAAATCTGGATTATATGTCAGTTCATGTATCAGTCTCTCGGCTCGTGGAGCGGACCCTCCCGAACGAGCTTGCTGTGTGCGGGAACCTTAGAGCTGGCTGCGACTGCTACTGTGATGACGACGACTGTGCAGAGATCCTCAGTGGATTCGACGGTGACGACTACAGCACTCAGCGATCCTTTGTGGGTCAGTGCTACCGGTCCTGTGTGGGTCCGATCCTGTGTGGGTCAGCGCTCAGCGGTCCTGTGTGGGCCATCGCCAACAGGTCATGTGTGGGCCCGATCCTGTGTGGGTCTTTGCGGGGGTTAATTACCTATCGATCCTTTGTGGGTCAGATCCTTTGTGGGTCATTGCGGGGGTTAGTACCTATCGATCCTTTATGGGTCCGATGACTTAGATGGATCAGTGATCATCTCTATCGTCATTCGAAGAAGTATACCTATGTGAGCTGAAACTCTGTTTTTCTTTCCTTTGTGGATTGTGTTGTGCTATCCTGTGTGGATTTACGTTTTGCTTTCCTTTGTGGATTGTGCTATCCTGTGTGGATTTAAGTATTGCTTTCCTATGTGGACTGGGTTGTACTTGGGCTCGGATGTTGGAGCCGAACGAGAATTGATGACTTAGGTATATGTATGGGCATATACCTAAGCAGTGTCGGATGTTACTTCGTGATTGTATCTTCCCTTGGTGGATTATCCTTTGTGGATTCTGAGAGACGTTCGGGGGTCTCGGGGTCCCTACTGAGTAGCTTATACTCACCCCTGCACGGGTTATGCCCGCACTACGTTGTGTTGGTTGCAGACGACGGACAGCGCTGATCGTGGTCGAGGTTGGCGGAGCAGGATGGTACCTGGAGGTGGACCACTGGGCGGGGTGTACTCAGAGCGGACGGCTGGCCCGAGGAGCTGTGGAAGCTATCTGTACCCACCCTTCAGGTGGGACTTCCAGTGGACGGCTCGATGTTGCGGCTTTACTTTTCAGTTGTTGTTTTTCCTCTTTCAGTTGTACTTTACAGTTGGACTTGTATTTCCGGCCCCCTTTACTTTTCCGCACTTACTATTGTACCAGATTTTACTTAGTGTTTACTTCTTCTGCTTGCTTACTCTGTGGTGCTTGTTTACTTTACAAAGGCAATGTCTTCCCTTTCTACCGGGATTTACGCCTTGGTGCTAGTCATCAGCCCCTGGCCTATGGAAGGCAGTCTTGGGGTAGTCACGGCACGGGCCCCGAGGACAGGTCGTGACAAATTGGTATCAGAGGAGTTCGGTTCTACCGCAAACTCTGATCTTTCTTCTATGTGAAGTAATAGTGTTAAGCGTATTGAGTGTGGTTATCAGTCCAGGGAGCCTAGTGTTGGTGCGGCGGCCGACGTATCCATACACCAGGACCCTGACTTCTGATTTCCGACTTAATGCACGAAAACATTGATTGCATGTGTGTTTCAAGTTTTCTTTGTGATTACTTTGTATCAGCTCACCAGGTATACTGTTCTGACCGTGGCGCACCTGTTTCCTTTCAGGATGGCCCCACGACGGCAGCCAGGTAGGGTTCCGAGAGTTGTATGTGACGACAGCCCGCCGAGCGACGAGGCCTCGGTACAGGGCCCTTTGACAGCAGAGGCACCGGCGGTACCTCTACCCACCGAGCCACCGATGCTTCCAGCACCAGCCGCTGACGATGCACGTCGCCTCAGTGCACTGCATGAGTTCCAGCGCAAGCGACCGCCCAGGTTCCGCGGGGAGACGAACCCCTAGGCAGCCGAGGACTGGCTGGAGGCAGTGGTACGAGTTTTCAGACTAGTGAGGACACCAGCAGACCTCATGGTGATCCTCGCAGCGAGCCTACTGCACGCAGCAGCAGGACGATGGTGGAGCTTGATGCTCCAGGTGCACGATGAGGCATCTCTCCTCTGGACAGACTTTGAGGGCCTCTTCCGCTCAGAGTTCGTCCCGGCCACCCTCTGTGCGGTGCGCATCCAGGAGCTTCTTCAGCTGCGGCAGGGCAGCTTGACGGTCGCCCAATACTCGGCGAGATTTACCGATCTCTCGCGTTACTCGACAGACATGGTACGGGACCCGTTCTTCCGGGCCCAGACCTTTGAGCAGGGATTGGGACATGAGATCAGGGCATCGCTGATCTCCCTCAGCATTCCGACTCAGGCAGGAGTACTAGAGCGAGCTCTTTTGATCGAGAGCTTCCTTGCTGAGCCTTCATCAGCAGCGAGACCTCCCGCAGGGCGGCAGGTAGCAGAGTCTTCCGCAGCAGGCAGCCGACGGATGACTCAGGGGTCCAGGAAGACTAGACCCTCATGTAGACGGCCTCAGGACACTGGCTCAGCAGTGCGGGGCACACAGCGCGGAGCCAGTCTTTCGAGAGGCAGGCAGTGCTACACTTGCGGCGGGCAGGGTCACATGGCTCGTGACTGCCCGACCCACCGTGCCGAGGAGCAGCAGACAATTGAGGGGCCACCCAGGCAGAGGCAGAGGGTCAACCGTGGCGGTCCGCAGGGAGGAGGCGGACGAGGCAGAGGAGCTGGCCGAGCAGCAGGTGGTGGGCGACGCTTTGAGGCTCTACCACCACCACCACCAGGAGGTCCACCCCGACCACAGGGAGCTGGCGGGCAGAGACAGGCACAACTCCAGGCAGTGGAGGCCTACGACCACGGCGCGCCCGAGATGATTCGAGGTACGATCTGTGTCTATTCCACCCTTGCTGCAGTTCTTATAGACACAGGAGCGAGTCACTCTTTCATAGTCACTGCCCTTGTTCGGAGCTCGGAGATTCCGACAGAGCCGTTGGCTCGATCCTTACGGCTAGAGACTCCTACGGGAGCAGACTCGACGATTACGCACCGGTGCCGGCAGTGTGAGCTTACTCTAGGAGGCAAGAGCTTCGGCTGGGATCTTCTTGTAGCAGCGTCGAGGCCTTACGACGCCATCTTGGGCATGGATTGGTTATTTACAGTCCATGCACAGATTGACTGTATTAGGCGCAAGGTGCGATGTGTATGCACCGACGGGAGCAGGTTCACCTTCACCGGCGAGAAGGGAACCTTCGCAGCACAGGATGGACTTCCGCAGAGGAGGGGACAGCTCATCACTCATCAGTTGGCTAGCCTCATCCTAGGAGCAGTTGACGTGCGGAGTCCTAGTTTCCCTGCAGTGGTGGATCAGTACGCGGACGTCTTTCCCGACGACGTTCCAGGGCTACCTCCTCGCAGAGAGGTAGACTTTTATATTGACATGTACCCCGGGACAGCCCCGATATTGACTCCAGCATATCGGATGGCCCCCGCTGAGCTTCGAGAGCTACGGGTACAGTTGGAGGACTTGCAGGGCAAGGGATTCATCCGACCCAGCGTTTCACCCTGGGCTTCCCCAATTTTGTTCGCCAAGAAGGCGGACGGGAGCTTGCGACTGTGTGTCGACTATCGTCGCCTGAATCAGGTGATAGTGAGGAATAAGTATCCGCTATCGAGGATTGATGACCTCTTCGATCAGCTCAAGGGAGCACGGTGGTTCTCGAAGATAGACCTCAGGTCAGGCTATCATCAGCTCAGAGTTCGAGACAAGGACGTGCAGAACAAGGCCTTCAGATGTCGGTATGGCCACTATGAGTTCTTGGTTATGCCTTTCGGCGTAACCAATGCTCCAGCAATGTTCATGGGCCTCATGAACAGGATCTTTCAGTCATACCTCGATCGATTTGTCGTGGTCTTCATCGACGACATTTTGATATACTCAACGACTGAGGAGGAGCACGCCTACCACTTACGGGTTGTACTAGACACACTCCGAGAGCACTAGCTTTATGGAAAGCTCTCGAAGTGTCAGTTCTGGATACGTGAGGTCCACTTCTTGGGGCACGTCATCTCTGAGGCGGGAGTTGTAGTGGATCCTGCGAAGATCGAGGCAGTGCTAGCTTGGGAGCCGCCCAGGAGCGTGACGGAGGTGCGGAGTTTCTTGGGACTAGCTGGATACTACCGGAGATTTGTGTCAGACTTCTCCAGAGTTGCGGCACCACTCTCAGCTTTGACGAAGAAGGGGAAACCCTTTGTGTGGTCAGACAGATGTCAGCAGAGCTTCCAGGAGCTGAGACAGAGATTGACCAGCGCACCTATCTTGAGGTTGCCTGAGGAGGGAGTAGGGTACGTAGTCTACTGCGATGCATCAGGGACCGGACTCGGATGTGTCCTGATGCAGGAGCGGGCAGTGATCGCCTATGGATCACGTCAGTTGAGCCCGCATGAGCAGAACTATGCTACCCATGACCTGGAGTTAGCAGCAGTGGTCTTCGCTCTGAAGACATGGCGACACTATCTGTTGGGCGAGCGCTTTACAGTCTTTTCTGACCATCAGAGTCTCAGGTACATCTTCTCTCAGAAGGACCTGAACCTGAGACAGCGGCGATGGCTCGAGTTCCTCCAGGACTATGACTTTGAGATAGTCTATACTCCTGGGAAGGGGAACGTGGTAGCTGATGCTCTCAGCAGGAGGACGGGCATTCAGCTACTTGAGGAGGTGATAGAGCAGCTATCCGCTTTGCATATATCCTTCGTGGATAGAGATGGAACAACCTTCCTTGAAGGTCTCTCACAGTCACTCCTCCACTACTGCAGCGGATCAGAGAGGCACAGCGTAGGGATGCCGACTGTGAGACGCGGTGTGCACAGTTATCCTCAGGACAGGCACCTGATGGCTTCTCCTTTGGAGCAGAGCACGACATCCTTTTCAGTGGACGTACCTTGGTACCAGTCGCTTTACGAGAGGAGGTGCTGAGAGAGTTTCACACTTCTCCTTTGGCAGTACATCCTGGAGTGGCGAAGATGTACCAGGACCTCAGACGACAGCACTGGTGGCCGGGCATGAAGAAGGTTGTGGCGGAGTTCGTTTCTCGATGCCTCACCTGCCAGCAGGTGAAGGCAGAGCATCAGGTACCAGCAGGCTTGGTACAGCCCTTGGAGGTCCCGGAGTGGAAGTGGGACGGGATATCTATGGACTTCGTGACTGGATTTCCACGCACTTCCAGAGGTCACGACTCCATCTGGGTGATTGTCGACCGACTCACCAAGTCGGCTCACTTCTTACCCATCAGAGAGCAGGGCTCAGTGGAGAGCTTGGGGCGTCTCTACGTTCAGGAGATTGTACGGCTTCACGGTGTGTCATCATCTATCGTCTCTGATCGAGATGCTCGCTTTACTTCCCGGCTTTGGAAGGGGTTGCAGGAGGTGTTCGGGACGCAGCTACGTCTGAGCACCGCCTTTCACCCTCAGACGGATGGTCAGACGGAGAGGACCATTCAGACTCTCGAGGACATGCTCCGCGCATGTATCCTCGACTTTGGTCGCAGCTGGGAGGACCACCTACCCTTGGTGGAGTTTGCGTACAACAACAGCTACCACTCCACCATCGGGATGGCACCATACGAGGCGTTGTATGGCAGACCTTGCAGATCTCCTTTGTGCTGGACAGACCCTGGGGAGTCAGCACTTGTGAGACCAGAGATGGTCTGAGCCACGACAGAGAAGATCCAGGTCATCCAGGAGCAGATGAGGACAGCTCAGAGCCGGCAGAAGTCTTACGCTGACAGGAGGCGGAGGCCACTAGAGTTCGAGGATGGCGACCACGTCTTCTTGCGTGTCTCACCTCGACGTGGATTACGGAGATTTGGCCGAGGCGGAAAGTTTTCTCCACGCTTCATCGGACCATTCCAGGTCCTCAACAGGATTGGCGAGGTGGCTTATCGCCTGGCTCTACCACCTCAGTTGCACCGGGTGCACGACGTCTTCCACGTATCTCAGCTGAGGAGATACGTGCACGACCCGACACACATCACTGACCATGGGGAGCTAGACGTTGATGATGGGGCGACTTTTGTGGAGGTCCCGGTGGAGATCGAGGATCAACAGGAGTGGTTCCTACGTGGACGGTCGATTCCTCTAGTGCGCATTAGATGGCAGCACAGGAACCTCCAGGAGAGCACTTGGGAGCGGGAGGCTCAGATGCGTGCTCAGTACCCACTTTTGTTCCCCTAGTTTATGATGTATCTTTACAGGGACGTAAAGCCCTGAGGTGGGAGTAATGTAAAGACCCGTAAATTTCAAGGAAATTTTTTTCTTAATTTTCTTTGGAATTTTACAGGAACGCAGTTTCAGACGGCACTTGATTCTGAGGCCCGGTGTGCCCGGAATCATGTTCCGAAGTTTGGCTCGGGTACGTTCAGTGAACGAACGAGCGGGTTTTTCTAACTTTTGAACTGGTACTCGGAATCGAATTCTGAGGGCACCGATGGAATCGCAGCGCCGGTACTTGCTTAGAAACGCCTCTTCCGGAGTTGCGTTCGCTCGGGTGTGGTTTTTAATTTTTGGGCTTTAAGTTAAGAAATAACATAAAGTGGTGCGACAACTTTATTTTTATTTCACTTAAGCCACTTAAAAGCCACTTAAAGCTGCTTAAGCTGAGTTGATGCGGATTGGGTGCAATCCAAAATATCCTACCCTCTTGGTAGGATATTTGTGAGGTGGGGCCCGCACGAGCCCCACCGTTTCTTTTCCGCTAAGTAACGCACCCGCGAAAACCTCTATTAAATGAAAGTCAACTGGGGCGTTTCCTTAAACAATTAAACGCTCTTTTTAATTGGGCGGTTTATTCATTGAAATTAATTCTATGAATTAATGGGTCGTTACTTAGTTTGTTTTTCGTTTGTTGGCATGTAATAAAATAAAACCAACATTTTTCTTCTTGAGTGTTGTTCGTTGAGAGGATTTGACAGAAACCTTAAGTCCTTCATCCTCCTTCGCGAAGAACGCGAAGAACGCGAAAAACGCGAAGAACGTCGGCCTCCAACGAAGGGCGACGAAGAACGCCGAGCCCTCAGAGATCGACGACGCGACGCCAAGTACCGCGACGCCGACGATTCTTCTCCCGCGACGTTCTTCTGCGACGTTCCTTCATCCGCGACAAATCTTCGATCATCCGTTGAGGTAAGAGATTGCGGACCTTTTAATTCTTTGTGGTTTATAACAACATCAATGATTTAATTGTTATAATTAAATCCGTGTGTTTCTTTAACCCTCGGAGATCGTCGACGCGACGCCCTTCCACGACGACGCGACGCGACGCCCTTCCGCGACGACGCGACGCGACGATCACCTCCTACCGCGACGATCAATTCCGCGAAGAACGCTTGCTCGACGACTACGGCGAGGTAGGGATTTTATTTGAAAATAATATTTTATTCCCGTAGTTGTTTCCTTCTAAAACAAAGGGGCCGGGATCAAAGTACAATTTTAATTTATTAAAATTGTATCTTGTTATGTTTTCATGTGTTAATCATTATTTTCCCGATTGTTATCACCTAACGCGGAGGGTGCGGGCCAAACAAACACGGCCCGACAACCCTCCGCAGTTCTTCGTTGATGTGTGGAACGGCGAACGACGACAAAACGGGTCGCAGAGACGATTCGTTGATTCCGCAGTGAAGAACGGGACCCGGGAGGAGCTACGGCACAGACAGAAATGGAATCGGACCACCGGAGCAACTCCGGTGGCCCGCGGACTCCACCGGGCGGCGC
The DNA here is from genome assembly GCA_963277665.1 of Viscum album. Lineage (NCBI taxonomy): Eukaryota > Viridiplantae > Streptophyta > Magnoliopsida > Santalales > Viscaceae > Viscum > Viscum album. Next base: position 1,653,487,858 of record OY728152.1, read on the forward strand.
GCCGCCGGACGGAGCCGTCGCGGCTGAACCCGCGGCGGCGGGAGGCGGTTCTGCGGCCGCGCGGAACCGAAGGCAGGGACGCGGCGGCCCGGCCTCGTTCGGTGACACTGAGCGGCCCCACGCGGGGCCACGGCTTCGTTTCACGCGGGGGCAACACGCCCCCCGCGGCTTCCTCCGCTCGGCCGTTCGGCCGAGCCAAGCCGAGTCGCGCCCAGGCCGGGCCGGGCCGCCTGGCCGGGCCGGGTTGCGCCCAACCGGGTCGGACCCGGACCCGGGTCGGGTCGACCTAGTTCGGGCCGACCCAGGGGGGGTTGGGCCGGGTCGGTCCGGGCCCAGACCCCCCGTTTTCGGACTCTTTCGGTCTTTTGCTCATAACATGAGCTACGGGCCTCCGAACGACGCGTCGTCAGCAGAGATGCGATCCTTGGATCGAGACGGTCGTTTCGGTATATCACACTCAAGGTTTCGGAATACTTTGGGTTCGGTCGGGTTGGTTCGTACACGAAACCAACCGGGCCCTCGGAGCGGAAACACTCATATCTTGAGCTTCGGACGTCCGATTGACGTGTCGTCGACTTTGTTGTATTCCTCTAAGTGAGACGGATCTTTTGGCATACTCCGCCCGAGGTTTGGACGCAAGTGGAGTACGGTCGGGTTGGTTTTGCCTTAGAAACCAACCGGGCCCCTGGGACGAAAAAGCCAATAACTCTCAGACCGGGCGTCTGATTGACGCGTCGTCTAAGACGTTGAGTTCCTGTTGCCGATACGGAACTTTTGGATACATCAACTCTGGACTATGTGTCAGTTGATGTATCAGCCTCTCGGCTCGTGGAGCGGACCCTCCCGAACGAGCTTGCTGTGTGCGGGAACCCTAGAGCTGGTTGCGACTGCTACTGTGACGACGACGACTGTGTAGAGATCCTCAGTGGATTCGACGGCGACGACTACAGCACTCAACGATCCTTTGTGGGTCAGTGCTACCGATCCTGTGTGGGTCCGATCCTGTGTGGGTCAGCGCTCAGCGGTCCTGTGTGGGTCAGTGCCTACAGGTCCTGTGTGGGCCCGATCCTGTGTGGGTCTTTGCGGGGGTTAGTTACCTATCGATCCTTTGTGGGTCAGATCCTTTGTGGGTTATTGTGGGAGTTAGTACCTATCGATCCTTTGTGGGTCCGACGACTTAGATGGATCAGTGATCATCTCTATCGTCATTCGAAGAAGTATACTTGTGTGAGCTGAAACCCTGTTTTGCTTTCCTTTGTGGATTGTGTTGTGCTATCCTGTGTGGATTTATGTTTTGCTTTCCTTTGTGGATTGTGTTATCCTGTGTGGATTTAAGTATTGCTTTCCTGTGTGGACTGGGTTGTACTTGGGCTCGGATGTTGGAGCCGAACAAGAATTGATGACTTAGGTATATGTATGGGCATATACCTAAGCAGTGTCGGATGTTACTTCGTGATTGTATCTTCCCTTGGTAGATTATCCTTTGTGGATTCTGGGAGACCTTCGGGGGTTTCGGGGTCCCTACTGAGTAGCTTATACTCACCCCTGCACGAGCTATGCCCGCACTACGTTGTGTTGGTTGCAGACGACGGACAGCGCTGATCGTGGTCGAGGTTGGCGGAGCAGGACGGTACCTGGAGGTGGACCACTGGGCGGGGTGTACTCGGAGCGGACGGCTGGCCCGAGGAGCTGTGGAGGCTATCTGTATCCACCCTTCAGGTGAGACTTCCAGTGGACGGCTCGACGTTGCGGCTTTACTTTTTAATTGTTGTTTTCCCCTTTCAGTTGTACTTTACAGTTGGGCTTGTATTTCCGGCCCCCTTTACTTTTCTGCACTTACTGTTGTACTATTTTTTACTTAGTGTTTAGTTCTTCCGCTTGCTTACTCTGTGGTGCTTGTTTACTTTACAAAGGTAATGTCTTCCCTTTCTACCAGGATTTACGCCTTGGTGTTAGTCGTCAGCCTCTGGCCTATGGAAGGCGGGCTTGGGGTAGTCATGGCACGGGCCCCGAGGACGGGTCGTGACACCTTTGGTCCTTCGAGCCATCTCCTTCAGGGGCCTTCGGGCCACATTTGACTTAGCTTTCAGACTACTGAATCTTCAAGTCACTGAAATGTAATAAAATATGTCTTGTGAGTATTTTTCATTCCTTAGGGGGAGTGATGAGACTTGAATCATTGAGGTGTTTGTCTGTGTATTCTTTTTGGTTTGTAATCTCTTCTACCTAACATATAATTATTATATATAATGTCAGGTTCTCGGTAAGAGTCATATTTATTGTTCTATATTTAGAGGGGGGGAATCATTTTCAAAGAGTATGTTTGATACCTTCAACAAGATAATGGATATAATGGATATAAAACTATTATTAAGAAAGAAACCTAATTTAAAGAGATTCTTGATAAAGAAAAAACAAGATAAAGAAAGGATGGCAAGGAAACACTTATCTCCTTGAGAATCAACATCTTGATCCTTCAAAGGAGGTAGGAGAAGAGAGCTATGAGAAATATGAGCAGGGGAGTTTCATCCAAAGCTTGAGTAGGCTTGCATGCACACCCACACACTCATCAAATGGGTATTGCCACCTTATACAAAGCCCTTGAGAACACTCCCTGAGCGCTCACGCATTCACTCATGTGTTATAACACATGAGTCAATGTCTCGGCCACTTCATACAACCCTTGCATAAATGTATCAACCTCTCATCCGTTACATCTTATGAAACACCTATTAATGATAACCAACATGGAAGGTCTCCTCAAATGATAACAGTTATCATTCGACAACCCAAACAATCATAGACAATGGCATGTGTACCATATCTTACGATATTGCAAGCACTACAACTTGCATGGGCAATGGCACAAAACAATGCAATATGCTATCTCTATATTATAAGATATAACATGGCCATCTTACATCATATGTAATTGGGCTTTAGGTCATATCTTCATCAATCCCTTACTTGCGCTAAAGCCTAAAAGACTTTGTATCAATTCACCTTATATTGTATAATATACAATAACTTATAAAATCATATCTGAAACTCTTTTGAATATTTCTCAAAACATTTTTGGAATGTTATCATTAACTTCACCATATATCACATCATATGTAATACCTTGTGAATAATCATCCAAAAATATTTTGGATAAACTCTAAAACACTTTTAGAGCGGTTATTTGAGTCAAACTCAATCCTCATTCAGTCAACCAAAAAGTATGACCCCACGGACCACTGGATCCATAAATGTAAGTAAAAAGCAACATCTACCAAAGCATCGGTATTACTCAAGATACAAAGGGATCTAGCGTGATCTCCATCAAACACATGTATCTTTATATTTATGTCCACCAGTGGCATCACATGCTAGTGTGCATTCTCATACGTTCTCTTTGTCCAAGACATCGAGTGACCATAGAACACGGGGTATGTCAATCTCATATGGTCAACTCATACATTTTCGACTCTCCGAGTATAGACTGATCAAGTCGATGAATACATCACATGTCAGTCACCTTTATAGATAAGCACATCACATGCCCCTCATCTGAATAGATAAGCTCATCATATGTATTATCAAGGTGCGATCACACACTCTTCAATCTATCACAATCAATAATCTAGATGTCATACTCGTTGTACAAGATGGAAAATCTTGTCTTAATTAATCTCCAACCGACAACATGGTCAACAACATACTCAACCACCCCCTGATTAGTCAAGTCTCAAAGCCTGTGTAAAAAATGTATCAAAGTATGAAGGTTATCATGTTAGGTATCTCGCCAACCTCAGGTAGTGGGGACTTCAAATATGACTCATGCACCCCTAGTATACCAAAGACATGGAGTATGACACTCCATGTGATATACTTAGTGGGTCATCCAGCGCACACACAAAAATTCTACCTCATGAGCATATTTCGTATCTCCATACAAGAATCATACTCACGCTAACCTTAACATTTTGTCACGACCTATAATACTTCTTGAAGAATCGTTAGTTAGGAATAACTCAAATTCGAACTTTGAAAGGTCGGTTATCATACACTTGATATCTGCATTTCATGTATACATGTTATAGTGTTTTAATATATTGATTTCTATATTTAACTTATTATTCTTGTCAAATGTTAGACAATTTGACTTGTTTTGTGATTTGTGGCAGGAACAACATATATTTGAAAAATGAATGAAAATAAGTGAATATTGGAGCTAAAAGACACTTCGCGCTGCTTTGCTTAGCTCGCAGCGCGACACCGGATTTTTTAGGATGCAGCGGAGTTGGAAACCTGAAAGCGGAACATTTACACGTCGTGTATTTCATAACATGGCGTGAGTTCATCAGGAGGAGTCACCGCCATTACAAGTCGTGACATTTTACACGTTGTGAAACGCCATTACACATCGTGTAAGTTTCAGGAATCTGAAAAATAAATATACACATTTATGAGGGTTTGACGTTGGGGGCTTATAAAACCACCCCTCGGGCGCTGCTCTAGAGAGTCCAGAACCGAGAGGAGCCGCATTGGCGACTGCACGCACAGAATGCCACCGCGAAGCCCTGCTTCGTCGCCATTCTTCCTCGAGTATCCATGCTGCTCATTCTCATCATGCCTAGCATGAGCGAGTAGTTTTCTTTTTATCGAGTGGCGTGATTGTAGGGGGAAGTGTTGTTAGGGAATGTTTCTTTTTATTATTCATGTTTTGGATTGTTGCAACGCCATTTATCAACATCAATCTTCTTCTTATTGCAATTGCATGATCATTGCTCGTGATTCGAGGATGTTTCTTACATTGCATCAATTAATTGCTTCGTTTTCTGTATGACCATTACACAATCTTGTGTAGTTGTGTTTAAATAAGGTTTTGGGTCGCCTAATTTTGTGATTGCACCTAATAGATGAACATTCCAACGGTGCAATCACAAGATTAGTGCATGGTACCCAGACCAAGTATCTTTGCTGACCCAATTCCAACACCAAATATGAATAAACTTATAATCAATTGAATCCCTAACGCACCAACCCGAATATCACTGAACCCAGCATGCCTCATCTCTTGATATCAAACTTGGTCTTTGCTGCACCTTTTCTCTCTTTCTTCTCAATCGATCAAACAATTTCGATTTCGATTTCTTTAATTAATTAAGAACATATGGATCATCCTTGTGGGTTCGACACTCGGGCTTGCTAAATACTACATTTTTAGTAAGGTTGTCTGAGTTTTATAAATTATTAAATTTGTGTAGCCCCGTAGAAAATTAACGACGCCCTAAAGACTGTCAACACTGCATGAAATGTATATCAATATATACATATATTCAGCCAACATGAAAGAATAATAAATTGAAGATTACTTTTTATATGATGCATTTTATATTCTTACACTGTTAAGAATACTTAACAAAACTCTACATAAGCACTTGTTTATCATATCATATATGATAAACTGTCAGATCAACCTTACGTTATATGCTCTTTCTGGGATTTTGTTAACTCGTTACATCTATATATAATTTTTATCACATTTTTATGTGACCACCTGATAAAACTCTATCGCTAAACTATTTCATGAGTAACACTTATGAAAAAATCAAGTGTGAATAATGGTGAGGTTTAAGAATCATATTCCTAATGTTCAACTCTTTGAACATATTTAAACTCCTTAACTTCAGGGCATCAAATGCTTCGATGTTAGCTTCTATTATCTGCTTAGAACTCTTAAGTAGATCATCGTCATTCTAGGAACCCTTTTCATCAAACTTTTCCCTTGAAATCTTCTGTCAATAATGTAATTATTACATTATTACTTACCACCCAATCCTAAACTTCTTCTAGAATAAAGTGACATTCACTTTGTTATGAAAACTAAATGTAACTCTTTACATTTCTCTTTACCGCCATACCCTAAAACTCTTTTAGGATATTAAATGTAATTCACTTTGTATTTTGACTAGCATAATCCTTTAGGAAATAGTGATATTCACTTTCTCATGAAAACTAAATGTAAACTCTTTACATTTCTCTTTACTGTCATATAACTCAAACTCTTTAGTATATTAAATGGAAATCGCTTTAATTTTAGACTGATTTAATCATTTATTTGTTAACTTTTAACTTCTCTAAGTTCAAACAGACTCTCACTAGCCTCTTAGACATTATATTCTCTTTGGAATGGAATACTAAGATACACAAACTCTTTTGTTCTAGGAAATAATACTTAACATTTATCAAATAAACTACCGACTCTATATCATATATGGTATTTTGTATGTTTGGATCATTTTCATCAGATTCTATACCATTAATGGATGACGGGGACATCTTCCCTCATATTGTAACAAACATCTAGATAAACATTTAATCCTAGATAAAACATTTTATCCTTGTCTCCTTTTCAAAATATTTTATAGAATCTAATGAATCATAAACTATATGTATAGAATTCATTATCTCATATTGTTCATAACAACACTTTGTTAACAAAATAATTTCTCTTCTCATATAAGAGAAATGAGATAATTATACACATCCTTTATTTAGATTCATCTAAGCTTGATAAACTCCTTTACATTCAAATATTTGATGTTACAACTCTTTGTTTCATCATTTTAATGCAAACTACAAGCTCTATCAATTCTTCTCATGATTTTGAACTTTTATATATTTACAACACTTGTAAAACATACAGTTGGTATCACATAACTTTCAAAATCAAAAAATCAATTTCTATAACACTGATACCTAACATGGACATTTCATGGAGTTGCATAAACCCCTTCAAATTTCTCAAACAATCTCATCATACAAAATTATTACTCCTTCCCGATAATACTAGTCTTCAATGACCTTAATTAACTACTCTAAGAAACATTGTTAGACTCCCAACTAACTTTTATTCCTCTGGTTTGAACTTTGACCCATTTTTACCATCAACGCATCACCATAACCTAGACATCATATGCTTTGTTCGTCTGTCCTCAACACTTTGAGAATATTGGGTAAATTTTTCTTGGATTCATTCATATTATCAAAACATTTCCATCAATGACAACATAATGAATTCCTTCAAAATAAGTTTTAAGGGAACCTCTAGTCTCACCTAGTCATTAACATAATCATAGAGTATCATTAACATACTCAATCATATTGAGTATGTGAGACTAAGATTCATTAGGTCGTTTTGCATCTAATGTCCTTAAAACCTTAAATGAATCATTCTATGTTTCTCGCAAGCATATAAATTGACATGTTGATCAACATAGACAATTAGTTACTTAAAAAGGTATTTGTTCTAACACATCGAATTTGTCTTACGAACTTTTCTTAAGTTATCGATCTTAGTAGCTGCTTACATTAAGCCTCTCCTTTCAAGGGTAGATTTCATAATTGTGTGTAATGGTGATAATGTTATTAATCTACAACAGAAGCTTCTATCAGATGAGTATCATGTATTACTATCATTTAATAAATACTTTTATTAAATGAGCTCTCACTAAAATGATGACCCCTTTAGAATCACATCATGTCCGTTAGTGGGTCAAGATCTATATTTCACTAAGCAATGAGTCCACTTTAGTGTTCATCTCACCACTTACTTTTTAAGTGGGTCGTCATGTCAATCATATCTTATATGACTCTTGATTGGTTGAGTGGACAACCATTCATTCCATCATATGGATATACTCAACCTTATTCGTATGGTACCCAATCTCATAGGGTTTCCCGACGAAGTGTAACTCAAAGCAAACACTGAGAGCGGACATCTAATCCTATTAGGGTCACTCATTACTTGCTTACCCTACACAAGATAATTCAGGGGCACTCATCTTTAACATGAAACTACCTAATTAGATAATCGAGGTCTTAACAAACAACGCTTTGAAAGAAATCTAATGCTTCGTATTTTGAAGGGAGTTTGCTCTCACTATCTCATCTCATGTTATTCCCTTTATATATGCATGCTTCTAATGATTTAGCTTAGAATATTATTTCTTTCACCAAATCAATATGTTCAAATCATATTGATGTGCAACTCTTTACACAACTCACAGTTTGTGTTACTCATGCAAAATTGGAAGCCAAATATATTTACACATCAAAATGCATCTTATGTATAATGTACATGAACTTTTCATGTGAAGGTTCAGAATTACATAAAATTGACAATCCCCTCACAAGTAAATCTAAAGCTACAAATAGTCAACCCTCGCCTTTCTAGAACAAAGCATTAGCCTCTAGGGCAGTGAGATATCTAACCCAAAGTCCCTCTACTCGGTGATACTTTACTCAATAGAAATTTCAATTCATTATAACTCTAATACCTAATAAGTATAAATCATATTCAACAAATGAATACGAACTAATAATTTTAAATACAAATTGAAGTCAAAGTAGATTGAAATTAGATCTATTGGCATACCTATAACTCATTGGATGCATGTTTGATAAACTTTAAAAACAAACATCTTTAAACTAAAATATACACATATTCACAATATAAACAATTTGTATTCATGAATAACAAACAAGAGAATAACTTTTAAATAAATGAACAATTCACATATTTAAATATGAGATAAACATTTATAAACAATTCATAAATCAAAGTTAATCATAAACATTTTATAAGTTTAGTTACTCATTATGGGCATTCCATAATCTTAAATATAAACATTATATTCATTTCATATTATGAACTCCTACATATTATTCATTTTATGACATTTCATCTTAAATATATGATATTAAATGAAACATAAACATTTTATATTTCGATCTATTATGTAAACTATTTACATAATCTAAATATCACATACTTAACATTATTTAAACTTAGACTAAATCAATCATCAAAACCCATTTTGATGAGCAATTCAAATTAATTGATTGAAATAATTCATAATTAAATATAAACTTATTATATTTTGGCATTATTTTTGTAATTTATGAACCTCATAAACCACCCTTATGATTTCTAAATAAACATTTATTTCTAAATCACAAAACATGTCATATGATTTAAAAGGTATTTTAAATATTAACACTCAATATTATGATATATTTATTAATAAATGTTTAATAAACATTTAATTGATTAATTATACACTTTATAATTAATTAATTTATACACACTTAAATTAATAAATATCTCAAAATACCTTTTATAATAATTTATAAACAATTTATAAATTATACAATTTAATTCATATTAAAATTTAAAAAAAAGTCTTCACAAATCATATTAAACGATTGGGAGTGAATCGTAAGCTACAATTGATAGGTCATTGGCGCTTAAACGGTTTAAGCGTTATCAATCGTATGTTATGAATGGTAGCCCTATCATACCCTACGATATGATATATAAAGATAGACTTTTATGTATCATATCGTATTATATGATATGCACTGATATCGTGATACGATACTCTATTTTGTAAACATGGTGCAACGTTGTCATTGAAAACGATAGCCTGATATCGTACACTACGACTGATACAAAACCGAGGGTTGTGTACTGAGTCGCTGCTTACGATATCCCATATCGTAGGTCACAACTCAACTGGCATAAAAAAATAATGAATTGTATTTTACGATGAGCAATATGGCATGGAATGTGATTGCAAAATCTTCATTTCTCAACATTATTTCATGAATCGAAAGGCATGGTAAGGCTCTGATACTATTGTTAGGTTTTGAATGGTCTAACAACACTTGTTAAACATAGCGGTAGCAATATAGAAACTCAATCCATGATCACCAAGCAAGAAAGATGAAATTGTGCATATTGAAAATGAAGAACCAACAAATGTATACCTTACATTGTTGATCGCAACAACAATCTTCATTCATGCTTGATGAAGATCATGGTAGATGCAACCAAATGACATCCCTCCTGTGGAGGTATCCACGAGCTGAAACAGAATCGCTCATCATATGAGTGGGATCCTCCACCTTCAACGGCATGCTAATGCCTCGTGGTGTAAAGGAGGTAAGAGAAGAGATCTACAAGCAGGGGATTTTAGCCAAAGCTTGAGCAAGCTTGCATGCACACCCACACACCCATCAAATGGGTATTGTCTCCATATATAGAGCCCCAAGGGCGCTCTTCAAGCACTCACGCATTTACTCATATATTATAATGCATGAATAAATGTGTGGACCACTCCATGCAACCCTTACATGAATGTACCAAACTCTCAATCTGTTTCATCTTATGAAATAGTTATTAACGATAACTGACGTGGAAGGTCTCCTCAATTAATAACAATTAGCATTCAATTACCCAAACAATTGAAGACAGTGACATGTATATCATGCCTTAAGATACGGCAAGTCGTACATACAGCTTGCATGGGCAATGGCACAAAACAATGCAATATGATATCCCTATATCGTAGAAAATGATATAGCCATATTACATCATATGTAATTGGTCTTTAAGGCATATCTCCTTCAATCTCATGGTCATCCTCGATTACTTTTTGAGTGATTAAGATGATAAATAACTATTTACTATAAATAAACCACTATGGTATTCCAATTCATCAGGCAGTCCATAAAACCAACACTCCAAGCCAACACCATCTCCCATTATTTTATATTTGTAGAAGGAAAAACCCAAAATCCATGCATTTCAAGTGAGGTCGGAGGCATTATCTATAAGGAAGTCGATACGAAAAATAAGAGGGAGATTTAAAATTCAAAATACATGAGATAAGGGCTTACCCATTCAAACCTAACCTATATATCTAAATATGGTAACACTCCCACTCAAACTAGGTTTACCTAGCTTAGATACATAATAAAAGAAAACAAAGTAAACACTCATAACACTCCCCCTCAAGTTGGACATTTCAATGGTGACAGAGGGGCGGTGTAGTAGTTATAATGGATTTGGATAGGATGTTGGAATAGTGCAGCTTGGTTCGTTTGGATGAAGTTTGGTCGAATTATAGCGGCTCAGACTGCACACCAAACTGCAACTCCACGGATCGACCTCCATAGTGTTGGAGTTGGTGGTCTAGAACCAACTACTTTGTACTTTATACATTAAATAAAAGTCTCATCACATCTTGATTATTCTTCTGCGTGACATGTCATGTGATAATGTCCTAAGGACGGCTGTTGCATTAAAGGGTCGTAGCGGATCCCTGCTATGATGAGAACCCATAAGTGCCATAACACTGTTCTTGAATGTATGTTTTATGGCCGGATGATATTATTTGAGGGACACAAATAATATAGGTCATTAGGGGTGAGGACTCATAAAACTTTGAGACACCTTCTCATGGTGTGCGCCCTTGGTAATATCCAGGACGATATTATGAGAACGAGACCCGCCAGTACGAAATCCACATTTCATAGTGTCATTGGATGTTCCTATCTACGGACGTGTGTATTGGTCCTTAGACTTTAAGATTATTATTAATGGGTATTACAACTCACGCAATTAGATGTATTGACGAAAACTGTGACGACACACTGTTCGCAGCGAGGTAGGATACGTTGGGTGCGTCACGAGTAATACCGCATTAATAGATAATGCGAGAAAGGATTTGTCCCTTCCGTTGCATAACGGAAGTAGATATCTCAGGCCCTTTGATGGAATTGATATAGCCTAAATAAATTCATGACCATGGTAAGTTATGGGCAAGTTCAATTCCGGGAAGTCAAAGAAAGAATAATCAAGCACATGGGTTGATGGCACTAGCATTCAACCCGCTTGATTGGAGATATCGAGACAAATGGATTATATTACACGGTAAGCGTTCGTAGGAGGTGACACATCATTGCGGCGTTAACTTCTTTCTCTATAGGTGTCTTGGCATGTTGCTAGACGCTAACCTTCAACTTTAGGTAGGCTCAGCCTAATGCCACTGAGAAAGAGGCCTAGAGGGTCACACGCTAAGTGTGTCCCTGTATCTCAGTTAAATATTAATTTAACAAGTTAAATAAATATTATTCCTGACTGTGGTTTAATAATTATTTAAGGATGTCTGATCGCATTTATTTTGACACTAGTTATTTGAGAGAATATATTATGGACGAAATAATATATTTATTAGCGAGTAATACAGTTACATTTATTTAAGAAATAAATAGTCATTACTCAAGGTCTAATAAATGTGGTGGAGAAAAATGAAAAATAAAAGTACACGCAGTGTATATTAAATATACACGCCGTCTAGTTTTATGGAAAACAAGTACACGCCGTGTAGTTTTTCTAGTTGGGATTTTGAGGATTTAAGATTGTTTTATTAAATGATATTTATTATAATCAGCGTGGGCGCGTGTCAAGGAATTAATAATTTGACATGAGGGTTTTCAATAAGAGTTAATGAAATAAATAAAACGCGTAACGCGTTTATTTATTGTCATAACTCTATTAACCTCAAACCTGATTATAAATATCCTCGCAACCCCACCATTTTGGAGAGTCATTGTTGTGCATAACGGATTTGGAAATACTCTTAAGCCAAGAGAGAATTCTCTTTCCACCAAGAACGCTCTCAAGTTACGAGAGCAAGATCCTCCGCCGGATCAAGGCGGTCGAAGGCGGACATCGCAAGCAAAGGTTCTTTCGCGCTAGCACTCGGAGATCCCTTCGGCGACGTCCGGAGATACGTGACACACGTGTGGATCACCGCTAGAAGAATCCTACACTGGATTCTACAACGCAATGACGGATCACCAAATCGTGACCGGACACATCAACGAAAAAAGAATTCCAACGAGGTAATTCTTATGCATTAATTAAATTAATTATAATCAACATATGATGATCCTCCTCAAGAGTTCTGGGACTTTTCTTTTCTTTTCGTTCTTCGTTCTATCCCGAAGATTCAGCGATTTATATCGTGACGGATCTCGGATTGAACGTTGTTTAACGTTAAAATTAAAGTTGGGCAAACTCACCAACGCGCTTCCGTTGTGCCCGAAACCTACAAGTGGTATCAGAGCAAGGTTATGTCATTGATTATAATTATTTAGTTTTTCGTTGGTAATTTACGCATTTAATAATTTAGTTATTTCAATTCAAGTTTAATCGTTCTGGAAATCTGAATATCGAGATCTATTCCTCCTCCCTCGTTTCTCGTTCACCTCACAGAAACGAATTTTTCTTTTAATTTTGATTAAAATAAAATAGAGGAACTCATCCGGAGGAGCCAAACGTTTCTGGCCGTATAACACCAGAATACACAGCGTGTATTCGGAAGTACACGTCGTGTAGTCTAGGTTCAATGCATTGATTGGTCCGCCAAATCAGGTCGTGTATTGGATTCTTTCTAAGAATTTAAGACATCGTGTGTTGACCAGAAACAGGTGGCACACGATTTTCAGAATACACGTCGTGTGGTCCAATGAACATGGCGTGTAGTCCCTTCGGGTTAGGGTTGGGTCGTGTACTCCGTACACGACCTACCTGGCTGGAAACCGTGTAACGCGGAAACTACACGGCGTGTGTCCCACTGTACACGCCGTGTACTCCGAAAATTTCCAAAGTACATTAACACGCCCTGTCTCCGAGCGTGTACTTCGGATAGACGGTGAAGAAAAGTACGCGCCGTGTAGTCGGAACTACACGTCGTGTACTCACCCAAATTACGCAGATTTATTAAAATTTATTATTATATTATACAAACCCTTGAGATGTGTACCATGGTGCAGGCGTAAAGCTGAAGCACAACACGTGATAGGTGTTTTATATATATGTGTTTAATTTAACATCTGCGTAATAAATGGGAATTCACCGGGTTGCCTCCAAGGTACAAGTTATGTACAATGATAATTTTAAATGAATTTATTTGTTTAAAATTATGATGGATGAGAATCTCAAGGAAATTCAGAAAATGGATTTAAGATAAAATGAGTGATTAATTAAAGATAATTAATTGATTCGAGCGTGATTTATCTTAAACAGGAACGATTAAAGAATTAAATGCTAGTTTTATTTATGCGTAAATATCGTTGCATGTCTGGATGATCATGAGCTAGACCGAGACCTTTGTATGTGAATGATTTCTTTTAATTTATTTATTTAAATTAAATTTGTTGGTCTGCGAGCCATCTCCTCATTAATATGTAGGGTCTACGCGCTCAAGGATTCTTTTATGTAAAAACCCCCTTTTACCCCTCACCTGCGTGTGAGATAAATGCATATGTAATGGAAGGAGCTCCCAAGCTAGTGGAGGCGGCTCAAGTCAGGAGCCAAGATGAAACTAATCCAAGGAGATACAAAGGTGGACAGGTGGAAAGCTGTAAACACGAACCCGAAAGGTTCAAGGTGTTTCTCCCCAAGGTCTTGGGTTAGTTTATCAACCGCTAGATAAACTAATCAATAGAAAAGCTCATGATCATACCATTTATTTTATTTCTGTCAGTTGCATGGTTTGTTTATTGTGGGTGTGTTGTCACGATCACACAATTAATGAATTAAACGAGCATGCAAGATGAAACTAAAATAAAACCGGCTTATACGTAAATATTATCTTAGACATGGTTAATCACTTAAGTATATCCCACTTAATATTAACAAGCATCTAATCAAAGATAATAAAATGGCAAATTACGTATAAAGGATAAAATCCATCAAAATAAATATTAAGTCGGCATAACCTTCCATAATCTTGGTTAGAATCGAACCATAGTTCAAAGTGCTTGACCAACCCTAGTTGGGGTGCTTTCAATTATCAGAGAATTCTAATTCAAGGTTTTGGGTTGACTTGACTTGATTCGCATCAAGGGTTGACTGTCACAACAGGACTTGGTGTGACCAAGAGGCAAAGGTTGAGGAAATCCAAAAAGGATTTCAGGATTGGAGAGTCCACTCAGCGGATCAAGGACCTGCGAGTTAATGCAGTTGGCATTTGGAATGCCTAACTAAAACCCTTCAAGTTGCTTGACCAACCCTAGTTGGGGTAATGTGAATGCCAATATGGATCTTTGCCACTAGAATATTCACGCAACAGAATATTCCGAAGTCAATGGTGAGGGCTGTTGGATTTCGATAAAATAGTGGGAGACTAATAAGTATTAATTTATTTATTTGTCTCAATTTTTGTAATAAAGTACTAAACCTTTGCTCATTTTAATTTGTAGAAACGGCAAGAAAATGACTTCAAACATATCATTGCGCACCATACTCGAAAAAGAAAACCTTCTCACCGGCACCAATTTTCAAGAGTGGCAGAGGCGTTTACGCGTCGTCCTTCGCCATGAAAGAAATTATATGTGCTGGAAGAGCCTATTCCAGTTGCGCCTGGGAAAGAGGCTAGTGATGGGGAATTATCTCTCTACATGAAACACATGGATGGTGCCACAGATGTCCGATGTTTCATGCTATCGGTCATGTCTAATGAGCTCTTGAAGCAACATGAAAACATGGACGCGTATAGCATGATGTCTCACCTTAAAGATCTCTACCAAGAGAAGGCGAGACAGGAGAGGTATGAGATCTCCAATGCTTTGTTTACCACGAAGCTTGGAGAGTCTGCGCCAGTTGGGCCTCATGTAGTCAAGTTTATGCTACATTGAACGCCTGGACATCTTAGGGATTAAATTCCCGAATGAGTTGCGTACAGATCTCATCCTATCATCACTGCCCAAGACCTTCTCTATCTTCATTATCAACTATAACATGAGCGGCAATGAGAAGAGTCTATCAGAGCTTTTGACCTTGATTCGCCAGGTAGATAAGGACATGGGGCGTGACAAACCTGCGGTCCTTATGGTGAACAAGAAAAGAAAGGATAAGGCAAAGGGGCCAAAGACTTATAAACGGTCTGAAGCCCCCGAGCACCGTCCCTCCAAGAAGGGGAAGATCCAGAGGCAGGGCAAGGAACGGGAGGCAGTGTGTTTTGCATGTGGCAAGCAGGACCACTGGAAGAGGAACTGCACCCAGAAGCGTGGGGACGCTAAAGGTGCGTTTGTTATCGAGTGCAATCTTTCTATTTCTACACATTGGGTATTAGATACAGCTTGTGGGGCTCACATCTGTATTCAAACGCAGGAACCAAGTAGATTTAGAAAGATCGTCAGAGGAGAGGTGGATCTTCAAGCTGCCAATGGCGCAAGGCTGGCTGCGTTGGCTATTGCCGACTACCACCTCTCACTGCCGACTGGGATGATTTTGGTTTTACATAACTGTTATTATGTGCCTAGTGTTACCAAGAACATAATTTATGTATCTTGTTTGGATATGGATGGATTTGTTTTCAAATTTGGAAATAAGGGTTGTCTCTTTTATAAGAACAACGTATGTTATGGTATGACACATTTAAATAATGGTTTGTATGTATTGAATTAGGAAAACCAAGTGTTGGCAATCGATAACGAAACAAACTCACATGACTCATACATCACCCAGTTATGGCATCACCGCCTTGGTCATGTGAACGAGAAGCGTTTGACAAAGCTCTGCCAAGATGGCTATTTAGACTCTACTGAGCTAAAATCACTTGATAGATGTCACGATTGTTTACAAGGAAAAATGACCAAGCTGCCTTTTGGTGGACAAGGTGAAAGGGCCACAGATCTTCTAGGATTGGTACACACGGATGTGTGTGGACCATTTCCAGTAGAAGCTAGAGGTGGATATTCATACTTCATTACTTTTACTGATGATTTGAGTAGATACGGATTTGTCTACTTAATGAGGCATAAGTCAGAGTCCTTAGAGAAATTTAAGGAATTCAAGAATGAAGTAGAGAATCGGTTTGGTAAGAAGATAAAGAAGCTTTGATCGGATCGAGGTGGAGAATATCTGAACCAAGAGTTCATCGATCTTCTACGGGAGTATGGGATTCTATCTCGGCTCACTCCTCCTTATACACCACAGTGGAATGGTGTTAGTGAAAGGAGTAACCGCACCTTGTTGGACATGGTGAGGTCGATGATGAGTCATGCGGATCTTCCATTATAAGATATCCCAAGGAAACGAAAGGATATTACCTATAAAACCCTCAAGACAAGAAAGTGATTGTCGCCAGACAAGCCGTCTTTCTTGAGAGGGAACACATCCTCAAGAAGGATAGTGGGAGCAAGATTGACTTCGACGAAGTTGATGCTCAAGATACACAGGAGTTGGTACAGGAACAAGTTCCACAGGTCCCCGTGGAAGAGGTTCCAGAAACACAAGTACTGCGTAGGAGCTCAAGAGAGATAAGGGAACCATAGAGATTTGGTTTCCTAGTCACCGAGGATGGTGAATCATTATTGTTGGACAATGATGAACCTCTCTCCTACAAGGAAGCAGTAGAAAGCTCAGAAGCTGCAAGATGGCTAGAAGCTATGAATTCTGAAATGGATTTCATGTATCAGAACCAAGTTTGGGTTCTGGTCGATGAGCCAGTTGATGTAAAGCCTGTTGGATGCAAATGGGTATTCAAAAGAAAGCTGGACCTGGAAGGTCAAGTTAGCACCTATAAAGCAAGGCTAGTGGCTAAAGGATTCAGACAGCGTCAAGGAATTGACTATGATGAAACCTTCTCGCCAGTTGTCATGTTTAAATCCATAAGAATCATACTTGTCATAGCAGCTTACCATGACTACGAGATTTGGCATATGGATGTCAAAACAGCATTCCTTAACAGGAACCTTCAGGAAGATGTCTATATGACACAACCAGAAGGGTTTGTGACACCAGGTGAAGCCAAACGGGTTTGCAAGTTGCAGAAATCCATTTATGGATTGAAGCAAGCATCCATGTCATGGAACATTCGATTTGATGAAGCCATAAAGGAATTTGGTTTCATTAAGAACGAATGTAAGCCATGTGTTTATAAGCGGTTTAATGGGAATGTGGTCGTCATCCTAGTGGCACTACTAAAAATAAGACTATTAGCGACCGCCAATGGCGGTCGCTAAAGGTCTTTAGCGGCCGCGCAGCGACCGCCATTGGCGGTCGCTGTTGCCTCGTCGCTAGAGGCCTTTAGCGACCGCCAATGGCGGTCGCTATAGAAGGCCGTCAGATCGGCCTTCAGCGACCGCCAGGCGGTCGCTGAAGGCCCCCTGCCGGGCACCCTATAGCGACCGCCAATGGCGGTCGCTATTCAAAAAAAATTAAAAATTAAAAATTTTTTTATTGAATTCAATATAAATATATATATATATTTATGTAAAAATATTCATATATATACTATTAAATACAATATTTTAAATATATATATATATATATATATAATATATTTTAAATGTTTTAATATATATTTAATACATATATAATATCAAATCATTGTGTTATAATAATTTAAATATTCTATATATAATATATTTTAAATATTATATATATATAATATACTTCAGGTCGTTCGGAGCACGTTTGCTCCGAATCGGACCGCCGCACGCCGTTTTGGTGTTTAATGGCGCCGGAAACGCGTTTCCGGCCGCCGCGGTCACACGGCACCTCCGAATGAGGTGCCGTCTGGCCGACCATTTCACAATTCACGCCCCGGATGTTGTCGTACGGTTTCGTGGCATTCGGAGGTCGTTCTGGTGGTTTTGACCCCCCAACGCGCCATTTCAGCGCGCGCCGCGCTGCTGAAAACGGCACAATCGGACGTGCCGCGCGAACCGCACGTCCGATGGACGTGCGGCCTCCTCCTGCATCTCAGGAATAATATTTCTATCGTTCCCGTGCGGTTTCAGGTCGTTCGGAGCACGTTTGCTCCGAATCGGACCGCCGCACGCCGTTTTGGTGTTTAATGGCGCCGGAAACGCGTTTCCGGCCGCCGCGGTCACACGGCACCTCCGAATGAGGTGCCGTCTGGCCGACCATTTTACAATTCACGCCCCGGATGTTGTCGTACGGTTTCGTGGCATTCGGAGGTCGTTCGGGTGGTTTTGACCCCCCAACGCGCCATTTCAGCGCGCGCCGCGCTGCTGAAAACGGCACAATCGGACGTGCCGCGCGAACCGCACGTCCGATGGACGTGCGGCCTCCTCCTGCATCTCAGGAATAATATTTCTATCGTTCCCGTGCGGTTTCAGGTCGTTCGGAGCACGTTTGCTCCGAATCGGACCGCCGCACGCCGTTTTGGTGTTTAATGGCGCCGGAAACGCGTTTCCGGCCGCCGCGGTCACACGGCACCTCCGAATGAGGTGCCGTCTGGCCGACCATTTCACAATTCACGCACCGGATGTTGTCGTACGGTTTCGTGGCATTCGGAGGTCGTTCGGGTGGTTTTGACCCCCCAACGCGCCATTTCAGCGCGCGCCGCGCTGCTGAAAACGGCACAATCGGACGTGCCGCGCGAACCGCACGTCCGATGGACGTGCGGCCTCCTCCTGCATCTCAGGAATAATATTTCTATCGTTCCCGTGCGGTTTCAGGTCGTTCGGAGCACGTTTGCTCCGAACGGGACCGCCGCACGCCGTTTTGGTGTTTAATGGCGCCGGAAACGCGTTTCCGGCCGCCGCGGTCACACGGCACCTCCGAATGAGGTGCCGTCTGGCCGACCATTTCACAATTCACGCCCCGGATGTTGTCGTACGGTTTCGTGGCATTCGGAGGTCGTTCGGGTGGTTTTGACCCCCCAACGCGCCATTTCAGCGCGCGCCGCGCTGCTGAAAACGGCACAATCGGACGTGTCGCGCGAACCGCACGTCCGATGGACGTGCGGCCTCCTCCTGCATCTCAGGAATAATATTTCTATCGTTCCCGTGCGGTTTCAGGTCGTTCGGAGCACGTTTGCTCCGAATCGGACCGCCGCACGCCGTTTTGGTGTTTAATGGCGCCGGAAACGCGTTTCCGGCCGCCGCGGTCACACGGCACCTCCGAATGAGGTGCCGTCTGGCCGACCATTTCACAATTCACGCACCGGATGTTGTCGTACGGTTTCGTGGCATTCGGAGGTCGTTCGGGTGGTTTTGACCCCCCAACGCGCCATTTCAGCGCGCGCCGCGCTGCTGAAAACGGCACAATCGGACGTGCCGCGCGAACCGCACGTCCGATGGACGTGCGGCCTCCTCCTGCATCTCAGGAATAATATTTCTATCGTTCCCGTGCGGTTTCAGGTCGTTCGGAGCACGTTTGCTCCGAACGGGACCGCCGCACGCCGTTTTGGTGTTTAATGGCGCCGGAAACGCGTTTCCGGCCGCCGCGGTCACACGGCACCTCCGAATGAGGTGCCGTCTGGCCGACCATTTCACAATTCACGCACCGGATGTTGTCGTACGGTTTCGTGGCATTCGGAGGTCGTTCGGGTGGTTTTGACCCCCCAACGCGCCATTTCAGCGCGCGCCGCGCTGCTGAAAACGGCACAATCGGACGTGTCGCGCGAACCGCACGTCCGATGGACGTGCGGCCTCCTCCTGCATCTCAGGAATAATATTTCTATCGTTCCCGTGCGGTTTCAGGTCGTTCGGAGCACGTTTGCTCCGAATCGGACCGCCGCACGCCGTTTTGGTGTTTAATGGCGCCGGAAACGCGTTTCCGGCCGCCGCGGGGGGCTGTACGGGGGTGGCGGGGGCTGTACGGGGGTGGCGGGGGGCTGTACGGGGGTGGCGGGGGGCTGTACGGGGGTGCGGGGGGCTGTACGGGGGTGCGGGGGGCTGTACGGGGGTGCGGGGGGCTGTACGGGGGTGCGGGGGGCTGTACGGGGGTGCGGGGGGCTGTACGGGGGTGGCGGGGGGCTGTACGGGGGTGGCGGGGGGCTGTACGGGGGTGGCGGGGGGGCTGTACGGGGGTGGCGGGGGGCTGTACGGGGGTGGCGGGGGGCTGTACGGGGGTGCGGGGGGCTGTACGGGGGTGCGGGGGGCTGTACGGGGGTGCGGGGGGCTGTACGGGGGTGGCGGGGGGCTGTACGGGGGTGGCGGGGGGCTGTACGGGGGTGGCGGGGGGCTGTACGGGGGTGGCGGGGGGCTGTACGGGGGTGGCGGGGGGCTGTACGGGGGTGCGGGGGGCTGTACGGGGGTGTCGGGGGGCTGTACGGGGGTGCGGGGGGCTGTACGGGGGTGGCGGGGGGCTGTACGGGGGTGGCGGGGGGCTGTACGGGGGTGCGGGGGGCTGTACGGGGGTGCGGGGGGCTGTACGGGGGTGCGGGGGGCTGTACGGGGGTGGCGGGGGGCTGTACGGGGGTGGCGGGGGGCTGTACGGGGGTGGCGGGGGGCTGTACGGGGGTGGCGGGGGGCTGTACGGGGGTGGCGGGGGGCTGTACGGGGGTGGCGGGGGGCTGTACGGGGGTGGCGGGGGGCTGTACGGGGGTGGCGGGGGGTTGTACGGGGGTGCGGGGGGTTCTCCGGGGGTGCAAAGGTCATCCCATTGATTACAAAAGTGAAAAATAAAAGTGATAAATATCTAATTAATACATATTTCTTTTATCGATACCATACAGAAATTTATAAAAAATATATTAATAATACATAATCTATAATATCAGATTTATTGATCTGTTGGAATTAGTTCGACTTTTTCAAATGTAGAATCATTCAAGATTATCTGATCAAAAACTCAATGTGTATAAAATATTTAAAAGACCACCATGGATGGTAATAATGCATTACTTAAATGAATAAATACAGTACATCAATGTCAACCCTACCAGTAAAAACAAAAAACATATCTCGTGAATATATGGTGCGTCACGTGTTGTCATCACTGCTACCTCCTTCTGGTGGGCCAGGTGCCTACAACAAATAAACATTATAAATATTTTAATAACAAAAATAATTTAAATTAAATAAATAAATACAGTATATACCTGCGTCGTATGATCCCCTGTACCATCAGCTCGACGCACATATTCCCGCAGTGCTCTAACCTCAGCTGTCAATTGCGCATTTGTCTCCTCGGAAGCGCGCAGCCGTGCCTCAAAATCTGACATCTGCTGTGTCATATGAGCAACAGCAGGACCGACAACCGCAGCGCGTGACACTACAGAACGAGGAATCCCTGCTCCATAGGTCAAACTATAGTCATGCCCGTCCCGACCAATAATGCGATGAAAGATCTCATCCCGTCGCATGGGAAGCTGTCGCTGGTCCTCTGGCAGATGTTCTAACTCAGCTTCAAATTGATCCTGTGAAATATTTAAATATATATATGTTAATATATAGATTTATGTAATTATTGGTAAGTACAGACACTTACTATCAATGCTGCAACCTCTGGATCATTGCGATCACGAGTCCTTATCCACACCGACATTTTATCAGTTGCTGCACCTTGCCCTCGCAACTGTATATTAAAAGAATATAAACACAAAACCATATTAATTAATAAATTAAAAAATGAATAATATATACCTCATGTCGGATCTGAGACACGTGACGAGTCCCGAGCCTGTGAGCTGGTCCCTGCAACGCTCGATTCTCCGAATGGCGTGTTGACACCTCCTACATTCAATTCATTCAAATTTCAAACAAATCACATATTCTTGAAAATAT
This sequence comes from Viscum album, assembly GCA_963277665.1. NCBI lineage: Eukaryota > Viridiplantae > Streptophyta > Magnoliopsida > Santalales > Viscaceae > Viscum > Viscum album. The sequence continues at coordinate 1,653,510,247 of OY728152.1, forward strand.
ATATACAGAAAAATAATTAATATACTAACCGCAACACCCTCAGTAGACCAATATGCAACCAAGTCACGCCACTGAGCCGGGAGGACACCTCTCGGGACTTTTTCCAAAATGTCAGGGGCACCCACATTTGGTACCCAGTGGTCCCTCTTCACTTTGCCTTTATAATCTTTCCACAGCTTACGGCATTTGCTCATACACACGGGCCGAAACTCTTCGGGGCATACTTTCAAATTTTGCTATAATGAAAATAATCAAACATATTAGTATTATTTATAAATAGAAAATAAAGTAAAATTATTTTCTTACCTGAACCTCCCTCCATAGACGATCTAATGTGTCCTGAGGGATAGAAGCCCAATCACGCGTGGTCAATGGAAATCGATGTGGGTCACGTATGATATGACCCAGCTGACGAATAAATGCCGGGGCATTCGGTCCCACGGGATGAAATACCTCATCAAATGAAACATCTATCGTCGTGTCGGAATTCCATGATAATATGCCACGACCAGGGCCTCTCCTGCGAGAGGAAGAAGCAGCCGAGTCTGATCCTGTTGAAAACAATTTTATATATAAATTGACAAATGTTATATATATATATATATATATGTCAATTACATAAAAAATATAGACAATGACATTCAAACATACCTCGACCCTGAGACGTAGATGCCTCAGATGGATGATGTGGATTTTCTGCCTCTTCCCCTGACATGTCTGCAGTCATACAAAATATCAGTAATGAGTCCAAAGTGTTTAAAAGATAAATTGGATTGTTCTTAATAAATCAAACTTGTACAACTGTTAATCAAACAAAAAATGGATTGAATAATTAGTTGTGAATGAATTTTAAAAAATCAGAAAGTTAATCAACCTAAATATTTATGACTGAATTAACTTACAAAAGTGAGGATTAAAACTTATAAGGATTTATAAAATGATTAGATAATTTATGATATCCTAGGACATTCTACTGAATAGCGGGAAAACAATTATACCTTTCATTAAGCATGCAAATCGACCGTTTCTCCTTCAACAGCCGCTCTGACCCAATAAATATCTTCTTCACGTTGAACTACGGTATGTTGATCAAGTTGTTGGTAAACAAACGGAACAGTCTCGGGTTCATCTTCTTCAAATAAAAACACTCCTCGCCGAGACATTTTGACAACAACTTGCCAACTTGGATCCGAAGGCAAAGTAACGAAGAATACTTGTTCCGCTTGTGATGTCAAAATGAAAGGTTCATTCTCAACTCGTTCATTATTTCTGTATAACATATAGTTAAAATTCACCAATGAAAACTGATATTGATCGACTTTACATCCACGCACTGGATCAACCCAATTACACTTTAACAATATGTACTTCAAACCGTGTGTATATACAACTTCAATGATGTCTATCAATTGACCATAGTAATAACCAGAATCGACAAAGGGACAACCGATGCCACTGTTTTGTGTTGCTCGTTTGTCGTCAACATCTTTAATGCGAAATCGAAAACCATTAGCATCAATAGCTTTATAACGACGAGCCGTTATAGATGGACCCTCAGCCAGTTGGATAAATACTTCAGGTAGCGTGGGGTCCCCTAACTCCCTCAGCTTACGAACCTACATAATTTATAAAAATCAATACTGATATATGCAGAAAGAATTAGTTTAATACTTCACTCATAATGAAAATCAATTTATACATACATAATCCTTGAACCAATCATGAAATGTCGCATAATGAGATTGTTGAATTTGCAACTCAGTCGCACGATGCATCTCTTCTTTTATCTCATTAATGTGTTTCCTGCAAATGATTACGCGATGTTTAAAAGATCAACTTATGCAAAGAAAACATGTAAAAGTTATACAAGCACATTGATAAGATACTTACTGCATTAATGGTGCAACTGATGGAGTATTGAACAAGATATATCGATGTGCTTGTATCCACTCGATGTTGTCCATATCAAATGTGGTTCCTTCTCCAACTGGACCATCATGAATCCGAGAGGGCTTATCTAATTTTGTTTCAACATCCGTAAGATATTCTGCACAAAAGGTAGTACACTCATCCATCAAATAACCATTGGCTATTGATGCCTCTGGACGAGCTCTGTTGCGTACAAATCTTTTCAATGTACTCAAATACCGTTCAATAGGATACATCCACCTGAATTGCACTGGACCAGCAGCCATTACTTCATCAGTTAGGTGCACTGTCAAGTGGACCATAACATCGAAAAATGAGGGGGGGGAAAAGTTTCTCAAAGTGACAAAGCGTAAGTACAATTCGGTCCTGCAAACTTTTTAAATCACTCATTCGTTGATTTCTTAAACAAAGCTGTCTAAAAAAATTACTCATCTCAATCAAGGGCTGAACAACATTGGGGGATAAACAATCACAAATTGCGATTGGAATCAACTGCTGAAGTAATATGTGATTGTCATGACTTTTCAACCCTTACAATGTCTTGCTCGTCAGATTCACACACTTTGAAATATTAGAAGAGTAACCATCAGGCACCTTGACCATCTTCAAAATGGAAAGAAATGTCTTTTTCTCCTCTGTAGTCATCGAATACTGTGCAGCAGGCATATATGCCTTGTTTCCCTCAGCTAACTGTAAATGCAACTGTTTCCTTAAACCCATTTCTTCCAAATCACGGCGTGCATTAACATGGTCCTTTGACTTTCCACTGACACCTAAAATGGTCCACAATATGTTATCACAAACATTTTTTTCAATGTGCATGACATCCAAATTATGCCTCAACATGTTAGTTTTCCAATACGGAAGACTATAAAAAATACTTTTCTTTTTCCAATTGTGACTGCGCTGCCTACCCGCAGCACGAATATTACGTACTGGAGGAGCCACCAAATCCTGAATTTCATATACCGTGCGAATGTTTTCTTCCTCAATCTGCGATAACATTTCGACTCCTGTCATGATCTTTGGTGCTGGGCTGAACTCTCTAGAACCATCAAATGTTACTCTGTCCTTTCTGAACCTGTGCTGGGGAGGGAGAAAACGCCTGTGACCCATGTATGCCCATTTTTTGGAATGTTTAAGCCATACAGATTTTTTACTTTTATTGCAACAAGGGCAAGCAAATTCCCCTTTCGTACTCCAGCCTGATAAATTTGCATAAGCTGGGAAGTCATTGATTGTCCACAATAAAGCTGCATGCAGTTTGAACATTTCATTCGTTTCGCAGTCATAAGTCATCACACCATCGCCCCAAAATTCATTCAACTCATCAATCAATGGCTGAAGGTAAACATCAATCTTATCCCCCGGACTTTTAGGTCCATCAATAAGAGTGGAAAGTAATATAAATTGTTGCTTCATACAAAGCCACGGAGGAAGATTATATGGAACCAACACCACGGGCCATGTGCTATGAGTTGCACCAACCATAGACTTGAATGGATTGAAACCATCTGCTGCCAATCCCAATCGGACATTACGAACATCTTTAGCAAAGTCGGGATGTCTCTTATCAAAATCCTTCTATGCATGAGAGTCTGCCGGGTGGGTTAACATGTCACTTTCATGAACTCTTTCTGCATGTCATCTCATTAAATTAGAAACTTTAGATGACATAAAAAATCTTTTCAACCTCGGTTTAAGGGGAAAGTAACGCATTTGCTTTACGGCAATCGGTTTCCCCTGTATCGCAATCTGACTTTGATGAGTCTTATTTCCCCTGTTCTCTTTCCACCTGGAAGCGCCACAAACCGTACAAATATCCAAATGAGCAGTTTCATTTCTAAACAACATACAGTTGTTTGCACATGCATCTATAGTCTCATATGTAAAACCTAAGTTCTCTGTCAACTTACGAGCATAGTAATACGACTCAGGAATCTTAGCGTCGACAGGAAGAACTTTTTTCAATAAAACCAAAAGCATGTCGAATGATGTGTCTGACCAATTATTCAAAGTCTTCAAATGCAACAACTCCACGATAAACGACAGTTTATTGTAAGAAGTACATCCAGGATATAATTCTGTTTTCGCATCATCAAGTACTTCATAAAACCTCCTCGAATCACGATCTGCACCAGAGCGAAGATTTATCTCACCGGTCTCAAGATTCTGGATGTCAATGCCTTCGGGATCAAACCCACGTACCATTTCAGTAAGCATTTCATGCATTGGATCAGTCATCCTTGCATCAACATCCATCTGAGCTGCATCTGTATTTTGACAACGAACATATTCTTCTCCATGACGAGTCCAACTCTTATAATTTTTCAGAAATCCATTAAAGAAAAGGTGCTCCCTCACAGTATCTCGTGTGAATTGATATCTGTTAGCACATTTTCTACATGGACAACTAATATAGTCACTTTCAAATCCTCTCGTGAACTCAATAAACTGCATAATGCCATTGAAATATTCTCTAGACGTTCGATTTGGAAGATCAATCCAACTCTTATCCATAATAATATCTGTATAACAAACATTTACACAATACTTATTAAATTTACATTTTTCAAATCAACTATATTCAAAATAAATATTAACCATTTGTTTATGAACCATTGATAAAATAATAATGTAACTGAAAGCTCATGTTACCTGATTGAGCTACAAACCTGAAAGGGAGGGGAGCCGAAGGCTGTGCTGCGAGGGAGAGGAGGCAGCGAAGGGGAGCCGGAGCCAAAGGCGGTGCGGCAAGGGAGGGGACGGGCGGCGGCGGCGGCGGGGAGCTGGAGGAGAGGAGGCGGTGAGGGGACGGGGGACGCGCAGCGAGGGGGGGGTGTCCGGGGTCGGGGGGGGCCTTCCGAGGTGCGGGGAGGGGTGTCTGGGGTGTCGGGGGCCTGTCAGGGGTGCGGGCAGGGGTGTTCGGGGTGCGGGGGTGTCCGGGGTGCGGGGGAGGGGGGGGCTGTCTGGGGTGCAGGGGGGCTGTCGGGGGTGCGGGGTGGGGTGTCCGGGGTGCGGGGGGCCTGTCCGGGGTGCGGGGGGGCTGTCCGGGTTCGGAGGGGGGGTGTCCGAGTGCGGGGGGGGGGGGGGGGGCTGTCCGGGGTGCGGGGGGGCTGTCCGGGTTCGGAGGGGGGTGTCCGAGTGCAGGGGGGGGCTGTCCGGGGTGCGGGGAGGCGTCCGGGGTGCGGGGGGCGGTCCGGAGTGCGCGGGGGGGTGCTGTCCGGGGTGCGGGGAGGCGTCCGGGGTGCGGGGGGCGGTCCGGAGTGCGCGGGGGGGTGCTGTCCGGGGTGCGGGGAGGCGTCCGGGGTGCGGGGGGCGGTCCGGAGTGCGCGGGGGGGTGCTGTCCGAGGTGCGGGGAGGCGTCCGGGGTGCGGGGGGCGGTCCGGAGTGCGCGCCGGGGGCTGTCCGGGGTGCGGGTGCCGTCCGGGGTGGGGGGGAGGGCCGAGAGGCCGGAGGGCGGCGGCCGGAGGCCGGAGGGCGGCGGCCGGAGGACCGAGGGCGGCGGCCGGAGGCCCGAGGGCGGAGGGCGGCGGCCGGAGGGCGGATGGCAGGCGGCGGGGGAGGCCGGGCGGCCGGGGAGGGCGGGCGGCGGGGGAGGCCGGGCGGCGGGGGAGGCCGGGCGGCGGGGGGAGGGCGGGCGGCGGGGGAGGTCGGGCGGCGGGGGGAGGGCGGGCGGCGGGGGAGGCCGGGCGGCGGGGGAGGCCGGGCGGCGAGGGAGGGGAGGGCGGCGCGAGGGAGGGCGGCGAGGGAGGGTTTAGGGCGAGGGATCGAGGGAGAGAGTGCGCGGGGGGGGGGCGCAGAAACCCCCCGAAATTTTTTAGGCAGCTTAGCGACCGCCATTGGCGGTCGCTAATGCTGACCTATAGCGACCGCCAATGGCGGTCGCCCGAGTCTGGGGGGCTCCAATGCCCCCTTTTCTAGTAGTGTGGTATATGTTGATGACATATTGCTTATTGGAAACGACGTACCAGCCTTACAGTCAGTTAAGGACTGGTTGAACAAGTGTTCTCCATGAAGAACTATAGAGAAGCAACCTACATTCTAGGGATCAAGATCATTGGTGACAGATCCAAAAGGTTGCTTGGACTAAGTCAGGGTACATACATTGACCAGATACTAAAGAGATTTAGTATGGAAAAATCCAAGAGGGGATTGGTTCCAGTGTCACATGGCTTACATCTTTCTAAGAAAATGTGTTCCCAGACACAACAGGAGAAAGATATGATGAGCAAGATCTCATACGCTTCGGCTATAGGATCAATCATGTATGTCATGTTATGTACCAGGCTTGATGTTGCTTATGCACTGAGCATGGTAGGCAGATACCAAGCAGATCCAAGAGAACAGCATTGGACTGCTGTTAAGACTATCCTCAAGTATCTGAGAAGAACTAAGAATATGTTCCTGGTGCATGGAGGAGATGAGGAGCTTGTCATCAGAGGGTATGCTGATGCTGGTTTTCAAACAGATCAGAATGATCTGAAGTCGCAATCTGGATATGTTTTCTGTCTCAATGGAGGAGCTGTGAGCTGGAAGAGTTCAAAGCAGCCAGTTGTCGCCAATTTTACAGCGGAGTCCGAGTATATAGTGACTTCTGATGCAGCCAAGGAAGCCGTCTGGATTCGGAACTTTGTCCAGAAGCTTGATGTGTTGCCTAGCAGTAAAGATCTCATTACATTGTATTGTGATAATACTGCAGCGGTGGCTCTTGCAAAAGAACCAAGGTCACATCAACGGACAAAACACATACTCCGGAAGTATCACCTCTTGAGGGATTTCTATCAAAGGGCTGAAGTTGCAGTGAGCAGAGTGTCCACGGAAGAGAACGTGGCGGACCCCATGACTAAAGGTCTATCTCAGCACAAGCATGAATATCATGTGAGAGCTAGCGGGTTAAAGGTTGTTAGCAGTTGGCTCTAGTCCAAGTGGGAGTCTGTTGGAGTTGGTGGTCTAGAACCAACTACTTTGTACTTTATTCATTAAATAAAAGTCTTATCACATCTTGATTGTTCTTCTGCGTGACATGTCATGTGATAATGTCCTAAGGACAGGTGTTGCATTAAAGGGTCGTAGCGGATCCCTGCTATGATGAGAACCCGGAAGTGTCATAACACTGTTCTTGAATGTATGTTCTATGGTCGGATTATATTATTTGAGGGACACAAATAATACAGGTCATTAATGGTGAGGACTCATAAAACTTTGAGTCACCTTCTCATGGTGTGCGCCCTTGGTAATATCCAGGAGGATATTATGAGAACGAGACCCGCCAGTAGGAAATCCACATTTCATAGTGTCATTGGATGTTCCTATCTGCGGACGTGTGTATTGGTCCTTAGACTTTAAGATTATTATTAATGGGTATTACAACTCGCGCACTTAGATGTATTAACGAAAACTGTGACGACACACTGTTCTCGGCGAGGTAGGATACGTTGGGTGTGTCACGAGTAATACCGCATTAATAGATAATGCGAGAAAGGATTTGTCCCTTCCGTTGCATAACGGAAGTAGATATCTCAGGCCCTTCGATGGAATTGATATAGCCTAAATAAATTCATGATCATGGTAAGGTATGGGCAAGTCCAATTCCGGGAAGTCAAAGAAAGAATAATCAAGCACATGGGTTGATGGCACTAACATGCAACCCGCTTGATTGGAGATATCGAGACAAAGGGATTATATTACACGGTAAGCGTTCGTAGGAGATGACACGTCATTAAGGCGTTAACTTCTTTCTCTATGGGTGCCTTGTCGTGTTGCTAGACGCTAACCTTCAACTTTAGGTAGGCTCAGCCTAATGCCACTGAGAAAGAGGTCTAGATGGTCACACGCTATGTGTGTTCATGTATCTCAGTTAAATATTAATTTAACAAGTTAAATAAATATTATTCCTGACTGTGGTTTAATAATTATTTAAGGATGTTTGATCGCATTTATTTTGACACTAGTTATTCGAGAGAATATATTGTGCACGAAATAATATATTTACTAGCGAGTAATGCAGTTACATTTATTTAAGAAATAAATAGTCATTACTCAAGGTCTAATAAATGTGGTGGAGAAAAATGAAAAATAAAAGTACACGCAGTGTATATTAAATATACACGCCGTCTAGTTTTATGGAAAACAAGTACACGCCGTGTAGTTTTTCCAGTTGGGATTTTGAGCATTTAAGATTGTTTTATTAAATGATATTTATTATAATCAGCGTGGGCGCATGTCAAGGAATTAATAATTTGACATGAGGGTTTTCAATAAGAGTTAATGAAATAAATAAAACGCGTAACGCGTTTATTTATTGTCATAACACTATTAACCTCAAACCCGGTTATAAATATCCTCGCAACCCCACCATTTTGGAGAGTCATTGTTGTGCACAACGGATTTGGAAATACTCTTAAGCCAAGAGAGAATTCCCTTTCTATCAAGAACGCCCTCAAGTTACGAGAGCAAGATCATCCGCCGGATCAAGGCGGTCGAAGGCAGACATCGCAAGCAAAGGTTCTTCCGCGCTAGCACTCGGAGATCCCTTCAGCGACGCCCGGAGATACGTGACACACGTGTGGATCACCGCTAAAGGAATCCACACTTGGATTCTACGACGCAACGACGGATCACCAAATCGTGACCGGACACATCAACGAAGAAAGAATTCCAACAAGGTAATTCTTATGCATTAATTAAATTAATTATAATCAACATATGATGATCCTCCTCAAGAGTTCTGGGACTCTTCTTTTCTTTTCGTTCTTCGTTCTATTCCGAAGATTCGGCGTTTTATATCGTGACGGATCTCGGATTGAACGTTGTTTAACGTTAAAATTAAAGTTGGGCAAACCCACCAACGCGTTTTCGTTGTGCCCGGAACCTACAAGTGGTATCAGAGCAAGGTTATATCGTTGATTATAATTATTTAGTTTTTCGTTAGTAATTTACGCATTTAATAATTTAGTTATTTCAATTCAAGTTTAATCGTTCTGGAAATCTGAATATTGAGATCTATTCCTACTCCCTCGTTTCTCGTTCAACTCACAGAAACGAATTTTTCTTTTAATTTTGATTAAAATAAAATAGAGGAACTCATCCGGATGAGCCAAACGTTTCTGGCCGTATAACAACAGAATACACGGCGTCTATTCGGAAGTACACGTCGTGTAGTCTAGGTTCAATGCATTGACTGATCCGCCAAATCAGGTCGTGTATTGGATTCTTTCTAAGAATTTAAGACACCGTGTGTTGACCAGAAACAGGTGGCACACGGTTTTCGGAATACACGTCGTGTGGTCCAATGAACACGGCGTGTAGTCCCTTCGGGTTAGGGTTGGGTCGTGTACTCCGTACACGGCCTACCCGGCTGGAAACCGTGTAACGCGGAAACTACACGGCGTGTGTCCCACTGTACACGCTGTGTACTCCGAAAATTTCCAAAGTACATTAACACGTCCTGTCCCCGGGCATGTACTTCGGATAGACGGTGAAGAAAAGTACACGTCGTGTAGTAGGAACTACACGCCGTGTACTCACTCAAATTACGCAGATTTATTAAAATTTATTATTATATTATACAAATCCTTGAGACGTGTATCATGGTGCAGGAGTAAAGCTGATGCACAACACGTGATAGGTGTTTTATATATATGTGTTTAATTTAACATCTGCGTAATAAATGGGAATTCACCGGGTTGCCTCCAAGGTACAAGTTACGTACAAGAATAATTTTAAATGAATTTATTTGTTTAAAATTATGATGGATGAGAATCTCAAGGAAATTCAGAAAAGGGATTTAAGATAAAATGAGTGATTAATTAAAGATAATTAATTGATTCGAGCGTGGTTTATCTTAAACAAGAACGATTAAAGAATTGAATGCTAGTTTTATTTATGCGTAAATATCGTTACATGTCTGGATAATCATGAGCTAGACCGAGACCTTTGAATGTGAATGGTTTCTTTTAATTTATTTATTTAAATTAAATTTGTTGGTCTGCGAGTCATCTCCTCATTAATATGTAGGGTCTGCGCGCCCAAGGATTCTTTTATGTAAAAACTCTCTTTTACCCCTCACCTGCGTGTGAGATAAATGCATATGTAATGGAAGGAGCTCCCAAGCTAGTGGAGGCGGCTCAAGTCAGGAGTCAAGATGAAACCAATCCAAGGAGATACAAAGGTGGACAGGTGGAAAGCTGTAAACACGAACCTGAAAGGTTCAAGGTGTTTCTCCCCTAGGTCTTGGGTTAGTTTATCAACCGCTAGATAAACTAACCAATAGAAAAGCTCATGATCATACCATTTATTTTATTTCTGTCAGTTGCATGGTTTGTTTATTGTGGGTGTGTTGTCACGATCACACAATTAATGAATTAAACGAGCATGCAAGATGGAACTAAAATAAAACCGGCTTATACGTAAATATTATCTTAGACATGGTTAATCACTTAAGTATATCCCACTTAATATTAACAAGCATGTAATCAAAGATAATAAAATGGCAAATTACGTATAAAGGATAAAATCCATGAAAATAAATATTAAGTCGGCATAACCTTCCATAATCTTGGTTAGAATCGAACCATAGTTCAAAGTGCTTGACCAACCCTAGTTGGGGTGCTTTCAATTATCAGAGAATTCTAATTCAAGGTTTTGGGTTGACTTGACTTGATTCGCATCAAGGGTTGACTGCCACAACAGGACTTGGTGTGACCAAGAGGCAAAGGTTGAGGAAATCCAAAAAGGATTTCAGGATTGGAGAGTCCACTCAGCGGATCAAGGAGCTGCGAGTTAATGCAGTTGGCATTTGGAATGCCTACCTAAAACCCTTCAAGTTGCTTGACCAACCCTAGTTGGGGTAATGTGAATGTCAATATGGATCTTTGCCACTAGAATATTCACGCAACAGAATATTCCGAAGTCAATGGTGAGAGCTGTTGGATTTCGATAAAATAGTGGGAGACTAATAAGTATTAATTTATTTATTTGTCTCAATTTTTGTAATAAAGCACTAAACCTTTGCTCATTTTAATTTGTAGAAACGGCAAGAAAATGACTTCAAACATATCATTGTGCACCATACTCGAAAAAGAAAACCTTCTCACTGGCACCAATTTCCAAGAGTGGCAAAGGCGTTTACGCGTCGTCCTTCACCACGAAAGGAAATTTTATGTGCTGGAAGAGCCTATTCCAGATGCGTCTGGGAAAGAGGCTAGTGATAGGGAATTATCTCTCTACATGAAACACATGGATGGTGCAACAGATGTCTGGTGTTTCATGTTATCGGTCATGTCTAATGAGCTCTTGAAGCAACATGAAAACATGGACGCGTATAGCATGATGTCTCACCTTAAAGATCTCTACCAAGAGAAGGCGAGACAGGAGAGCTATGAGATCTCCAATGCTTTGTTTACCACGAAGCTTGGAGAGTCTGCGCCAGCTGGGCCTCATGTAGTCAAGTTTATTGGCTACATTGAACGCCTGGACATCTTAGGGATTAAATTCCTGAATGAGTTGCGTACAGATCTCATCTTATCATCACTGCCCAAGACCTTCTCTAGCTTCATTGTCAACTATAACATGAGCGGCAATGAGAAGAGTCTATCAGAGCTTTTGACCTTGATTCGCCAGGTAGATAAGGACATGGGACGTGACAAACCCGCGGTCCTTATGGTGAACAAGAAAAGGAAGGACAAGGCAAAGGGGTCAAAGACTTATAAACGGTCTGAAGCCCCCGAGCACCGTCCCTCCAAGAAGGGGAAGATCCAGAGGCAGGGCAAGGAACGGGAGGCAGTGTGTTTTGCATGTGGCAAGCAGGGCCACTGGAAGAGGAACTGCACCCAGAAGCGTGGGGACGCTAAAGGTGCGTTTGTTATCGAGTGCAATCTTTCTATTTCTACACATTGTGTATTAGATACAGCTTGTGGGGCTCACATCTGTATTCAAACGCAGGAACCAAGTAGATTTAGAAAGATCGCCAGAGGAGAGGTGGATCTTCGAGCTGTCAATGGCGCAAGGTTGGTTGCGTTGGCTATTGGCGACTACCACCTCTCACTGCCGACTGGGATGATTTTGGTTTTACATAACTGTTATTATGTGCCTGGTGTTACCAAGAACATAATTTATGTATCTTGTTTGGATATGGATGGATTTGTTTTCAAATTTGGAAATAAGGGTTGTCTCTTTTATAAGAACAATGTATGTTATGGTATTGCACATTTAAATAATGGTTTGTATGTATTGAATTACGAAAACCAAGTGTTGGCAATCGATAACGAAACAAACTCACATGACTCATACATCACCCAGTTATGGCATCACCGCCTTGGTCATGTGAACGAGAAGCGTTTGACAAAGCTCTGCCAAGATGGCTATTTAGACTCTACTGAGCTAAAACCACTTGATAGATGTCACGCTTGTTTACAAGGAAAAATGACCAAGCTGCCTTTTGGTGGACAAGGTGAAAGGGTCACAGATCTTCTAGGATTGGTACACACGGATGTGTGTGGACCATTTCCAGTAGAAGCTGGAGGTGGATATTCATACTTCATTACTTTTACTGATGATTTGAGTAGATACAGATTTGTCTACTTAATGAGGCATAAGTCAGAGTCCTTAAAAAAATTTAAGGAATTCAAGAATGAAGTAGAGAATCAGCTTGGTAAGAAGATAAAGAAGCTTTGATCGGATCGAGGTGGAGAATATCTGAACCAAGAGTTCATCGATCTTCTACAGGAGTCTGGGATTCTATCTCAGTTCACTCCTCCTTATACATCACAGTGGAATGGTGTTAGTGAAAGGAGGAACCGCACCTTGTTGGACATGGTGAGGTCGATGATGAGTCATGCGGATCTTCCATTATAAGATATCCCAAGGAAACGAAAGGATATTACCTATATAACCCTCAAGACAAGAAAGTGATTGTCGCCAGACAAGCCGTCTTTCTTGAGAGGGAACACATCCTCAAGAAGGATAGTGGGAGCAAGATTGACTTCGACGAAGTTGATGCTCAAGATACACAGGAGTTGGTACAGGAACAAGTTCCACAGGTCCCCGTGGAAGAGGTTCCAGAAACACAAGTACTGCGTAGGAGCTCAAGAGAGGTAAGGGAACCATAGAGATTTGGTTTCCTAGTCACCGAGGATGGTGAATCATTATTGTTGGACAATGATGAACCTCTCTCCTACAAGGAAGCAGTAGAAAGCTCAGAAGCTGCAAGATGGCTAGAAGCAATGAATTCTGAAATTGATTCCATGTATCAGAACCAAGTTTGGGTTCTGGTCGATGAGCCAGTTGATGTAAAGCCTGTTGGATGCAAATGGGTATTCAAAAGAAAGCTGGACCTGGAAGGTCAAGTTAGCACCTATAAAGCAAGGCTAGTGGCTAAAGGATTCAGACAGCGTCAAGGAATTGACTATGATGAAACCTTCTCGCCAGTTGCCATGTTTAAATCCATAAGAATCATATTTGTCATAGCAGCTTACCATGACTACGAGATTTGGCAGATGGATGTCAAAACAGCATTCCTTAACGGGAACCTTCAGGAAGATGTCTATATGACACAACCAGAAGGGTTTGTGACACCAGGTGAAGCCAAACGGGTTTGCAAGTTGCAGAAATTCATTTATGGATTGAAGCAAGCATCCATGTCATGGAACATTCGATTTGATGAAGTCATAAAGGAATTTGGTTTCATTAAGAACGAATGTAAGCCATGTGTTTATAAGCGGTTTAATGGGAATGTGGTCGTCATCCTAGTGGTATATGTTGATGACATATTGCTTATTGGAAACGACGTACCAGCCTTACAGTCAGTTAAGGACTGGTTGAACAAGTGTTCTCCATGAAGAACTATAGAGAAGCAGCCTACATTCTAGGGATCAAGATCATTGGTGACAGATCCAAAAGGTTGCTTGGACTAAGTCAGGGTACATACATTGACCAGATACTAAAGAGATTTAGTATGGAAAAATCCAAGAGGGGATTGGTTCCAGTGTCACATGGGTTACATCTTTCTAAGAAAATGTGTTCCCAGACACAACAGGAGAAAGATAGGATGAGCAAGATCTCATACGCTTCGGCTATAGGATCCATCATGTATGTCATGTTATGTATCAGGCTTGATGTTGCCTATGCACTGAACATGGTAGGCAAATACCAAGCAGATTCAAAAGAACAGCATTGGACTACTGTTAAGACTATCCTCAAGTATCTGAGAAGAACTAAGAATATGTTCCTGGTGCATGGAGGAGATGAGGAGCTTATCATCAGAGAGTATGCTGATGCTGGTTTTCAAACAGATCAGAATGATCTGAAGTCGCAATTTGGATATATTTTCTGTCTCAATGGAGGAGCTGTGAGCTGGAAGAGTTCAAAGCAGTCAGTTGTCGCCAATTTTACAGCGGAGTCCGAGTATATAGCGACTTCTGATGCAGCCAAGGAAGCCGTCTGGATTCGGAACTTTGTCCAGGAGCTTGATGTGTTGCCTAGTAGTAAAGATCTCATTACATTGTATTGTGATAATACTGCAGTGGTGGCTCTTGCAAAAGAACCAAGGTCACATCAACGGACAAAACACATACTCCGGAAGTATCACCTCTTGAGGGATTTCTATCAAAGGGGTGAAGTTGCAGTGAGCAGAGTGTTCACGGAAGAGAACGTGGCGGACCCCATGACTAAAGGTCTATCTCAGCAGAAGCATGAATATCATGTGAGAGCTAACGGGTTAAAGGTTGTTAGCAGTTGGCTCTAGTCCAAGTGGGAGTCTGTTGGAGTTGGTGGTCTAGAACCAACTACTTTGTACTTTATTCATTAAATAAAAGTCTTATCACATCTTGATTGTTCTTCTGCGTGACATGTCATGTGATAATGTCCTAAGGACAGGTGTTGCATTAAAGGGTCGTAGCGGATCTCTGCTATGATGAGAACCCGAAAGTGTCATAACACTGTTCTTGAATGTATGTTATATGGTCGGATGATATTATTTGATGAACACAAATAATACAGGTCATTAAGGGTGAGGACTCATAAAACTTTGAGGCACCTTCTCATGGTGTGCGCCCTTGGTAATATCCAGGAGGATATTATGAGAACGAGACCCGCCAGTAGGAAATCCACATTTCATAGTGTCATTGGATGTTCCTATCTGCGAACGTGTGTATTGATCCTTAGACTTTAAGATTATTATTAATGGGTATTACAACTCGCGCACTTAGATGTATTGACGAAAACTGTGACGACACGTTGTTCGCAGCGAGGTAGGATACGTTGGGTGTGTCACGAGTAATACTGCATTAATAGATAATGCGAGAAAGGATTTGTCTCTTCTGTTGCATAACGGAAGTAGATATCTCATGCCCTTTGATGGAATTGATATAGCCTAAATAAATTAATGACCATGGTAAGGTATGGGCAAGTTCAATTCCGGGAAGTCAAAGAAAGAATAATCAAGCACATGGGTTGATGGCACTAGCATGCAACCCGCTTGATTGGAGATATCGAGACAAAGGGATTATATTACACGGTAAGCGTTCGTAGGAGGTAACACGTCATTGCGGCGTTAACTTCTTTCTCTATGGGTGTCTTGGCGTGTTGCTAGACGCTAACTTTCAACTTTAGGTAGGCTCAGCCTAATGCCACTGAGAAAGAAGCCTAGAGGGTCACACGCTAAGTGTGTCCATGTATCTCAGTTAAATATTAATTTAACAAGTTAAATAAATATTATTCCTGACTGTGGTTTAATAATTATTTAAGGATGTCTGATCGCATTTATTTTAACACTAGTTATTCGAGAGAATATATTGTGCACGAAATAATATATTTATTAGCGAGTAATGCAGTTACATTTATTTAAGAAATAAATAGTCATTACTCAAGGTCTAATAAATGTGGTGGAGAAAAATGAAAAATAAAAGTACACGCAGTGTATATTAAATATACACGCCGTCTAGTTTTATGGAAAACAAGTACACGCCGTGTATTAATTATTACACGCCGTGTAGTTTTTCCAGTTGGGATTTTGAGCATTTAAGATTGTTTTATTAAATGATATTTATTATAATCAGCGTGGGCGCATGTCAATGAATTAATAATTTGACATGAGGGTTTTCAATAAGAGTTAATGAAATAAATAAAACGCGTAACGCGTTTATTTATTGTCATAACTCTATTAACCTCAAACCCGATTATAAATATCCTCACAACCCCACCATTTTGGAGAGTCATTGTCGTGCACAACGGATTTGGAAATACTCTTAAGCCAAGAGAGAATTCTCTTTCCACCAAGAACGCCCTCAAGTTACGAGAGCAAGATCCTCCGTCGGATCAAGGCGGTCGAAGGCAGACATCGCAAGCAAAGGTTCTTCCGCGCTAGCACTCGGAGATCCCTTCGGCGACGCCCGGAGATACGTGACACACGTGTGGATCACCGCTAGAGGAATCCTACACTTGGATTCTACGACGCAACGACGGATCACCGAATCGTGACCGGACACATCAACGAAGAAAGAATTTCAACGAGGTAATTCTTATGCATTAATTAAATTAATTATAATCAACATATGATGATCCTCCTCAAGGGTTTCGGGACTCTTCTTTTCTTTTCGTTCTTCGTTCTATTCTGAAGATTCGGCGTTTTATATCGTGAGGGATCTCGAATTGAACGTTGTTTAACGTTAAAATTAAAGTTGGGCAAACTCACCAACGCGCTTCCGCTGCGCCCGGAACCTACACATGGTGAGGTCATTGGGGGTTGTAAGGGGCAACGCGCCCTTGCTTTGGGGGTCCGAGGGTCAAAGGGTCCCGACCCAAATTTTCGGATTGTAGCAATGCTGACTCACTGTAGCAGTATTGACCAGCGACACCGGCATGGCACTATAGTAGTGTGGGTTTCGACATGGCATTGTAGCATAGCTGACTTAGCTCATTGTAGCAGTATTGACCAGCGACACCGACATGGCACTAGTAGTGTGGGCTCCGACATGGCATTGTAGCATAGCTGACTTGGTGACACCAACAAGGCATTGTAACATCTCGAGCTTTGGAGACAACGGTATGGTAGCTTCACGAACTTCTTACCACCGATCACTGTAGCGGCTTAACTTTTAGTTGTTGTGGCACGGTAGCACAATGAACTTACTATGCAGTTGGTGGAACAATGCATCGTCTTCTTTATTAGCTCATTCGAACTAGGGTTTCAATGTGTGAAACTCTATCATCTCTCTTTAATTGTGCTCTTGAATCAATAAAGATATTATACCCCTCTATGGAAGTAGGGATTTTCCCTGAACCATGTAAATCAATGTGTTCGTGTTCTTATTCTTCTTCTTTTGTTTATGTGTTTTCTTCGTCTGCAAACTTATCTATCGTTACGGCTCTCGACATCTCCACAACACAGGAAGGGGTTGCCCACTAAAGGGGAATGTATCCTAGGGTTTCTCTAAGAGGAAGAGGGGTTTGGGAACCCGATTTGATACCAGAATTCATGCCTCTCAAGTGAGGTCTGAGGGTTTATTTATAGGGAAGTCAATATAGAAAATAAGAGAAAGATTTGAAATTTAAAATACATGAGATAAGGATGACTCATTTAAACATAACCTAGATATCTAAACTCTAACAATATCAATTTCATTAAGCATGAACGTGACCAGTTGATGAAGAAAAATCTACATAATTCTCTCTCAAAGAATTCTCATGATTAATACAACCAATCCTTGATCAATGAAAGAAATTAATATATCCAACACAAGTCTCGTGATATAAATCATGATTAATTATTCCATACAACATTATAATGTCATAATATCATTGAGAAAACTTATGGATTCATTAAAATAATATGCTCCAATTAAATCCAGTGAAAATAATGAAAAATCCCACTCAAGACATTATACCGAACATATGTAGTGTAAAGCAATAAATTTTCATCCATGAAAATATTTAATTAGTGATGCATTGATTCCAAATATTCTTTGGGTTAACAAATCCGAAGGAAATTTGGTTAAGACATATGATAGGTGAATTCAAAATAATCAATGACAATTAATCCATCAAAGAACCACAATAAATATTTCTAGAACACCTACAGAGCATTAGATCTAAGAAAAAATTAACCCCCCATTGGCACCCGGCAACCCACTATTTACACAAAATCATGAAAGGAGATTCAAACCACCAACCTCAAACACCATTTGGAGCTCGATTACAAGTTTAACAACAATCTGGCACTTGAGAATCTCACAATCAAAACAACCCCAAAATCACAAAATTCATCGAAACTCTCTTAAAATTTAGAGAAATCTTCCATAGATCCAATCCAAAAATGGAGAGAAAAGGAGAAAGGGATGGAGGAAGCTTGATGGGGAAAGGGGAACAATAGAGCATGGAGTAAGAGGTTCATGGAGAGAGTTGCCTCTTAAAACAAAACATAAACCTTATTAAAACTTTAATATGATTAAAATTTTATATAATTTTATTAAAATTTATTAAATAAATATTTTTATATCGCAATTCCTCCAATTAATATCACTTGTATCTTCACATCCAACTCAACACCCCCATTTAAAAGTACAACTAAAATAATCATTCCACAACAAATTAATTATTAATAGCCAACAATTTAAAATTAATAATAAATAATTAGTTACAAAATTTCTCCAGCTTTCCATAGCTCAACACCAAACTCAATCCCAAAGAAACATATTTAATCAAATCCCATGATTAAGATATTTATAATATTCATTGTTTGATGATACAAGACTCCTTGATTAAACTAATCCATAATAAATAATCAATGATAAAACGATCAAAAAAATGATTTTCTTTTTTTGGGGGTTTTACACCACTTTCAATTCTTTTTCCAGTCTTTAATATTTCATAAATTTCACTAGTGGTGAATCACCTTCAATGGAGGCCTTCGCTACTTTCTCAATGGTTGCTCTTTTTATTGTGGATCGTTGGTCATAGCATGAGACCATGATTCTCACTTCATTGGTATTGTCATCATAAGTCTCTTTAATTTCTATTGTTTTCTTGGCCTTAAAATTTGTCTCTCTAGTTATACCACAATTTTTTTAAATTAATAGTTTGATTTTCATTTCATATGCAACAATGATGTTTTTAAAGTTATCCACACTCATTGGATTGAGGTATCTCTCCCATGTGGTAGAGATCTTAGTATTGTATAGCACTGGGAAAGTTATCAAGATCTTCTAAACCATTGATTTACTTTCTCGTAACAAAATGAAAGTGAGACTTTTCCCCCTACATGCTACTGTTTATCCCCATACTATTAATGAATGTGAGATTTTCCCCCCTACATGCTACTGTTTATCCCCCATACAGTGAGCCTTCGATCAGACAGGTGTACTTGCAGAACTTGTTATATGTGGGACATTTAATATAGATTTTAATAAATGAAGTAAAATGCCCACTAAAAAAACAGAATAAAGCATATAAGCAAACATTCTCCATTGAGAATGACAAACAGCTACTCACATGGTAAGTGGCACTCAGATCTGGCGGGGACGATGCATCCACCATGGGCCTCCATCACTTTCTTCCACCCTTTGCAGGAGCTTTCTTTTTGGATCCACCCTTCTTTGCAGCAGCTTTCTTCTTGGATCCTCCCCACCCTGCTCTACTATCCTGCAACCCAAACAGCATCAGTTGTGAACCCACAAGAACTACCGAATCCGTGTAACATTGGTAACTGTTTTGAAGGAATGATGTGGCTTCCACAAAGTAGACACCATGGATGACTGGACTGCACATGGGCCAGGGGACCCACCCGACTCTATTAAAATGTATTATTGGGCCTAAATTTTGTGACCCGAATTGTTAGGTAGTGAGGCTGTTTGTGTATGTAACTGTCAGGGGCAGGTTTGTCTTTTCCTTTATTAGTTTGTTAGAGGGGGTTGTTAGTTGTTGGGGTGGGGCCTTTAAATAGGGGGTCAGTGTGTGTAAGGGGATATGATTCACTCTGGGAATTTACAACAGGTCTGTTGGAAAGGTTAGGTCGTTGGGACGTCTAACCCGGAGCACGTCGGAAGAGTGGTCTTCTTCTGCAGCTCACTTCTTCTCTTACATCTGTTTTTCCTTCTCTTGCTCCCTCTACTATATTTTTTGTTCTTCTATACGTTAAATTGTAAAGACACGCTATTCTGTAATTGATTTACAACAAATACAGTTGTTTCTCTCGTTTCTCTCTTTCTCAATAATTGTTCCTAACAATTTGGAGACTCCGCTGGGGAATTGGAGTGGGAGAGACGTTTGTAGAGGGAGTTGTTCGCCGCTGAGAACCGTTTGTTGCAGCGCTGCTATCGGAAAATCCCAGCGCATGTAGGAGGGAAGTTTTGTATCGAAACGGACGTCTGCTGCGTGCACGATCTGAACTCCCCAAACACGGAGAGGAAATTGGAAGAAGCGGTTGTGCGAGTCGCGATCGCTGGAGAAAGCTTCCGATGCAGGGGTGCATGCACTGGGAACGTGATCTCAGCAGAAAAAGCGTGAGTGTTGGTAGCGCTGCCCAGGAATTCCGCGGGACATCTGATCGGTTTGTACAGACTGGAGGTGGAGTAGAAAAAATCACACTGTTGACGAGGGAGAGAGACGTTCGATGCTGGGGAAGTGATTGCGCGGAAGAGGTGATCGAAGGAGAGGGGAGTTGTAGACGTGCAGTCTGGATGGTGACTATTTTTTTGGCAACAACTTGTAACGCTGCTGAAGCACAACCGAACGCAGCAGTAGGACGATCGTTGCTGGGGAATCGCGTTCGCTGGAGGAGAAGTGCTGCAGGAGCTCGTCGAGAAATCCTGCTGGAGCCACGTACAAGAGTGTTCGTTCAGTTAGGGAATTTTCTGGCGCGGACCAAAACTATCAAACGGAGCTGGAAAACCAGAGGAATAATCGCTGCTGAAGTGGTTGTGTGAGCAGATTGAGGTGGACCATCGCTACAGTGAATTCGTCTTGACCGTGGGGTGTGTCCAACGTTGACACTGTAGACAGACGGGCCAATTTACTTCATTACAGCAGTGAGGCGCGCTTTGCAGAGGAAGAGACGTACGCAGAGGCTACGATCGACAAGTGTTTTGTTGTGGTTTACTGTGGAGGATTTCCGTAGCAATTAAAAAGAAAAAAAAAGAAAGAAATCGTGTTCACTGAGAGATACGTTGTTGGAGGAAGCCGTTCAGAATAGAGTTTGACCAAGCTGAGAGGTTTTCGTGTGAAAACCAGACGATTCTGATGCAGAAACGCAGAAAGTCACAACGACAAAACAACGATTCGAAGAAAAGTAAAAGGGAAAAAAAGAACAAGAAAACAAGGATTTACGTGGTTCGGGAATAATCCCTACGTCCACGGAGAGGCAGAATAACTTCACTATGAAAAATCTGAGAGCACAATTTACAGGAGTTTATCAAAGTTTTTCACTACTCAAAACCCTAGCCCGAAATGGGCTAATAAGGAAGACGAAACACTATTCCACCAACCGTCAGAAAGTCCGCTTGCAACAGTGAAAGATGGCTGGAAGTCCAAAGAGCTACAGTGAATAGCGGCTGGAAGTCCGCGCCGCTACAGTGTTTGTCGGTGTCGGTCGGTGTCGGTCGGTCAGCTCTGCTACAGTGGTCAGCATTGCTACAATGCCCCAGAATTTGGGTTGGGAGCCTTCGGCCCTCGGACCCCGGGGCAAGAGCGCGTTGCCCCCTGCAACTCCTAACGAGCTCACCGCGGAGCTCGACCCACGGAAGTTGCAGCCTAGTGCACAGTACGGGCCACAAGCATTCGGCCCAAACATCCAAACCAGATCGAGCTACACCAATCCAACATATTCAAGGTCGAGCGGCCGAGACACAAGGACAAACATCGTTTTCAGAAGAATTTACTAGGAGATAAGTGAAGATCGAGCAGCTGCTTAGTGAGCTAAAATTCGACCTAAATGAATAAAAGGTGGTTCCTGATGTTCATGCACAGCGTCCGATTGGTAATGAATAGTTGAGGCGTACGCCGTGGGACCAGATAGCGGCTTTGCAGTCGTAGGAGGAACAATGCTCCATGTCCAGGAAACAGAACCAGTCAACTGTGCTCCCTTAGCGACGTCGGAGCTGTGGAATTCGGAAGGAAACAAGAGCCGAGACCTATGCTTGTTGGATTGACGCCTTTCGATGGAAGGAGCAGAATTGTAACAAGAGTCGAGACGCCTATTTTTTCAGGTGAGAAACCACTTGGTTGGATCACAAAAGTAGAGGCGTATTTCTTTAAAAATTGTACAGCAGAGGACATGAAGTTACACTATGTGCAGTTAAGTTTGGAGTACACGGTTTTGCTTTGGTTTTTGTCTTGGCTGAACAAAAAACCCGGATCAGAATGGGAGCAACTGAAACCGGCACTATTAGAGAAGTATGGGTCCAACAAGGAGTAGGAGTTTTTTCAACGAAAGTGTGACAAGCAGCAATACACACAAGCTCAGGAAGACATTAAGGAGGTCGTGTCGGGTGCTCAGTGCTTAGAACAAGAGAAGATTGATTTAATTTGGATTCATCAAAGCATCGACTGGTTGGGTATTGGAACAGGAGATAAAGAGGAAGTCGATCATTTCGCAAAGAAGGAACTAGCAGCAAGTTTGGGGGAATTTCAGACTGGACAGGAAGGGGATATTTGTTGCAATCTAGTGGAGAAAATAGTCTCTAATTTGGCTTGGTCGGAAGGGGGGGAAAGGAAGTGGTGCCAAATGCAGTTCCGCCCATTGGCATCACAAGGGTTCAGGTTCCAGCACCACCACTCCAGATGGAGCTATTTCATTTACCAGATATTATAGCAAATGAGAGAGTTCAAGCTGCTCATCTTGTCAGAGATAAATTTGATTTTTGGGTCTTGAAGTATGGCCTCCAAATAAGTAGAAGACACACACCAATCCCTCTTGCTACTACCGCAGGATTTAGTAGGAGGAATTCTGTTATGAAGATGAAACGTCCAGCTGGAGGAGTAAAAGTGGCAAAGCAATATGAACTTGTTGGAGGTGCCTTAATTACGTTTGAGAATTGTGTTGTAGTTCTGAAGGGAGGCTGGACAAGCAGGAGCCGAGTATAGTGTTGGTTGACATACGTGCGGGTTGGTGAGGACACTTTTTTGGATTGGTGAGGACACTTTTTTGGATCTACACCAGGCAGCTGTGAGAAAGGGCTGGTACGTCGAGACGACCAGCAGGGAGTGCAGAGCTGTATGAACTTGTTGGAAGTGCCTTAATTACGTTTGAGAATTGTGTTGTAGTTCTGAAGGGAGGTTGGACAAGTGGGAGCCAAGAATGGTGTTGGTTGACATACGTGCAGGTTGGTGAGGATACTTTTTTTGATCTACACCAGGCAGCTGTGAGGAAGGGCTGGTACGTCAGGACGACCAGCAGGGAGTGCAGAGCTGTATGAACTTGTTGGAAGTGCCTTAATTACATTTGAGAATTGTGTTGTAGTTCTGAAGGGAGGCTGGACAAGTAGGAGCCGAGAAAGGTGTTGGTTGACATAAGTGCGGGTTGGTGAGGATACTTTTTTGGATCTACACCAGGCAGCTGGGAGGAAGGGCTGGTACGTCGGGGCGACCAGCAGGGAGTGCAGAGTTGTTGAACACGCAGTGGGACCGAGCGGGGAGGCAGTGCAGCAGAAGAATGCACGAATACCACTAGGGCTTCTTCAACGATTGGAGCATGATTTTTATGTTAAACATGACATTCAAATTAGAAGTGTCAACAGGGATGAACAGAACTTTCAGAAGACTGAAAAAAATGCTCTAGAATCTGGTGGCCGAGCTGGGATAGTGGCACCAGCACTAGCTGCACGGTGCATGGCCGAACTGCCTGAAGAAAACTCTACTTTTGGGGCGTTGAAGTTTGTCATGGTTCCTAAATCTGAGTTGTTGATCTTCTCTGAGTGTGGTACCTCTACAGTGCAGTATGGGTCAGTTGGCAGTGGATTGGCTATTTGGAGCGGAATTCCTGATGATATCACTCTTGAATCACACAATCTTCTACCGATTGCTACAAACATCGCTGACGAAGGTTTAAAGGCATTTAAGAGCTCAACTTCTACTTCCGATTGGGTGTCGGAAACTTACTTGGGGCTGGTTGGGGCGTGCAGAGAGGAAGGTATGTCCGGTAGTGATCCCCATAACCTCTCTGGATTGGGCCAAAAAACTGGAGCAGCTTGGGCGCTTCACCCCGACAATAACAACACTGCATTTGCTAGTTGCAATGCCACTTGACGCTAGATCTTGGATGCTGCAGTCCAAGTGGTTAAGTTTGCTACCCTGGCCTTACTTTTTGTGTTTGAAGAATGGTTTCAGCAGAAGGTATGCGAGCAATTATTGCTCATGCACAAGAGGTGGCAACTGGACAGTATGTTGGATTTGTTTTCTACCGAATTGCATATTCTTTTTTCTGCTGCAGCAGCTGTTGGAGTAGCGGCTGAGGGGTTGATGTCTAGACCACCACCGAACGCACAACCTGGGGGCTACCGTTCCAGTGTTCCAGTTGCTGATCCAAGATTCGAACTTCCACCATGAGGACAATGTGGTTTCTAAGGGGACGGTAATGTTAGGTAGTGAGGTTGTTTGTGTATGCAACTGTCAGGGGCAGGTTTGTCTTTTCCTTTATTAGTTTGTTAGAGGGAGTTGTTAGTTGTAGAGGTGGTTAGCTAGCTGGGTGGGCCTTTAAATAGAGGGGGGCAGTGTGTGGTAAGGGGATACGATTCATTCTAGGAATTTACAGCAGATCTACTGGGAAGGTTAGGTCGTTGGGACGTCAAACCCGGAGCTAGTCAAAAGAGTGGTCTTCTTCTGCGGCTCACTTCTTCTCCTTCATCCATTTTTCCTTCTCTTACTCCCTCTATTATATTTTCTATTCTTCTATACGTTAAACTATAAAGGAACACTATTCTGTAATTGATTTGCAGCAAATACAATTGTTTCTCCTCGTTTCTCTCTTTCTCAATAATTGTTCCTAACACAAATAATAGATGGCTCGTTATTTAAAGCCCAATAAAAAAACAGCCAGGGCTCAGGCAACATTTGGTTACCCAACTCCTGAGCCCACCCGATAATGATATATTATAATAATATTTTTTAATGAAATCATAATTTTATGTTTTTATAATTTTAAAATCATGGTTATTATATTTTTTCATTTAATATAATTGTATTTTAACGCCCGATAAATGAACGGATCAGGCTTTGGGCCAAACAGAATTAAATGGGCCGGCCTTGGGGATTTTTTTCAAGACCAGGTTAATATTTGGGTCGGGGCAGGTCATGATTTTTTCCCTATTTTCAAGGAAAAAACTCAGTCCAAACCTGATAGGCCCATCCCATGTACACCTCCATGGATGACTAGCTCAAACTGGAGCATTGGTGGAGAAATTAACAGCAAACACAATGCACACGGTCCACCATAATAAACTGGGATCACCTTCTTGTAATGTAAGTAAGCACTGCGACCTGTCAACTCCTGCCCTGTCTTCGTAACGTAAACCTGAAGCAATTTAAAATCAGTAAACAGCAGTAGAACACATCAAATTCATCACAAAATGTATTCTCAGAAATGTTTTCAATTCAAAATTTACACCATATTCCTCATCATAATAAATGAACGTAATTTCTGAAAAAAAAACAACTGAATCTGCAACATGAAAACGCCCCTCTTTTTTTTCTTTGTAAACTGTCCCAGGGGCAGTATATCTATCAAGACAAGTTAGATCTCTAATTTCAAGCCTATGCTTAGTCCAACTAAAACCCTCGGCCCACTTGGTTCATACAATCATCAAAAATTGAATGGAATGGAATGGAATGTGTGAAGAATAACAGTCAATTTGGTTGTTTTTCAAACAGTATTATTTATCAATTGTAACCCTGACTTAAAATAAAAAACATTTGAATATAAAGGGAATGATGGTATTTTTAGTTCCATCCATCCTCCTAAAAAATCAGACATGAAAACTCACCCTCCTACCACCAGAGGCGGTGAACCAACTACCAACGGAATTACCATCAGCATGAACTCGTCTTTTGCCAGCATTCCTTGGGGCACTGGGGGAGGATTTCGGATTCACCCAGCTTTCACTGCTCCTTGACATCTCTGCAGTACGGGGTTCATTCAACCTCTTTTTACCTTTTCCCAAGCACTTTCCAGCATTAATTTCATTGGTTATTTTAGGTTCAGAACCTTCCACATGACTAAACACTGACCTGAAATAACAAATAGACCTATAATTGTAAGACTGCAATATATAGCACCCCAATCTATCAGCAAAGTGCAGGGAGATGAAGTTACCTAGCCACTGTTGATTTAGAACCATCTTTGTGGCTAAATTGTTTCCTGAAAAGCAATCAGGTACTCGATGATGAGACAACAAACAAGAGCACGTGAGCATAGAGGAGTAAGACGAGAAAATTACATGTAATCAATAGATGCTGCATCAAGTTGTCGGCTTCCATTGTTGTTGAGGACATCTAGTGGGAAAAAATTTGGTAAACGATTGCGAACTAGCTCCCGGATCCTTGGGTCGTCATTGAAGTAATATCGATGAGCAGTGGAAAGCTGTTTATTACCCAGATCCCACTGCTGTTCAACATTTTTGCCGATTCTTGAATGAAAATGGCCTGGATCCTCAATCACAGGCAGGGGCGGCGGTTTCTGAGACACATCTTTATCTTTGCCCTTCAGTGTTCTGAAGTACTCTTCACAAACCTCATCCAAAGCAGGTGTTGGGACACTAACATTTTTTATTGGACAGAAATCCTTAGACATATGACTGTCATCATCAGCCCGGCTAAAATCCTCACTGGAGGAACCATCTGAATCAGTATCAAGTAATTGGAATCTTCGAAATGGACTAACAGTTAGCTTTGGGAATATGAATTTATCGTTGTCCGTCACTGAGCTGGCAGCAGGTAAGCAACTGGATGCCTGTTCCTTTCTCCTGTCTGTTGAATGGCGCACTTTTAAAGCATTGTGTCCATGCACTGGGAACTTTGAATTACTGCACACAGACTGGTGTGGTGTTGAAATTTTTTTTCCTGCAAATAGAAAAATCAACGAGATTGATGAGCAACACTGATAAACTTATACGCTCGTGCCATTCATGATGGCATACCGCCAGAAGTGGCACCACCATACTTGTCATAACTACGAAAATGTGGAATTGAGAAAATAATAATTCACGGCTGAATTAACATTACCATATGTAAATCAATCCAGCTGTCATCATAGATAGAAATGCTTGTTTTTATAACTTGAGTTGCCGATGAGCATGGAAAATTAATAACTAAAAGGGGAAAGTAGTGTTGCTGCCCGTCTTCAGCCACTTTGCATGCCAAAATAACTAAAACAGTGTTTGATGACACTCATGGGTCTCTATAACATTCCTATTATTATAACTTTGAGTTTCCTTTTGTAAGCACGCTTATATGAAGCGCCACATCCCTGGCAAGTGAGAACGCCCAATCCTGTTTACTCACGAATCTTAGCCAAGCCCCCAAAACTGAATATAAAACAGAAGCATGCAATACTTTCAAGCAAAGCTGACCTACTTCAAAATGGTAATCTACCGATATATTCCACTTGTAGGTTGGACCTAATTCTACATTTATTTGTTAGCATGACATCATCTATGGTGATTCTATTTAAAATGTACTGTTGGAAACTGAGGCCAAAAACTTGCACTGAAAGAGAAAATGGACCGACGTCGTCTAAGACCTAAATTCGTTCAAACATTTTGATTTCCCCCCTTTTTGTGAGCCGTCTTTCAGCGATCAAATACAAGTCTAGGGAATGAGAGAATTTACTAGCGGTGATATGAGACAAAAGGCGCGTGATGAGTTACTTTACCTTCGCGAGATCCCTCTTCAGACGAAAACGCCTCAATTTCATCTTCGGGATCACAAGAGCCGCCCACCGATTGTTGCCAGGGTGGCGATTGGAGCACAATTTTGGGTCCCCGCCTCAAGCGCCTGAGAACCGGAGCATCCTTCTCGGAAGCACGGTCCGGATATAATTCCATGACTTTGGGCACAATGTCATCATCGTCTTCGACCACGCGAAGGCTCCGGACGCTCGAAGGCCCCGGAGCTGTGTCTCCAGAAGAGCACCGTCGAGAAGGGGAACCGGGCTCCGGACCAGGATCCAGGTCGAGCCCCAGCGAGAAGGACGGAGCTTCAAAATCAGCCATGGATCATCACAAAGAAGCGGGCGGATTGGGGAGAGGCATCGAGCAGGGCTACTCGTATCCTGGGACTATTTGGGTATTCCAGATGCATCGGGGGGAGGGGGGTGCGCAAAAAAAAACATGAGTTCAAAAAATATAATTAAATTATTAATAAATTCATTTTTTTTAACTTATTTAGTTTCATATTTTTGAACTGTGTTGATAAATTAACATTTAGATATTTTGTTAATTCAAAATTTTAAAATTCAATAACAAAGGTAAAACGAATGGATTTCAAATTAAATAAATATAATTTATAATTTTTTTAACATAAACATCAATCTTTTATTACACTCCTTACACTTTCTAGTGTGACACTCCCTCACCAAGTCAGATAAAGAACTCTAAGTATCGTCTTTTGTTTTGCAGTTGAAGTGGATAAAACTGTGTCACCTCACCTTGCCTTGGACTATCGAGGCAAATAAATCGCATCCAGCAAGCCAGATAAAAAACTCGGAGTCTCGTTTTTTGTTGTGTGATTGAAGTGGATAAACCCGTGTCACCTCACCCTGCCTTAGGCTATCAAGACAAATAAACAATGAAATTGCGATAGCAACTCACAATCAGTGGGAATCAAACCCCCAACTCTAAGGAACGAAGCAAACAACCCTAACCATTGAACCACCCCACGAAGCCTAATATATATTTTTATTATCATTGAAAAATATATAGTTTATGGATTTATAATAATTATTTTATTATGATCCAAATTTATCCTTCATTTACAAATCTAACATGAGTTTGTTAGGCCCATAGGGGATCCATGTGAGAGATACTCTAAGAGTGTGGGGGTGGATCACGACTTAGAACTTTCCAACTTAAACACTTTTTCCTTGAACTCTCACTGTCCTATATGACATTGATCTCGTAATTAGTAGGATTACGTCCTTTAATGATGATTCAATTGTTACTTTTTCAGTCTTTGGCCCTTTAATCAAATTGTTCGGTGATGCTTTACTCATACACACCAATTATATCATGCAAAATATAGACAAGTGAGCACACAAGACACAATTTTTTGCTTTGTTCACTCGCAAGAGGTTAATCAAAGGAACATGTAATCGGCAATTTATTGATGCACCTTGATATACTAAACTCGTTGTTTAGTGGTGGGTTTAGGATATGTCTGAGGTCACTCCCCTTACAGTGTTTTGAGATAACCCACTACCTCCCAAGGATTACTTCCCTCACTTCCCCTCTTTTCCTCACTACTTCAAACAAGAAAGACTTCTTTGGCATGCAACCTAGTACAAACAACTTCATTGTTGCTATTGCATCAAATACATATGGGTGTCTTTGATCTCCACGAGCTGCTCCTTCAAGGGCGTGATGTGAACATCCCCATGAAAAACATCTTCTTTCCATGAGATATCATGGAAATTTCACCTTATTCCTCATTAGCAGGATCTTCAAGGAGTGCCAAAACTTTCCTCAATTTTCCTTTCAACACATAAGTGGAAGACCTCTCCTTCTTCACCTTCTTTTGGTATCAGATATGTCAAAGATTCTCACGTCACTGTGAAATGATGATCCTTTTCACAGGCTCAGATATATTAATAAAGCTCCATCTCCCTCTAAACTCTAGTATTTATGGAGATGGATATCTCCACAAATCTCGACTTCCAAAAATCATTTTCCCTTTTGAAAGAGAAAATTTACATGTTTCCCTCGTAGAAGGTCTGCATTCTTCCATGAATGTTGTGGGAAAATTCACCCAACATTCTTTATTAAATTCGCATCAAACTCATCCAAACATCTCCTTTATTTTAGAGTCAAGACAACCTATTTAATTCTTGTATCTTCCTCCTATAAGATAGAAAATACAAAACAAGGAAACTCACCAACTCATCTTCTTCACAATGCAACACTTCCCTCTGTAGTGTGTCGCCTACTCTCACCATAAATCACAAGAGATATTTTCCATTTTTGAATATGGAAACACCATTCAAGCACTACACCAAATTCAACATTTAACGGCGGTTTAAGAAACCACCGTTAATTTTTTTTTGAAAAAATAGTTGTGGTTTATTAAAAACCAACGTTAAATATCTTCAATTCCTTAAAAAAACCCACTTCTCCCCCGAGCACCCCCTTAAGCCCGAGTCGTTGTCGTTGCCACCCCTCCCCCCTCACTACCTCACCGCTGCCTGATCCCCCTTGCCACCACCTTGCCCCCCCCCCCCCCCCCCGAGCCCTCGTCGCACCCCCTCTCCCCCTAACACCCCCCACACGCCCCACTGCTGCCCTGATCCCCCTTGTCGCTACCCCCGTCCCCCCTCACCATCGAGCCCCCCACCCAAACCTTCACCCTGTAAGAACACGATTCTTCCTTTGAGGTACGAATCTTTTTTTATTGTACTTAAGAAAAGGAGGAAAAGAGGTTGAGGGCTAGGTTGTAGGCCCATTACAGGGGTTACACGTCGTGTATTTCCAAGTACACGTCGTGTAATTATGCCCGTATAATGGTCATACATTGCGTGTAGGGATGTCAACAAGGAAGAAAGAACCAACCAAGTACACGTCGTTTAATGATGTTGGCAAGACCTTTTAATGACATGGAAGGGAAGTCGGATGAAGAGGGAAAATCTTCCATATACACGACGTGTGTTCTCAAGTACACGTCGTGCACTCTTTTTTGGTAAAAATGGGCAGTAGCCTCATCTTCTTCCCCCGGAAAGAACCCTCCTCCCCTATTTCACGAACAGCAGCGCCAGACGAAGTTTTGGCTCCCGACTCATCATTCAAACTCTAATTTAAACATCGTCAGATGCGTTGGAATCCCATAGGTGAGTCCTTGATTATGCTTGATCTATTATTTGTGATTTATTCTTTTGACCTAGTTATTGAAACTTGAGTGTTTATGCTCGTTATGTACATCTACTCTATTCTAGGTCTAATTAGAGGTTGTCGTTGGATGAGGAGAGTCATACGAGTACAAGGTAAGTGGTGCATACCTTGTTTTGAATTTTCGCAGACATTTGGGGGTTTCATCTTTTTAGCGCAACGAAGGGTATTGAGTGAGACCTTGTTATAACATGTCATAATGATCGTTGGACCATGTGGGATGTCGTGGGCATGCCCTATACCTATTAAGATTTAGCGAGGACGAGCGAGAGGTCATTGCTCCTTGGGTTATTTTGTTCGGGGGTACCAAAATGGTTATAATTGATTTGTTTATTTTTAAACTGGTATGTTAGAATTGTTTAAGCTTGATTAAGATAATTAGAGGCATTCAAGGCCTCAGTGCTGCTATGTTATAGCTGTTAGCTAGTGCAATTCAAATTGTTTAAATCGAATTGCTTATTTACAAGTGTTTTAATGTGATTATATATATGCAATGCTTGGGATTACACATGCTGACAACCTTGGGGTTGTGACAAGCTTGACCCGAGGTTGGGATGGCATGGCCATCAGGATTGAGTGATGTTGATCACTGGTTGGGTGTGGCCCATTTTTGCTTGGGTGGTTTTAACCACGGGATTGGGCATTAAGGATGTGAGTTTGAGGTAGTGTGATTGTCAAGTTGGGCATGACCCATGATACTTGGATGTAATGACCATCATATTTGATCGACATGATCGCAGGGGTACGAGGTGCCAAAGATAGTGTGGCTTGGGTTTTTTATTTGGTGATTGTCACTCACTCGTGATGGCCAAAGCATCGAATGAGTCATGTGCACATAGGTAGACTCTATGATGAGGTGGTTTTGACCACTCGTGTGGGTAGAGGCCCCCTATAGTTGCGATTTAGGTATTTGTGGTTTGGGGGTGCTTGCCATAAAAAGCCACGTAGAAGGTGATGAGCTTTCGGTTGACAACGATGAGGCTATCGGGTTGGGGGATGAGGCTCTCCGTGATTGAGGTTGTGGGACTGGATACTTATTTGAGGATAGAAATTGTTGTTCCTCTGGTTGTCGTGCCATGGGCCGACATGAGTTTACGAGCAGGGGTCCTTGGGTCTGGGATACAATTGTTTGGCGTGCCTTTGGGATGTCGGTACTTTGAGACACGTGGTGTCAGGAGGCACGTGGTGTCGAGTTATGTGATTGAGATGGAACCTGACGGTTCACCTGGGCTTTGTGACTACAGAAGTACCTTAGGTCATGGTCCAAGGAATCTATTTTCTTCTGATATTTCAGCGTTGGCTGAAGCAGGTGACACTCCCTGGTGGTTGCTGAGCACCAGTGGAGGTTGTGTTTATTTATTGCATCACACTTTTTACTTTAATTAGAGATGCATGTCTTCTTAAACACATATACCAAGTACACACCATTGTGTGGTATCCTACTGAGATTCATCTCACACCCCACACGGGCCCTTCAGGATGCGTGTAGAATTTATGGATTTATGTATAGGTAAAGGATCGGCCTTAGGAGATGGATCATAGTGTTGTTTGGCATGGAGATCAGCATGGACCTTGAGGTCATGCCTATCTAGAGTTTTACTTTTGATTAGATTTCATTCATGTATCATCATGATTATTATTATATGTAGCTACTATGGTTAGCCATAGGAACTCTTTGTTTATCGACATGTATGACCTGCTATAGATGCATTCCTTATTTATTTTAGTAGTGGTTACAAGTGGTGTTTAGCATGATGTTCTATTTACTTTCCATTACAATTGTTTCTATAATGCTTCCGTTGTTTATTGATATTGGATGTGCTTCCACTTTGCGAGTCTGGTTCGAGTCTGCTGAGTCATTTATTTTCACTTCACGTGTTACCATTATACTCGGACCAGTGCCTTATCTTTTTTCCAGAGGGTATAGCCTCCCCACTATACATGTTTACACCCTCGCTGCTAGTCGACAACCTTTGGCATTCAGGGAGGTGTGACTAAGGCCAATAGCACCCGACCTGTTAGTACTGTTTGGGTGGCTGTTCAGTTTGGGTACATTACAAAGTGGTATTAGAGCGGTTCTTTATTGAGATTTAGTAGTAGATTTTGACTAACTACTAATGAGATCGAGATTGCCTTTTTATTTTTGTTGGTCTTACTATTTGGGATATGGAAGACTGGAGATAGGTTGTAATTGGAACTGAGTTTCTAACTTATGCTTGGTTGCCTATAGCCCCAGGTACGAGGGACAAACCAAGTTGCCTTGGGTGGGTTATGCTATTTTTCTTTTGCTCAGATTACAGTTTATATGGTTTCTGCCTTGGTGGCTCACTTGGTTTGTGATGATTGTTGGTTGTGATATGTCACCCATGACCCAGTGTGGTAAGGGAGAATTGGACCTTGGCCCGATAAGGTAAGGTGTGTTTTCTTGGATTTTGATAGGCATATTTTTAGGGTATTTCAATTTCTTATATGCATGTATGCCTTGTGAAGTGATAATACCATGTGATATATGTTAAATTCCATGTGAAAAGGGTGAAATTCCTGATAGAATTATGTGTTTTATGCAATGTGTTATGCCATGATTTAAATTTATATGAAATTTCATGTACCATGGGATTTGGGCCTGGCTCTTATAAGAGTGGGTAGGTTTTATGGTTGAGGTGATTTTTGATCACCAGGATTGGAAAAATCGATTGTCGGTTTGAGGCAATGTGGTTGTCAGGACGGGCATGGCCCAAGGATTTTATGATACTTGGATATGTTGAGGGTAGGTAAGGAGGTTGTGAGGCCGGGATGTTGAGGGCATGGTTTCAATGGGGGAGAGTAAGGGTAGTTATTATGCACTACCTTTTTACTGATTTCTCTACCTGCATTGAATATATTGTTATATATATATATGGGTTGTCTAACCATTTGATGGTATTCAATAGGTTCCTCTGAGACGGCTCGATGGAGCGTCAGGTGGGTGATGATACAGTACCACAGGAGCACGATCAGGTTTAGACCCCTAAGGGGCAGACAGAGCATGATCTGTAGGTACAAGCTTAAGGGTAGGATTAGGTTCAGGATCCAGTGCAGGCAGGACAACTGCCAGGATTGACAACGTTCGGGTCATGGCTCGATGAGAAACTTCAATCTAGCATGGTGCATGTTTTACATGGGATCTATAGAGGTGCTCAGGTAATAGAGTCCTATATGGACTACCTTACTCAGGAGTTCCAGTCATAACACCCACTACTTTTTCAGGGTGAGGTTGGTCCACAAGCAGCTAAGAACTGGATAGAAAGCATACAGATGATCTTCGAGAAGCTCGAGATGCCTCTAGGGTGTAGGGTCAAGCTGGTGACATATATTCTTAGAGGACCAAAAAAGAGTTAGTGGGATGTACAGGTTCAGACTCACAAACATGAGGGATTGTCCTGGAAGGACTTCGAGGACAAATTCTTAGAGCACTTTTTCCTAGAGACGTTGAGGGAAGAGAGAGCTCGGGAGTTCTTGAGCCTTCAACAGGGTGACATGTTTGTCATGGACTATCCAAATACTTTCACTAAGCTATCTTGCTTCACACCTGGTATGGTAAGTGATGACACCTCGAGGGTGAGGCGCTTCAAAGATGGCTTACGACATGCCATATGGGTGTAGGTAAACATCTTTAGGCTGGCCTCATTCTTAGAGGCGGTGAACCAGGCACTCAAAGCCGAGGGAAACCTAATGGAGAGGTCTCACTTGGGCCATGCGGCAGATTCAGATAATGGTTCATATGGTAGGAAACGAGGTCAGGAATAATTCCATCAGGGCAGTCAGGCCAAGGACTTAGGTAGACCACCTCGTGGCAGTTCAACATTGGTTTTCTTTTAGTGTGGGCAGCCAGAGCATGTCTGGACTCAGTGTGATAGGCATCCAAAAAAGTGTTGGGAATGTGGACAGGTTGGGAATCTTGAGAGGTTCTACAGGAAGCCTTCTCAAACAACTGGAAGACATGGACTGAGGCAGGCGCATGCTTCAAAGATCGGATCAGAAACAGTACCAAGCGAGGGTAGCTGAGGTTTAGTTGCATGTGGAGGACGTGGCAAAGATAGTGGGACCCAACCATGGGGTCGGTGGAAAGTGGTTGGTGCAGCACTATAGGGGGGAAAAGATTTAGACAACTATGTTTCAGGCCAAGTGCACGTCGTTAAGTTGCTAGGGGTTGAGCAGGCTAGTGAGCCGATGATGGTCAGAGGTATATCATGGGCATGGTCGTGATTTTCCTTTTGCTTTTGTTTGGCATGGCTTGTTGAGGCATGTCCGTTTTGAGTGCACGAGGTGTATAGGATGTATATGTACTGACAAGATGTTGGTCAGTAGGTTGGCACCATCTCAGGTGTGTGATTATATATATATATATGAGGTTCTTGGCATCGAGGCATCTGTGGGCACTACCACAAAACTGGGCAAGGCATGCGCCTGCCTTTATCAGCGCTAACGGAAAAGCGCTGATAAAGGGGCGGGCCTTTATCAGTGCTAAAACAAGCGCTGATAAAGGGATTTTTTATCAGCGCTTTAAATATCCCTTTATCAGCGCTTTTATTAGCGCTGATAATTGTAACATTTATCAGCGCTTTTCTTAGCGCTGATAATATTTATTGTATATATTAATTAAATGTACACTTAAAATTAAATTATATTTAAAAAATAAATATATATTTTATTATATTTTCAATGATATATATATAAATATACCTTTCAAACAATTTTATAAGTATAAATAGAGATATATATATTTAGAGTTAAATAAATATATAATAATATAAAAAAATTCTTAAATTGATACATTTATCAGCGCTTTTATTAGCGCTGATAAACTATATATTTATCAGCACTAAACAAGCTGATAAAGAGTGTCTTTATTAGCGCTAAAATGAAAAGCGTTGATAAATTCACTCTTTATCAGTGCTACAAAAGCGTCGATAAAGTCCGGCCTTTATCAGCGCTAAAAAAGCACTGATAAAGGTGGTATTTATCAGCGCTTTTCATTTTAGCGCTGATAAATACACCCTTTATCAACGCTTTTTACTAGCGCTGATAAAGGCTCACGCGGGATTGATAAAAACCCTCGGGTCCTCTTCCTCCTCCCCGCACCCTGTCAAGCTCTCGTGGAAGCCCTCCTCTGTGCCGCTGCCGCCGCCTCCTTCTCCTCCTCCGCCACGGCCACCACCTCCTCCTTCTCCTCCTCCTTCTCCTCCTCCTTCGGTCGTCGCCTCCTCCTCCTCTGGCCGCCGCCTCCTCCTCCTCCTCTGCGCCTGCTCCTCCTCCACCGTGGCCTCCTCCTCCTCCTCCTCCACCGACACCTCCTCTTCCTTCTCCTCCTCCACCTAGTCTGCGGCCTCGTCCTCTTCCTCCTCCACCGGCGCCTCCTCCTCCTCCTCCTCCACCTAGTCCGCGGCCTCGTCCTCCTCCTCCTCCACCGGTGCCTCCTCCTCCTCCTCCTCCTCCTCCATCTACTCCGATGCCTCCTCTCCACCGCAGGTCCTCCACCGCGGCCTCCTCCTCCTCCTCTTCCTCCTCCTCCGCTGCCTCCGCTACCTCCACCCTGCCTCCGCCCTGCCTTCACTGCCTCCGGTGCCTCCGGTGTCGACGCCTCCTTCTCCTCCGCCACCGGGTCCTCCTCCTTAAGGTGATTCAAATTGAATTTATGATGGAATATAATTACACCATTATTGATTATGATTGCATGTGGGTGTGTGTATAACGAGATACCTATATTGATTTTTGGATTTTATGAGTGTTGTTATTGTGGGTAATTGTTATGTTTGGATTGTGATCACATGATGTTATGTGTTATATTATATACTCATGATAATGTGACATTACAACTTGAATGATTCACCTCGTATGTGTGTTAGCATGCATGGTGTTTATATGTTGTACATCAAAGAAGTGGACCATCATGAAATTAATATCCTTTAGTAGGGTACTACACTTGATATGTGATGATGAAGACAGAGAACCTAAGCATAGGGTGGAGGTACAATATATCCATGGTGTCGTGTCATGGGTGTGCTTGAGGTACCCAGTATTTTCTAGCTCCCATTCACTATGAGATGCATAATTTTTTTCAATAACAACATGGATCTATCTCATACATAGAAAGAGGGTAAGAAGGTCACTGATTTCCTGGATACTTAGCCCTCTCTAGGTAACTTATGTACCATATTTAACATCATAGGATCCCTCCCCCCAAGCTTGTTATTTTAGTTAAATAAGATTCCTTTGGGATAAACTAATTTATACCTCCTTTGACTATTTTTAGCCTTGTCCCCTTATTGAAATAAAATATATCGACATTGGATGTGTTGAAATAAAGTTCATGACTGAGTTATTTAAGCTATAACCTAGGGTTTGTTGTGCCCCCCTCCACTACTCCCTCTTCTCCCCACCTCATCCATGCCTTCCCTCCTCCCTCATCTCCCTCTCCTCTAACTAAACCTCCTCCCCTTCCTCAACCCATGCTCACTTCCCTCCTAGCACCATGATTTGAACTAAGGGTAGGTGCCTTCCCCCATCCAAACACATAGCTTATGGATCGTGGCCTATTGCAGCTAAGCACTAGACCCAAACTCTAACTCCACCATCTCCTTATCCCTCTTATTTTCCACCACCATTGGAAGATTCCATCTCGTTGGGTTTTGATTTTCCTTTTGCATCCCACCACTCACAAGATGTGGTTCCACCTACCAATGTCAATCCCTATTTTCACTTTGAGGAAATGCAACACTATATGTGCTTGTACCATTTTCAATCCAAGTCAATTTTCACCAACAAATCCATGGATTTGGTCATAATACACAAGGTCCTCATCGAAAAGGATGTTATGGTAGCCCTTCACATCAATGAAACACTCCCAAATTATCGATGTTCCTGAGGAGACGTTTTAGGAGCTCTTTTTAGATTTCCTTACAACTTTCAAGATAGAATTAATCTGTATCACCTTCAAACTAGGTGGTAGGGATTGGGATTTGACACTGGGTGAGTTCAGAGTAATATTGGGGTTTATTCTTCTGACTTTGCTACATCCACTACCTATGTTGCTTTGTGTCTTGATCTGAACAAGACAAATACACTAAAGAGTTGGGTGTTGATCACTCATGAGCCCACGAGCATCCATGATCCTCCCACATCCAAGAGCACCCAGATGAAGGGTTATTATCTGAGGATTAGTCATTGTGCCTTAGCTCATGCCTGGATAGCATGAGGAGACTCCCACATAACCATCACATAGACTAAGGTGGCCATTATGGCCACTTCTATGGGTGCCCTTATGGAAAACATATACTGCTTCTTACTTATGCATTTGGTCCCATGTGTTTCAATCAACTTTCTACACTTTTACTTTTTATGCACATGTTAGGCTACCTATTGGCCTTACCCATGAGTTATTTCCTTGTACGGACACCCTATAGAGACCGCCCTATGAGATTGATCCACAAGTTGCACTGATTATCCTACTTCCTCACAAAAGGTATGGTTAGACCATGTCTATAGTGGTGAACCCCACTAACACACTATAAAAAACTCCCAAGAACCACCCCTCATCAGGGGTGATCGAAGAGAGGAAGAGATTGGATGGATCCAAAAAACCACCCAAGATTTGCTATTAATGAGCACACCCCCTACCATTTTTGAAGTATCTTGTTTTTTATCTAAATTATACTCATATTCCTTCTCCCCTAACCTATATACTCATCCTATGGATTTCAAATAGAATGAATATAAATAAAGAATGGATGAATGCCAATCGGTTTACAAAAGAGTATGAAGAAGGTGTGAAAGAGTTTATCAAGTTTGAAAAAGATCATGCATGTGACTCTTCTCAAATCCTTTGTCCGTGTTTACGCTGTTGTTATTCAAAACAAATTAGTCCAGATGAGTTGGAAGAACACTTGATCTGTCACGTAATAGATCAGAGTTATACATTTTGGAATAAACACGGGGAAACAATTAATGTAGGTAGTGAATGGGGTGACACTGCGTTTTATGGATCATCTGATATGATTACAAACATGAACAATGAAGATGACTGTATGGAGGATGTGATTACAGATGTGAATGATTATGAAGATCGTATTGAGTAAATGACAAGGACCTTCAAAGATGAACTTCGTGATTGCCCAAAATTGTTTGAGAAGTTAAAAAGTTGTGAAAAGACGCCATTGTATGCTGGTTGCACTAAATATACAGTCGTACTGAAGCTGTATAATTTGAAAGCATACAACAGGTGGAGTGACGACAGTTTTACGAAACTACTTGCCCTCATGAATGACATGCTCCCAGAAGACAATGAGCTCCCGAGCCGAACATACGATGCCAAATGAATGCTACGCTCTATGGGTATGATCTCTGAAAGAATACACGCTTGCCCGAATGACTGTATACTGTTTTTCAAGGACAAAAAATCACTTAAAGAATGCCCAAAGTGTGGTGCTTCTTGATACAAGAAAGATGAATACAGTCCTACTAAATTTGTATGGTACTTTCCAATCATTCCAAGGTTTAGACGCCTATATGGAAGTGAGGAGACTACAAAACATTTAACATGGCATGCAGATACAAGAATTAAAGATGGGATACTACGTCACCCAGCAGACTCTCCTCAGTGAAAGAGAATCGATCATGAGTATCCTAAATTTGGAAACGAGTCGAGAAACCTTCGTCTTGCGTTATCTAAAGATGGAGTGAATCCTTTTGGTTTTCAAAGCAATAGTCACAGTACATGGCCGGTTATGTTGATAAATTATAACTTACCACTGTGGTTATGCATGAAACGAAAATACATCATGTTATCTATGCTTATATCAGGACCAAAACAACCGGGTAATGATATTGATGTTTATTTAGCTCCATTGATCGAAGATTTGAAATTATTGTGGGATTCAGGTGTTACATTGTATGATGCTTACAGAAAGGAAGATTTCACTTTAAGAGTCATGTTGTACAGAATTATAAATGACTTCCTTGATTATGGAAATTTGTCAGGATATAGCATTAAAGGAACTCAAGGCTGTCCCGTTTGCGAAGAAGGTACACAATCAATTAGGTTGAAACATTCATCGAAAACTGTGTTTCTAGGACATCGCAGATTTCTACCACGATGACATAAGTACCGTTCTTGGAAGAAATAATTAGATGGAAGTTCAGAAGAACGTACAACACCGTCTCCACTAACAGGCGATCAATTTTTTGAGAAAGTTAAAAATGTGGACACTAATTTTGGTAAACCGGCTTCGAAAAACCTTATGAAAATCGGTTGGAAAAAGAGATCAGTTTTTTTTGAATTACAATACTGGAATTGTCTGTATGTAAGACATTTTCTTGATGTTATGCATGTAGAAAAAAATGTATTTGATAGTGTTATCGGCACGTTGCTAAATACATCTGGAAAAACAAAAGATGGAATTAAGGCTAGGTTGGACATGGTTGAGATGGGAATACGAGAAGATTTGGCACCAGTGAAGGGTGAAAAATGAACATTTCTTCCTCCTGCTGCTTACACTCTTTCCAGGTAGGAGAGATATCAGTTTTGCAACTTCTTGAATGACGTAAAGGTTCTAGAGGGGTATTCGTCAAATATCAGTAACCTCATGTCAATGAGTGACTTGAAGTTAAAAGGTCTGAAATCACATGACTGTCATGTTTTGATGCAAAATCTCATTCCAATTGCTTTATGTTGCATTTTGCCCAAGAATGTCCGCCATACATTAACAAAACTGTGTTTCTTCTTCAAAGATATATGCAGCAAAGTTATAGACCCGGCGAAATTGCCAGCTATGGAAAAAGAAATTGTCGTCATATTATGTGAATTATAAATGTTCTTCCCACCTTCATTTTTGATATGATGGTTCATTTGATGGTCCACTTGGTGAGAGAGATTCGACTATGTGGTCATGTACATTATAGATGGATGTACCCCATTGAATGGTATATGAAGATTTTGAAAGGGTATGTCAAAAATCGAATTTGTCCTGAGGGTTGTATTGCAGAGCGATATATTGTTGAGGAAGCCATTGAATTCTGTACCGAATACTTGTCTAGTGTGGAAAGCATTGGCTTACCGAAATCTCGTCACACTGGGCGGCTTGAGGGTGAAGGAATTTCTTAAAGAAAGGTTGTCACAATCAATATTACAGATCGGGAGCAGGCCCACCTTTATGTTTTTCATAACAGTTTCAATGTTGACCCATATGTTGAAATCCACAAAGAAATTCTTAGGCATTTGAATCCATCTAGGGCTGAAAAATAGATGTCAGATACACATAATCGACAGTTTATAGGATGGTTTTGAGATCATATTTTTAAGAAGTCAGATGAAAATCCAGAGTCAATTTCGGAACGACTTCGATGGCTAGCCGGAGGACCAAGTGTGTATGCATTATCTTACAATGCTTATGTAGTTAATGGTTATACATTTTATACTAATGAACATGATAAAGACAGTACCATGCAGAATAGTGGGGTTACACTTGTGGCTGAAGCGATGCATGTTTTCGGTGCTAAGGACAGAAATCCAATTTATGCGAATATGTCATACTTTGACATCATCAAACAAATATGGGAGTTGGATTATACGGAATTTCAAGTTCCGATATTTCAATGCAAGTGGGTTGATAACAGGAGTGCGGTTAAAATAGATGATTTTGGATTCGTGAAAGTTGATTTCAGTAAGGAAGGGGAGAAAGACGAACCGTTTATAATGGAATCACAAGTAGTGCAAGTATTTTATGTTTCAGATCCTGCAAAATGAAACTAGTCAATCGTTCTGTTATCGACCAAAACAGCTGAAGGGTCAGATGAAAATTCAACGGAAGATGACCCTTTCATTGGGAATT
Source organism: Viscum album (assembly GCA_963277665.1). Lineage (NCBI taxonomy): Eukaryota > Viridiplantae > Streptophyta > Magnoliopsida > Santalales > Viscaceae > Viscum > Viscum album. Next base: position 1,653,552,116 of record OY728152.1, read on the forward strand.
CACAATAATTTCACAGTGGTCCCAATGTAGACGATGTTTTGTATGTCAGAAGAGACCACAATGAAGGGATATGGATAGTTTATAGAGGGGTCAAATCCCTTCAGCCTTTAAAAAAAAGAGAGTTCAATAACCAGGTTATTGATTTTTATTGTAATATAAATTGTGTTACATTATGTTATTATCTATTCGCTGCTGCTTTTATGTGATCTAAATTAAATGTTAAACCAGTTCTGTAGATAATGAATTCTTCACCTGCTGATGCACCTAATCCCGAGACACAACACGTCTCTCAACCTGTTGTAGCTGGTCCCACTGCTGAGAGACAATAGGTCTCTCAACCTGTTGCAGCTGGTCCCACTACTGAGGTACAACATGTCTCTCAACCTATTGCAGCTGGTCCCAGTACCGATGCTAGAGCTTCGGAGAAACATAATGATGATGCAGAAACTGAGGAAATGGTAGGCGATGAAACCCCAGCGACACAAAAAAAAGGTGCGTCGTAGTTTGACAGTTTTAGCCAAAATTATTAAGGCAAAAGCAAAATGCATCAAATATGAGGTGGGATGGAATAAACTAGGCCAGCATGTAAACCCCAACAAAGCCATGTTTAGTAGCTACATTGGAATCGTCACTTGACAACGCGTGCTGATTGATGTAGAGTCGTGGCACCATGTTGTCAGTGGGTTGAAAACATTAATGTGGGAAGAGATTACGATAACATTACGATATCATCTATTTAATTTATTAAAATAAAATAAAATACTGAAATATTGACTAACCCTTCATCATCTCTTATAGAGTGCATTTATAGTAGATGTTTCGCATAAAGAATATGTTTTAAGACTAGAAGGAAGGATTCATAGAGGCTTTCACACCATTTTAATGAAACATCATCTGAAAGATTCCGAAGGGAAAATCAAGCTGCACCCGCCTCCTCTTTATGCACACTTGATATCCCAAGGAATGTGGGATGCATTTTGCAACCGTCGTGCGGAACAGAATTTTCAGGTACATTGTGTTTGGTTACACATTGTGTAACGTTGCTTGTATTCATCACATTGATTGACATGTTTTTATTTATGAAACAACAACTGAGTGATGAAAATAAAGAACGGGCAGCAAAACCAGCGTACCCCTACCATAAAGCAAGGCTGGGGTACGCTTCAATTGAAAAACAATTGGTACATATTTTAAAAGTACTGTAATAATTTTATGTGACATAAAACAACACTGTAACCATGTTTCTCTATTTATATGCATATTGATGAAGAAAAATATCAAGTCACTTCCATTCCACGCCATGTGATATGGAAGGAGGCTCGTGTTAATAAAGAGGGGAAACTGATAGATGAAAACACACAAAAAGTGTGGGAAACATGTGTAAGTATGACATAATATAAACTTGTTTTGCTTTAAATAACTATTATGTAACGATGATTAATTATTTTTCCATATTTTCTATTTGACATAGTCACAGGAATCAACAACACCCGCAACGGATGCAGAAATACTTTCAACTACCTTGAAACAACCAGAACAGTATGGCCGCGTCAGAGGTGTGGGTTTTGGGGTGTCAACCTGGGCATATTTTCAGAAAAAAAAAACAAGAGGATGAACAAACTAAAGAATTGCATGTAATGAGAGATAGAGTAGCTACCCTTGAAGAACTATTCCAAACTCAGGGAGAGATGCTAAAGAGTTTGATGGAGGAGAGACGAAGAGAACAAACAACTCAAGAACAACCCGCATGAGAAGATCCACCCCTCACCAGCTTTGAGACGAGACATTCCCCTCAAAGACCTGACTTAACTGAGGTAATCAATGTTCTAATATTCATTTCTGTGAAATGTGAATCACATAGACACTGATACCTTTTATGTAATGATATTATACAGGGTGAAAATGACTATGATTTATATCTGTCAACTCCCACCAATCGCCTTGTAGCAAGGGATACATTGTTCAATATACAGAATGACACGCTACACTCTAGACCACTTCCAACCGGTCATGTCAAAGTTTCGATTAACGTAGCTCATGAGCCGAGCGCCGAGATACTCATGCCAAATGATGATGACGACATTCATACGGTGGAAAAAGCTGTTGGAACATTTGTTGCATGACCGTCGAATCTTGTAAAAAAACATGTCGACCAGGAGGTATTCATTTCCAATTCATTTTTCAAGCAGAACCTTTAACATTAAATTAGAAAATGGCTGAACCGATGAATTTTATTACAGAAGGACAAAATGGAGGAGCTAAAATGAAAGAGCATCTCCAACATTGGATCAACCAACTGATCAAAATGATCTACTGAGAGCGTGTTCACCCCGCCTGTTCTATATCCACATTTAATATCATTGCAAGCTCATGTGGATACGAAAATGAAAGACGAAAAGAGTCATACAATTGTTTGTGAAAAAGATATGTACGAAGAGGAAACATTAGATTTCGTTAGTGCAGACACTGTTTCTGAGATCATCACATACGACTGGCTAGGCGCCTCAGTTATAAATGTATACATGAGGTATGTTTTCATGATTTGATTTTACAAAAGCTGATATACTTTGATAATTATGGCTAAATACATCTCATATTTTTCACAGACATATATATGAAAAACAATTGAATGGATTTTCCCATGAATACAAATTTGGACTCGTTAGTCCTCACACCATTTCTACACAATGAGAAGAAATTGATTCTGATTTTCAGGCTGAATTAATGTCAAATCTGCTCAGAACGTTTCAAAGTAGAATTATGACTGACGGGCTCTTTTTAATACCAACGTTGCAGGGGTAAAACTCTACATTTTAATCATATCAATTATATTTTAATTTCTATCAGTACTTATTTCTTTTTGTGTTTTTAGGGAACATTGGATGCTCATTGCAGTCAATTTGGATACTCCAAAGATTTATTTTCTGGATTCACTGCATGGATATCCAACTAACCGACCACACATGATGGCGATTGTCAATTTTTAATACACTAGATCTAACATTTTAGAACTAAATATCTAGTTATATAATTTATATTATCTTTTAATGATGATTTTTTTATGATAGGGCGGTGTATGAATATCGTCTAAAGGCTGGAATGAATCCAGGGCATAAGGACGACAATGCCCACAAGATGTACAAATGGAGAATTATCTGGGTATATATAATTATATTTCACTACCCAAATACATATCAAAACAAATTACTTATTTTTCTTGATGTTTCTACAGTGTCCGAAACAAACAAACGACAAGGACTGCAGTTATTATGTTTGTAAATTTATGAAAGAGACCATATTTCATGAACAAACTAGCATCCCTGAAGAGGTATTTTTGAAAATAATTACTACTTCATTTAAAATAATTATTAATACTTTGTGTATTTATATTTTTTTAGTACTACTATGACTGTCGCAAAAACTCCCATTCAGAAGATGATATAAATGTGTTTAGAAATGAATGGGCAGCGTACCTGATGGAAGAATGTAAAAAAATAGGACAATGAAGGTGAATTACTAATACTTATGTTATATTTATATGGCCATTGATATATCCCTTTACACTTATTGAGAATTTATGATATCCCTTTATTATGTTTCTTATCCTTAGATTAGTGAATTCCTACTACTCAGTTTGAAAATGACACAAACTTTAGAAAACAACACTACTAACATACGGAATACTGAGAAAAAACGTTCGTATTGTTTTGAAACTTTATCAAAACGATCCATGAGTCATTTTTGACGTGTACGAATTGACCACACCTCAATCCGATGCACAGTGTGATCGGTATGGCTAAAAGTGTCTGATATCAGTTTGAAAATAACATAAACTTTAGAAAACAACACTACTAACATACGGAATACCAAGAAAACGCATTCGGATTGTTTTGATACTTTAGGAAAACGATCCATTAGTAATTTTTGACGTGTACGAATTGACCGTACCTCAATCCGACACACGGTGTGACTGGTATGGCTAAAAGTTTCTGATATCAGTTTGAAAATGACATACACTTTAGAAAATAACACTACTAACATACGGAATACCGATCAAACGCATTCGGATTGTTTTTAAACTTTAGTACAATGATACATGAGTCATTTGTGACGTGTAAAAATCGACCGCACCTCAATTCGACACACGGTGTGACCGGTATGGCTAAAAGTGTTTGATATCAGTTTGAAAATGACATAAACTTTAGAAAACAACACTACTGACATAAAGAATACTGAGAAAATGTGTTCGGATTGTTTTTATACTTTAGTAAAATGATCCATGAGTCATTTTTAACATGTACGAATCGACCGCACCTCAATCTGACGCACAGTGTGACAGGTATGGCTAAAATTTTCTGATATCAGTTTCAAATTGAGATAAACTTTGGAAAACAACACTACTGACATACAGAATACTGAGAAAACACATTCGTATTGTTTTGATACTTTAGGAAAACGATCCATGAGTCATTTTTGACATGTAAGAATCGACCTCACCTCAATCCGATGAACGGTGTGACCGGTATGGCTAAAAGTGTCTGATATCAGTTTGAAAATGACATAAACTTTAGAAAACAACACTACTGACATTAAGAATACCAAGAAAACACATTCATATTGTTTTGATACTTTAGGAAAACGATCCACGAGTCATTTGTGACGTGTAAGAATCGACCTCACCTCAATCTGATGCACGGTGTGACCGGTATGGCTAAAAGTGTCTGATATCAGTTTCAAATTGAGATAAACTTTGGAAAACAACACTACTGACATACGGAATACCGAGAAAAAGCATTCGGATTGTTTTGATACTTTAGGAAAACTATCCATGAGTCATTTTTGACGTGTACGAATCAACTACACCTCAATCTGACGCACGGTGTGACCGGTATGGCTAAAAGTGTCTGATATCAGTTTGAAAACGACATAAACTTTAGAAAACAACACTACTAACATATGGAATACCGAGAAAATGCATTGTATTGTTTTGAAACTTTAGGAAAATTATCCATGAGTGATTTGTGACGTGTACGAATCGACCGCACCTCAATCCGACGCACGGTGTGACCGGTATGGCTAAAAGTGTCTGATGTCAGTTTGAAAATGACATAAACTTTAGAAAACAACAATACTGACATACGGAATACCAATAAAACGTGTTCATATTGTTTTTATACTTTAGGAAAACGATCCACGAGTCATTTGTGATGTGTATGAATTGACCTCACCTCAATCTGATGCACGGTGTGACCGGTATGGCTAAAAGTGTCTGATATCAGTTTCAAATTGAGATAAGTTTTGGAAAAAACACTACTGACATAAGGAATACAAAGAAAACGTGTTCGGATTGTTTTGATACTTTAGGAAAACGATTCACGAGTCATTTGTGACGTGTAAGAATCAACTGCACCTCAATCCGACGCATGGTGTGACCGGTATGGCTAAAAGTGTCTGATATCAGTTTGAAAATGACATAAACTTTAGAAAACAACACTACTGACATACGGAATACTGGGAAAATGCATTTGGATTGTTTTTATAATTTAGTAAAACGATCTATGAGTCATTTTTGATGTGTAAGAATTTACCACACCTCAATCCGACGCACGGTGTGACCGGTATGGCTAAAAGTGTCTGATATCAGCTTCAAATTGAGATAAACTTTAGAAAAAAACACTAATGACATATGGAATATCAAGTAAATGAATTCGGATTGTTTTTATACTTTAGGAAAACGATCCATGAGTCATTTGTGATGTGTAAGAATCGAACTCACCTCAATCCGACACACGGTGTGACCGATATGGCTAAAAGTGTCTGATATCAGTTTCAAATTGAGATAAACTTTGGAAAACAACACTACTGACATACGGAATACTGAGAAAACGCGTTCAGATTATTTTGATACTTTAGGAAAACAATCCATGAATCATTTGTGACATTTACAAATTGACCACATATCAATCTGACACACGGTGTGACCGGTATGACTAAAAGTGTCTGGTATCAGTTTCAAATTGAGATAAACTTTAGAAAACAACACTAATGACATACGGAATACCGAGAAAACATGTTCGGATTGTTTTTATACTTTATTAAAATGATACATGAGTCATTTGTGACGTGTATGAATTGACCTCACCTCAATCCGATGCACGGTGTGACCGGTATGGCTAAAAGTGTCTGATATCAGTTTCAAATTGAGATAAACTTTGGAAAACAACACTACTGACATACGGAATACCAAGAAAAAGCATTCAGATTGTTTTGATACTTTAGGAAAATGATCCATGAATCATTTGTGATGTTTACGAATCGACCGAACCTCAATCCGACGCACGGTGTGATCGGTATGGCTAAAAGTGTCTGATATCAGTTTCAAATTGAGATAAACTTTAGAAAACAACACTAATGACATACGGAATACCGATAAAACGCATTCGGATTGTTTTGATACTTTAGGAAAACTATCCATGAGTCATTTTTGATGTGTAAGAATCGACCTCACCTCAATCCAATGCACGGTGTGACCGGTATGGCTAAAAGTGTCTGATATCAGTTTCAAATTGAGATAAACTTTGGAAAACAACACTACTGACATACGGAATACCGAGCAAATGCATTTGGATTGTTTTTATACTTTAGGACAACGATCCACGAGTCATTTTTGACGTGTACGAATAAACTTCACCTCAATCCAACACACAGTGTAACCGGTATGGCTAAAAGTGTCTGATATCAGTTTCAAATTGAGATAAACTTTGGAAAACAACACTACTGACATACGGAATACTGATCAAACATGTTTGGATTGTTTTGATACTTTAGGAAAACGATCCATGAGTCATTTTTGACGTGTAAGAATCAACCGCACCTCAATCCGATGCACGGTGTGACCGGTATGGCTAAAAGTGTCTGATATCAGTTTGAAAATGACATAAACTTTAGAAAACAACACTACTGACATACGGAATACCAAGAAAACGCGTTCGGATTGTTTTGATAATTTAGTAAAACGATCCATGATTCATTTGTGACGTGTACAAATTGACCGCACCTCAATCCGACGCACGGTGTGACCGGTATGGCTAAAAGTGTCTGATATCAGTTTCAAATTGAGATAAACTTTGGAAAACAACACTACTGACATACGGAATACCAAGAAAACAGGTTCGGATTGTTTTGATACTTTAGGAAAACAATCCACGAGTCATTTTTGACATGTAAGAATTGACATCACCTCAATCCGACACACAGTGTGACCGGTATGGCTAAAAGTGTCTGATATCAGTTTCAAATTGAGATAAACTTTGGAAAACAACACTACTGACATACGGAATACCGAGAAAACGCGTTCGGATTGTTTTGAAACTTTAGGAAAAGGATCGATGAGTCATTTGTGACGTGTACGAATCGACCGCACCTCAATCCGATGCACAGTGTGACCGGTAAATCTTTTCATTAGATAAAGAATCAGTATTTATTAAATGAGATAAATCAATCAAAAACATATCGATTTTACATTATTCCCTTTCATTATTATGAGAATGAAAACATTTGAGTTTAAAATTTCATATTTTAGTTTCACATTTCCATATTAATGTATTCTTTCATATTACTGTTTTAATTTCTTTCATTATTGCATTACTAACATAATATTTGTTTTCTTATATAGGTGAATTTTTTTCCTTGAGTTCGGATGCTTTGTTCGGCAACAAATACCGTCGAGAGCAGATCACGGATATAAAAGGTTGAAACATGAATGTTTATAACTTTTGTTGAATAATTTTAATTTTAACCATGTAAAACAATGTTTGAAATGTATATAACAATGTGTTTTTTTTTTGTATTCATGATGTTAAGTAAATGTATATATCGTTGTCGGTCAAAATATTGTGTGCGGGTGCTATGGTGTGCAGGTGTGCATGTGCTACTTTGTGCAGGTATTCTGGTGTGCAGGTGTGCAGGTTCTGTTTTGTAGGTGCAGGCGATGGTGCCTTTATCGGCGCTTTTTTGAGTGCTGATAAAGGACACCTTTAACAACGCTAGAGGATCGCTGATAAAGGGGGTCCTTTATCAGCGCTCCGACAAGCACCGATATAGGAGACCTTTATCAGCGCTAAAAAAAGCGCTGATAAAGGACACCCTTTATCAGCACTTTTTTTAGCACTGATAAAGGTCTCCTATATCAGCGCTTCTCAGAGCTCTGATAAAGGGGACCCCCCTTTATCTACGTCGGCATTAACAACGCTTTTCTATCACTGTTAATGCCGGTTTTTAGTGCTGATAAAGGGCCAAGTTGTAGTAGTGGTGATGCAGGTTACTTGAGGTTCCGTGGGCATCGGGGCATCGAGGATGCAGTTTTGATTGAGGTGTGAGGCACTGAGTTTATGTTGAGCATCCATGGGATGCAGGACCTCATTGTGCCATGGGTGTCATGGGATCGAGGCGGGTGCCGATGCGGTGCAAGATATGATTGGGTGTCGGAAGCGACACAGGAGCACCTGATGAGGTGCGGGGGTAAGGAAGCATCACGAGAGGACCATGGGTCCAGAAATAGGCTGATGTACCTTTGTTTTAATTGAACATTGGGATGGAGTTGTTTTGGAAAGTTTCTTCACCACCCTTAGAAGGGAAATTCAAGGAAAATTATTTTTAAGGGGGTAAGTTTGTAAGAACCCGATTCTTCCTTTGAGGTACAAATATTTTTTTGGTTTGTACTTAAGAAAAGGAGGAAAAGAGGTTGAGTTCTAGGTTTTAAGTCTGTTACATGGGTTACACGCCATGTATTTCCAAGTACACACCATGCAATTCTGCCCGTGTAATGGTCGTACATGGCATGTAGGGATGTCGATAAGGAAGATATAACCAACCAAGTACACGTCGTGTACTTACTAGTACATGACCTATAATAATGTCAATAAGAACTTTTAATGATGTGGAGGGGAAGTCAGCTGAAGAGGGAAAACTTCCATATACATGGCGTGTATGCTCAAGTACATGTCGTATAATTTTTTTGTTAAAATGGGTAGCAGACTCATATTCTTCTCTTGAACAGAACCCTCCTCCCCTGGTTCATGAACATCGGTGCCAGATGTGGTTTTGGCTCTCGACTCATCATCTGAACTCTGATTCGAACACCATTAGATGCATTGGAATCCCATTGGCGAGTCCTTGATTCCTCTTGAGCCATTCTTCATGATTTCTTCTCTTAGCCTAGTTATCTAAGCTTAAGAGTTTATGCTCATTATGTAGATCTTCAAATTAGAGGTTGATGTTGGACGAGGAGAGTTTTACGAGTACGAGGTAAGTAGTTCATACCTTGTTTTGAGTTTTCAAAAACATTTGGGGGTTGAGGATTTTTAGCGTAATAGTGGGTATTGAGCAAGACCCTGTTATAGCATGTCATAATGATCGTTGGACCATGTGGGATGTCGTGGGCATGCCCTATACCTGTTACGATTGAGCGAGGCCAGGCAAGAGGTCGTTTCTCCTTGGGTTATTTTGGATAGGGGTTCCAAAATGGTTATAATTGATTTCTTTGTTTTTAAACTGGTATGTTATAATTCTTTAATCTTGATTAAGCTGATTAGAGGCATTAAAGACCTCAATGTTGCTATGTTATGGTTGTTAGCTAGTTCAATTCAAACTATTTAAATTTAATTACTTATTTAAAAGTGTTTTAATGTGATTATATATATGTAATTCTTGGGATTACATATGCTGATACCCTTGGGGTTGTGATGGGCTTGACCCAAGGTTGAGATAAAATCAAGATTGAGTGATGTTTATCACTAGTTGAGCATGGCCTGATTTTTCTTGGGTGGTTTTGACCACAGGATTGGGTGTCAAGGACATCGGTTTGAGGCAATGTGACTGTCAGGTTGGACATGGACCATGATACTTGGATGGAATGGCCATTAGATTTGAGTGACATGGTCACAGGGGCACGATGTTCCAGAGATGGTGTGGATTAAGTTCTTTATTTAGTGTTTTCTGCTCACCCATGATGGCCAAAGTGCCGATTGAGTCATGTGCACACATATAGACTCCGTGATGAGGTGTTTTGACTGCTCATGTGGGTAGAGGTCCCTGATAGTTGCGATTTATGTATTTTTGGTTTGGGAGTGATTTCCATAAAAATCCATGTGGAAGGTGAGGAGCCTTAGGTTGATAGTGATGAGGCTATCGGATTGGTGGATGAGGCTCTCCATGATTGAGACTGTGGGCCTGTATACTTATTTGAGGATAGACATCATTGTTCCTATGATTGTCATTCCATGGGCCGATGTAAGTTTATGAGCAGGGGTCCTTGGGACCAGGATACAATTGTTTGGTGTGCCTTAGATATGTCGGTACTTTGAGACACACGTTATAAGGACCCGGCCTTAAACCTTACATAATATTGAATTAAATGAATAATTCACATTGAGGATCTTTTCAGGTTTAGAGTTTTAGAGAATTAGGACATAACTATTACATCTCAAAAGAATACAAAGTAGACACTTCTACACAGTTTCCATTTTTTTCACAAAATAATAACTCTTAAAAAAAAGAGTCATGTCTAGTTCCATGTTTAAGATAACATGACTTTTCCTTGATCCCATCCTTGACCCTATTCCACATTATGTCCTGTGAAAAACATTTCAAAAACTTGGGATGAGCATAAAAAGTTTAGTAAGGGATATACAAAGAAGGAAAACTGTTAGTTTTTCAAAACAACAAGTAAACCATGAATACTTTAATATAAGTAATAATTTTCACCTTTATTAAGTAGTAAATACTCTTCACTGAATAAAAGATCATTACTTACCCTTTTGTAACCAAAATATTACCATAAAACCCATATAAAGAACACATAACATAAAAAGGTAACGTGGTACATAAACATACTTAAATGGAATAACCATACGGTCTACTTCCACACATATCACTAAATGGAATAGCCATACAGTCGAATTCCATACATATCACTAAATGGAATATCCATACGACTGACTTCCATACCCAATGCATTAGAGGTTATAACGTAACCACCCATCCTGGTATTCACGACACCACCCGTCATTTGGTTTATCACGTAACCAACCGTCAAATGTCCAAGTACCATTATAAAATCATAACACATACAACAAATATAAAGTAAATAAAACATTTCCATATTTCAATCACAATATATCACTTAAATATATTGACATAACAAATCCATTTTCAAAACCATTTTCAATACAAAAAATACATAAAAGAGTATATGGTATTTATTTTCTTTTAAAAATAGTACGACTTGTTGAGGAAGCCAAAGATCAAATAATACTCGCGGCGGTGGAAAACGTCGTTGTCACCACGTATGTTAAAAGGAACATTATTTTGTCATTTAGTAAAACACTTCGTAGAAAAAGATTCCTTTCGAATAAAAGTAAAAGTCAAAGGGGTCCCTTACCTCGTGTATGACTTGACCCGTTCGTTATTTAATATCCTGAATGATAAACTAAAGTTAATTTCTACTTGATTAAGAACATTTTTCAAGTTTATTATTCCTTTTATATCACTTATTACCATGTTATAAACATTATGTAATCATTTAAGTTAATAATGTTCATTTTGTCGATATTTGGTACTTGAGTTAAAAATGAACACCTTATATTTACAAGTTGTCCATGTGGTCAATAGTTCATTATATCCAGAATGGTATTCATGATTTAGATATAATATATATCATATATATCCATTATATACATGTATTTATAGTAGTTACATAACATTTGAAGATAAGAAATGAAATGCACCGTTCATGGAGACGGTAAGCCATACGTACGCATGAATGCTACTTCCATTTCTATTTCTTATTTTAATAGAATTTAAACATAATTATACATAGGTATATTATAATTACAGTATAATATAATATATAATATTATTAACTCTATCCTTTATACATCCCACATAAGGCATTAACGAGTCACATCACTTTGAGGGGGCGGTAGTCCGCACTTCCTCAAATGAGATTATCCTATTTACCCACTATGGAAACCAAAAAGTCATGATATAAATAGAAAATACAGAAGAATAAAGAAAACATAAACATAATATATATCATATATAAATACAGTTCCATCATAATGGCCACCATGAGAGGCGGTAGGAGATAATCGAACAATCATCGTTTCGTGAGGCGTTGGTTTGCCATCCACAAAAACATTATGTTCTTCACCCATTAGATGGAGGTGTGTGTATGTGTAGTTAGAATACTTCTCATAAAAACATCCTAGTATATTGAGTATACTGTTTTTTTTACAAAATAAATGAATAAAAAAGAGTTTAGAGGTTGGATAAGTAAAATAAAAGAAAACAATTTTAGAGAAATCGTTACCTTTAATTTAGGCAACTTCCTTTGGTTTGAACCAAAAGGATTTATTTAAGTGCATTCTACCTAAGGTAAGGCTTCTAAGGGGATGAGAGGGATGTAGGGAGCTTAATTTGGCAGTGGTTGGACAAGTCAAATGGCTTGAGAGGTGTGGGGAATTGGTTAGAAGTGGTCTCCTTTTATAAGGGGGAGGAGGAGCTCTTTAGGAAAGTGTGAAAAGATTATTTTATAATATAATTATATTCGGTTTCTAATGGTACAAAAATCATTATAGTAAAATATAAGATGATTTATGGTCGAAATAAAATCATCCAATCCGAATTGGACATGTTTTGGATAATATTTTAATCATTATAATCTTATTTATTTAAATCATTTATTAATGAGATAAATACTACATCATTATTATGTCATAAATAATTTAATTTATTTGATGTATAAAAATTATAAAAAAATACCATAATGTAGGAAATAATTTTATCTTTCTAATGATTATTTATAGTCTAAAATAGGACTTATATAACACCATATAAAGATTAATTACTAAAAGATTTTTGTTAATGTCAATTTTGTCTTTACTTTAAGTTAATTAATCTAAATTGTCATTATCACTTCCAAGTGGATCAAAGGGGTCCCAAAATCGACCCAAAGATGCCCATGGTCATAAATGACTCATCCAATAAGTTTTGGACAAGTGTTAAGGTAATTTTTAATTATTAGAATATTCTTTTAACCTTGAATTACCCTATTTACCTTTAATCGCGGTAAATAAAAGTCAAAAGTTACTATTCACTAAAAAAATATTTTCATATTATTGAACCACATTTTACTTCTCAATAACAACCATGTATGTTGGATTTTCTAAATTCAATTCACAGAAGTGGTAAAATTTTATTTAAATGAAAAAGTCAGTTTTTTAACTACCACTAAGTGGTTTCACTATTCATCAAAAATTGAAGTTTTTCAGAAAAATACAAAAAATTCAGCCTAAGATATATTTGATATTTAAAATTCAAAAATTATTTTTATTTTTCCAAATTCAAAACATATAAGTGGTATTAATTAATTTTAAAATTAATTCCCGTTATCAAAACAAATAGCGTGTTTTTAAGAAACAATAACTATCAAAAGATTGACATTTGTTTATGTCCAATTTCAAAGAGAAATTAGTTACAATGACCAAAATTGGATTAAACGGTAAAAATACATTTTAATTTCAATTTAAAATCAATTAAAAAGAAAATATAACCATTTAAATAAATTATATTAAAATGCACTTTTGAATTAAAATACAATATTTTTCACTATTCATTAAAAAATGAACTTTATCAAAAAAATACCAAAAAATTTACACAAAGTACATTTTGATGTCCCCATTCTAAAGAAGTATTTTATTTGGTCATATAGAATTTATTAAAGTAACCAAAACTAGATTTAAATAGGGTTCGCCATTAAAAGGTGATAAATCAACCTTTTAATGTAAATTACGCTTAAAATTAGATTCATTCACATTTTAAGACTCTAACTTTTTATTGGATAATGTAAATACATTTAACAAACATGTATAATCATATTTTAGTTAGTTTCATTCATTCCCGCCAATACAACGTCTAGGATTTAACTACCATTTAAAATAATAATATTATATTATTAGTGTGCAACGTAAGATTTCAAAGAAAACCGTTGTTGCGTATCGGGTACGCTATCAAACATAGAAACCCATTTAAAGTAAAATTAATATTTAATTTACAAATATTAATAAATATGAAATATTTCTTACCTGGGATGTTACACACGGTGTCAGGAGGCACGTGGTGTCAGGCTATGTGATTGAGGTGGAACCTGAGGGTTCACCTGGGCTTTATGACTACATGAGTACCTTAGGCCATGGTCCAAGGACTATCTTTGATTTTGATATTCTGATGTTGGCCGAAGCAGGTGACACTCCCTGGTGGCTGCTGAGCACCAGTGGAGGTTGTGTTTATTTATTACATCGCACTGTTTACTTTACTTAGAGATGCATGTCTTCTTAAACACATATACTAGGTACACACCATTGGGTGGTATCCTACTGAGATTCATATCACACTCTACACAAGACCTTTGGGGTGCATGTAGACTTTATGGATTTACATACAAGTAAATGATCTGCCTCAGGAGTTGGATCATAGTTCTGTTTGGAATGGAGATCGGCATGGACCTTGAGGTCATGCCTAACTAGAGTTTTACTTTTGATTGTCTTTCATTCCTATATCAACATGCTTATTATTATATATAACTACTATGGTTAGCCATGGGTGCCCTTTGTTTATTGACATGTATGACCTGTTATGGATGCATGCCTTGTTTGTTTTAGAAGTGGTTACAAGTGGTGTTTAACATGTTGTTATGTTTACTTTCCACTGCAGTTGTTTCTATAATGATTGTTTTGATTATTGATATTGGACGTGCTTCCACTTTTCGGGTCTGGTTCAAGTCTGTTGAGTCATTTATTTCCATTGCATGTGTTACCATTATACTCGGACCAATGACTTATCTTTTTCCCAGTGGGTATAGCCTCCCCACTATACCTGTTTACACCCTCGCTACTAGTCGACAACCTTTAGAATTTGGGGAGGTGAACTTAAGGCCAGTAGCACCCAGTTCGTTAGCACTATTTGGGTGGTTGTTCGGTTCAGGGACATTACACACCCCTCCTTCGAGACCTCGTCACATCGCTGTTTCCCGATCCCCCTTTCCACCACCCCAATCCCCCTTGTTTCCACCTCGACCCCCTTATTGTCACCCCATTCACCCTCGTTTCCCCGCCACTTCCTTTATCCCTTATTGTCGCTCTAGACTGAGCCCTCATGGATGCTCTATGTTCCCTCACAGTAGCTGCTACCCAAGCCATCCTAGATCCCTAGTCACTTCTCCCCAAGCTGTTATTCCTCGATCCCTTGAGCCCTCACAGTTCCCTCCTCGGGCCCTCCCCTCCCCTCGCCACTGCTCCCCTTTCCATTTTACCAATTTCTACCTAGACACTGAGCCCTCGCTTCTGAGGCTTCACTACCAAGTGCTCACTGTCGATCCACCGAGATAGTGGGTACTCAAGAATAACAGGTAGCATTTGAACTTATATGTTTTGAGTAGACATTTTAAGGTCTCTCGTTTTTCTATTATAGCAACCTAATAAAGAGATCAATTGATAGTTTGGAGGATATTTATTGTAAATTCCTTTTTCATTTCATATGTACCTTGAGGGAATAAGAATTTGGGATCTATTTAATTGTAAATAGTTCATGAATGAGAGATTCATAGATTTCATCACCAAATGAAATAATCTAACATATTCACCAGACATATAACATTCCTATGCGATATTACTAGAAATTTGTAAAGATAATTTGTAGTATGAGTTGGAAACCATGCACATTCTATAGAAATATACGGGTAAATTCTGAGGATTTATGGTAGCATCATAATGTTTGAAGGATACATTTCACTTAATAAAAAAAATATCATAAAATTCCACTATCATAAGAAAGGAAGCCTAAAAATCAGTTATTTTTATTGTCACTTTCAATCCATCAACAGCCCAAACCTAAACTCCTTAGTTAATAAAATTCAATGCAATGTATCCCCTAGAAAACTATAGTAATGTACATGATTTAATGTAAACACAAAAGATGTGAGAATGAATCAGAGGTAATGTGCCTTGGGAATAGGAAGAATAGGGTCCATTCCTTTTATAATTTTTAGGTCATAGGATAATTCATTTCAACACTAGAAAATAACTTGATTTCATTGTTAGAGATTAAAAAACCAAATGAGGCTAGGCTAAGAAATCATCTCGATTATTCTCCCCACGACTGGATATTGGGCCATAAAATCAAATACATGCTTATATACAAGCTGTAATTTTGTAATGGATTATATACATTTGAATTAAAATATAAGAAACATGATATTTTTTAAAAATGTAATCATATTAACAAGAATAAAGATTTTTTTATATTTTTGATTTCAAATAAATTAGTAATCATTTTTTAAATGACATAATATTTCTTATATGTTTTAATTTTATTTAATGAAGTGTAGTTACTTTGTGATATATGGATAAAAGTTAGATCACATTACCAAGGAACACACCTCAGTATGATAAGGGTTTGGAGGTGTTTTTAGATTTTGAAATTTCCAATCGATCCGTTGATGGGACAATAAGATATCCATTCCCTAAATGTAAATTTATAAGATTGTTGAAGAGACATGAAGTTTATGAACACTTTATATTGAAGAAATTCCCCGCTCAATATTCATGTTGGATTTAGCATGGAGAATTGAAAGTTATAAAAAGTTTGATCACTGATGTTAGTCAATAGAATGATCTCCTAACTTTATCGACAATAGACAATGAAATGAAAAACCTTATAAACAAAGCTTTCAATATTTCAAAGCAACAACATCAACATCAAAACATATCAGAACAACCAGTTGAGGGTGTTATAAAATGATGTTTTTTGGGACTATAAGACAACTTGATCAAGATTATAACATATAATTGGATCCTCCTCTTGATTTCATAGATACTAATGTAAGATAGAACTTCACTGAGAAAAAAAATATGTTTTCCAATTTAGTTGATGATGGAAATCAAGAGTTGTATAGTGGATGCTTGAAATATTCAAAAGTTTATTTTATACTGAAGTTTTTCCATATCAAATTCCTATGAAGAATTACAAATAAGGTAATGTCCATGATATTGGAATTGTTGTGTGACACATTTCCTAAAGCTAAGATATTTGAAACTTTTCATGATATGAAAAAAGTTGTTACTAATCTTGGTAGGAATTATAAAAAGATAAATTCTTATTCTAATGATTGTATGTTTTATTAGGGAGAGGATTCAAGTATAAAGGATTGCAAAAAAAATTGTTTTCTAGATGGTAGTCAATGAGTGGTGTTGGAAGTCTAAATCAATATACTACTATGAAGATGAAGAAAAAGAACACACCTGTAAAGTTTTCGCATTACTTACCTTTAAAATCTCGATTGTAAAGATTATTCATGCCATAAAAAACTACCGATCACATGAAGTGACATTCTATAGATAATAATAATGATGGGTTAATGTGACATTCAAGAGATTCAAAATTGTGGAATACATTTGATTTATGACATACATATTTCTTATATGATCCTAGAAATGTGTGATTGGGATTTGCTTTCGATGGATTCAACCCATTTGGGACTTTGAGTACCGGTTATAGAATTTGGATGGTTGTTTTTATTCCTTACAATCTACCTCCATGGATATGTATACAATAAATGAATTTTATCATTTAGATGATTATTCTTAGAAAAAAATCTTGGAAATGATATTAATGTATACTTGCAACCTCTAATTGAATAATTACAGGAGTTATAGAGCAATAGTGTTGAAATATAAGATGTATATTCAAGAATAATTTTCAAAATACACACTGGCTCTAATGTGTACCATTAGTGACTTCCCGGAATGTGGGAACTTATCTGGTTAGAACACTTATATGGGTTTGTTTTATCTTATTTTTAACTTTGATTTTGAGCAAGAACAACTACCTTATAGTAAAAAATGGTTCTTCTTATATCATCATAGATTTATCGATGCATCTCATAGATTTCAGTTGAACAAGTCAAAATTCAATGCGTCTATTGATCTCATAGACCTAATAATCCATTGGCATCCCTCTCTATAGCATCTAGGACACCCTCCGTCTACCCCCCCATAAATGTTTGTCGCACCCTATATCTCCCTCCCATTAGTGTCTGGCACACCCTCCTCTTTACCATCAACACCTAGCACATTGCCTCCCAATTTAGTGGGTTCAGCACGCGACAACTCTACAATGAGGGGATAAGTGGCCACTCATGTTTCTTCACAAGGATGTTAGAGGGTGATAGTTATAGGTACAAATTTTAATTTAAATAATGTTATTGTAATTTTTTTATAATAAAACTATTTTTTAATAAAATATAGAAACATTGTTACTACCAAGACAAATATTAATAGTTTAGATGTCTGGAATTTTAATGTATTAAAGATATTTATCCCCTTTGATTGTTATGGGGTCCCCATAGATGATGTTGTGGGATTATTTTTCCAGATTATAGGCCAATTGGTGGCTGAACTGATTACCCTTCCAATTACATATTGTGATTGGAGGAATATGCCTCAACCTTGGGGAAATTAAGTATTTGATTCAGGGATAAATGTAATTTTTAATATAGTATGGTTCAATTGAATTCCATTATTTAATAAAATTCTATTATTTTAAAAATTAATCTCTTTGTACATATATTATTCCATTTTACCATTGTTGATCCTATCACATGAAAGTGGAAGTTGAAAATTTTGGGTAATAAATGGAAAGATTTTAAATGGAGATTATGGAATAGATTCAATGATACATCATTTAAAACTCAAAAAAACATGATAAAGTACTTGAAGGGATACCTAGAGAGCAGTGGAAGGTGTTTGTTGATAGCCATCACAATGAGAAGCACATGGTATTGAAAAATATATTATTATATTAATCTCATTTTATATATATAAATTCATATGACAAGGTTATGAAATTACATAAACTACTATTAAATTACATGTTATTTATTGTAGTATGATTCAAGAAAAAATGCATCAAGTCGAGCTAAACAAATTATCCCCCACACTACTGGTTCAAAGAGTTTTTCAAGAAACAGATCGACTATGGTAATGTTTTCATTAGTTTAAATATTTATAAGATAACATTATTATTTTCATATATTAAATTATTGATTTATTTTTATTTAATGTATTCAAATAATTTATGGAACCAAGTGTCTCGAATGAAACTTTTGTTGGATGTTCATACAAAATCTGATGGGAGTTTTGTGAATGATCCCAATAAAGAAGTTGGGGTATAAATTCCTTTTTTATAGTAATAACTTATTATCAGTTATCACTTTGTTAATATGTATTGCTTTAAATATGATTGATATTTGATTTTTAGGTAAAAATAAAATAACCATGAGATGTCAATCCCATACAGTCCTTCTCCATATCTCAGGATGATCTAGTTGGTCAAGTCCTTAGGAAGGAGCATTATGGTCGTGTGTGCGTGAGGGGTTCAAGAACATTATCGTCTATAGTATTTGACAAGTCTCCAAGGATTTCAAAAACATATAATCCTAGTTGTAGTTACTTCCTAACTCGATATTCCTATAGGTAGTTTACTGTAATTCAAAGCACAATTCAGCAATAGGGGAGTACAATCCAGCAATAGGAGGCTCATATACAGATGTGGGATGTGAAGGTAATTACTTTATAGAAATAATTGGTTGAATTATATTAGAAGATAAATGTATGTGTCCCCAATAATATTGTGTCAATGGATGGTTTAAGTGAGAAGGTAAATCACACAACTTCATAATCACTTAGTACACAAAATTTTATTGGTTTAAAGTTTAAATTTAAATATACAACACTAATTAATTTTCAAAAAAAAATTCATAAGATTGTTGGTAATAGGGAGTGGAGATGGGATAGAGATGGTGTCAATCTTAGTTCCCTGGGTAGTAATGAGGGTTGACTTTGGATTTGGTGATGGTGATGTGTAAATAAACTCATGACAAACTAACTAAACTCATCCTTCTTTCTTATGATGAAAATATATTTTTTTGGTTGTTCATGAGGTAAGGATATGTATCATTGATCTTTATTTTTATTTTATGTTATGGTATATATTGAATTCTATATGTTCCTTATACTAAGTTGTTTCGTCACTTAGACAGTGATGTTACTTGTTTCCTTTGGTGTTTGGAAGTAGGTTGAACATAAGTTTAAGTTAGTGAACCCTCCTATCTTCCATATATTTTTTAGTTTGGACTAAAAATGTTAAGGGGATGAGTGGTATTAATTCAAAATGTATTTTTTCCCTTTAATAAAGGCTTTTAATAATCTATTTTATATAAAATAAACATTTCTTTAATTGAGAATACATGTATATAACATGATAATTCCTTAGTTTCATATTATCACATTCTTTAGATATCCTTATAACGTATAATATGTCTTATTAATATTATGTGAAATAAAATACACATTATTAGTATGTTTTTATTTATTTATTGTTGTTTATGTTATGTTGATACGTGTTTCAACTTAATAATATAACCATGTTTAATTGTTTTCATGCTCTAATTTGATCATGATTAACCTACATAGTATTTAAAATGATTTTACATAATGTATATGATAGATATTTGGATTAGGAATTATTATATTTATTGTCCTTAATGTGTTACCAAAATATTACAAGTTTTTAAATGCAGTTTTCAAGCATGTATTAGTGAATCATATTATATGGGATCATGGTTGGTGTTGGTTGTATACTCATGTCATTGTTTATTATTATAGAACACGTGTAAGGAGTATATTTATGTTAAAAATTACTGGTTTCTATTTTTTATAGGGCTATAGTTTCTTCACATTTTATTTTTCGTTAGTAATGATATATAGTGTCAGTTTAAACTGCCACTATATATGGTAACAAAAATTAGCAGTGGTTTAAACCGCCGCTATATATGGTATTTTTTTATAGTGGTAGTTTAAACAACCATTATATATTATTAAATATATCAGTGGTTTTAACCATCATGAAAACCTCAACAATTTTGAGAGGTAAAACCACTGCTAAAAAACAAAAATAATTGCCGCTAAAAAATCATTCCATGACACTTCCTATAAACCACCACTAAATGAGTGAAAACTTTGTGAGTTTGATGTCGATGCCAAATTTAACGACGATTTTAAAAAATCATCATAGAACAATTTGGCAATGGTTTAAACCACCGATAATATAAAAAATAACTGTCGCTAGTCCCCAGTTTTGTTGTAGTGAAAAATTCCATGAAAATCATCCTAGAATTATCTTGTAGCTTCCACATCTACATACAAAAATAAAACTGTGGCATGATCTCTTCCTCATGGTGTGACCACATATCATTTCACAAAACATGATTCGATTTTTTTTTCATCTTTATAATTCTTTTTATCATAGTTCTATCCTTTTCAATACTTTACTTAAATCACTATCTCATATATTATGTTTAATCACTAAAGAACGAACCAAGCATCACCTTCCTAACTTTCAAAACTAACTTTCAAAAAATCTATAATCTCTTAACATTTAAAAAACTGATAAAAATTATATAAGATATATAATATATTACATATTGATTTTTTGATTTCTAGTTATATTATTTATGATAAAAAAATATCTTCCACATTGCGTTGGTTTCTTGACTTACTGCATTTTTGTATGAAGCTCAACAAATATATTGTATAATCTTGGAAAATATTATGTATAATACCAAGAATATTATGTTTCACATGAATATCCTACATTTCTCTCATTTTAGTCACTTACTTAAAAATATATAACATGAATCCTCAAAATATGTTACATATATAAGGAACTTCAAAACTTATCCAATTTTTCTGCTCCCTATAAAAACCTAGGAAACTCAAATACATTACATATATGGGTAATTTTAAAACTTTTTCAATTTTACTACTTCCCACAAAAAACTTATGCAACTTAAATATGTTACATATATATGGAACTTCAAGAGTTTTGTTACTTACCATGAAAACTTATGCAACTCAAATATGTTATATATCACCTTGATGCTCCAAGACTTCTCTGAATTTCTATGAAACTTAAAGAATATATCATGTATCATATAGGATATCTCCCTTTATTGATTTTTAGTGAGTCTTTTAATAAAAACCCAGTGTATGGAAAATATTATATGTATCCTATGACTTTGTAATATTTTAATAGAACTCTAATAAAAATATCTTATGCTTGTCTTTAATTATGTTACTTATCCAAGGACTTGGAAAAAAGTGAAAAAACCTACTCAAACTTTATTTTTTAAAATTTTACCCAGAACACTCTTGAATCTTATCCAACCATTAATGCATCCAAATATAATTCAAGGCCATATTAACTAAGAACAAATATAATCCTTCCCTTTACATGCACTTATTTATCTTTAAGTATACTCAGCCTTCTTCATTTCCATTCTTGACTAATCTAAGAAACTCTCAATGATTTTCCAATGAAATTTTTATTTAAATAAAAAAATATCACATATTTTTTTGGTTTATAATAAATCAAACACCAAAAATCACCATTGGTTGATAATAAACCCAACACAACTTCATAATTTTTGTTATTAATGAATCCAATACTTCAACTTCACCATTAGTATGCCAACAATATCCCCCTTTTAATTTGTTGTAAACACTATAATAAATCCAAATCATGTTATGAATCCAAAGTATATTCATGTAATTATGATGCCTCCTTCTCCCCTTTTACTCCCTTTTGAGGTATGAGATAATTTGTAGACTCATGATGCTTCCTATATAGACAGTTTTGTGGATTTATGATGTGTAACACCCATGGTTTCAGGTAACTTACCATTTTTATGTATTTTTGAGATTATATAATGATTGGTTTTAGTTTTGGGAGTTTTGGTGGGTTTTGAAGAGGTTTTTGAGGGAGTTATGCCTTTTTTATGAAGGCTACTCCATAAGGAATGGGGCTACAATGTAGGATTTTGTGTCCTATAACATGGAGAATTAAACTATAGGTTAGGGTCCTAGGAGGAGGGATTTCATAGCCAATACCAATTTAGACTAGGATACACCATGTAGAAGGTGTTGTAGTGTAGCCCCTCTATTCAGTTGAGCTATGCGGTGTGGAGACAAAGGCCATGGCGTGGAGTTTCGTAAGGATGATTTTGGTGGTTCTGCCTTTTATGGGGGTAGCTACGGTGTGGTTCATGGGTTGTTCCATGGTTTGGTGGTGGGGTAATAGGATTTGTATGAGGTCTTTACCACAGTTTTAGAATACCTAGATCTATGTGGTTAGTATTTCGTTGATGAGATCCTCTTGGGTTTTAATAGAGAAATAAAAGGAAGGGTTGAGACCAATAGAAACATCATTGATCCATTATTCCAATTAATATAGTTTGAGGTAGGTGGATTCTCTATCATATCTACTATTATATAAATTGAATTATTAGTTTTCTAAAAAGGGTTTTATTGATTTTCTATGTTATTTTTGTGTGATTTCATAAAGTGACCTTTTTGGTTTACATTTTGGAATTTTGTAAAATTGGATGCATTTTTGGAAAACCCTCTTGGATTATGATTTTAAAATGGTGATTTTAAAATTATGTAATGGTTTTTATAAAAACAATGAGTTTGATGAAACTTTCTAATGGAATATTTGTTTTTGTAAATTTAATTAGCATGGAATTTGGAATAATTGGGTTGATGTGCGTTCAAGGGTAACAAAGTGTGGACAGGAAGTTCCACCGTTCATGGTTGGATATATTATGATCATGGAGTACCATAATTAACAGTAACACCAAGCTTGTGTGTATGGTTGTGGGTATATTGAAGGGTGTGTGTGTGTAAACATGGGAAAAGTTATTCCAAATGTTAATGGATGAAATTAATCTTGTTTATGGTTTTCTCATAAGGATTTCTATTATGGCTTAATATAAACTGTTTAACCAATTTTCAACTATTTTATATAAAACATGCTAACCAATTCTTATCCTAGTGGAATGTGTTGAGAATTCTTTAGGGAATACCTAATAAGTTTATACTCACCCCCTTTTTGGTCACTTTTGTGTATTTGTAGATGTTATACACTGATACACTGGAAAAGGGAAGATATCTTATTTCTCTAGTGATGTATCTTGATATCGTGGGCATGACAGGTGGGGTTGGAGATTGGAGATGGTTCGGGTGGTACTTGGGATCATGTCACATGATATCTTTGAGTCAGGTTGTCTTTTGTCTCTGCCTTTTGTTATTATATGTTTCATTGTCACTCTAATATTGTGGTTCTATTGAATTATTATTCGGGTTGTGTTATTTATACTCATACATCACAAGGAGGTTTGGATATTTATGTTGTATGATGTTAGGTTGTTTTATTTTATAGGTAAAATCATCCCCCAATGTTTCCTAATCCCTTGGAATTTATTTCTAACCTTTGGTATCCTGGGGATTTCACCTAAGGTCAGTGATGCTCCATCTCTCCTCAAGATAATGAGTTGGGGTGGGATGTTACAAATGAAACTAGTCTTGGTTGACCAGTCTATCTATTGGGATGATAAAAATAAAGTAAGGATATTAGAACTTAAAATTTATAGCATAAAAATACATATCTAAACATTTTATGAAAACTTCAAGTTGCTAGGTGGTTGGGTACAAAAGTGTTCTAAGACACTTCTAGGTAAGTTTTTAACTCATCGTCATGGTTTTAACTAATGAGTGTAGCATATCTTTCATTAGTATTGAGACTTTTGACCAGGTTTTATTTTTCATTTAAAGTTTGATGATTTATGGAAAATGGTTAAAATGATTCAAATGATTGATTTTTGAAAAGAATAGTTATTTCTTGTTTCTTATAGTGATTTGTAATTTTCTAAGACATTAGTTTCTAGTGAGTTACGACTAAGGGATACTTTTTTTTATAAAAAAATCACCAGTAGATGTCATAAGAATCAACAAGAGGGGGATATTGAAACCATGGTTGCACCTGAGCCATGGGTGAACCAGAAACTGGTCCAAAGCATCATTTAGTATTTTCAAGTTTTGGACAAGGGAAATTAGAATGATGAACCTTGACAAGTGGACTACTTGATTCTGTTTAGAAAGAATATTCCACCCATATTTAGGGAGGTTTCTGAGCCTAAAAAAGAAGTGGTGTGGCTGAATTTAATGAAAAAAATCTTTGTATTCATTGGTACACCAACCGAGCTAAAATTTAAGCTGACAACTTATATTCTATAAGATCTTTCATTTAAATGGTGTGTTTTAGCTTCTCAAGCTAAAGTTGACCAAGGAATTACATGGTAGGACTTTGAATAATTATTCAATAAAAAATTTTATCCTCACATGTATATAATTTAAAGAACACTCAATTTATTCATCTTGAAACAAAAAAATCTATTCGTCATAGATTATGTGGTTATTTTTATGAATTTAGTCTACTTTGACATAGAAGTTTACACCAGTGAGTCCTTGAAAGTGAATATCTTTAAGTCTATAATGTGACTGGATATTTACTCGAAGATTAATATTCTTTGTATTAGAAACTATATAGAGATCATGAATAGAGTTATGGTGGTGGAAAGAGATATTTCTATAAATCTAGTTAGAGGGAGTATGTTTATCACCACAAGAACATGTGGGAACTCAAAATATAGGAATAAGTGTAAGAGGGACACTAACTTCCAAGGTGGTGGAGGATCTCAGAATTAGACCATGAGATCGTTTAACTTTCCTCCATGATCTAATATTAAACCTAGTTATTATCAATATGTATATACTTCACATAAGAAATGATATTTTACAACACCACCTAGGTCATGTCACAACTACAATTAGATGAGACATCTTCAATGTTATTACCATAACACTCCAAAGTATAATCCTGGAGATACATCTCATATTTCTTAGATATCCTATGCTTCAAAGTGGTGATCTTGTCAGAGTAATTCTCATCCTCAGAACCAAGTAAGTCAAGGTGATTCTAGGAGAACCATGAATATTTAGGTCATACAACCTCATCAAAGAATCAAGGATCAAGGAGGAGCTACTAAGTATCTTTATGGTGCTGATCAGATGATCATGAATGATCAATATGGTCCTTAAATGGTGCGAGGTATGATTATTTTGAATTATATACTTATTAAATACTTATTTAACATATGTGTATCTCAATCTTTTATTACTTCTCCTGTTGTGGATCATATGGGTTTGTATGTTTAAATGATTCCTTCTGTTCTGAAACTTAAAAAACCTTTGGGATAATAGGAGTGTCAAGTATTTAAATGTGCAGCGTGTTAAATAACAATCAATGGGGTTGAATTGGTTTGGGATTTCTCTATTCTTGAGATGGATATATATGACCTAATTTTGGGAATGGATTGGTTGATATCCTTCAAGGCCCACATCGATTATTATTCCATACAAGTCAGTTTCACATCTTCTGATGGTTTCCAACATCTCTTTAGAGGATATTAGGATGTTCATGAAAGAAAAGAAAGAATTTTGGTATTGGTGGTCAGGTTTATCTCTTATCATTTGGTAGTGGTTACCTTGTCATCCATTGATGCAATTAGACATAGAAATTTTCCAACCATCATGAGCTAATTTACTAATGTATTCCATGATAATTTCTTTAGGTTACCACTCAAAAGATAAGTGAAATTTATTATTAATATCATACCAGAGACCAATACCATTTCACTTTATTATTATAGTATGACACCAATAAAATAGAGATAATTGAAAGTTCATATAGAAGAGTTGGAAAGTAAAGGCTTCATCTGAACTAGTATGACTCCTTGGGTAGTGCTAATTCTTTTTTCAAGAAAGTGGATGAAACTATTCTGATTTGTGTGGATTATCCTAGGCTCAACCCTGTTATGATAAAGAATCAGTATCCTCTTCCATGAATTGATGAAATGTTTGATCAATTTAGGAGATCCTAGCAGTTCTCTAAAATTGACTTATGATTTGGCTATCACCAACAACGAGTTCATAAGGAGGATATTTTGAAGACAGCCTTAAGAAGCAGATATGACCATTATGAGTATGTGGTTATTCCCTTTGGTATTATTAATGCCTTAGAGGTATTTATTGAATTCATGAATAAAATATTTTAAAGGCATATTTATTACTTTATGGCGGTTTTTATTGATGATATTTTGGGGTATTTTAGGACAAAATTGGATAATGAACAACACTTGGCTATAGTGTTGGGTATCTTGTGGGAGCATTGCCTTTATGCTAAGATTTCAAAGTGTGATTTTTGGATACAGGAAGTATGTTTCCTTGGTCATGTAATTTATAAAAGAAAAGTTTCTATAGATCCTAAAAATATATAATCTGTTATATCTTAGAAACCACTAAATAATGTCTTTAAGATACATAGTTTCCCCAGCTTAGTAGAATATTATCGACAATTTGTTCATAATTTTTCATGTCTTTCCTCACCAATGAAATATTTGATAAGGAAAGGTATTCCTTCCTAGTGGAATGATGATTTACAAAAATATTTCCAAGAGATTAAATTTTAACTTACATATACACTTATCCTAATGTTTCTAGAGTCAGGATGAGGGTATGTGGTCTATTGTGATGCATTGAGATAGGGGTTGGGTTGTGTTCTTCTGTAGAGAGATCATGTTGTTATTTATGAATCATGATAGTAATGGGTTCATGAGAAGAACTACCCAACACATGATTTGGAATTTTCTTCCATAGTCCATACTTTGAAGACTTTAAATCATTATATTTTTTGTGAGAAATTTATGATGTTTATGGATAATAAGAGTTTGAAATACATTTTATTGCAAATATATTTGAACATAATCCAACAAAGATGGATTGAATATTTATATATATTTTTACTTTAACTTTATGTATAAACTGAGTAAATGGAATTCCGTAGCCGATACATTGATTAGTAAGTCATATAATCAGTTGGACAAAGACCCTTCAAATTAGTGGCAACTAATGTCGGTTATAGCTGATATGCATCTGGATTGTGTTGAAGAAGGTAATGTGGAAGTTTTCATTTTTGTTTCTCTTATTCCTAATTTAGTCTAGTAGGTTAGAAATGCTCAGAAATATGATCATGAATGTTTATTTATGAGGTCAAATCTCAATGGTGGAGAGACCATTGAAGGATGAAAACTAGATGGAAAATTGTGATGTAGTTTAGAGATTGAATTGTGGTACCTCCAACATATCAGGAACAAATTCTTAATGCCTAAAATAATTCAATATGGTATTCTCATCTTGGTATTCAAAAAATCTATAATGTGTTTAGAGCATGATTTCAATGGGTTGATATGAAGAGAAAAGTGGTAGAGTTTGTCTCGAGATGCCTCACCTATCAGTGGGTTAAGGTAGAGCACCAACAGATAGAAGGTATGCTGCATTCTTTACCTATCCCTATATGGAAATGGGAATAAATATTCATTGATTTTTTATATATCTACCAAGAATGGTTAGGAAACATGATTCCATATGGTTGATTGTGGACCGAATCACGAAGTCGGCTCACTTAATCCCTATTCATGAATCCAATATGGTGAAAAACATTTCTAGTATCTACACTTAGGATGTTGTAAAGATGGATGGTGTTACTATTTCAGTTATTTCTAATAGGGACCCCAGGTTCACATCTCAGTTTTGTAATTCCTTTTAATAATCTCTTCAAACCCAATTTTCCATGAGCACAACTTATCATCCCCAAACAGATGAACAATTTGAATGGATGATCTAAACATTTGAAGACTTGGTGATAGCCCGAGTCATACATTTTGGAGACTCGTGATAGGAGAATGTATTTTTATTAGAGTTATAATACAATACAAGTTATTAGGTTTTTATACATATAGATTATTTTGAAGCATTGTATGGTCATCCTTTTCATTCTCCACTTTATTGGGTGAAAATGGGTGAGTCTTCACTTATCAAACCTTTCCTAGTGCATGCGACAATAGAGAAGATTTAGATGACCAGAAAGAGAATGGTGATGGATCAGAGTCATCAAAAATCTTATGTGGATCACTATTAATGACATTTATCATCTGAGGTAGCTGATTATGTTTTCTTGAGAATCTCTCTAAGGATGGGGAATCAACGTATTGGTAAATAAGGCAAGTTGTATCCTCAGTATATTAACCCCTTTGAGATACTTGAATGGGTGGGTGATGTGGCTTATCAGTTGACTTTACTGCCAAGGTTTAGATCAATGCACAATGTGTTCCATGTATCTAAATTAAATAAGTACCATAATGACCCTGACTATGTGATTTTATGGGACCATGTTGATCTTGAACTAGATGTTATGTTGATTCATGTGCTAGTATGGATTGTGGATAGAAAATAGAAGATCTTACATGGGAAAATAATCGGTTTAGTTTAGGTTTTATGGAAGCACTGCCATATTCAAGAAGAGACATGGGAATGTGAAAAGGAAATACAAGAGAAATGGCTCGAGCTCTTCCAAAACAACATTGGTTTTCGAGTTTCTGATGATGGGGTGAATGAAACACCCTTAGTTTCAGATAATTTACCCCTTTTTATGTAATTTTGAGCTTATATAAGTCTTGGGTTTAGTTTCAGGAGTTTCTTTGGGTTTTGAAGTGGTTTTAGAGGGAGTTATACTTTTTTTTGTGAAGGATATGTCATGGAGAATGGGGCTACAACATAGGTTTTTATGTCCCACAACATGGAGGCTTACATTGTGGTGTAGGGTCATGGGATGAGGGATTTCGAAGCCACTTACAATTTCATCCAGGCTACAACATGGAGAAGGGGATGAAACATAGCCCCAATATTTTGTTGATCTTTGCAGCATACAGGAAGAGGCTACGTCGTGGAGTTATGTTGGGTTGAGTTTAGTGGTTCTGCCTTTTATGGGGGTAACTGGGGTATGGTGCATGGGTTGCACTATGATCCGGTGTTGGGAGAATAATATACAGGGTGAGGTTTGCATCATGGTTCCCAGAGTCTAGTTAGCTGGGGGTGATTGTGGCATAGTGAAAAGGGTTGTGTCATAGTCTTAGGTAAAAACCTAATGATTGTGGTGTGGATGGGGGTTCTATGTCGTGGTCTGGTGATTCTACACAATAAAGTAGAAGGTTGCATTGTGGTCTTATTTTTCCATCCTAGGTATAAAATTCCTTCTATATATTTTCAATTTTTTTGATAGTATCTCTTCTATTCTTGACTTTTAGGGTTACCCTAGGTGTTTTCTGGCAATCTTTGACATCCAGAATCCAATTCCTTTGGATCTTTGGGCATTCAATCATGAAAATAAAAGGTTGTGATCCTATTTAGATCTCCTTAGTTTCTCTTGATCAAAACATAAACCGATATTGTAATACCTAGATATATATGGTTAGTGTTGTGTTGATGATATCCTCTTAGGTTTTAATAGAGAAATGGGAGGAAGGGTTGAGACCAGTGGAAATGTCTTCAATCCTTTATGTAAATAAATCTAGTTTGTGGTGGGTGGTTTTTCTATCATCTCTAATATTCTAGAACTTAGAGGTTTAGTTTTCGAAAAAGATTTTTTCTTGATTTCTCATGGTATATTTGTGTGATTTCATGAAGGAGCTATTTTGTTTTATGTTTTTCCATTTTTGAACATTGGATGGATTTTTGGAAAACCCTATGGGATTGTGATTTTAAAATGGAGATTATAAAATTATGGAATGGTTTTGATGGAAGCAATGAGTTTGATGAAATGTTTCAAAGGAATATTTTTTTGTGTAAATTTAATTGGCATGAGATTTGGCATCATTGGGTTAGCACATGTTTAATGGTAATGAAGTGTTGACGAGAAGTGTTATTATTCACGGTTGGATAAATTATGGACATTGAGTACCAACTTTAATTGAAACACCAAGATTGTGTGTATAGTTGTGTGTATATGGAAGGGTGTGTGTTTAACATGGGAATGGTTATGAAAAATGTGAATGAATGAAATTAATCTTGTTTATGGTTTTATCAAATGGATTTATCTTATAGCTTAATATAAATTATTTAATTGCTTTTCATCTATTTTCTATAAAATGTGGTAAATAGTTCTTATCCTAGTGGCATGTGTTGGGAAGTCTCTGAGAAATTTCTACTGAGTTTATACTCACCCCTAGCTAGGTCACTTTGGTATGTTTTCAGATGTTATACACTGAGACACAGGAAAAGGGAAGATATATTATTTCTCTAGTGATGCATCTTGATACTGTGGACATGGAAGGTGGGGTTAGAGCTTGGAGATGGTTTAAGTGGTACTTGGGATCATGTCACATTATTTCTTTGAGTCGTGTTGTCTTTTGGTTTTTCCTTTTTTATTCCATGTTCCATTTTCACTATGATATTGTGGTTTTGTTAGATTATTATTTGTTTTTTTATTTATACTCATGCATTATATATGAGGCTTGGATTTTTATGTTGTATGTTGTCTGTGTAACATCCTGGATCTGGATGCCCCTCAACTGGTGCCCCGTATGTAACGACCTGAAATTTTGAATAAATCTTGTTTCCTAATTTTGTGTGTTATTTTATTTTTCATACTCAACAAAACTATTTCATTTGATAACATGAGTATAATTAAAATGAGACTGTTGGGTTTTGACTATTATATGACCGTTAGTCAGTATGACCGTTGAAAACTGAATGTTGTGACTTTTGCCTCTAAATACAAGTGACCTTGGTTAATTAATATAGAAAGGAGATTCGATGGCCTCATCCAGTAGTCTCGGGCCAATCGAAGCCCATCTAATGGAACTTGGGAAGGAGGTAGCACCACTGGGCTTTTCTCTGGACCAAACCCAAGCCCAACTTCATCGTGTGAAGCTAGAACGGAATCACCTTCGCGAGAAGTTCAAACTGATAGAAATTACTGCTCATGCGATGTTGGCCGAGCCTCCCTCGGATTCTCTCACCTTATCACACCTTACACTTAGGTCCTATGCTGGTGTGATAAGGGGCTATGTAAGGAGACCATAACTGCCTTGTGTAATCCTTTGTTTTAAATAAAAATTTTGATTTCTTCTTATGATGAAGTTTATGAATTTTCAAATATCCGGATAAATATAGTATGCATATTTTTGGTGAATTTTAGAGAAAGGATATTTTAAAAAAATGTTTATGTCAACCTTAAATAATTAAAAATGTGTAACGATTTTCAAAAAATGGTCTTCTACAATTATGTTCAGTACGAAATTTAGAGTCTAATAAGATCAACTTAATTTTTGATGAATAGTAAATTATGAATAGTGATTTTATGCTTAGGATTAGTAATGTGACCAAATGGATTAGTAATCTCACTTAAATAAAGTATTAATATAATCTAGGCACCTTGATTAAGTAATGCGATTCAATAAAATGGTTAAATAGCAGTTTCATAAATTATTAGTCAAGTATTAGTTTTTTCAG
The DNA here is from genome assembly GCA_963277665.1 of Viscum album. Taxonomy (NCBI): domain Eukaryota; kingdom Viridiplantae; phylum Streptophyta; class Magnoliopsida; order Santalales; family Viscaceae; genus Viscum; species Viscum album. The sequence goes on from OY728152.1 coordinate 1,653,584,536, forward strand.
GTGAATAGTATTTTTTAATTAAAAATTAAATTAAAAATATTTATAAAAATATTTTTATAATATGGATTTCATTTTTGAACTCAGAGCATCGATATTATGTTAAGGTAATGTTTGGGGATTTTTCTGAGAAAAATGAATTTTCAATAAAGTGTATTTATTTAAAAATTAAATTAAAAATATTTAGAAAATTATTTTTATAAAACGGAGTTCATTTTTGAAATCAGAGCATCGATATTTGGTTAAGGTGAAATTTTGGGATTTTTCTGAGAAAGTTGAATTTTCGATGAATAGTGAAAATACAGTTTTAGGGTTTCAGTATGTTTAATGACATCATAACTGTGTCATGATGATGTCATGAGATATTTTAAGGTTTGGCCGACCAAATCTGATGAATTATTGTATGGGGGGACCCATGTGGCCAATACCATGGGAAAATACCATGGGCAAACCCATGATTTTTCCAAAACCACCAATGAGGTGTCCCTTGGCCATTAATGCCTTGTCCCCTCACTTTCCCTATAAATACCAAGCCATCCTCTCATCCATTCAACTCCCAACTCTCCACCAACGAAGATATGGTCTCATTACCTCCCAAGGAGTCCTCCCAAGGTTCCCCCAAGCCCTCAAGGTCCCAACCTTTGAGTTTTAAGAGTTATGTTTTAAGGTAAGGGATCCTACCTCTCTCTTCCTTTCAAGTAATCTCTTTTATGTCATTTATTTCATGCTCCATGATCTTATGTTGGAGGATGTTATTTTATATTAATCTTACTTCCCTTTTCATGTTCATATGATGAGAGACCCCCTCTTTCTCTCATCAATTCATTTTAAGAAAGTTTAAGTGGCGCTGTTAGGCTGCCGAATTTTTTAAAGGATTCTTTCACCTTTCTCATTTTTCAAAGTTCTACTTTCATGTCAAGTCTTTAAAGTTACTTTTTATTATGTTGGGGTATGATATCTATATCTATCATACTGATATTTTATGTTCATATGATGAGAGACCCTATTTGATCTCGTCAATTCATTTTTTTTAAGTTTAAGTGACGACGTTAGGCTGCCGAATTTTTAAGGGATTCTTTCACCCTTCTCATTTTCAAGTTCTATTTTATTGTCAAGTCTTTCAAGTTCCTTTTTCTTATGTTGGGGTATTATCTCTATATCTATCATACTGATATTTTATGTTCATATGATGATAGATCCTATTTGATCTCATCAATTCATTTTTTTGAAGTTTAAGTGATGCCGTTAGGATGCTGAATTTTCATAAGAGAAATCTTATTTTTGTCCTCCTTTCATGTTCTTAATTTCATATGGTATATCTTTAAAAATTCATTACCATGTTCTTAAATACTTTGTATTCTGTCCCCCTACTGTTTTATGGATCATCTATGAGTGGGTGACCCATGTCCCCTCTCTTTTCAATGTTTTCTAAAACCTCATAACATAGCCATTATGCTGCAGAATTTCCATCTCAAAATGTCTCTCTCTTATTCTCAAATTCATTTATTTTATTAAGTGAATACTCAAATCTCTTTATTATAAAGGGGTATTCACATATATACCAAAATTTTCTATTTTAAATTCTGGGATTTACATACATGAGACCCACTTTCCCTTTATGTGGGTTTAAAGTGACATAAAGATCATGTCTTTAAAGCAATTTTTAAAACGTTATGATTATGAAATGAAACCCATTCCTTTTATGCTATATGGGTTGTTTATGAAATTATTGATGATTATATATGTGTATCACATGATAATAAATACATGTTAAGGGTGCGCCCTGATAGCGCTCCAATGCATTGGGTAAATACTTAATCTCTAGAGATGACCATTTTGACTGATACCTTGGTGAATAACATTGGTAATTTTTAATGACACCTTGGGGATGGACCTTGGTGAAACGGAAATGATTGTATTTGTTAAATGTTTTAGCCACATATTCAAGTTATGAAATACGTTATTTTTATTATGATATGCCTCATGATTTCATTCTCATGCCTTAAAGTTCTTTTCATGACTTTATTGATGTATCTCAAGTTCTCATGTAAAATGTTTCCCTTGTTTCCCTTACTGGGACTTTTTCTCACCCTTTCCTTTGATGTATGCTCCCAGGTTATGAGATGCCGTAATGAACTTAGGATGAACAAATGAAGAATACTTTAAAGTGTTTAAGAAGAATGTTTTATGTTTTCATGTTTTAAGTTCCTGGTTTCCAAGACACTAAACCTTAAAGATCCTCAGTTTTGTAAAATGTAATGAAAGTTTATGTGATAAAAAGGCGGGATGCTATAGTTGGTATCAAAGGATGGTGTAGTTATTTTTGGAAATTATGATATGAAAACTTTAGGAATAACCCTATATAAAAGTTTAAATATAGGAAATCTTCCTGGTATTTTGATGAGTATTGAGTAAGGGGTTGCCAAGCAAATACATCCTTGTCTGGATACGAGCAGGTAGAGGTGGCTCTGGCACAGATGTACATAGGGGTAAAACCCAAAAACATCGCTTTGAGCTAGACTTGAATAGGAACTGGTACATGACAATGGGCCTTACTTCACTCTTGGTTACGACACTCCTGGGGGATATGCTTTGGTAAATTCATAAGCTTAGTATGAACCATTATTAAAGGAACAAAGATAATATAAAATAAAGATTCACATAAGAATATATGATCATGGATAACCTATATTGAGACCTAGGGGATCACAAGTTAGGGTATACTTTTCTTCTACAAGTTTATCCTTCTATTCTTTAAGTTTTCTTTTCATGATTATTAGCTAAGTATTTAAGCCCCCTAATTATACGTTCTTTTCTTAGTTAATGGAGGGAAATGGAAGAGCATGTCCCAACAACCAATGTGATATGAAATGTGACGATTGCCCTATTAATGTGACAGATATGACGAAAGATCAAGTTGAACGTATTGTGATTATGCCAAACCAACTATCAAAAATCACAATTAATAATTGGTACCTAGTTGAATGCCCAAATTCATCAAGGAAGAAGAAGACAAAGTCTCAAGGATGTTCATCTGATAAAGTTGATAAGGGAAAGAAGACCCAATTTCTTTTTTTGAAAAATGTGTGGGAAGAGGCACCAAGGAGAGTGTCACAAAGGAACTGGGAGATGTTTTAAGTGTGGTAAGATAGGGCATAAAGTAGGAAATTTCTTTAAAAAAATGGATAATGTGATGAATGGAGATAAGGTTTGATCTAATGTACCTTATACATTTCGATGTCGTAAATGTGGAGAAGTTAGACATTATCCAAGGAAATGATCTCTTGGAATGGATGAGAATCATGATGAGAATCAACAATCTTCGAGGACAAGGGAACAATTCATGTCCTATGCTGAGATGGATCATGATGAATAAAGTACATGTAACTTCTTCGCAATAATTGTCTATGTCATGTTGTATTTTAGTTCGTTCTCTATGAGCATATATTTTATGTTTTCTAAGATCATCGAGTCACTACCTAAGATGATTTTATATAATTAAGGAAAAAATTTATTGTTATGTACCACATGTTGATATAGTGAAGTTGTTCTTCTTAAAAAAAGGGTGATTAGGGGATTAAAAGATGATTATTATTTTGGAAGATGTTCACTATTTTGGGAACCCTATTTTATCGAGGTAAATAGATTACTACGGTATTTTCTTTGAGGAGTAAAGGTTGACTTATATTTTGAAGAATCGATGAATTTAAGGTGGACTTATAATAATCTAGGTTACTTATGGAAATGATTAACCTATCTTGGGTAAAATATGTTTAGGTTAGATACTTTTGTTATAAGATGTTAGGAGTGGTTGATGTTGTTTGGAGATGAACGATGAAGTTTATTTTGGAAGACTATGTTATCAAATCCTTCTTGTATTTGGGTTTCAATCTTAGTTTGGTTTATTTTGAGAAATTTTAAGGACAATTATTTATATAATGGTCTATGATGAACTTTGGGTAGTACCGTGGAACTTTGAAGATTTAAAGTAGTTTCCCTTCCTCTAGGGTTCTTTCTTTTGGAAGAGTTATTTTATCTTACCCTTTATATTTTTGGGATAATGTTTAAAGATATAAGAAATAGATAGTTAATCTTTGGTGGATTATGTGATTATCTATAAGATGATTCTTGTGATTTGATGAGACAAAGTAGTTTTGAATGCTCATCGTTTGGAGAAAAGATTAATTTTGGTAGAAACTTATTAAAGAATAAAACTCTACTTGAAGGTAGGTATATTTCCTTATGTTTTTATTCTATGTAGTAAATTAATTCCTCAAAATTATTAAAAGGAACGTAAAACAAAAACGTTGTTGGTTTAAGTTTCCTACTGGGTAATCAAAGACCGTTTACACACATCACAAGTTTGTGATTTTCTTGTGGTTAACTTTCTCCTAATAATGTTTTCTATCACTCTCCCTCAGAACTTGACCCTTTGTTTTTTCTTCCATATCCATGTTTTCCTACATGGAATCCTAGTATGGGTTAACTCGAGTGGCCTTTGTACTTCCTTTTCTTTCTTTTAAAGTAATAGTGTTACTGACTCTTTTTTCGATGTGGGACTTTCAATGAAATTTCAAAACCCAATTTTAAAAAAAATTGTGAGGACGCAATTTCTTAAGGGGGGAAGATTGTAACGACCCGAAATTTTGAATAAATCTTGTTTCCTAATTTTGTGTGTTTTTTTATTTTTCATACTCAACAAAACTATTTCATTTGATAACATGAGTATAATTAAAATGAGACTGTTGGGTTTTGACTATTATATGACCGTTAGTCAGTATGACCGTTAAAAACTGAATGTTGTGACTTTTGTCTCTAAATACAAGCGACCTTGGTTAATTAATATAGAAAGGATATTCGATGGCCTCATCCAGTAGTATCGGGCCAATTGAAGCCCATCTAATGGAACTTGGGAAGGAGGCATCACCATTAGGCTTTTCTCTGGACCAAACCCAAGCCGAACTTCATCGTGTGAAGCTAGAATGGAATCGCCTTCACGAGAAGTTCAAACTGATAGAAATTACTACTCGTGCGATGTTGGAAGAGCCTCCCTCAGATTCTCTCACCTTAGCACACCTTACACTTAGTTCCTATGCTGGTGTGATAAGGGGCCATGTAAGGAGACCGTAACTGCCTTGTGTAATCCTTTGTTTTAAATAAATTTTTTGATTTCTTCTTATGATGAATTTTATGAATTTTCAAACGTTCGGATAAATATAGTATACATATTTTTGGTGAATTTTATAGAAAGGATATTTTTAAAAAATGTTTATGTAAACCTTAAATAATTAAAAATGTGTAACGATTTTCAAAAAATGGTCTTCTACAATTATGTTTAGTACAAAATTTAGAGTCTAATAAGATCAACTTAATTTTTAATGAATAGTAAATTATGAATAGTGATTTTATGCTTAGGATTAGTAATGTGACCAAATGGATTAGTAATCTCACTTAAATAAAGTATTAATATAATCTAGGCACCTTGATTAAGTAATGTGATTCAATAAAATGGTTAAATAAGGGTTTCATAAATTATTAGTCAAGTATTAGTTTTTTTGGGTGAATAGTGTTTTTTAATTAAAAATTAAATTAAAAATATTTAGAAAATTATTTTTATAATATGTATTTCATTTTTGATCTCAGAGCATCGATATTATGTTAAGGTAATTTTTGGGGATTTTTCTGAGAAAAATGAATTTTCAGTGAATAGTGTATTTATTTAAAAATTAAATTAAAAATATTTAGAAAAATATTTTTATAAAATGGAGTTAATTTTTGAAATCAGAGCATTGATATTTGGTTAAGGTGAAATTTTGGGATTTTTCTGAGAAAGTTGAATTTTTGATGAATAATGAAAATACAGTTTTAGGGTTTCAGTATGTTTAATGACATCATAACTGTGTCATGATGACGTCATGAGATATTTTAAGGATTGGACGACCAAAGGTGATGAATTATTTTATGGGGGGACCCATGTGGCCAATACCATGGGCAAATACCATGGGAAAGCCCATGGTTTTGCCAAAACCACCAATGAGGTGTCCCTTGGCCATTAATGCCTTGTCCCTTCACTTTCCCTATAAATACCAAGCCATCCTCTCATCCATTCGACTCCCAACTCTCCCCCAACGAAGCTATGGCCTTATTACCTCCCAAAGAGTCCTCCCAAGGTTCCCCCAAGCCCTCAAGGTCCCAACCTTTGAGTTTTAAGAGTTACGTTTTAAGGTAAGGGATCCTACCTCTCTCTTCCTTTCAAGTAATCTCTTTTATGTCATTTATTTTATGCTACATGCTCTTATGTTGGAGGATGTTATTTTATATTCCTCTTACTTCCATTTTCATTTTCATATGATGAGAGACCCCCTATTTCTCTCATCACTTCGTTTTAAGAAAGTTTAAGCGGCGCCGTTAGGCTGCCGAATTTTTTAAAGGATTCTTTCACCTTTCTCAATTTTCAAAGTTCTACTTTCATGTCAAGTTTTTCAAGTTCCTTTTTATTATTTTGGGGTTTTATATATATGTATATCATACTGATATTTTATTTTCATATGATGAGAGACCCTATTTGATCTCGTCAATTCATTTTTTTGAAGTTTAAGTGACGCTGTTAGGCTGCCGAATTTTTAAGGGATTCTTTCACCCTTCTCATTTTCAAGTTCTATTTTCTTGTCAAGTCTTTCAAGTTCCTTTTTATTATGTTGGGGTATGATCTCTATATCTATCACACTGATATTTTATGTTCATATTATGAGAGACCCTATTTGATCTCGTCAATTAATTTTTTTGAAGTTTAAGTGACACCGTTAGGCTGCCGAATTTTCATAAGAGAAATATTATTTTTTTCCTCCTTTCATGTTCTTCATTTCATATGGTATATCTTTAAAACTTCATTAACATGTTCTTAAATCCTTTTTATTCTGTCCCCCTACTGTTTTATGGATCATTTATGAGTGGGTGGCCCATGTCCCCTCTCTTTTCAATGTTTTCTAAAACATCGTAACATAGCCGTTGTGCTGCATAATTTCCGTCTCAAAATGTCTCTCTCTTATTCTCAAATTCATTTATTTTATTAAGTGAATACTCAAAGATCTTTCTTCTAAAGTGGTATTCACATATATACCAAAATTTTCTATTTTAAATTCTGGGATCTACATACATGAGACCCGCTTTCCCTTTCTGTGGGTTTAAAGTGACATAAAGATCATGTCTTTAAAGATGTTTTTAAAACGTTATGATTATGAAATGAAACCCATTCCTTTTATGCTATATGGGTTGTTTATGAAATGATTGATGATGATATATGTGGATCACATGATAATAAAGAAATTTCAAGGGTGCGCCCTGATAGCGCTCCAATGCATTGGGTAAATACTTAATCTCTAGAGATGACCATTTTGACTGATACCTTGGTGAATAACCTTGGTAATTTTTAATGACACCTTGGGGATGGACTTTGGTGAAACGGAAATGATTGTCTTTGTTAAATGTTGTAGCCACATCTTCAAGTTATGAAATACGCTATTTTTATTATGATATGCCTCATGATTTCATTCTCATGCCTTAAGTTCTTTTCATGACTTTATTGATGTATCTCAAGTTCTCATGTAAAATGTTTCCCTTATTTCCCTTACTGGGCCTTTTGCTCACCCTTTCCTTTGATGTATGATCCCAGGTTATGAGATGCCGTAATGAACTTAGGATGAACAAATTAAGAATCCTTTCAAGTGTTTAAGAAGAATGTTTTATGTTTTCATGTTTTAAGTTCCTGGTTTCCAAGACACTAAACCTTAAAGATCCCCGGTTTTGTAAAATGTAATGAAAGTTTATGTGATAAAAGGCGGGATGCTATACCGTACCCGATTGTCCACATGACTTCAATCACATTTTCCTGAATGCTAGAGGCTACCGACTAGCAGCAAGGGCCTAGGGTGTGATAGTGGGGAAACTATGACCTCATTGGCAGAGTGTAACATAATGAAATCAATAATGATACAATCACTACGGGAAAATGGCCTTTTGCGACGGGTTATTTGCGACGGGATCTATTCCCATCGCAAATAGTTCGTCGAAGTGATTATTTGAGACATACCCCTAATCCCATTGCAAATAATTAGTTTTTTGCGATGGGATTAGGGGTCTCGTCGCAAAAGGTTTGGCGTGGTGTGGTGCAGATTGCGTGCCAAACCGTGGGAAGGGTATTTGCAACGGGGGGGCCTCCCTGTCGCAAATACCCAACGACGGTAAATACTATCGGCGACGGGGAGGCACCCCCCATCGCAAATACCCCGCAACGGTAAATACTATTTGCGATGGGATCTGCCCCATCGCAAATAGTGTGTCGGCAGGTCACTATTTGCGACAGGTCATGTCGCAAATACCCTTTTAATCGCCGGTAGTAATTAATGCGGTCGAAGGTATTTCCGATGGGAGTCCCGTCGCAAATAGTACCGTCGTAAATAATCTAACATATATATACCCCATCCATTATTTTCATTCTTCCTCTCAATTCCTACTTTCTCTCTCTCTCTACACTTTAATTTTAGAGTTAAAATTTATCTGAGTTGAATTTTTTTTTATGAACAAGTTTTGAAGTCGTCTACACCTATAAAAGATCAAGTTTAAAGGTATTTATTTTTTATTTAATTTAATATTTATTTCATTTTTTTATATTAATTTTAATTATTGTTAATCAATTGTAATTAAATTAGATTTAGATTGTTTTTGTCATCAGTATTTATTTGTAATAATAAATTGAAATTATGAGTACTAATTATTAATAATTAGTAGTAATTAGGAATTATTAATGATAATTAGTAATGAATATAAATAATTAGCAGTAATTAGTATTTAGTAGCGATAATTTGAGGCAATTTGCATTAATTAATAGTAATTAACGCTAATTAGTAATAATTAGTGGTAATTAGTAATAATTAAGAATAAATAGTAATAATTTGTAAAAAATAGTAATAAATACTAATAATTAGTAATAAATACTAATAAATACTAATAATTAGTAATAAATACTAATAAATACTAATAAATACAAATAAATACAAATAAATACAAATAATTATTAATAATTACTAACAATCCCTAACAATTACTAATAAATAGTAATAAATAGTAATACATAGTAATAAATAGTAATAATTAGTAATAAATAGTAATAAATAGTATTAATTAGTATTAATTGGTATTAATTAGCATAAATTAGTAAATAATTAACAAAAATTAGTAATAATTAGCAATAATTAGCTATAATTAGCAATAAATACTAATAAATACTAACGAATACTAATAAATACTAACAAATAGTAATAATTAGTAATAATTAGTAATAATTAGTAATAATTAGCAATAATTAGTAATAGTTAGCAATAATTAGAAATAATTAGAAATAATTAGCAATAGTTAGCAATAGTTAGCAATAGTTAGCAATAATTAGCAATAGTCAGAAATAGTTAGCAATAGTTAACAAGCAATAATTAGCAAGCAATAATTAACAAGAAATAATTAGCAATAATTAGTAATAATTAGCAATAATTAGCAATAATTACTAATAATTAGCAATAATTAGCAATAATTAGCAATAATTAACAATAATTAACAATAATTAGCAATAATTAGAAATAATTAACATTAATTAGCAATAATTAGCAATAATTAGAAATAATTACTAATAATTACTAATAATTAGCAATAATTATCAATAATTAGTAATAATTAGCAATAATTAGCAATAATTAACAATAATTAGTCATAATTAGTAATAATTAGCAATAATTAGCAATAATTAGCAATAATTAGCAATAATTAGCAATAATTAGCAATAATTAGCAATAATAAGTAATAATTAGCAATAATTAGTAATAATTAGCAATAATTAGCAATAATAAGCAATAATTAGCAATACTTAGCAATAATTAGCAATAATTAGAAATAATTACTAATATTTAGTAATAATTAGCAATAATTAACAATAATTAGCAATAATTAGCAATAATTAGCAATAATAAGCAATAATTAGAAATAATTAGCAATAATTAACAATAATTATTGATAATTAGCAATAATTATAAATAATTATCAATAATTAGAAAATTAGAAATAATTAGAAATAATTATCAATAATTAGAAATAATTAATAATAAATAGGGATAACTGTAATAAATTGTAAGAACTTGGAACAATTTCCAGTGGATTGGTGACACTCCTTTTTTCTCGATGACTCTTCTACTTTCAACTCTCACTAACTCAAAACATTATAAAAAATGTGATTCTACGTATGCATATCCAATCTTGTATGTACGAAATTGAATATACATTCATAGGACTACATTTTTTATAATGTTTTCAGGAAGTGGTAGTTGCAAGAAGATGATTGATCAATGAAAAAGGGGCTCTTTTGTCTGACAGCTCATTTACTTGCATCTTTCTCACACTAAAATCACAATGAAGAATCTGGTCGGAGGTACGCTTATGCATTCTTGTATGCACGAGAATGGATATGCGTACCTCCGAGCAGATTCTTCATTGTGATTTTAGTGTGAGAAAGTTGCAAGTAAATGAGCCGTCAGACAAAAGAGCAGTCTTCAATCCTCTGGAAATTGTGTCGCCTGTAATTAGTGGTAATTAGTAAGAAGTAGTTGTAATTATTTATCTTATTTTTTTTGGATAGTGTTTTTATTATTTAAAATTATTCAAAAATAGTAATGATTTTATATTTTGTAAAAAAATATGGAACAAGGAAGTCAAAAAAATTCATTATTAGATGACCATGCTTAGATAAATCAACACAAAAATCCAATCGGTTCTGGTTTAAATCATTTATATATTGAGGGTGTTCAAGCTTTCTTATCATTTGCATCATCAAAACCAGAATTTGTTTCAGAAGGCACAATTAAGTGTCCTTGTAAAAAATGTGCTCTGATAACATTTGACACATTTGATAATGTTGGGTGACATCTCTTGCATTTTGGTTTTCAACTAGATTATTTTTTTTGGTATCAACATGGTAAACGCAGTTCTAGAGAAGATACTAATAATCTAATTCCAGATCCATCATGGTTTCAAAATTTAGTACATGATGTTGCAGGTCTATCTATTCAATAAACTGAAACTCGGGATGATATTGATTTAACTCCTGAGTTGGTACCATCTGAATTTTATGAGTTGTTGAGGTTTTCTAAGGATGCATTATATCATGGTTTCAAGATAAGAAAATTAGAAGTGGTTGTGAAATTTATGGCTATTAAATCAGATAATGGAATGTAAAACAACTTTTTTGATCAAATATTTTCTTTTGGTTAAAACACTATTAACTGAAAGAAATGTGTTGCCTATAAATTACTATGAGAGCAAGAAACCAGTTCATAATCTGGGCCTTAGTTATCAGAAGATTCATGCATATGCAAATGATTGCATCTTATATTCTGGTGAAAACCAGTCATTGCAAAGTTGTCTGACATGTGGACAATTAAGGTATAAAGAAACTCAACCGGGGAAGTCTGAATTGATTCCTATAAAATAGTTGAGATATTTCCCACTTACACCTAGTTTTCAGCATTTATTTATGTCTCAGAACATAGTGACAATGATTTCATGGCACAAAACCAAGATTTCAACTGGTAAAAGCTTGAATCATCCATCTGATGGTGATTCATGGAAACATTTTGACTGAGTGCATCTGTTTTTTGCTTTAAAAGCACGAAACATGCGATTGGGTCATTCTATTGATGGTTTCTATCCGTTTGATTCTTATGGTAGTCATTATTCATATTGGACTATCTTTATAACTCCATACAATTTACCTCTATGGATGTTGATGAAGGAGCCTTATATCTTTTTGACCTTATTAATCCTAGGACATCTGAAAAAGAATATTGATGTTTATTTGAAACCATTGATTGATGAGTTAAATTCATTATGGAGTAATGGTGTTAGTATATATGATGTTGCTGCAAAACAAAATTTCCAACTAAAAGCTACATTGATATAGAAAATTAGTGACTTCCTGGCATATGGAATGTTATCTAGTTGGAGCACACATGGTCCAAAATCATGTCTTTACTGTATGAGAGACAACAAAGCATTTATGCTCGTCAATGGAAAAAAAACTTGATATTTTGACTGTCATCGAAAATTTCTTCCAACCCATCATCCTTTTTATAGGAACAAATCTCATTTTAGAAAAGGCACAATTAAAAGTGATGGACCTCCAAAAATGATCTCAAGTACAAAGTTAAAATCAGTTGTATTTCTATTACCTCCCATCACATTTGTACTAATAATAAACTAATAGAAAATTCATGGCTTTGGGAAAGAACACAATTGGATAAAACGGAACATTTTTTGGGATCTTCTATATTGGTCTGATTTGTTAGTCCACCACATGTTGGATGTCATGCATATTGAGAAGAACTATTTTGATAATTTATTTCATATAGTTTTGGATACATCAGGTAAGACCAAAGATAATATAAAGGCACAATTAGATCTTGCCCAAATTTTCAGGCGACCATAACTTGAACTATTTGAAAATGTCAGATCATAAAGGTTAATGAATCCAAAAATAGATTATAAACTATCCAAAGAAAGTCACTTATTATTTTGTCAGTGGATTATAGATTTGAGACTTCCAGATGTCTATGATTCCAATTTGGGAATATGTGTTAAGAATGGTCATATTACCTAATTAAAAAGTCATGATTATCATGTTATAATGGAAATACTTATGCCGATTGGATTAAGAGGTTTGTTGAATTCTATGATTTGGGATTCAATAACAGACATATCATATTTTTTGATATATTTGTGTAGAGAAAATAGACTATGATGCACTAAGAAAACTGGAAGAAGATATTGTTTTAATTATATGTAAACTGGAAAAAATCTTCCCGTCGACTTTCTTTGAATCAATGGAACATTTGATATTAAATTTTCCACATGAAGAAAAATGTGGAGGTCCGGTACAGTTTCGATAGATGTACCCATTCAAGAGATGCATGTAGAAATCGAAGAAAAAAGTACGTAACAAAGCATCAGTTGAAGGCTCAATTACTGAAGCTTATTTGCAAGAGGAAATTTCTTTTTTATGCTCTCATTATTTTGAATATGAATATATCTCAAAACAAAAATGCATGGGAAGAAATGAGGGGAATTTTGATGTTGAAATGGACAATAAATTATCAGTTTTTAATCAGCTAGAGATTGGCTTCAGTGGAGTTCATGAACGATGGATTTCAGATGATGAACATCACAGAGCTCATACATATGTTCTTATCAACTGTGAAGAAATAACATCATTTGTACTATGAGTGATTCTATAAATTATTCTATAATTTATGTTGTAGTAATTAAACTTATTTTATTTATAGGTTATATGATAATCATATCAAGAAACATCTTCCACAAATTACATTAGCAGATTTTGAAGAACGCCGTTAAAAAAAATTCTCAATGGTTTCAAAAACTGGTAACATAAATTATTGATGGTTTAACATATCAATTTAGTTTATTATTTATTATATTGATAATTGTTTTACAATTTTTTAGGTGTCTCAACATGTTGATAAAATTGATAAGTGGCTGTGTATATTGAGTAACCCACCATCCAAAATGGTTAAATCTTATAATGCATATGTGGTGAATGATTTTCGATTTCATACACATGCATATGGGGAATCAAAAAAAAATAATGAACAATGGAGTTTACTTGAGAGAATCTCATCATAGAGAAATTGAAGTTTAATTTTACGACATACTGGATGAAATTATTGAACTATGTTATCTAGGACAAAATTACATAACAATGTTTAAATTTTGGTGGTTGGATACTGAGAGAGGATTGCATGTTCATTCGACTCATGGAATCATTGATATTAAATATAAAAGTCTTAGTACAGTAAATAAACCATTTTTATTGGCTCAAAAAGTACATCAAGTTTATTACACAAAGTACCATGCTACTTCAAGAGACCTGAGTGATTGGTGGAGCATAATAAAAATGAAATCTTGGGAAAATCAGTTTACTCAAAGTGAATGTGGTTCTACTAAAGTGCAAGGAATTTAAATTTTTCAAGAGACTACTCAAAATGCATCTTTTTCACAAAGATACATGAATATTGATGATGAAACCCTACAATTAATGGTCGATGATGAAGATGATGTTAATGATTTTACAAATGAATTTGAAATAGAAAGAGATGATGAAACTAAAACTCATATGGATATTGATAATGCTGAGGAGGAATATGAAGAAATTGACATTGTCAGATATGAAGATGATGATGAAGGTGAAAATTGACACAGTTAAATGCTGGTTATAATCATAACTAATATATATCTATATATAATAGTTATTTTTAACTATTTTCTAACAAAAATCATTTTGTGTTTCATATGGATGATGATCTATTTCGTCAATTGTAGGAGGATGATCTACCTTTGGATGAGGAGGATTTAGGATCATCTGACCCTCAACCTACTGGTGGTTCAGGGGGTACGCGAAGGGGGTGTGATCTTTCATGACTGATGATTCCTAACATTATCCCCAAGTGACATCCACGTCTTGGCTTCGATCCATGTACGCAGAGGTATGGTAACTTGTGTATTTTAGTTAGATTTCATCAATTTATTTATATGCTAATTGTTTTATTATTTGTTATTTTTCACAGTTTTGTGTATATAGCTGTTGGACAGGGGAGTGCTATCTTGAAAGATTATTTTTCTCAACCATGGATCACATGGGAATAAATTCCTATTGATGTGCAGCTCGGCATGTTCGATCATTGGCTGGTACGTAAATAAATAATATTTATTTTGAAATTTATTTCATTAATAACTTGATATTATAAATTATTTGTAGGTTTTATAGTATCCCATTGATGATAGAATTCATGACGATATCTACGCGAAATGAGAGGTTTCTATGCATGACCATTTCCGTTATTTTTTACACAATTTGAGAAGGACAACCATGAAGAAAGTAAGAGTGAAAATATTTGATGATTCGTTTAGAGCCCACCGACCAGAGTACATTTCATCTCATGTTTGTGATGAATTATGTTCACACTGGTTGGGTGGTGGATTTCAGAGGATACCTTCATTGGGCCGACAAAACCAGGGGAGATAGGAGGTGACACATAGAGTTGGTATTCGTACATTCAGTACGCATTGAGAGAATCTGGTAAGTAATTTTTTTTAAATATTTTCTATAACTTTAAATATAAACATTTTATTTTATATTCATATAGGTAGTCGAGAATCCTGATATTATGGAGTACGAAGTTTATCGGAGGATGTACAGTGATCTAGCCACTGAAGATATTAGAGGTGATCGCCAGTGTCAGATTGTGGTTAGTATTATTTATTTTTTAGTTTGAAAATTAACTGCATATAATATTTTCACTATTTTAATTTAAAATTGTAAATGAAGGAGTCATATGAGGCCATGACCTCTTAGACACATGCTGAGAGTCAGGCTGAGATGGATGATCAGACTAGTTCCCACCATTTTGATGAGGTGACATGGATGCAGGTGACCCAGTATGGCTTCGAGAAGGGCCGAGTAGTTGGTATCAGCTCTCATTTGACTCATGGGAATTATTATGGTACTACTACGATGTCGGTGTCCAACTCAAGAGGAGCTCATAGAGATACATCATCTTCTGGATCATAGTATCAGGAGCAGCTGCAAGCTCAGAGTGAGCTTATAGAGAGTTTGCGTAAGTAGCAGGAAGAGATATGTCAGCAGTAGCAATAGCAACATCAGTATGTGGAGGAGATGTGTCGATGGCAGCAACAACATCACAAACACATGGAGTACATGCGTCTTCTGACTCGTAGTTTAGGGATGGAGTTTCCTCCACCATATCCTCCAGCTCCACCACCTCCTCCAGAAGACTATCCCCCCAATGATTTTTTTAATGTTAAAAACATTTGAATTCAAAGTTTGTTGTAATATTAACTATTTAAAGTTTCTTTCTTTTATATTGGTGTGAATACTGCATATTTTTTTTTTAATATTTTAATATTTTATTATTTATTATTAGTATTATATTTTTTAATGTTTGTTTATTTTACTAATAATAATAATAATATTTTATTATTTTTTATATATTTTTTACGAATATTGAGAATTTTAATATTTTATAATTTTTTATTATTTTAATAATATCATTATTATTTTTTCATAAATATTAATAACAATAATAACATTATTATATTATTAGTATTATTTTATTATTAATATTATAATAATATAATTTTTTTATATTATTAATATTAGTATTATTATTATATAATATTATATTATTTATATTAACAGTATTAATAGTAATATTATTTTATAATATTAATTTATCATAATTTTATTGAATATTATATTATTTTATTTTATTAAGTATTTCCGACGGGAACCCGTTGCAAATGGTTTATATATTTTTTAAATAACCATTTGCGATGGGAAAACCGGGCCCGTCGCAAATATATTTTTGCAACGGGCCCGTTGCAACATGTTTTTATATATATAATATATATAATTGGAAAACTATTTGAGACAGGCAAACAGGACCATCGAAAATACCTTTTTGCGACGGGACCATCGCAATAGGTTTTTATATATATAATATATATAATCGAAGAACTATTTACGATGCTGTTTTCTGCAACGGGCTATTTGTGATGGGACCCTGTCGCAAAAGAGCATTTGTGATGGGATCCCGTCGCAAATAGCTTGTCGCAAATACCTCAAATTCCAATAGTGAATAGCGGAAACAGTAAACAACATACAACTAAAATAAACAGCAAAAGACTAATAAGATAAATAACTAAGCATCATTCAATACAAAAGATGATGTAACATGTCACATGTTCTAGGAAAGTATCCAAATAGGATACATTGTAGTCAGATACAAGATATAATACTAAGGTACAAAATACAAAAGAAAACTCAGAAGTATCGTAAGTCTCAGCTTGGTCTCATGCTCTCTTGCTCCTAAACATCAAATCAAGTACCAGTAGAAGGGAAATTTCCCTTATCAACACCTATAACAATATAATCTTTTTAGGCCCAAAAGCATGACCAAAATAGGGTGTGAGAAATAAATCCCAGTAGGCAACCACCCAAGATCTGTTCCTATCTGTCAGCGAGTATATGCAAAAGGTAGTGTACAAAAAAAAGTAGTAAAATAGGAAGTACTCAAAAGTAAACAATCCTACAAGTCCTATTTTCCACTTTCATTCATTATGTTTAGTTCAACCATTCAATTGCATTGAATTATATGTCTCAAGATCCATTCTAAGCCTGTAAATCCCCCATATAAAGGATACACAATATATACCTCAGAAGGATATCTAAATAAGTAAAGTGAGGACTAAATCCAATCTTATGCTTTGGCTTGGCAGACACATCATAATCCATTCTGTTTCAATATTCAATTCAACACCTCACCTACAGGCATATAAAAAACCCCACCCGCAGGAATAACCAATCCTCTCCCATAGGCATAACAAACACTTTCCCGCAGGCATAACAAACCCTCGCCCATAGGCATAATAAGTCCTCACCTACAGGCATAACAGGTCCTTGCTCGCAGGAATAACGGTCAAATAGGGTCGAGCCTAGTATATAATCATTTCAACATAATACACAACACATGTAAATTACACTATTAAATGGTTAACATAATAAGAACTCATGTGGGAATCATACATAATAAGCAACAAGTTAATTAAACTATCACAATGCTTAAACAATTATGCTCACATGGGTAATCCCTATTACAATCCTAACGTGTAATCTAAAAATTATAAGTCTTAAAAAATAATAGTAATAACATGGGGAAAAGGGAAAAAACACTAATCTGAAGCCCTTAATCTATCCAATTGCAATTTAACCCAACTGAAATATCATTATAATTCAATTAATTTTTAACAAACCAAATAGGAAAAAACAAGGCTTTCCTCTTAGACAACCTAGGACAAATGACCACAAATGAAAATTTAAGGAAAACACACCCATGGGGTGGCCCTAATTCATGGAAATAAACATTACACATGAATAATAACACATATTCAATTACCTAAACATCATTAGGAAATAACATGAGTCAAAAATAAATCAAAGTTAAATCCAAAAATGGGTGCATGACACTTCGGCTCATATATTCATCTCAACAATTAATGAGAGCCACCAGACCACCTACCTTGTCCTCGTGTGATTATCCTTGTCCAACATCAACCTTTAATTCAGGCTAGAACAAAGTAGATCTACAAAATGAGACAAAATTCTTAATGTTTGATAACTTTTTCAATAGAAAAAATCATGAAGAACGACTCAATAGGAATCGATAGCTTACCTATTGGATTCAAATGCATCTGACGGTGATCGAAATGGAGTTCAGACAGACAATCAGGAGCCACAATGAGCTTCGACAGAGCTACATGTGATACCCAGCAAGCCCTCTGTCCAAATGATAGAAAAACAGTTCTACTACTCATTTTACCCCAAAAAATAAACCACATGGCGTGTACTAATAGGCTATACGCTATGTAAGTACAAAAACTTCCCCCCTCCATCGAATCCCCTTACATGCCATGTTCAACCATACACGGGTAAGTTACATGGCGTGTACTAATAAGTACATGATGTGTAACCACCAAGTTTGGCTGTGTAAGGCCCAAAGCCAAAATTTAACCCCTTTAACTATTTTTACTCTTATATAAACCAAAAATAAAAGATTCTTACCTCAAAATAAGAACTAGGTTATTTAAAAATCCCCCCCTTAAATCAATTTATCCCCGAATTTCACTTCTAAGGGTGGTGAAGAAATATCTAAGAATAACTCCAGCCACTGAGTACGTATATTGGCCTCCTGCTCCCAGGTCTTGTCCTACACTCGGCCATGCTGCCATAGCACCCGTTCTAGTGGAACTGACCAGACTTGGAGAACCTTCATGCTACGATCCACAATACAAATTGGATACTCCTCAAAGGATGCATCAACTTGAAGCTTAACCTCCTCAGGCTGAAAAACATGAGATGAGTATGAAATGTAATGTCGCAGCTGTGAAATGTGGAAAAAATCATGCATAGCCCTGTACCTATGAGGTAACTACAATCTATAGGCAAACAGATTGACCCTATTGAGAATCTCAAATAGATCGACGTATCTCGATGAAAGCTTACCCTATCCCCTGATCCTCTTGTGTCCCAACCTCAGTGCGACACGTAGGAAAACTTGATCCCCGACCTCGAACTCCAAAGGTTGTCTATGTAAATCGATGTATGATTTTTGACGATACTACTCAGTAACCATTCGCTTTCGAATCAACTGAACTTGCTCAGTGGTCTCCTGGACAAGATGAGGTCCCAACATAGCTGTCTCTCCTGCCTCCATCCAACACAGGGGTGGTCGGCATGGACTACCGTATAAAGCCTCATATTGATTCATTTGAAAAGTATCCTGAAAGCTATCATTATAGGAAAATTCAACCAAGGGTATGTGTCTCACCCAAGAACCCTTGAAATTAAGGACACATGCCCAAAGCTTTTCCACTAACACCTAAATTGTGCACTCTAACTGGCTATCCATCTGGAAGAGGTAAGTTGTTCTCAGAAGCACCTATATACCTACCACCCTTTTCATCCATTTCCAGAAAAAATAAGTAAAACGATTGTACCTATCTGAAATGATAGAATATGGAACCCCATGAAGCTGTAAAATCTCACAGATACACAAAATTCCAAGATCATCAACACTGAAGGTTTCCTTGATCGGTAGGAAGAGTGTAACCTTTGTGAGTCTGTTAAGAACAAAAAAAATGAAATCATTACCAAAACACCTCCACCATTTTAAAACTCCACCAAGCACGCCCCTAAGAGTTTTAGTGACGCTTCTGATGTGATTTTCCTTTAACTAGGGAAAACCAAACATAACTTGGGTCATAACAGCAGCCTCACAGCAAAGAACGGTTGAACCTCGGTCGACCTCATCAAAAGAGGTCACATAATCTTTCCTAAAAATACATTGCAAACTTTTACACCACACCCACTTTAAATTGGTGGAGTGTTAAAACAGGTCCAATGGAACCAAATATTAAGAACAAGAAGGATAACGAGTCAAACCATCACCGGATGACTTATCTCAGAAATGCCCATCTTAGAGGGACGATGTATTATAACAAAACACAATGCCTACTCCTAAGCACCATATGCCCACAACGACCCTGCTCACCAAAGCTCATACCTATCTCTCAGTGACACTCCTTTTTCAATCCATCCCTTGATCAATTAAAAGGTCATTACACAACATGAGTAAAAGCATATTTCCAGATCCACCCCATTGGAATCATTACCTATTTTAAGAATCACATCTGAGCACAAAAATAAGTTCAAGATAACCTCAAATTTACCAACCAGGAGTCTAAGGGACTCACTAAGGTGGTTCATACTCCTCGTTACAAGTGAGACTTTGGTACAAGGTCGAAAGTCCATATAAGAACACTGAATGAACCCAAAGTGGAATCCGCCTGGCAGTCACGTCAAAGAAAATGATAGGCATCCCTGAGTCCATCCAAGGCATTCCTACATGGAAACCCAAGTATCAATCAGGATTAACCAAGCCTCATTTAAAACTATACATCCAACGCACAACATAGATAGAGATCACGAACCATCCCAAAAGCCTTCAACTGTAGCATGACGTAAAACTAATGCCCTCTTACTGCATCCATGACGCTGTCAAGATAGGGGACATGCTCATCTCTTAAGAAAGAGAACACTAAGATTATTTCAAGGATCACCATAAAAGGATATCCGAACCACTACTGGTCAAACTCCTGATAGAAAACTTGGCTTTAACTGCCGATGCATCGTCATTTAACAAATCACAATGCATTTATCCCAAGTCATTTCCATAAATGCTCATGCTTAATCACTGAGGTCCACCCATGATCATTGGTGCCTCACAAGGTTTGTTCACACAACCAAACTCAACAATGTCATGCTTCCAAGAAAGAAACGACATGAATCGGGACTCACAAGTTTCAAGGGCATTCAAATAGAAATGACCATCTCTAAATGGTCCTTGATTGTGATCCTTATACCTGGAAGAACACATTTAAACAGAACTGACATGATTCTCCCCACTTAGGAGTGTCCTATACATCGAGAATACAGAACAAATGCTCTCAGATGCACTAATCCAGAACCAACTTAAACACACGAGTGTCGTTCCATGAACCATGATCACTTCATCATATCACTTGGCATGAAATCTAATAATTAAACTAATCAGCATGTCAAAACACCTGTGTCGTAGAAAGTCCTCATAAGTAGTGGGGTGAACTTGGTTCCAAAATGTTCAGGTCACTCTACTCTAGAGATAACTAAGAACAGACACAAAAACTCAAATCTCAACGATTTAACTGAACTCGACAGATCATTTTTAACATTTAACACTCGACGGGTACCGCGTATGTCAATATATACTACCCCGAGTTTACAAGAACAAATGGAACATTTTAGGTATTATTCATAGGATGTCCACCCTACGCATCCTAGTACCATATGGCTCAGATAGAACTGTATCAAAAGCACATCATCAATACAACCATTCACATGGATGACGACATACCAAGTCACCCATAACTTAAAGAAAGAGAGGTTCAGATGACCTTCTAAGCGGTTTACCATGCCTAAGGCATGTTGAACCTACTAAACCAAGAATTCCTCAATGCTCATTCCCATATTAAGGGTAAATATACAACAAAGATCGTAGATCAAAAGCATAGATATCAAAACATGACAAGTAAACACCTTCTCTAAGCACTCACCCCTCTACCTGACCCATGGGTCAGGTCTAGGTGTCAAACAATAAGAGATACTACTAAAATCCCACTACTAAGGTCATGTCTAGTCAATTAAAACACTAACAGGCATCCTACTTGGGATCCTCCAGGTAAACATGAGTGAAGACATCCTACACAGGACCCTTAGCTAGAAAAAAGAAAAGGAGGAATCCTACATGAGATCCTTGAACAATAAAAAACAGAGGCATCCTACAATAAGGAACCTCGAAAATGGTTCATAGGTATAGGGATACCACTAAGGACTCCCTAGATCAGAATGTAATCAAAGGAATCCCTCATAGGATCCTTGGTAACTAGATACAATATAGAGGCATATGATACAAAATCCTCTAGGTTTAAACATATGTAGAGGAATCCTACATGGGATCCTCAATAACAACTAGTCTCATAGCCTCATATGCCAGAAGGACACATATCGCATGGGATACGTCCTCAAATCATAAGTCATGAGAGGTATCTCATAGCTCATCTCATATCAAAGGTATCAACTAGGTTGGTCTGAACACCCAACTGATCATTCATGCCAAGTTTCACTCTCAGGTGACAACTGGAAATGATAACTAGAGGAAAAACCTCTCTATTTAGATAAAATCCCCAAAACACCAATTAAGAGTCCTCAGAACACTCCACAGGCTTCACCATTGTGATTTACATGAAAAAAATACTCATAAAGGACTACTCTCGAGTCCAAAAATGATAAAGGGGGATAAAATAGTAAAAGAACCTTAAAGGGTACCAGAAAAGAAGTACACAATGTGTACCCTCAAGCTCTTACATAGGTGTGTACTCCTGCCGGCCTGGGTGTGTTATTACCCTAGGTACGCGGTGTTTTATCCAGGTACACAACGTGCAAACAAGTTCCCCCTCCTATCCACGTACTTGTACATGACCGGGTTCACATGGAGTCTGCCTGAGTAAGCCTACACAACATGTACCAAAAGTACACGACCATGTACTTGTGAAACCCACCATCCCGTGTTCCTTCTCACATGGCTGGACACATGGTAACTTACTACACAATGTGTATATAGGGTACATGACTTGTTCTTAAGAAAAGTTTTTCTTCTTGAGCAGAAGAACACATGGAATGTGTTCATATCACCACATGCTGTGTTGTCTGAGTTTCTAGACAGTAATCATCAGAAACTTCCCCTAAACCCCTATTTTTGCAAAAAAAAAAAAAGTGCCAAATTTCGATTCTTGGGGGCCTATACTCCCTGTGAATCAAAGTTTGGTATCCACATATAACACATAAAAACACAATATATATCCCATAGATGAAACATGATTCACTAAATTATGATCCAAGATGGACCATACTTCTTAGAGACCAATGTTTGGCATTCATCCAATTCGAACCATAGCATGTAACGATACACCTATCACAACAACAGACATAACTATCACGATATCTATCACAACAACATGTAATCAGTAATTCTCTCTAAATGGCATGGTAAGAATGCATGGCATGTGATTTTTAACAAGTTCCTATATGATGCATGAGATGGAACACCCACATATCATCAAATTTCAACAAAATAGAACCACAATAGTATCAATAATAACATCACAAAACAAGTATATCACCCAACAGTGAAATTGAATCAATTGTAATAGCCCAAAATCCAAAAATCACAATTCAATTTGAGGTAATTTGGCTTTTCCCTGTACACAGGGTAGCTACTCCTGGGCAAAACTAATTACCAAAATCCATTTCCTTCATATCCCTGTCTAATTTCACAAAATAGTAAGACAAACTAGAAAAGAAAAATCCTTTGATACCACTTTGTAATGTCCCAGATCTGGATACCACTCAACTGGTGCCCCGTACCTGGTTGGCCACATGGCCTTAAGCGTATTTCTCTAAATACCAGAGGCTTTCAACTAGTAGCGAGGGCCTAGGGTGTGATAGTGGGGAAACTATGCCCTCATTGGTAGAGTGTAACACAATAGAATCAATAATGATACAATAGTAGAAATAGTAAACAACATACAACTAAAATAAACAGTGGAAGACTGATAAGATAAATAACCAATAATCATTCAATACAAAAGATGATGCAACACGTCACATGTTATAGGAAAGAATCTAGATAGGATACACTACAGACATATACAGGATACAATACCAAGGTAAAAAATACAAAATAAAATTTAGAAGCATCACAAGACTTGGCTTGGTCCCATTCTCTCCTACTCCTAAATAGAAAATCAAGTACTTATAGAAGGGTGTTTTCCCATATCGAAACCTGCAACAATATAATCTATTTGGGACCAAAAGTATGACCCAAACAGGGTGTAAGAAATATATCCTAGTAGGAAACCACCCAAGATCTGTGCCTATATGTCAGTGATTATATGCAACAGGTAGTGTACAAAAAAGGAAAAGTAGAAAACTAGGAAGTACTCAAAAGTAAACAATCCTACAAGTCTTGTTTTCCATTTTCATTCATTATGTTCAGTTCAACCATTTAATTACATTAAATTATATAAGTCTCAAGATCAGGCCTAAGCCCATAAATCCCCCATATAAAGGATGCACAACAAATACCTCAGAAGGCTATCTAAACAAGTAATGTGAGGACTGAATCCAAACTTGTTCTTTGGCTTAGCAGACACATCATAATTCATTCAATTTCAATATTCAATTCAACAACTCACCCACAAGTATAGAAAAACCCCTCCTGTAGGCATAACCAATCCTCACCCACAGGCATAACAAACCCTCACCCACAGGCATAAAAAATTCTCGCCCACAGGCATAACAAGTCCTCGCCTGCCGGCATAACAAGTCCTCACCCACATGCATAGTAGTCAAACAGGGCTAGGCCCAGTATATCAACATTTCAGCATAATAGAAAACATATGTAAATTACACTATTACATGGTTAACATAATAACAACTCACGTGGGAATCATACATAACAAGAAACAAGTGACTTAAACTATCATAAGGCTTAAACAATTATGCTCACATGGGAAATCCCTATCATAAGCCTAACATGTAATCTAATAATTACAAGGCTTAAACAATAATAGGCATAAAATGGGGAAAAAGTGAAAAACTCTAATCCCAATCCCTTAATCCATCCAATTTTAATTTAACCCAATTGCAATACCATTATAATTCAATTCATTTTTAACAACCCTAATAGGGAAAAACAAGCCTTGCCTCTTAAGAAACCTAGGCCAAATGACCATAAATGACAATTCAAGGGAAACACACCCATGGGGTGGACCTAATTCAAGGAAATCAACATTACACATGAATAATAACACATATTCAATTACCTAAGCATCATTAGGTAATAACATGTGTGAAAAATAAATCAAAGTGAAACCCAAAAATGGGCGCATGACACTTTGGATCATATATTAATCTTGAAAATTAACAAGAGGCATATGACCACCTACCCTTTCCCCATGTGACTCTCCTTGTCCAGCATCAACCTCTAATTTAGGCTAGAATGAAGTAGATCTAAAAAATGAGGTGAAATACTTAAGGTTTGATAACTTCTTAGAGATAAAAAATAATGAAGAACGACTTAATAGGAATCTAGATCTTACTTATTGGGTTCAAACACATCTGTCAGCAATCAAAATAGAGTTTATACGGACAATCAAAAACCAAAATGAGCTCCGGTGGTGCTACTCATGATACCCGGTGAACCCTCAGTCCAAATGAAAAAAAACAACGCTACTACCCATTTTAGACAAAAAAGAAACTATAAGGTGTGTACTAATATTCTACACACTATGTAAGTACTAAAACCACCCCCCCTATCGACTCCCCTTACATGCCATGTTTAACTATACACGGGTAAGTTACACGGAGTGTACTAATAAGTACACGACATGTAACCACCAAGTTTATCCGTGTAAGGCATGAAGCTAGAATTTAACCCCTTAAACCCATTTTCCTATTATATGAACCAAAAAAGAAAATATTTGTACCACTATTGGAAAGGAGATCTTTCCCCACGCATCTATCCCCACGGTTTAGAAAAACTGTGGGGATATCTATTTTTTTATTATCTATTCCCACGATTTTAATAAAACCGTGGGAAACTAATACCCAATTCCCTAGATACCATCGCACTCCTCCTCCCTCTTCCATCATGCTCCTATAATCTTCCATCATGCTCCTCCTTACCCTTACTTCCATATCCCTCTTCCATTGCGCTATTCCTCGCTTCCCCGACTCCCGGCCCTCCCCTCCCCTCCCCGACCACCGCTTCTTGGCCATCCGACCTCCATCGCTCGGCCCTCTCCTCCCCTTGCCGACCTCCGCCTCTCGGACATCTGACCACCACGTCCCGGACATCTCCTCCCCTCCCTAACCTCTGCCTCCACTCCCGACCTCCCTCACAGCCTTCACCTTAGCCTCAACATCCTGACCTCTACCTCCCTACCCCCAGCTCCAGCGACGTCCCCCCTCTCGGCTCCATCTCCTCCCGCCCTTGGACTCCACCTCAACTTCCCACAGCTCCGATAACGTCCCATCCCAGCCTCCACCTCCCTACCCCCAGATATGGCATCTAGGTATGAAATTTATTCTCCTTGTTTTTACAGTGGTTGAGATCTCTTCCATTGAGTTGGTTTTTTGAGATATCATCTCTCAAAATTATCCTTCTTTCAATATGAAGCTTATGACAGACTTCAACATATGTGTTTGATCAATAAGTGAACCTATAGTGAGGTTTGGAGAAAAAAGGTGATGCTAGGGAGCATTAGTCCCCACTCTTTTTCTATTAGATGAGTGGATGAAGAGGAATTTTGGGTTGTTTGGTCTCATATCTTTCATGATTTTCAGCCTCTATATTATTTTCTGATGTGTTAGAATCTAGTGATTCATGCATTGAAATATATTCCTTTTGAATTTTCTTTATTTAGATCCCTAGAATTCAGATCTATTCCAAGAATTTCAGAGTTCTTAAGCATTTTGGTGATGCATTCAGGGTGTTCTTATAGGCTGATTAGTTGGAAATGATAAGGAAGCAACCCATTCAGGCTAGATTATGTATTTAATCAAGACTATATAAAACTCTCCTAGATTTCATTTAGTTTAGTTTTGATTATGGTACTAGTATTATCCCTAATATTTTTTATGAAGGTAATACTATGTATTTTCACCACTTTGACCTTTTGGAGAATCACATGGATTGATGTCTCAAAATTCATATAGTGGTTTGATATATAGTTCCTTTCCATTTGTCGATGAATGTTGATGGTCCTATAGAGTCTATTAATAATTAAATGCTTGAATTAGAATTATCTATTGTTGTTCTGGAGCTAAGGATGGAGGCTCTTCCATAGCTCCGCAAGCTGGGTGGTGGATTTGGAAGGAGAGAAAGGGGTGGAAAGGAGCCCCCTCAAAATATGTTTTCTAGTGTTGTAGTGAATTCACCAACTAATTATGGTGTAGTGAGTCTAGGATTCTCATTTGGGATGGGGGATCTATTAATCCTCCTTCAGATATATTGTAAGAGTTAATATAGAAAGGAAATTCGATATTTGTTGTGAATCCCATGATGGCATGGAGTAATAGAGGATCCTTTAGTAAATCCTAGGTTAAATTTTTCCTCACTCAGGGAGAAGGATCTTTTGGTAGTAGTTCTTTCTCTTGGGGTGGGGTGAGGGGAGAGAGAATCTCACTAGCCTCCTCTATAATGAGTTTTTTTTAGTATTAATGATACCACTCTTTTTAGTGGGAGGGGTCTACATGTAATTCACAAAATAGGGTAGGAATTTGTTCACGGGTTTCTAGAATTACTATTACAAAGTGACCCATCTCTTTATAGGAATCCATTCTAATAGACTCTAAGATAGGGGTAAAAATGAAAGTAGTGGAAACTAATAGGGAGGTGTATTGACCTAAGTTTTCATCGAATGATACTTAGATGAATTTTATGTTTAAAAAAAGTATTAAGACATTATTAGGGGTAAAAAGGTAATTTTAATAATATGCAACTTCACAATTTTTTTGAAGGTTTCTTGTGTTCCATATTGTGATTTTTACCCCAAGTATGCTTTTTCATATAAAATAGAGTGTCAAGGATCTTCAGAAATAATATAAAAACATACTATATTATTTTTAGTCCATGCATTGTATGTTTTTTAAAGTTTCTTATATATCTTAAATAGAGTCTCATATTGAGAAACCAAGATAGATATTGAATCTGAAATGTGAATTTTACTATATTCATGGCTTAAGATTCATTTTAATTGGGACTCTTGGGTGTTTTCGGTCATGAGATGATTAATTAAATAATTTAATAATTTAATTAATTAGTTATTATACTGAGAAACCCATGAATTTCTTTATTTAATCCATATTATGAAATCTCCTTAGGGTTAGTTGTTCTATGACCACATGAACCTTAGAGGGAGAGGAAGAAGAATATGGAGCGAGGGCTTGGTGGTGATGACAAATCAGGGAAGAAATATCAGTTTTTTAGTGATGTCATTAAAAAGTACCTTGGTTGTAAAGTAGAATCAAATCAACATCATTTCACCATCATGGTAGAGAATTTATATATATGGATTTATCCCCATTTTTTCCTTGATTTGAACATGGAATAATTTTCTTTAAATTGAATCAATATTCAGGTAGCAGATGGCCTTTTTAACTTATGATATTTGGTTGAAATTATGATATTGGGATAAATGATATTGGGAGTAGAAATTATTTATTTTTTTATTTATTTTATGCGAATATAGACGATTCCTGATCATACAGGATCATCATTTATATTCTCATGGTTTCTTCTATTTCTCCCACCGTTCTTTACATGTTCATCACTAACTTTACATTTTAGCTGATGATTCAACTAATATCATAGATTTATTTTATTGTACAATTAAAATAGGTTCCATATATTTATATTGTGTGTTCTCTATGTAGGATTATAGCGTGGGGATGGATTATAGGATAAGATAAAATGGGATAGGGGAGTCTGGATTTGGGGTTTCTTCATGAATAACAATATGCACATCGACAAGATTGTGATGCGAATAATCAATCCAGGTACCAAAGGATAGAAACCACTTTACCTAGGTGGCATTATCACGTTTAGCATGTCCAAAGGAAATTTAAGTGATATATGAAGAAAAATAAGAGGAAGTATAAATGAATCAAAAACTAGAGTAATGTTTAGATATTATAACCCAACTAAATGGCATATAGTTTGAAAGAACACACATCATGTACTTTGGTAGGTACAATAGCTAGGGATTATAGGATATGTTAAATACCACACATTGTGTGGTTTAATCATACAATATGTTACCCTTATCTAGATATTTTTTGTGTATAGGGAATACACACCCAGGAAGCTTGATTAGCCTCACAAACCATGAGGTTTAATACCACATTCCATTTTTCCTTCATAGAACATGACCTGTGAAGATGGAGAACCTGCCAACTATCCCTATGGATCCTACAAACAATGTTCACCTCTCCACACATATTATAGCCATATTTCTACTTCCCATTTTTGGGTTTTGTACATGGTATATCAATTTTCTAAGGGATATATGATGTTCAACTTGGGAACACATCGTATACCCATACTAAGAATATATGGTGACATAGAATCTTCATTCAAGATTATACTTTTACATATAACCAGTACCTTAAAAGTGAACTTACACATTGGACATGATGGTAGAGCTACTTCTAAAGATAGATATGTGGCATGTGATGAATCTAGCATGATTGATCGTATCAACATTATAGTTAGAATCTTATCTATTAATAATTCTTGGTAAATAGAATCTCTCCTTGATGATAAAGTTACATCAGGGAATAATTTCATCTCACCATTCCTAGGAAGGGTTAGAAATTTACCCCATGAGTTTGGGGAATAAGATCCTCTACCTATAAATCAGATAGGGTTGGTATTCAACCCACCACCATGGGGTGTAATATCCTCAATATATGTATTTTGTATTACCCTTGTCTAAAGATCTTGGGTGGGGAGTGGGATCCCCCACCAGAGTCAGTATTCCCACTTAACTAATAGGGGAATGAGATCCTAAGCTATGGGTACAGATATGTTACATGTGTTTATTATTTAGATATATGATTGATGGTTTAGTATTGATGTTACATAGTCTTGGTTTCTCCCTCTCTTTATGAGAATAATTTAAAAATGAGAGGCCTCCTCTTCATGGGTTTTGGAAGTGAAATGGATATTTAGAATCTGTGAAGTATAAAACTCTATGAGACTCATGAATCCTTGATACCCTGAGGGTTTTCTTTTATATGTGGTATACAACTAGCTAATGAACTTAAACTTAATGGAACCTTCACTGATGCTGTTTTATTATGAATAAGAAATGTAATTTTAATAAAAAAACCATCAAATGATAAAAAATGTATAAATAAGGTAAAACGTTATGGAGGTGTAAGGATTATTATCTTTTCCAAAACCTATAATAATAATATCAATGGGAACATTTACTAGCATTAAGGGGATGGGGAAAGAATCCCTTGAGCCTAGAGACCCTATTCTAAGTGACGTTTCTAAGGAAGATTCATTGGCCTTAGAAGATCAAATCCAAACTGAGAATGAAGGGAGAATATGTAGGTAGTATAATATATAAGTTTACCTAACTTCAATTGTCAAAGACAATAACATACAAAGAACTTAAACCTGAAATATTCTCTAAGGGAAAGAATTCTACTATAATAAACACATTTAAGGGGTTTTAGTTGGACCATAGATGAAAAGATGGAACTGGTCCAAAATATAATTTGGATCTTATTATATACTCTAAGGAATAGATAGAGACATTGACCATAAATCCTTCACCAGAGGATATTTATTGAATATAAAATCAAATGATATAATTTGATATATATGAGGAATAAAAATAGTGGATCAAGAAATAATATCAAATTTTTTTCCTTGAGTATTTAATGAAGGGAATATTAACATGGAAGATTTTATCAAGAACTAAGACAAGATGGTCTATTTATTTGAGGAAATCATTAAAGTTGATCCAAAAAATAGTGTAAGTTATATTACATATAGATTATATAGGGTGCAAGACTCCAATATTTTATTTTTTTAGATAGGTCTAATGATGCCCTATATAATTTAATTTTATGTCTAGATTTATCTTTTTATGTGGGTTAACACCAAACCTATAAATGTGGTCTTTCTAAAAATAAAAAAATATTTAATTGATGGTTGAATGAAGGGGAATAATATGAGAAAATAAATATTAGATAATTAAGAAATTATTTGATTAATAATGTTTTGTTTTATGAAATTATTATAAAAATGAGAATTTGATATTTCAAATAAGTTTATAAACTAATATTATTTTATTTAAGATGTTCATTATTTAGTAAATTATTTTAGTTGATTTACCATGTTAATATTTGACTATAATAAATGGGTAAATATTAATTAAATTAAAATGATGAAAAAGGATATATGATTTTGAATCATGACTTGTTAATTATTTGAGTTACTTGAAAAAAGTTATGTGAAGTCTAAATATAGAATTCTCTCTCAATAAAACTCACAGGTGAGCCTTTCCATTATTCCTAATCCATTTTTCTAGTCTAAACTCAAGGAACCATCTTTGACATTTAGAAGAATGGCAGTATTGTAACCCATAGCTTACGATGGAGGTATTCCAACCAAATAGATCAAGTCTAATCCAGTTAACTCATCATTCAAAATTAAATGAGGGTATTCCATAAGAATCTAAAATATTAATCGATGACATTTGATACAGAAGACATTACCTAAATCCCAAGGGAGATTCCCCTGTCCATTTCACATCAATTTCCCTCATTTTCATTTCTTATGAGAACCCTAATAATGGTGTGTGTAAAATTTAGTGTTCGATATTAATCTAATAATATGTATTTGACTTTTCAATTGATTTTAAATTCATTTATTTTACCAAAATGACCTTTTACTTTTTAAGAGTCTTGTTGTGACTTGTTCCACTTTATATGCAGTAGGTGTTTCTAGGTAATTATTTTATTAAAAAAATTCATGAAGTGATTTAGTTTATTAAATTCATCTTCTAGTATATTTATACCAATATTTGATACCCATGATTGTTTTATATAAATTATCTAAATTATTTTCATTAATTATTGGAGATGAAGTGGTTTTCTTTAAAAAAAATTCCCTCTTTGAATTAAAATTTTACCCATGAAAAATATTAAATTACATGAATATGGGGCTTGTTTAAAATATTTTTGATGATGACTGAATGTTTTATCTCTACCTTGCTTTTTAAATTAAATAACCCATGTTTAAGGGTATGTTTTAATGTTAAAAGTTGATTTTTTTATGTTACACCTAAGGGAGGAAAAACTTATTTATCTCTCCCTTAGTTCAACTATAATGACACATACTAATCGATCATAGAAATTAAACCTTTCTTGGCCCATTATGGTTTACCTTTTTGATCATCCCTTTATAGGATAGAGGTAATAATTTTATCTCTGATACTGAAAGGGTTGAAATTGGTTATAAAAATAAAGGCACTTTCAATACAAATGTGAATTAACTATTAAGTTTTTATGGTCTAATAGTTTTGTTTTCTATAGTACATATCCCTTTTTTAATTATGGTTTACATTGTTTATTGGAATATAAATTTTATTTTTCTTGTTATAGAATGGATAGAAGCCGGATGCGTCGTACCGATAGGATTTCAACCGCGTTTCAAAATAATTTGGAGAATTTTTTATATTTTGAATTTGAAAGTGCTTTAGATGGAGGTTATATACAGTTTCCAAGATATAAATGTGTTGTAAGACCATGGTTAAGCTGGGAAGAATTTATCTACCATATAACAAAATTTGGATTTCAAACAAACTATTATGTTTGGTATCACCATGGAGAGACGAGTCAATGTTCTACTAGTTATGAACAAAATAAAAGAAGTGGCATGGAGAATTTGATATTTGATCAGTTTACATTTGTCCATCATCTCGAGAGAGATAGTATGCCAATGAAAAAAATACAATGATATCAATACACATGAGGAAAATACTGAAGATGATGATGAGAGAGTGAAAAATTTATTGGATGATGCTAGAACTCCAGTATACCAGGAATGTACTAAAATGACCAAGTTGGAATTTTTAATGTGGTTATATCATGGGAAAACCATGTATGAAATTTATAATACCGCTATTGATTACATTATTACATTTTTTAAGGACTTTATTCCTGATGGTGCAGATATTCCCTCAAATCATTACAAGGCGTGGAAGTTAATTAAGCATCTTGGATTTGATACTAATAAAGTTCATGCTTGTCCGAAAGATTTCAGTTTATTTTGGGAGGAAATAATTGAACGTAATGACTATAAAGAATGTGGTACATCTCGATGGAATATAAATGCAGATGGAACACCATCTCGTTTGGCACAGAAAGTCATGTGGCACTTTCCATTGATTCATAGACTTCAAAATCTATTCATGTCTACAGAAATCTTAGCCGATATGCGATGGCATGATGATAAGAGAATTAAAGGTAATGACGAGTTATTTAATCCTATAGATGGATTATCATGGCGGACATTTGATGCACAACATCCTGATTTTGTAGCTGAGGTGCGTAATGTCAGGTTGGATCTATCCTATGATGGTTTTAATCTGTTTGTTCAGATGTTTACTTCTCATAGCACGCGGCCAGTTTTTATTCATGTTTATAATATTACTCCATGGATGTGTATGAAACAACCATTCACTTTCTTTAGTATACTAATATCTGGACCTTCTGATCCTGGTAATGATATAGATGTCTACTTGCAGCCTTTAATAAGAGAGTTGAAACAACTTTGGTATTTGGGTGTGCGGACGTTCAATGCTTCTTCAAAGAATATGTTTCAGATGTGTGTTTCCCTTCTATGGACCATAAATTATTTCCCTAATTATGAAATGATGTCTGGGTGTAGAACAAAGGGAAAAATATCATGTCCTATTTTTATGAAGAATACACGATCAAGAAGGCTTAAATATCGTCATTGTTTCAGTTTCATGGGGAATCAATGATTCTTTCTAATGGATCATCAATACAGGATGAATTGTTAGAGGTTTGATAATACCGTTGAGACTGAACAACCACCTCAATGTATGTCAGGAAGTTATGTGATTAATGAATTAAAAGATTTTAGTTTTTCATTAGGTAAAGGTTAGTTGAAATCTAAAATGAGGAAGAATGTTGACACTGAAACCACTTACAATTGGAAAAAGAGAAGTAATTTTTTTGAATTGCCATATTGGTCTACCAATTTGTTACTTAATTGTTTAGACGTAATTCATATTGGGAAAAATATATGTGAAATGTTTCTTGAAATTCTTCTAAATATCAAGGGGAAGACCAAAGATGACTTCTGATCTTGTCAAGACTTGTTGGATTGGGGTATTCGACCATAATTGCATCCTGTGTGTATCGATGAAAACAAATGGAAAGTTACTTGTGCTTCTTATGTGATGACACAGTTAGATAAAGATCAATTTATAGAAGTATTGTAGAATATCAAGGTTTCTGATGGCTATTCCAGCAACATATCTAAATGATTCAATAGAAGATATGTGAAACTAAAATCTCTGAAAACTCATGATTATCACATCCTTCTTCATGAATTGATTCCAATATCAATTCAGAATTTTCTATCCAATAATGTCAGGGTGAAAGTGATTCACTTGTGTCATTTTTTAGAGACCTTTGTGCTAAAAGGTTATCCAATTCATTCTTGATAAAAATGCAACAGGAGGCACCATTAATTTTATGTGAGATGGAAATGATTTTCCTCCATCCTTTTTCACTTGCATGTTGCATTTAACGGTTCATCTTCCAACTGAAACACTTCTCGGGGGACCAGTTGCTTTTCTATGGATGTATCCTACTAAAAGAAATATGTGCACAATGAAATCATTCGTTCGAAACAAGAATTATTTTGAAGGTTTGATTGTGAGGGGTTATCTGGATCAAGAATGTATGGATTTTTGTTCATTGTATTTGTCTGATGTCAACACAAGACATAATCGACCAATGAGAAATGAAGATGACTAGAATGGGGAAATTGAGCCCTCATTTCCATCTATTCCCCAAATAGGAGGAATTTTTGGGTCTTATACATTAGCTACATTGAGCCTTGAAGAGTGGGAGATGGCACATCGCACAGTCTTATTTAACTGTAGTTTGTTCGATGACTATATCAAGTAAGTAATTTGGATATTTATATGTTATCTCATATTATGAAATTTCACATATACCTTAAATTTTTATTATCATTTTATGTAGGGAATATAAACAACTAATAAGTAGAGTTCATCAATATTTGTCTTTGATAAGGATAGAGGCTTTGCATAGCCTAGAGTTTCATGCTTGGTTGAAATCAAAGGTATTACCATTAATTTAATTAGTTTAAAAAATAGATATCCATTTAAATGTATTATTCATATATATTTCAGGTTTTGAGTTTACCTATTGACTCCATTTCTCAAGAATTGAGATCTTTGGCTTTTGGTTCTAATTATTTGGTTCATGAATGTAAATCTTTAATAATCAATGGGTATAAATTTTTTACAACAGATTGAGTCGTGAAAATGAGAACACAACATGATGGTGTTATGTTAACCGCTACAATGGATTGTTATGCTAGTGTATCAGATAGTTGACCTCAATATAAAGATGTGTATTATTATGGTATAGTTGATAAAATATTGTTATTGGATTACTAATCTCAATGTAGAGTCACTATGATTAAATGTAAATGGTTTGATTCAATGAGACGACATGGTACATTTATTGATGATTGTGGATTCAGAGTTATTGATATGAGTCGATTCCTGCGTACCAATGAACCATACATTTTGGAATCAATGTCTAAACAAGTGTTTTATGTGAAAGATCATCTGAGACCCGATTATGCTGTCATTAATGACGTAATCCCCAGACATATTTTTCATGATGATGGTGATGAAATTGCCACCATTGATGTCCCTGTTGGTGTTGGACAAAATATTGCATTTGATGAATCAAATTGTCCCATTGTGAGAGTTGATGTTGAACCTGAAGTAGTGGTTGGTAATATATAGAAGAAAACATATATGTTCATTGTTCATTCAGTTTATATTGACCTGAGTTTCTCGGGTTAGTATTGCTATAATTACTTTAATTATGTTTTAGTTTGGAATGAAATGTTTGTTTTTTGTATTTTCTGATGTCGTTTCATTAAATCAGATTTATTTCAATGTACAAAACTTGGTTTAAATTTTGTTTTTAAAAATTTTATAACTTTTTAATGTAATTTTAAAAACTATGTTAGTCATTTCCTTGTAATAATTTATATAATTAGTAATTAAAATAAGTAAAATTGTCTCTTCTCAGGAATTGCTGATAGATGTTAGTTGTATGCATGATTTGTAAAAACTATTTCTAAAAACTTTAAATTTCATTCTTATGTAGATTATTCCAAATACTACAGAAGGTCGAAGGAAGCGAATATTTGATCCCGATCGACCGGAGCGTGATTGTGCATTTCCTTCACTTCCATCAGTGAGTATTATAATTGTAATGTTTTTTTGCATTACATATAATTTCATGTTAATATTATTTATCAATTTTTTTAGGGACATTCAGTTCCACCAGATTTGACTCATAATCCGGTTAACATGGGTATGAATGGGGATGCTCCTAGACCTAGACGAATCACCCGTCATACCCATTTCCACACTGACCTACCATCAGACACCCCTTCCACCACACCTTTCCACCCCCCTCTTGAGTCTTCGGGGATGTTTTTATCCATGCCTACATCATCATCTCATTTTACCTCTTCTTCCCATACGATGACTACACTGCCTTCACAAATGTTTCCACCTTTACCATATCCATATTCGATGATGTATCCCCCATCCTACTACCCATATGCTTCCATGTCTAAACCGCCTCTAATTACTACCGTCTATCCAACATCTGATGAGTCTGTTCCATTAGCTTCCACTCTAGTGTATGAAGGTCACCCAGAGCATGCACTGGAACAAACACTTCCTGTAGAGGCTACTAATTTAGGACAACCCACAGATCCATCAAAATCTATTGAGTAATCTGCAGATGGTTTTTTGATTATAACTATTTCAAATTATATCACTTTATTTTTTTCATGTTGTACCGTGACTTAATTCTTATTCCCCATATTTTTCTTATTCAGTGGGATCTTCTCCTAGGAGACATGGATGCACTTGGATAAAGGAAGTTTGGAATCGCCAGAAATAGCTAATGGTGGATTACAATCGACAAAATCAAAAGGTAGGTCCAACTGCAACGTAGTGTAGAAGTTTCATAGCCACTTTGTCCAAGTATCATGATATCATTCTGGTGGAACCGGTGTCATGGAGATTTATCAGTAAAGAGATTAAGGATAAATCATGGGAGAAAATATGGGTAAGAAAATTATATAAAGTCATATCTATATTATTGGTGTATTTAAATGAAATAACATGTTTATTGCAGATTCAGTTTAACTTTCTCGATGGAGAAGCTACTAAGACAGCAAGGTTGATAGATGTTGGGGAGTTTTGGTGCTCATACAAGCATGAGTTGTATGTTGGTTGGAAGAGAATGGTTGGTACTGACTTAGAGGGGGTACCCATATTCTCCGACTGTCCAAAAAGTCAATATGAAAAAATGATTGCACATCAGAAGACTGCTGAGTTTAAGGTAATCTCAATCTTTAATGGTTTACATATAAAATTTTATTCTTATTACTTGTATGTAATTTTTTAGGAAGTTTCAGAGCAAAATATAAAGAATAAGGATTCAATGACATATTTTCACACATTAGGGCACACTAAAATGCTCGATCATGAAAAGCACTAGGTACTTTAACTGGGTATTGTGATATTATACAGGATGTTCTAATGAAAATATTATTGAATAGACATAGGCCAGATTTTTTCATTTCTCATATATGGTAATAATCTAGATTTGTGCATTTCTCATTTGCAGTAAGATAAATTGGGCATCGAAGGTCCTATACCTCGTGCCAAATTATTTTACTCCAATAGAAAGAAAAAGGATGGAAGTGGAGTAAATGAACAGACACAAGATAAAATTGTAAGGTTTTTTATTTATATTTTAAATATTTATACGAAATTCACAATTTAATATGTTTATAATTTCAACAGTCTTCCTTGGAGGCCCTCAATGGTAAGGAAGATGACAACTTCTGTCCACATGATCATTTAAGTCAAGTATTAGGTGAGGAGAACCCAGGGAGAGTACGATGTCGACTAGGTAAAAACATCATCCCCTCTAAGTATTGGTTGTCATCGAGATCCTCTCAATCCTCCTAGACCTATGTGCTAGAAATTGCTCATGCTGAAGCAGTTGAGGCAAAGAAAATAGTTTTAGAGGAGCATGAAAGAATTAAGCTGATGACCGAACATTTCATGAAAGCTATGGAAGTTTTGAGTCAGTCACTTCCATCAGAGACTGTTGCTACTTTTGAATCATATATGGTGTCAATGCACTCTTTAAATGATGAATTGGGTGATGCCAATGAGGGTCATAGTGGCAATGAAGGCAGTAGCGATAGAGATGTTGGTGGTGAGGATGTTGCTGATGCTACTGTTGGTGATGAGACTGCTGACGATGTTGGTGCTACTGATGATGATGTTGATGATGATGGGCATGGACATGGGGATGGGGATTTTGGTTATGGGGGGATATTAATCCCCTACATTTTTTACTTATCATGGAGACTTATGTATGTACTTTAATAACTTGAATTAAATTTTTGTATGGATGAGAATGGTTAATTTTTCTTCTTATGAAAAGTTCTGCATAAATTTTCATATGCATTTACATAAATCTAACATTAGAATCCTTAGTCATGCATATGGGTAAGCTATGCCCTTACTACTATAGAATACTTATCTCTAAATGATATCCCATATAGTGATATTGGATTCCATTTATTATCTCTTTATTTTTCATAAATTATTGAATTTACAAGTCTAAATTAATGTAGGTAAAAAATGAATATATTCCTCAGTTATTATTTTTAAAATTTTCATTTTGTGAAATCTGAAGTTGTTCTATTGATTGAACTGGTTTGGTTTTTTGAGATCCGAAGTCCTTGAATTATATGGTACATGCTAGAGATTTTTTTTGGGTTTATAAGTAGCTTTGTAAGAAGGGTGTAGGGGGGTGGGGATGAGTGTAGGGGGAGGGGGGGAGGGGGGAGGGGGGGGGGCTGGGTGCAGGGGGGTGGGTCTGGGTGTAGGGGGGTGGGTGCTGGGGGGTGGGGCTGGGTGCAGGGGGAGGGGGGGGGGGTGGATGTAGGGGGTGGGGTGGGGCTGGGTGCAGGGGGAGGGGGGGGGATGGGTGCAGGGGGGGGGGGGGAGCGCTGGGTGTTGGGGGGGTGTAGGGGGGATGGTGCGGGGGGGGGGACTGGGGTTGGGTGCATGGGGTAGTGGGGGTGCAGGTGGGGGGGGGGGGTTCAAGGGGTGGGGGGTGGGGCTGGGTGTAGGGGGAGGGGGAGGGGGGAGGGGGGGGGGCTGGGTGCAGGGGGGTGGGGATGGGTGCAGGGGGGTGGGGCTGGGTGCAGGGGGGTGGGGCTGGGTGTAGGGGGGTAGGGGTAGTGGGGGTGCAGGTGGGGGGGAGGGTACAGGGGGTGGGGCTAGGTACAGGGGGAGGGGGGGATGGGTGTAGGGGGGGTGGGGCTGGGAGCAGGGGGGGAGGGGGGGTGGGTGCTAGGGGGTGGGGCTGGGTGCAAGGGGGGGTAGGGGTAGTGGGGGTGCAGGTGGGGGGGGGGGGTAGTGGATTTCCCACTGCTAGGAGATTTAGTGAGAAAGGAAATCACAATATTTCTAGTGAAAATCAGGTAATCCATATGTATATTTTTCTATCAATTTTTGTGCATATGGATTTTTTTTCTTAATTGTGAATTTCTGAGCTACTTGAGCATTCATCAATTGTTTGTCTGTATTCCCCTCTTATCCCCCCACTCCCTGCATTTGTGTTCTATTTTAATGTTGATACAATTTTTTAGGCCATTTTTGTAAGTTTTCATTGAATGGGATAGAATGATCATTAATGGAACCTTATGTAATGAAATGACATGTAAAGAAATTGAATTGAATGTTCAATTGTATGGTAGTTTCATGATAGAAAGGATTGGCGTTACCTGATCATTATATAAAATTTATCATAAAGTAAAATGTAGAACATGTTATATGATGCCATTATTATCTTTCCAAGATGATTTTATTTTCTAAACCTTTCCAATATAAGTCTTCTTTTCATTCCATCTTGGTGCTATCATACATGTGATCCTAGTGCGAAACGTGGAAGGTGTTATTCACTGAATGTTTTTATATTGTATTCCAAGGCTTTAGGAGGGGAAATAATAGAACAATATTTCATATCAGACACATTATAAATGATTATTCTTGGCTTCAACATAAAGTGTGTTTGGTTTTACAAGCCTATGATCAATAATAATAAAGTTAGGTCGGATCACTGCATTCTTGCATGTTCTCTTGCATTTGTTTTACTCTCCATTGGGTTTTTCTTGGTTTATGAAGTTACACAAGATATTGTTTAAAATAACTCCAGATCAGATGTAATACCACACTTTTTGTAAAACATGGAACATGTTATATGATTCCATTGACACAACGATAATCATGTGCTTCTTTTGTTTGTCATTTAAGAAAAAAATGCAATGATTTTTCAGGATGTCTGAAATATTGTGATAGTTCATTTGATCTTGTCAATGCCCTAAAGCATGATGTTCATGATGGACAATTGAGATTTAGAGGCAAAAAAGTATGCAAGGTAATTATTTTTATACATCCATGGTTTCTTTTTTTTCATTTTTGTGTTTTTTGGCTACGCAACTCAGTGTTCATGGAAATGTTATAAGCTCATGTATGACTGGAGATTTGAATGTGTTTGGTTTCATGATGTTATTTTCAGCTGGGTTATAGGTATGAGATTCCATGGATCTTGTTTTGCCTAAAGGTATGTTTCACTAAGGTGTGTTTTTTACGTGTGTTTTCAAAGAATTATCATGGTTGTTTTCTATCTATGATTGTATTTAGTAAGCTATGTGTGCATATTGTTTAAAATACATCGAATATTACATTCAAACTGCTCATAGCACAATAAAAGAAACACCTTTCAATTTGCATTCAAATGAACGTGTATGCATAATAAACTCTACAACCGGTTTAAACTATGGAAATGAATTATGCATACAGTTTAAACACCTTTCAATTTGTATTCGAATCATATTAATTATATTTTGTACATGTTTAGGGCAACAAGAAGACAAGGGTGTGCTGATATGAACATATATATCATGATTTGGGATTATTTGCAAGACAAATGAGTACATTTTTGACACAGTCATCCATTTTTTTAGTATTAAAATTTGTGATAGCTAAAAGATTAGGCAGTTATTACTCCCATATTATTTAATATTTGAATTTCTATAACATAAAACATCTAATAATTTTCCCAATCCTATTATGCAGGTTATGTTATTTTTAGCATCAACATTAAACACAAGGGAATTGATGATCAATCCCAATATTCGAATATTTGACACCATAAAAAAGGTTCGAATATATATTTACATTATTATCACTAGAATAAGACTAGCAGTTGTTAATTAGCATTTCTTACATTAGCATGTATTCTAATGTAACCTTTATATTAGGAGTGATTACACTAGCAACCCAAACTAACAAAAATGTTTACACTAGAAAGGTGTACATATTTACACATTTGTCTTCATTGGTATCAACATTACACCAACATTTCTTACAGGAGTATTACTCACACTAGAAATGTTTTTACTAACATCATTACAGTAGTAGTGCTTACACTATTAGTTCTTAGACTAGAAATTCTTACACTGGAACTGTTCGTAGAAACATTACCTGTAAAAACACCTTTTCACAATGCATATGTCTGGGAAATACAAGGGTGACAAATCTGGGAAACATGGGAAGAATCCTGCTGAAGCTCTGTCTGCAATGACACGAGTAGCCCACTCACTGGTATTGGGGAAGAGGATAAGGGGGTGTACCGGGGAGGGTGTGTGTGTGTGTGTGGGGGGGGGGGTGCTAGGGAAGAGGGAAAGGGTGTGTGCTGTGGGAAGGGGGTGAGGGGGGAGGGGGTGTGCTAGGTGAGGGGGGGGGGGTGGTTACAAGTATTTAGGGGGGGTTACAAGTATTCAAGGGGGGATGGTTTTGGGGAAGAGGGTGAGGGGAGGGGGTGCTAGGGAAGAGGGAAGGGGTGTGTGCAGGGGGGTGGGGGGGGGGGTGGGGGGGAGGGAGGCAGGGGTTTGGGGGTGAAGGGGGCTATCGAGGAGTGTGCAGGGGGCAGGGAGGGGGGGCTGTTTAGGAGTGTGTAGGGAGGGGGGCAGGGTGTAGGGGGAGGGGAGTTGTCCAGGAGGGGGGTGTTAGGGGGGGGTGTGAAAGGGGGTTCTGTCGAGAGGGGAGAGTGTGGGTGTGCAAAGGGGGAGGGGATTTTCTGGGGGGGGGTCTGTCCAGGGGGAAGGGGGGTGTGCTGGGTGGGGGGGGGGGGGTTTACAAGTATTTAGGGGTGGGGGGTGCTGGGGAAGAGGGAAGGGGGGTGTACAAGGGGGGAGGGGGTGTGTTGGGGGGGGTCTATCCAGGGGGAAAGGACCCATGAGATGTTGAAACTCGATCCTAACTGATTATATATCATTAATAGGAAGAGTGATTCTTAACTAATAGGATTCTACTATTTGAAAATATCATTTTTGAAGCTTGTATCTGTTTCTCCAAATCATGAATGTCATTTCATTATGA
Source organism: Viscum album (assembly GCA_963277665.1). Lineage (NCBI taxonomy): Eukaryota > Viridiplantae > Streptophyta > Magnoliopsida > Santalales > Viscaceae > Viscum > Viscum album. Next base: position 1,653,627,250 of record OY728152.1, read on the forward strand.
AATTCTTCCATGCAAACCTTCACCCTCGGTCCTCTTCCAAGAATTATTTTTTATGTTAACACATAGAATGCACTCTTCGTATATAAATTTTCAACACATATTCATGCAATAGATCTTCATTCCATTATTCTTGACAAATACCATGCCTCTTTAATCAAACATACCTCATATATTTTCCACAAATCCAACCAATCAAGCCTTAGTTGAAATAATACCCCCTTTGGATGATCCTGTTTTTGAATTAGTTTCCTCTGGTAGAGAGATTAGTGGCCCTATTCCTCCCATTCAAGAGAAGGTAAAAATACTATCTTATGGGCTGATATAGTATATGTGTCTCATCCAACCTATGAGGCAATTTCTTTTAAATATTCTCTATCAAGGGTCATCTCTGATGAAAAGCTTGGAGAAGCATCAAAGCATAGTAAAGTTGAAATGAAATATGATGCGTAGGCTGAGGTGGATTCCAATTACTGGAAAGAGCAATGAACAATTTCTTCTTTGAACACTTTGGCCAGCTCTGCTTATGTTTTAACTGGCGAAACATTGTGGTTCCATTGTTTTTACATTTTGGTTTTCATTATTTCGCAGTGGTTTCATATGGGGGGTGGGGGCTTGGTGCAGGGAGGGGGGATGGGTGCGGGGGGGGGGGGAGGGGGGGCTGGGTGCAGGTGGTCGTGGGGTGCAGGGGGAGGGGGACCTGGGTGCAGGGGGTAGTGGGGGGGTGGGGGGGGGGGGTATAGGGGGTAGTGGGGCCTGGGTTCAGGGGGGAGGGGGTTCTGGGTGCAGGTGGTGTCACATAAATGACTTATTTTAAAGTTAAATTTTATTTAATTTTTATTCATTATTTGTTTTTGGGGTTTCCCAAGCTTTTATGGAAGAATGAGTGAGTTTTCATGAATTGGGCCAAAACGTGAGCCCAATTCCAGATTTAAAAATAAATCTTGATTTCTTTATAACTCCTTCATTTTTAAATTTTTTTCATCCATTCCAATTCATACTTGTCATACCTTGACCTATTAACACCAACATATTAATTTGGTCCATTTAGGAATCCATAATCATGGTGGATATGGGTTTTTATATAAGGGATTGGGCCTGCCCAAAATCCCATTTCCTGCATTAAAAATATTTTTTAATTATTTAATATATCCTTAAATATTTACATTTTTTCGGTGATTCTAACTCTGCCCCGATCCCACATACCCAAGGCGCGCCCCCATTCTCTCTTTCCCCTCTTTGGAGGTCTATTTCATCACGAATTTGGATGAAACTTTTCTGAATTTATCAAATAGCCCATATTTGAAGAGGTAAATTGATTATTTCATAAATCCTTCATTTATCACTCTTTTACCTCCATTACAGTTCTTAAATGATCTATTCAACCTTGTTAGAATCTCACTTGAATGGTTGGATATTTTCAAATTCATATACTGGTGTATTTGGGGTGATTTCTTTAATATTTTTCAAGGTAAGTGATTCCGTCTTGGGTTCTTCCTTTTCCCTTAGGGTTTCCCCCCTCTTTCATTATGTTCTAAAATGTCTAGAAGTTAGGGTTAGAACCTAGGGTTTTATTTGGTGTCTTTTTGGTCAAATATTGTGGTCTAGGGATGGATTTATCTTCTTTGTGGTGTGGCGGTGGTGCAGTTGATGTTTTTCACCAAGTTTTGAGGGATTCAACACTTTCAGTAGGTGATTACATGGTTAACCATTCCTTGATGAATTAGTTTTATTTTTTTACTAGTTTTTCATGTTTCCCATATGCTGTGTGTGGTGTGAAACCCATTTTTAAGGATTTTGTTAAGCATTTAATTTTATAATTACATTTTTTTTGAAGTTGTGAACTTCTCGAATGTAACACATGTGGTATCTTTTGTGGTAGTTTTATAAAATATGAAATTGATTTATTAGTTGTTTAAAGGGGATAAAAATTCTGTTTTTTTAATACCTTAATGTCATGTGGTCTTTGGAGGGGGGGTTTGGAATAGGTTTGTTGTGTAAAACTTTGTTATACTTCTTGAGATCATTTTATGAAAATGGGTGTTTTTATTTGTATCTTTCGTGGTATTATCCAAGGTGATTTTATAACACTTTAAAGTGGTTTTATAAATGTCTATAGGGATTCCAATTCTACTTTGGTAGTGATTTGGTGTGGTTTTTTCCTTGAAATATGGTTTTGAAATTGGTTTTATGAGCACAGATTGGGTATACTCTTTGGAATTGTTTTATGAAAGATTTGAATGATTTAATGATTTATATAAGTGGTGAAAAAATATTGGAAAAATGTTTTAGAGTGTGTATATTATGAAAAGGTAAATTTTAAATGTGAGAGGGTATGTTTTTTTATGTGTTTCATCTTGGAAATGTTTTACAAAAATTCTTGAAGGATTTACTAAAGTGTGTAATAGATGTGAGATGTTTTGTGTGAGTGTGATGTGAAAAATGGATTTTGGTTATGAAAAAGGGTATTATGCAACATGTGAGTGGGATGCTATGTGAGTTGTAATATATTATAATGGTTTAATAAAATTATTTAATGTATTTTTTGAAGTGTTAAAGAAATGTGAAAAGTGTTGTGGGCTATTTTGGTGTGAGTCAGATTTCAAATCAATTTGAATGAAAAGTGGTCTTTTGTGACTTGTGTGGTATACATGTGGGATTTTTGGTAAATTTTTGATGAGGAAATGATATTTTCATGTGAAAATTATATTTCTTGACTTGTTGAACTTGTTTGATCACAAAGGGAAAACCCGAGTATCTAGGTGGGTGGACGTGTACTAGTATGCTAGTGAATCTGTGGAGTTTGGCTTCAGTTTCACTTAGAAATATTGACACTTAAAACTCTAACTAAACTATGATGATGATGATGATTGGGGAACACAATGTTATGGGTATGTTCTCTACCAGTTTATCGTTCAATAGAAAAAATATTTGTGATGATTACTCTCACTGAGATACGAGGTACTTGGGACCCACAACAAGCTAATGCCTAGGGGTTATTTCCTATTGCTTGTGCTCATTAGATTATTTATACTTACCGTCGGCATATGGTATATTTGGATGTAAAATTCAGTATCTTTGGAATTTATTTTAAAAGTATTTATTCTTTAAATTAACCCACTTGAAAACTTAGTTTTTTTAAGTTGCATCTTTTAGAAATTGTAACTAGAAATTGCATGTTTTTGAAAACTTTCATGCTTTTCATCTTTGAATGCTTATCGAATGGAATCTCTTAGTAGTGGTATCCTACTAGGATTTTTATCACACCCTACTTACACCTTTTGGTGTAAGTATACTTGGTTATTTTGTTGTCTCAGGTTTGGGTACAACTTGTGTGCCAACAGTTTGTGTTTTTACCGGTCATTCGTGATACGGTGTTGTGGAGATGGATTGAGGGCGGTGCCTATTGACATGTGGAGGTTCATGGGATGTCTTTATTTGATTTTTTACCTTTTTAATGGTCTTTAAAAATAGTTTTAACTTATGTAATTCAGTTCTGAAATTTTTTAAAAGACATTTTTAGTTGAAAAATCCAGATTTGTTTTATTGAGTTTGTTTGTTGTTTAATATTTATAAACTCGGGTAAATAATTCCCAAACTTCAATTTATGATACCCGGGCACTTGTACCAGACTATGGGGATTGGAAACACCATTCAAGACTTGTCATGGGCTGGGTCGGGTGCTAGTTTTGATGGTGACCAGATTTGGTTCGTGATAAAATGGTATCAGAGGAGGTTCAAGTTAACTCTTTGGGTCATGTTATTTGGAGAAGAGTCGGGATAGTATGGAGTTAGGATTGTAGGGACTTGGTATTCTAGTTATGGGTAGTGTTCCTGATCACCAAACCTCATGACGGGATTCATGTTTCCATAGGATGTTGGGATTTATCTAAGTCCTTTGGTTTTCTTGGTTTGATGACGATTAGGGGAAATGAAAAGAGAGTTGGGTTAATGGACTCAGTGAGCTCGCAGGGCCTGGAAAGCCATGTGGAACCAAGGATATTACCTAGAACACTCTCTATTATGGTAAAGTTATTTGAATATGGTCTCTAACCATATGTCCAAGTCACCCACCGAAACTAATTTCCTATTGCATTGTCTTGTGTTCTTTAGTTTTGAAATCTTGGAACTTTGGTTTTAAAGTGACTTAGTTTTAAGAAGCATAATGTTTTTGTGAAATGATTTTCAAATAAATAGGGAATGTTTTGATTTATGAAATTGAGGAACTGAATTTTCAGAATTGTATTGAATTGTAAAATGGTGTGCTTACACCTATTTTGAAAGTAGGAACTATATTGAAGTTGGTTTTGAAAGTGTTTCAAATAGAGGTTTTTTAAAAAATCAAAGGGTGATTTAATGGGTTGAGATGTTTTGAAATTGATGTAAATAAATTGAAAGTGAGTTCTTATCTAAATGGTTGTATCTTTATGAAAAGTTATGTAAGATGTGAATTGGGATTTTGATCTCGTGGTTAGCGGTTTTGAGAAAAAGGATGTGTTGGTTGACCGTTTTGGTTTTGAAAAGTGGAAAGTGTTTTTGTTTTAACCTTTGGTATTTACATGAGTGACCACATGCATAGAGTTATATGGGATGATGGATGGTTGATGGAATGACTGGATGAGTTCCAAGACGGATATTAGGAGGGTGCCCAGAGTGGCACATAAACATGCATGTGTGAGGCCCATGGGGTACCATTGGTGGATACGCTAACCGCTAAACCGTTTTTTTTCAAAGAAATATTTTTAAAGAAAAACATGATATCTTGATGAATTGTTTGGGATGGTTTATATTATGTGTTTTTGGAAAATTTCAATGTTTTGGGATGTTTTGAGTCCAAGAACCCCTCCTATTCGAACCATGTTTTGGGTTTGTGTTTGGTCGGTAAGCTGGGTAGAAGGACTGGTTAATAGTCTCTTCTGAGATATGTTTTTGGAGCCCTTAACAGTTGTTCCCTTCATTGTATTGGATCTGGTTTGTGATATGTTTTTACCAATGGACCATCTTGGTTGGGTCCTAGGGTTCTCTCGTTGGATAAGCTACGCCCCCATTAAGGGTTAATGCACAACTGAAGTACAACCCGAATTGTTTCGCCGTTGAAAAATCCTCTAGTTGATCAATGTAAGGAATATTTTCTCGATCTTTGTAGAATGATTATAAAACATTTACTTTATTGGTTTTTTGAATCCTCTTATAGTGGGAGAGTGCTCATGGAAGGTTGAGAGAGACCTTAGTTTCTTAAGTTACCTGATTCATCGAAGGTGGAAGTGGTCTAGGGTTGTTAGTGTAGATGAGTGTATCGATGGTGTCTAAGAGGGCCTCTGGGTTCTTCATAGTTTCTTTGAAGTAGGAGTTCATGTTAAACCACCATTTTTTGGAATCTAGTCATGAGAGGCTATTGTGGTCACTTTCTGTACTTGCATGTTGTTTAGGGACTTGGCATAAGGTCTCATTCCATGTATTGTTTCTATTAGTCACAATGGTCATATTCAGGGATTCCTTGGGATGTAATGTGCTCATTTGACTATAAAGGTGAAGGTTGTGAAATCCTATGAGAGTATCTGTTATGTTGGGAGTATGTCTCCCTTGGAAAAATGTCAAAATCCTCTTTTTCAGAGGAAGGTGTTTATATGAATCCTTTCCATATATTGTTTCTCCCCCAAAGAAACAAGGTGTGATGTGTGTGCATCTTTAAGACCTTTTTTCAGTGAAATGTTGGGTTTGGGTAAAGTGAGTTTGGAATGTGTTAGTTCTTGGTAAACTTATCGAGGATTGTGGTTTAGTTGTTTGTATCACCAGAAGAAGAATTTCTGTTCAGGTGGTTTCCAAAACCTAACTACGAGGCTAAAGATGCTTCAATCATTTGAGCTCTAACCATAGATCTTGGAGAGAAGCTGGCACGTAGTCAGAGGAAATTCTAGGGTCATTCAAACCCTTGTACAAAGTCTTATCCTTAGTATGAATGATAGGAAGATTTTAAACATCTGGTGTCATCATCTTTCTTCTATTGTTCCCGTTTGGTGGAAATTGGTGGAGGGCCTTGTACCCATGTCATCACCTAATATCATTACATCCCCCTTTGGTTTCCATTGAGTCATTAGAGAATGGTTGGAAATTTGGATAGACATGCTGAGGATACAGTTTGTGAATGATTAGTAGTAAACGTGTGACAGGAAGCCATCCAGAAATAATGATATGCACAATTAGTGGACGATTTCCCAAACCGTGCGGACTAACCCTATGCCCTATGCCGTTCCCAAATCTTTATTTATTTTTGGGTCTTTCTATGTCGGCCCATGATGGTCAGTTAAGATGTTTGGTTCTTATGGTGGGGAGACCCACTATGATTCCCATGTAAATTCCTTCGTAAAATTTGAATGGAATTCTACCCTTTGTACTAGGGATTCCATTCAGGCCTCCCCCTGTTAGTGTCCAGATTTTGTCTCTAAAAAATATAGGTTGCCTCTTATGGTGGGGTGCCTATTTGTGTCCCCCGTACCAATATCTCAGATTTATCCATGGTCTTGGCTTGGTGGTAGGTAGTCTCATTTAGAACTATCTATCTACCAACATATTCCTTGAGTAAACATTGGAATTAGAGAGCACCCAATGGTTTAGTTAAAGTAAGGTAAGTGTAACCTTGTTCGAAGTTGTTGTTCATTTGGGTGAATTTCTTGAGTCTTGTTTGGATAGTGTTTGAGGAGTTTTCTTTTGTGATAAAGTATGAATGTGATTGATCATTTCAATAAAGTGGTGTAAGTTTGGGTTGTGAGATTAATCCTTTATCAATTGATCATTGTAGGTGTTTTGGCCCTTGGGGGTGAAGTTTGGTAAAGAAGTACATCTTGGTTTATCTGTTGGGTTTGTTTTTTGTATCTGGCCTTACTACGGATTTTCGGGGATGGAAAGTTTTCATGGTGGGGAGAATTTTTACATACATGACTTATTTTAAAGTTAAATTTTATTTAATTTCCATTCATTATTTTTTGGTGGGGTTTCTCAAGCTTTTATGGAGGAATGAGTGAGTTTTCATGAATTGGGCCAAACCGTGAGCCCAATTCCATATTTAAAAATAAAATTTGATTCCTTTATAACTCCTTCATTTTTTAAAATTTTTCATCCATTCTAATTCCTATTTGTAATCCCCTGACCTATTAACACCACCATATTAATTTAGACCATTTAGAAATCCATAATCATGGTGGATATGAGTTTTTATATAAGGAATTAGGCCTGCCCGAAAGCCCATTTCATGCATTAAAAATATTTTTTAATTATTTAATATCTCCTTCAATATTTACGTTTTTTCAGTGATTCCAACTCTACCCCGATCCCAAATAAAACAGGGGGGGCCCCATGCTCTATTACCCCTCTTTGGAGCTCGGTTTTATCGAGAATTTGGATGAAACTTATCTGAATTTATCAAATCGCCCAGATTTGAAGAGGTAAATTGATTATTTCATAACTCCTTAATTTATCACTATTTTCACCCCATTAAAGTTCCTAAATTATATCTTAAACCTTTTTATAATCTCTCTTGAATGGTTTTCTGTTTGAAAATTCATATACTGGTGTATTTGGGGTGATTTCTTCAATATTTTTCAAGGTAAGTGATTCCTTCTTGGTTTCTTCCTTTTCCCTTAGGGTTTCCTCCCTTTTTCATTATGTTCTAAAATTTCCAGAAGTTATGGTTCGAACCTAGGGTTTTATTTTGTGTCTTTTTGGACAAATATTGTGATCTAGGGCTGGATTTATCTTCCTTGTGGTGTGGTGGTGGTGCGGTTGATATTTTGCACCAAGTTTTGAGTGATTCAACACCTTCGGTAGGTGATTCCATGGTTAACCACTACTTGATGAGTTAGTTTTCTTGTTTTAATGATTTTTTATGTTCCCCATATGTTTTTTGTGGTGTGAAAACCATTTTTTAGGGATTTGGTTAATCATTTAATTTTATAATTGCATTTTTGTTGAAGTTTTGAACTTTTCGAATGTAACATGTGTGGTATCTTTTGTGGTAGTTTTATAAAATATGTAATTGATTTATTAGTTGTTGAAAGGGGATAAAAATTATGTTTTGTTAATGACTTAGTGTCATGTGGTCCTTGGAAGGGGGTTTTTGGAATAGGTTTGTTGTGTAAAACTTTGTTATACTTCTTGAGATCATTTTATGAAAATGGGTGTTTTCAATTGTATCTTTTGTGGTATTATCCAAGGTGATTTTATAACACTTGAAAGTGGTTTTATAAATGTCTATATGGATGAAAATTATACTTTGGTAGCGATTTGGTGTGGTTTTGTCCTTGAAATATGGTTTTGAAATGGGTTTTATGAGCAAAGATTGGGTATACTCTTTGGAATTGTTTTATAAAATATTTGAATGATTTAATGATTTATGCAAGTGGTGAAACCATATTAGAAAAATGTTTTGGAGTGTGTATATTATGAAATGGTATATTTTAAATGTGATAGGGTCTGTTTTGTGATGTGTTTCATCTTGGAAATGTTTTACAAAAATGCTTGAAGGATTTACTAAAGTGCGTAAGAGATGTGAAAGTGATGTGAGATGTTTTGTGTGAGTGTGATGTGCAAAATAGATTTTGGTTATGAAAAAGGATATTATGTAACATTTGAGTGGGATGTTATGTGAGTTATAATATATTGGAATGGTTTAATAAAATTATTTAATGGATTTATTTAAGTGTTAAAGAAATGTGAAAAGTGTTGTGGGCTATTTTGGTGTGAGTCGGATTTCGAATCAATTTGAATGAAAAGTGGACTTTTGTGACTTGTGTGGTATACATGTGGGATGTTTGGTGAATTTTTGATGAGTAAATGATATTTTCATGTAAAAATTATATTTATTGACTTGTTGAACTTGTTTGAGCACAAAGGGAAAAAACCGAGTATCTAGGTGGGTGGACGTGTACTAGTATGCTAGTGAATCCGTGGGGTTTGGCCTCAGTTTCACTTAGCAAGATTGAAGCTTACAACTCTAACTAAACTATGATGATGATGATTATTGTGGACAACTAGGTTATGGGTATGTTCCCTACTAGTGGATCGTGCGTGAGAACAGATATTTGTGATGGTTACTCTCACCGAGATACGAGGTACCTGAGACCCACAATGAGCTAGTGCCTAGGGGTTATTTCCTATTGCTTGTTCTCATTAGATCCTTTATACTTACCATCAGCATACGATATATTTGGCTGGAAAATTTAGTAGCTTTGGAATTTATTTTAAAATTTTTTATTCTTTAAATTATCCCACTTGAAAACTTATTTTTTTAAGTTGCATCTTTTAGAAATTGTAACTAGAAATTGCATGTTTTTGAAAACTTGCATGATTTTTGTCTTTGAATGTTTATCACATGGAATCTATTAGTGGTGGTATCATAATGGGATTTGTCTCACACCCTACTTACACCTTTGGGTGTAAGTATACTTTGTTATTTTTTGTCGCAGGTTTGGGTACAACTTTTGTGCCAGCAGTTCGGGTTTTTACCGATCGTTCGTGATGAGGTGTTGTGGAGATGGCTTGAGGGCAGTGCCTCTTTCCATGTGGAGGTTCTTGGGCTGTTCTTATTTGGTTTTTTTACCTTTTTAATGGTCTTTAAACATAGTTTTAACTTATGCAATTCAGTTCTGAAATTTTTAAAAGACATTCTTAGTTGAAAAATCTAGATTTGTTTTATTGAGTTTGTTTGTTGTTTAATGTTTATAAACTCGGGAAAATCATTCCCAAACTTCAATTTATGATAGCTGGACACTTTTTCTAGCCTATGGGGATCTGGAATGCCCTTAGGGCCTTGTCGTGGGCCGGGTCGGGTGCCAGTTTGATGGAAACCGGATTTGGTTCGTGACAGGTGGTACTGGGGGTGCAGGGGGGTGTCCAGGATGGGGAGGGGGGTAGTGGGGAGAAGTGAGCAAGTGTGGGTGGGTGGGTGGGGGGGGGGGGTGGACAGTGGGGGTGTATGTGGGGGGGGGGGGGTCAGTGGTGGGGTGAAGTTTGGGGTGGAAGTTGGGGTGAAGGGGGTAGGGGGAGGGTCCAAGGGGTGTCCAGGGGGGTCAAGTTGGGGGGGGGGTATCCAGGGGGAGGGGGTTCAGTGGGGGTGTCTGGGGGGGGGTGTACAAGGGGTTATGTCCTAGAGGGGAGAGGTGGGGGTGTACTAGGTGCAGGGGGTAGTGGGGGGGCTGGGTGCAGGGAGTAGTGGGGCTAGGTGCAGGGGGGAGGGGGTTCTGGGTGCAGGTGGTACTGGGGGTGCCGAGGGGGGGGAGGTGTCTAGGGGGTCCAGTGGGGGGGGGGTTGTAAAAGGGGGGGTCCGAGGGGGGGGGGTGTATAGTGGGGGTGTCAAATGGGGGGGGTGTAAGGGGGGTTCTATCGAGAGGGTAGAGTGGGGGGTGTACTGGGGGGGGGGGGGGTCTGTCCAAGGGGAAGAGAGGGGCTGTAGGGGATCTGTCCAGTGAGGTAGCTGCTATTTATGGGAAAACAATCTATACCCACAGTTTTCAAACCGTAGGAAAATATGCAGCTACAGAACCCTCTATACCTACGGTTTGATAACCGTGGGTAAAATATGCTACTTCAAACCCTCTATACCCATGGTTTTTAAACCGTAGGTAAATATGATGCTGCAAAACCCTATATACTTACAACTTACTTAACCGTGGGTATCAATCTATGCTGTAAAAATTTTATACCCACGGTTATTGTAAACTGTGGGCATAGATGTATACCCACGGTTTACTAGAACCGTGGGTAAGTTGAAATTTCAGTGGGCTATACCCACAGTTTCTGTAAATCCATGAGTATAGGGAAATCCCGATGCCTCGGGGATCCCATGGTTGATCAAACCATGGGTATAGCCTATACCCATAGTTTAATGGTCTATACCCACGGTTTGAAATCACGGGTATATGTCACTTTTCCATTAGTGTACCTCAAAAGAAGAACTAGATTCTTACAGTCTGGTTTTTGTATTTTATAGGAAAAATCATCTCCCAATGTTTCCTAAGCCCTTGGAATTTATTACTGACCTTTGGTGTCTTGGGGGTGTCACCTAAGGTTAGTGTCACTCCACCTCTCCTCAGGACAATGAGTTAGGGTGAGATATTATGTAAGAACCCAGTTCTTCCTTTGAGGTATGAGTTACTTTTTATTTTAAATTTTTGAGCTGTTTTGAGAAAACTAGGAAAAATTGGGCAGTTCTGTAAATTTTAGGGATACACACCATGTACTCATAAGTACATGTTGCATACCCTTTGATGTGTGTTGTTGACATACATGGTGTGTGGGCGTGTTGACCGGGTAGAATTGTTTAACCAAGTACATGTCGTGTACTCCTTGTACACACCGTGCACTCCTTGTACACGCCGTGTAGTCTAGCCATGTATAAGGGATATACATGGTGTGTGGGTAAGTCGATGAGGAAGAGAAAAAAACCAAGTACACACCATCTACTACCTAGTACACACCGTGTACTCAAGTCGGAAGGTTCTGGAAAGTAAGTCGGCAGAAAAGTGGCTGCCATATGAACAGTAAAAGAACTTACACAACATGTAGTCCTAAGTACACATCATGTATTTTATTTTTTTTTCGCTTAAATCAGGAAGTATCCCATTTTTGAGGTTCTGTATAGAAACTCCTTCCTTCAAGCGGTGAAGACTTCATTTTTATCTCGTTTCATTATTTGAGGTTATATTTAAACCCTGTTTGATCCATCAAAACCCCCTCGATAAGTCCTTGATTCCTCTTGAGCCGTTTGTCTTAATTTCTATTCTAAAACGAGTTATAGGGATTTGAGTGGTTTTGATCCTTTTTTAGATCTACTGCATTTTAGACCTAATTGGAGTATGTTATCATAAGAGTATCATCATACTAGTATGAGGTAGGTGGTTCATACTTTGTTTTGTGTTTTTGTGGTCATTTGGGTGGTGTGACCTTTGGTGCGTCTTCGGGTATTTTGAGAGAGACCTTGTTATAGCTATTGTTGCATATTGAATTGATTATTAGACCTGTGGGATACCTTTGGGATGCCATTTTACCTATTTTTCTTGAGAGGGTCCGGGTGAGGGGTCGTTGCTTAATTGGGGCATTTTGGCCGAGTATGCCAAAATGTGTTAAAATGATTTTTTTTGATTAAACTGCTGAGTTTAATTTGTTAAAGTATGATATGAATTGTTAGAGGCTTTAAAGACCTCAGTGATGGTATGGGACAATACTTGGTTAGTTCATTTCAATTATTTAGTTTGTTTTTCCTGTTATAAAGTGATTTTTTTGACTATATATGTAATTGCTGAATTGCATATGCTGGAACCTTTGGGTTGTGTTGGGCATGACCCAGATATTTATTGAGTGATATTGATCACAGGTTGGTCTTGACTTGAATTACTTTGGGTGTTTTTGAACATGGGATTGGGCATCATGGATTTCAGGATTAAGACAGTGTGACTGTCAGGTTGGGCATGGAACGGGGTACTTGGATGTAAAGGCCATCATATACTGAGCGACATGGTCACAGGGGTACAAGGTGCTAGAGATGTGGTGGATTGGGTACTATTTTGGTGATTACTTCTCACCCGTGATTTGAGTAGTGTGCACACAAAGAGACTCTATGATGAGGTGGTTTTAACTGCTCATGTGGGTAGAGGCCCCCGATAGTTGCGGTTTAGGTACTATTGGTTTGGGGGTGCTTGCCGTAGGAAGCCATGTGGAAGGAGATGCGCCTTAGGGAGATAGTGATGAGGCTATCAAGTTGGATGATAAGGCTCTCCGTGATTGAGGTCGTGGGCTAGGAAACTTTATTTGAGGTCACACATCACTATCCCTTCAGTTACTTTATTTGAGGGCATACATCGATGTCCCTCTGATTACTTTATTTGAGGGTAGACATCATTGTCCCTCCAGTTACTTATTTGAGGATAGGAATTACTATTCCTCTGAGTTAATTTTGTTTGGGCGTGCCTTCGGGATGTTAGTACCTTGATACATGAGGTGTGAGGAGGCACATGGTTTCAGATTACGTAATGGAGGTGGAACCCGAGGGTTCACCTGGGACTATGACTACATGGGTTCTTGGGCCATGGGCCAAGTGCTCTATTTACTTTAGAGATTTCGGCATTGACTAAAGAAGGTGACACTCCATAGTGGCTGCTGAGCACTAGTGGATATTGTGTTTATTTATTGTATTTCACTGCTTACTTTACATAGAGATGCATGCCTGCTTAAACACTTATACTACGTACGCACCATCTGGGTGGTATCCTATTGAGATTCTTCTCACACCCAACATGGGACCTTTGATATGCATGTAGACTTTATGGTTTTATGTGCAGGTAAAGGATCAGCCTCAAGAGATGGATCATAATAACATTTGGCATGGAGACTGGTATGGACCTTGAGGTCATTCATAGTAGGAGTTTACTTATTTAGTTTATTTTCTGTATTATCTTGCTTACTTGTTTTGTAGCTATAGTTGGTTATCCATTGGATCCCTTTTTATATGGATATGTATGACCTTATTTGGATGCATGTTTTTTGTTCAGTAGTAGTTACACATGCACTAGTAGAAATATGGGATTTAATATCGAAGTAATAACATAAGTTTTTTATAAACCGACGCCAATGGTATGTGTGAGAAATTTTTGGCATCAGTTTTTAGTAAAACCGCCGCCAAAATTTTTTATTAGTGGTTTTTGGTTTTCATTTTACTAAAAAATGACACCAAAAACCAGAATATAATGATTTTTTCATCGGTTTATGTTAAAACCAATGCCAAAAATAAAAAAAATGTTTTCAGCGTCGGTTTTGGATAAAACTGACGCCATATGTGTAATTTTCAGCATAGATTTTCCAAAAAAACCGATGCCGAAAATAAAAAAAGAGAATAGTTTCAGCATCGATTTTTACCAAAACCCATGACGAAAATAAAATATATATATATATATATATATATTATGGGTGTCAGTTTTTATAAAAACCGATGTTGATTTTTTTTATTTTTGGCATCAATTTTGATAAAAACCAACGTCGAAAGTCATTTAAAAATTTTCGTGATCAGGAAACCCACATGTTCTTGGATATTCAAAATAGAAACCTACATCGGATCCTATCGACTCGCGATGAATTCGAAGCCTTATTTGTGATATCCAATAGCCATTGCTGACAATTTTCTTCCATTTTCATGATCTTTGGTATGATTTCTTCATTATCTTCTCTTATTTTATCATTTGCGGTTTATTTGTTCTTCCAAAACCTATTTTGGGCGGCTTTCAACCATGGTTTGATTTTAGTTTGTTGTTTATCTTTATTTTTCATTTGAACAATTAATTTTTGTATAGATCTTATAGTGCTTAATTTTCAAAAGAATTATATAGAGCAAAGTTCGGATTGGGGATCTATTTTCATGTTAAACTCCAAATTTTGTAAGTTTTTTTTTAATTTTGAAGATAAATTATTTATCATTTAATTTTTGATTTTGATTTTCTATAATTATTAGTTTATAGTTTATTTTAAATGTGTTGGAATATGGTTAATATTCATACTTAAGAGTGATTAGTCAATGTTCTTGATATGGATTGGAGTTGTGTGATTTTAGGTTATGAATTTTTATCTGACATTATATATAAATGTATTAGTCAATGTTCTTGATATGGATTGGATTTGTGTGATTTCAGGTTTTTATGTTAGAATAACTCAATGTGAGTCCTCACATGACTGAGAAAATACACCTAAGAGGGGGGTGGGGGGTGGGGGGGGGGTGCTTGAATTAGGTCTACCTAAATTATACCAAAAACAAATTGAATTATTTTTAAGTTTTTATACTACTTTGGTGCATTAAAACTCTATGGTCAGTTAGGACATAAATAAATATTTTTATCTTTTACCCAATAATCCACAACCACCTGTAATATAAAATATAAATAGAAAATCTAAATGTGTTATTTTTACATGCTTTAGACTAGATTTAGAAAACCTACCCTCTATTCTATTCAACTCCCATTGAGACATATATTCTCTGCTATAATATATTAATCATCTATAATGGGTGTACAAGGATTATCTTGACTCTGTATTTTCCATAATTCACAGGAAGATACATAATATTACCCATGAAAACTTAGTACTACATCCCACAACACCTTTGTATTGGAATCCCATTGGTTCTTTCTCAAACTACTTCTTATTTAAATCACTCACCACTAATACAAAGGTTATCACCACATCCAAATAATTGGACTTATTTCTCACCAAAAAATCTTTGAATTCCTATAGATCATAAAGAAATAAAAATATTTAAATTTAACTCTGATATTCTAATCAGTTCCCAATTCTTATGAATCAATTTATGGAATTATCCACTAATTTCATCAGCAGTGATCCTAACCAATAGAACTTAGATTGGATTCCTCTTCAATTTCTTCATTTAATTATTTGTGAGTTTAAAACTCTCAGCTCAATCACACCAACTCTTTATTCTTCCTCACAACTAATAGATCTTTTTTCTTGCATAGTTTCACCAAATAATCTATTTATATACTCATTATAACATGCAATGGATCCACAACCACTTATTATTCCTCAAATGATTCAATTGTTCTCTCACCCAAATGTGTTGTATGATATACCAATTTAGTTATGTATTTAATTTCATATGTCATAATTTTGGGAGTATTAGGATTGATTTCTCTTATAATATGAACATTTAATCTAATTATTATTTCATATTACTAATAATAACTATTTTTCCCTTTAAATTAATGCAATCTTAAATAATTTTGACACATGAAAAATTGAAATAATGAAACAACTATGTAAAATAAACTAATAAATTTTATAAGATTGATATTATAATTAAATTATAATATCAATATAACACATGTATATAATATAAAAATAAAATGTTTACTATTTGTAAATGTGTTTCATATCTGATGTTTTCTATATGATTATCAATAGTTTTTATTAAATGTGTTTCTATTTATAATTTATCCGTATATATATATATATTTAAATGTTTATATGTTTTAATATATTCACCAATTATTTTGTGATATCATATATTGAATGGATCATAATTGGATACATTTACAAAGAACCATTAGTGAATATGAAAAATGAGTTGATGAATTCTTGGAATTTGCTAAAATACATCTTCAAAATATTAATTTGATTTTCTGTCCATGTGTGAAGTGTTTAAATATGAGAAAGTTAAACTCTAGATAAATAAAGGATCATCTAATTTGTTATGGGTTTAGCCTTAATTATACACGTTGGATCTAGCATGGTGAAAGAAGTGAAAATTCAATATCCAATGTTGATGAAAATATTCATAATGAGGTAGAGGATCGTATTGAATAATTAATTCATGATTTAGGTATTGAAACCATAAAAAAATAGCAACTGTTGAATGATTTTATGGAGATTCTGAGAAACCATTATTCCCAGGTTGTAGTAAATATACAGTGTTATCAGCAGTTTTGAGATTATTTAACTTAAAAGAAAAATGGGTGGAGTGATAAAAGTTTCTCCAGCTTACTTGAGCTTTTAAAAGAGATACTCCCAGAAGGTAATATGATTTAAGATTCCAATTATGAGGTGAATAAAATATTATGCCCAATAAAAGGTTAAGATGGAATTCAGATGAGTGCATCTCTAATGGTAACTTACATCACTGATGTTATTAATATTTTCATGACTTATTATATTCCCCCTTTACTTATTTTATATGAAATGTGCATAATTTGTGTGAAATATTAATGTTTTAATATTAAATATAATATTTGAGCATTTTTAGAAGTAGTCCAATTGAGTCAGTTTAATGTTTTAATTATAACTGTCACTATACTAATCCAAATTGTGTGGTTCTTATTTTTTAGGATTCTCCTTTCAATATACAACATTTCATTAGAAGGAACCATGATCCAATTCTGCCATTTGAAGGGTCATATGGTCCTCACAAACAAGACCAAAGAATCTGTGAACAAACTGGATCAGCCTTGAAGATTGATTTACTGGGCTCAATACAGAAGTCCAAAAATATTAACTCTCCACCATAATTCGGGGGACACTACATGTCATCTTGGATAAAAATTCCAAGGCCCAAATCCAAGTACAAGGGGCCCAAATAAATCATTGAAGTCCAGCCCACCATTCTGGCCGAGAATTAAAATCAGTATAGTATGCATGACATATCTCCTGATGTAAGCATCAAATCGAGATGAGATTTTTCAGTGTGAAAGAGGAGATATAGGCGGCCGACTTTTTTGAAGAAACCATTCAGATTTGAAGGCATATTCATATTCAAAAACCCTTTCACATTATGGACTTCAAAAATACTGGATTGAAATGGACAGTTTAACTTTGTTTAATCAACCGGCCATAACTTTTTATCCTTAAGTCAAAATGACTCTAAATTTTGAGAGTAGTCGCCCAACATTATTTTCTACAACTTTTAAGAAGGAGATATTTGAATATTCGGCTGTATGAATAGACAAATTGGCGATACAAGTGGAGGGACAGATTGGGAATGCAAACAGTCCACTCCTTGGGCTATAAATACTCCCCCCTTCTGTCCTTGAGAGGGGTTGTCATTTCAGAAGAGAGGAGATAATATTGGCACGACCAAAGCTTTTCCAAAGGATTGGGAGGACCTGCCATACTCAAGTTTTCACTTGAGAGACCTTTCCTCCTCTCTTTGTTTTCACTTACTTTTGTGTTCTTCATTTTTGTAATTTTGTAAGTCCTTTATTTTGTAATTCTGTTTTAATGAAAGTTTCTTCTTCAATATCTCTTATTATCCTCCACCTTCTATAGTATAATATTCATGGTCTTAAAATAGTTTGAATCATTTTAAATTACAGTACCTTATCTTTCTTCCTCATTCAATTGAAATTCCATTTTTGATTCTCAAAATATTTCGTGTGTGTGTTCGGCACACTACTCTTATCTTGTCCCTTTCTTTTTCTTATATTTATAATTCATCACCATAAACATATATTACCAGATTAATAAACATAATAATGGATGAGTAAATTTCTCATTGGGTTGAGTTTTAATTTAGGTATGTTAAGCGATTGAGAGCTTTTGCTTGATGAGTATTCGTTGAATTAACATTGTGTATGTTGGACTTAGCATGTCATGGATTAATGATATGTTTTGTTTAACGAGTGGTTTCCATGGATTATTGGAACCATAAATACACTACCATAAATAAGTTTTGATTGAGATTAGAACCCTAAGTTAAGTTAAGGCTTGGATTAAAGCCTTCACACTTAGGAATTCCAATCAATGTCAACTTATGACATGGGCGTTAATTTAATGCAATACAAAGTAAGGCTCAAGGATATCACATGCTTAACTCCCCAATAATGAACTCACCCCAATATTTATCAATTTGGTAAATCAAACATCATTCATTAAAAATTTCAATTAAGCTCTGCAAACAAACCCCCCCCATCAAAATACAATCAACTAAAAACAATCAACTATTACGAAGTACCATCGCCGAGGATTCGACCCGAGTGCTGCTATACACATTAGCAGAGCACCGGAACTTTAACTGGTCGATAAGCGACAATAGGCCGTGCATTTCAAATGGCGTCGTTGCTGGGGATGGTGCTTTAAGTAGTCATTAGTTTCTGGTTATTGTAAAAAAAAACCAAAAAAATCAAAAATTTTGAAAAAAATTGAAAAAAAAAACACAAAGAAAAACCCGTCTTCCTCTTAAAAACCATAAAATGAAAAAAATACAAAGGAAAACCCATCTTCCTCATCCTTTATAAATCTCTCTGAATTCCCCGCAGCCTCCCAAACAATCCCTCGGATTTGTTTGACCCTGAAATTGATAGAACTCTTCGTCGACTTAGGAGGACCATTAGGGATAACCAAATCACCCAAGAACCAATCATTTCCCTACCAATTGAATTAGATATGGCCAATCCTAGGGAAAAAACATTGAAAGAACTTGCTGCCCCTGATATGAATTACCAACCTCTTGGTATTCAATATCCAAACATTGAAGCTGACTTCGAACTCAAATCGGGTTTGATTCATCTTCTCCCTCATTTTCACGGGCTAGCCGGTGAGGATCCACATCTTCACCTTAAAGAGTTCCAAGTAGTATGCTCTACCATGAAGCCTCAAGGGGTTTCTGAAGAACAAATCAAGCTTAGAGCTTTCCCCTTTTCCCTAGCAGATTCTGCCAAGTCTTGGCTCTACTACCTCCCACCTGGTTCCATAAACTCATGGGTTGACACGAAGAGACTTTTCTTTGAGAAGTTCTTTCCCGCTTCCCGAACAGCTTCTATCCGAAAGGAAATAAGCGGCATCCGTCAATTCCCTAATGAATCACTCCATGAGTATTTGGAGAGGTTCAAAAATCTTGTGGCAACTTGTCCACACCATCAAATCCTTGACCAACTCCTGATCCAATACTTCTATGAGGGGTTATTGGCTATGGAGCGAACTCTCATTGATGCCACAAGTGGCGGTTCTCTTGTTGACAAAACTCCTGCAGCTGCACGAGAACTCATAAGAAACATGGCTGTAAACACGCAGCAATTCCATACTCGAGCACATGCTCAAGTAAAACAAGCCCAAGAGAATCAATCCATAGAGCCCAAAAAGATGACTGAGTGGATGAGTGAACTTACAGGTCTTGTGCATCAACTAGAGGTGGCTACCAAATCCCCAACCTCATCTTCTCCACAGTCTCTATTCCCTGGACCTATCAAGAATTTTGGAATCTGCAACTCTCCATCTCATCCGACTGACACATGTCCACAACTTCAAGATGATCCATCTGATTCATCTAGTCCAATGGAGCTCAATGCGACATATGATCAGCGAAACTTCAACCCTCAACAATCAGGTCAGTTTGTTAGAAACTTCAACCAACCCCACTCTAAGCCCTTCTCTTCTACCTTTAACCCACCTCTGAGGTATGGTAATCCCATTTCTCATCCTCCTCAGTTCCCTCATCAAAATCCAAACCAGTTCCAATATGGTCAAAGTGGTGGTAACATCCATCAACCTTATCCTTTTGTTCCTCAACCCCAAAGGAAAAATCCTCCTCCTAGATTCCACTATCCTAACGAGCCTTTCCAATTCCCCACCCAATACAATCGCTTTCCCAAGAACCAAAATCAAGGCCAACCCAATTTGGGACAAGCCTCTTCTTCTAAACAACCATGGGAAAGTGCTGTAGAGGATCTTGCTTCCTTCACCCGTTCTAGCCTCAAGAACATTGAAACCCAAATAGGTCAACTTGCATCCCACCTTAGCCAGCAACAACCATCCAATTCATCCCAACTCCCAGCTCAACCATTACCCAACCCTAAGGGTAATGTAAGTGCAATTGCACTTAGATCAGAAAAGCAAATTGCTATGTCCCATGCTGATTGCTCTACCTCCCCTTTCGATGTTGATCTAGAAAATGAAAAGAACAAAAAGCTGGAAAAGGAACTTGAATCCACTCCTTCACCTCCTTCCATTCCTCTAAGGAACCCAATTCCTTTTCCTCAAGCCATCTCCAAGCCTAAGAAGTCCTTTGAACCTGATCCTGAAATGCTTGACATGTTTAGACATGTTGAAGTGAACATCCCCCTCTTAGATGCCATAAAAAAAATCCCTAAGTATGCCAAGTTTCTTAAGGAATTGTGCACCCATAAGAGGCAACTTAGGAACATTGAAAATGTTTCAACCCAACAGTCCATTCCCATGAAGTGCAAAGATCCAGGGACCTTCACGGTTCCATGTCAAATAGGGAGTTCCAACTTTGATGATGCACTCATAGACCCTGGAGCCTCAATAAATGTCATGCCCAAATCCATTTTCTCCAACCTTGGTCTAGGTCCCTTTCACCCAATGGGTGTTGTCATTCAATTAGCCAATCGAAGCACTGCCAGTCCTGAGGGGATAATTGAGGATGTTCTTGTTCAGGTCAATGATCTTATCTTCCCAGCTGATTTCTATGTCCTTGACATGGAAGGTGAGACGACCTCTTCTCGATCTCCCCTAATTATAGGAAGACCATTCCTCATGACTGCAAGAACCAAGATTGATGTCCATTCAGGCATCTTATCCATGGAATTCGGTGACCAACTGGTCAAGTTCAACATTTTCCAAGCCATGCGATACCCATCTGAGGATCACTCTGCATTCTCAATCCATGCTTTTGAGGACACTTCTAAGATTCAATCAAACCCCAATCCACCATGTTCTCCATGTTCTAATGATAAAGGATCTTGTGAAATATGCACCATGATTAACAAATTCATAAATGGTGAAGTTGATGTGGACCTCTCATTCATAGACTCCATCAATCTAGAGGAACTTGAAAACTCTCTTGAATCCCACATCAACTCTGATATCTACCGCTCCACCTTGGACAATGTTGAGGAAAATGATCTAAACCCATCTGGAATCCCTTCTCCTGCTCCTAACTTGTCTATCTCTCCAATCAAGGCTGAAACTGATCTAAAACCACTTCCTTCACACCTCAAGTATGCATTCCTTTTCCATGATCCCTCCTACCCTGTCATTATCTCTGCTTCACTTTCTGAAACTGAGGAGTCCCAACTTGTTCAAGTGTTAGAGGAAAAAAAAATGCCTTAGGTTGGACCCTAGAAGATATTCCATGAATCAACCCTGCCCTTTTCATGCATCACATCCATCTAGAGGAATCATCCAAACCAATTAGGCAACCTCAAAGAAGACTCAATCCACTCATACTTGAGGTAGTTAGGGAAGAGATTACCAAGCTTCTTCAAGCTGGTATTATCTACCCAATTTCTGATAGTGAATGGGTTAGTCCAATTCAAGTCATTCCTAAGAAGGGAGGGATAACAGTTGTCACAAATGAACATGGAGAAGTGGTCACAACTCGAGTGAAAAACAAATGGTGTGTGTGCATCGATTATCGCAAATTGAATGCTGAAACACGAAAAGATCACTACCCACTTCCTTTCCTTGACCAAATGCTTGAGAGATTGGCCGGAAAGTCACACTATTGCTTTCTTGATGGTTACACCGGCTACTTCCAAATTCCAATCGCACCTCAAGACCAAGAAAAGACCACATTCACTTGCCCCTTTGGAACCTATGCCTATAGGCGAATGCCTTTTGGCCTTTGTAATGCTCCTGCAACATTCCAGCGGTGTATGATGAGTATCTTTTCTGAATTCATTGAGAATTGCATGGAGGTATTCATGGATGACTTTACCATTTATGGCGAGTCATTTGAATCTTGCTTACATTCACTCTCTTTGGTCCTTCAAAAGTGTGTCAAGTGCAACCTTGTGCTGAATTTTGAAAAATGTCACTTCATGGTTTCAAATGGGATTGTTCTAGGGCACATAATTTCTCAAGAGGGTATCCAAGTTGATCCATCCAAAATTGAGGTGATCCAATCACTTCCTGAACCCAAATCAGTTCGAGACATTCGGTCCTTCCTTGGTCATGCCGGTTTCTATCGGCGATTTATTCAGAACTTCAGCAAGATTTCCCTCACACTTACTCGTTTACTTCAAAATTATGTCACATTCAATTTTTATGAGGCTTGCAAGAGAGCATTCATTGAACTCAAATCTTCTCTCACATCTTCTCCAATAATCCAACCCCCAGATTGGTCCTTACCATTTGAATTGATGTGTGATGCTTCTGATAGGGACATTGGGGCTGTTCTTAGTCAAAGAAGATAAAACATTCCTCATGTAATCTTTTATGCCTCAAAAACATTGGATGAAACTCAATCACACTACACTGTGACTGAAAAAGAACTTTTAGCTGTGGTTTTTTCCTTGGATAAATTCCGGCCCTATCTCTTAGGTTCCAAAATCATCATCTTCACGGACCACTCAGCATTAAAGTTCTTACTTAAGAAAAGTGATTCCAAACCAAGGCTAATAAGATGGATTTTAATGCTCCAATAGTTTGAACTTGTGATAAAAGATAAACCTAGAAAAGAAAACCCTGTGGCTGACCACCTGAGTAGAATTTCTAATTCTTCTCATTCTGAAATAATTGATCCTGAATTTCCAACTGAACACCTCTCATCTCTCACTCCAAAGTTACCATGGTATGCCCCAATTGTCAATTACTTGGTTTCTGGTGTTTTCCCTGAATATTTTTCAAAAGAACAAAAAGAAAAGATGAAAAGTGATTCAAAGCATTATTTTTGGGAAGATAATAAACTTTTGAAAACTGGGGCTGACATGGTAATTAGGAGATGTGTTGATGAAACTGAACAATCCTCCATCTTGGAATTCTACCACTCAATGCCTGGAGGTGGCCACTTTGGACCACAAAGGACTTCTCAAAAGGTCCTAGATTCTGGATTCTTTTGGCCTTCACTCTTCAAGGACTCACACGAGTTCTGTCAATCATGTCCCACTTGCCAAAAGTTTGGCACAATTTCCAAAAGAAACAAAATGCCTCAAAATCCATTAATCTTCTGTGAGCTTTTCGATGTTTGGGGCATCGATTTCATGGGACCTTTTCCCCCTTCCAATGGATTATCCTACATTCTCCTTGCTATTGACTATGTTTCTAGGTGGGTCGAGGCCAAAACCACTAGGAAAGATGATGCTCAAACTGTGAGTGAGTTCCTCAAAACCCATATCTTCCATCGATTCGGAACACCACGTGCTTTGATAAGTGACTTAGGAACTCATTTCTGTAATAGAACCATGGAATCACTTTTGAAAAAGAATGGGGTTGTACATAAAACATCCACTGCATATCACCCTCAAACAAATAGAATGGCTGAACTTTCTAATAGAGAAGTGAAAAGAGTTCTTGAAAGAATTGTTAAGCCCACAAGAAAAGACTGGCCCGATAGACTTGGTGAAGCACTTTGGGCCTATAGAACAGCCTATAAGACACCCATTGGGATGTCTCCATTTAGGCTAGTTTTTGGTAAAGCCTGTCATTTACCAGTTGAAATCCAACATAAGTCATTTTGGGCTGTCAAAACTTGTAATTTTGATTGTGAAAAATCTGGTGAAGAAAGATTGTTGCAGTTGACTGAATTGGAGGAGCTTCGTCTCGATTCATATGAGAACTCCATTCTCTACAAAGAAAAGGCAAAGTCACTCCATGACAAGCACATTCTTCGAAAGGTATTTCATGAAGGTGAAAAGGTAATGCTCTTCAATTCTCGATTTTGACTTCACCCAGGTAAGCTCAATTCTCGTTGGGATGGACCTTTTATTATTACTAATGTTTACCCATTTGGTGCAGTGTAAGTCCAAGACCCTTCTTCAAAAAGAACATTCACGGTAAATGGACACCGGTTAAAGCATCACCATGAGAGGCCATTCACTTCAGGTTCCACATCGACTTCCATTGACCCACCACTAGATGGAAATGGCGACCCAACAAATCCAAACCAGGGGGCACCTCTTTCCCTTTAACTCTCTCTCTCCTCAATCTCTCTTCCCTCTCTTCTTCTCTCTATTTATTCTTCTTCCTCTATCCATCTCATTTTTTTTACAACATTCTTCCACAACCTTTTTTCTATTTTCTCTTTTGTGTGGATGTGTCATTAAAAATAAAAAAAATTTAAAAAAAATTAATTAAAAAAAATGAAAATTAACAAAAAAAGGGGTGTCATAATTACTAATCATCCAATATTGAAATTTTGTCCAACCATTTTGGGGAGTCAAAAGGCTTGTTTTAAACTCAAATATATTGAATTTTTATCTCAAACTTGGGTAAACAATTTTGTGTCAAAAACCAACAAATTTTGAATGCTCAATTTTTGATTTGGAAAATGCTTTTCCCCTACCGTGAGGAATAACATTAGCCTTCATGCCAAGGTCATCTATGGCCATCTTTTTCATTGTGTGTCTTCACCACTAATTGTGAGTCTTGAGTTTGTGGACCTTCGAGCTGAATTTCCATCTTTTGTGTGCATTAATATGATAGAGGCATTTTCTAAGACACATGAGAATCAGAATAGCCAAATAGCCTCCCGTTACCCTTACATTGATCCTACTTTTGAAAGCCCCTTTGAGCCTATGAAAACCTTTATTTTGATAGCCACATTACAAGCCTAATACCTTGTCCCACCCAACATCTTCATGGATTTTCATTGTACAATTTATTGAAATTTAAGTGTGGGGGGAATGGACTTCATTTTTGGGCGTACTTTCATTGATTTCCAATGTGTCATCATATGCTTGAGGGCAAGCATCCATTCAAGTGTGGGGGAGAGGTTGTAATTCTGTGAGCTTTGGGGTGTATATGAGTAATTTTCATTTGTACAAAAGTCATTGAAAAGTGTTAAAAAAAATGAAAAAAATTATATTAAAAAAAATGAAAAAAAAATAAAAATAAAAAAATGGAATGGGTTGTTCTTGGGTGGGTCAAAAATAATTCATCATCAACCTTTGATCGTGTTATAACTACTAAAATTAGTTCCATGAGAAGATCAAACATGGGTTGGGAGATGACTGTGAGACTTGTTTCAAGCACAACTTTCGAAAAAAAAGAGCAAAAAGAGAAAAAAAAGAACACTTGAATCATCTTGTATTGTGTCATTATTGGAAGTCTTCAATGTTGTAAATATTCCATCATCTCACCCTATTACATTTTCTATCTCCCCCACTTTTCATTCATCACACATTCATTCCCTTGTAAATATGTGTTTCTATTTCCTTTCAAATCAAATTTCAAAAAAAATGTGCATTGATTTTTCCATGTTGGTGTTTTTAACCCCTATTTTCCTTTGGACATTATATACCTACCGTCCCATAGCCACTTAAAAACCCCTTAAAAGACCTCTTGATTCTTGTACACATTATATTTGGGAATGGAAGCTGATAGCTCTTACAAACTCTTGATTTTCACTTTTTGTTGGTGAATGAGTGAACCTCCTAAAATACATTTTTATCATCTTGAGAGGAGTAAGTTTTGAGTGCCTACATTTTCTAATTCAAACCTTGAACATGAAAAAATGAATTGTTTCTGATGCATTATTTTGAACCAAATTTGTGATGTAATTCAATATGGATGAGTGAAATAGTCTAAACCTCCCCTGATTGGAGAAAACAAAATTTTAATATTTGTTGGTGAGTGAAAATGATTTTGTCATGTTTTTATATTTGTTGCACATGAGGACACGCGCAAATCTAAGTGTGGGGGAGTTGATGTTATTAATATTTTCATGACTTATTATATTCCCCCTTTACTTATTTTATATGAAATGTGCATAATTTGTGTGAAATATTAATGTTTTAATATTAAATATAATATTTGAGCATTTTTAGAAGTAGTCCAATTGAGTCAGTTTAATGTTTTAATTATAACTGTCACTATACTGATCCAAATTGTGTGGTTATTGTTTTGTAGGATTCTCCTTTAAATATAAAACATTTAATTAGAAGGAACCATGATCCAATTCTGCCATTTGAAGGGTCATATGGTCCTCACAAACAAGACCAAAGAATCTGTGAAAAAACTGGACCAGCCTTGAAGATTGATTTACTGGGCTCAATACAGAAGTCCAAAAACATTAACTCTCCACCATAATTCTGGGGACACTACATGTCATCTTGGATAAAAATTTAAAGGCCCAAATCCAAGTACAAGGGGCCCAAATAAATCTTTGAAGTCCAGACCACCATTATGGCCGAGAATTAAAATCAGTATAGTATGCATGACATATCTCCTGATGTAAGCATCAAATCGAGCTTAGATTTTTCAGTGTGAAAGAGGAGATATAGGCTGCCGACTTTGTTGAATAAACCATTCGTATTTGAAGGCATCTTCATATTCAAAAACACTTTCAAATTATGGACTTCAAAAAGACTGGATTGAAATGGACAGTTAAACTTTGTTTAATCAACCGGCCATAACTTTTTATCCTTAAGTCCAAATGACTCAAAATTTTTAGAGTAGTCGGCCAACATTATTTTATACAACTTTTAAGAAGGATATATTTGAAGATTTGTCTTTCTGAATAGCCAAATTCTCGATACAAGTGGAGGGACATATTGGGAATGCAAACAGTCCACTCCTTGGGCTATAAATACTCTCCCCTTCTCTCCTTGAGAGGGGTTGTCATTTTAGAAGAGAGGAGATCTTATTGGCACGACCAAAGATTTTACAAAGGCTTGGGAGGACCTGCCATACTCAAGTTTTCATTTGAGAGACCTTTCCTCCTCTCTTTGTTTTCACTTACTTTTGTGTTCTTCATTTTTGTAATTTTGTAAGTCCTTTATTTTGTAATTCTGTTTTAATGAAAGTTTCTTCTTCAATATCTCTTATTCTCCTCCACCTTTTGTAGTATAATATTCATGGTCTTAAAATAGTTTGAATCATTTTAAATTATAGTACCTTATCTTGCTTCCTCATTCAATCGAAATTCCATTTTTGATTCTCAAAATATTTCGTGTGTGTGTTCGGCACACTACTCTTATCTTGTCCCTTTATTTTTCTTATCTTTATAATTCATCACCATAAACATATATTACCAGATTAATAAAAATCATAATTTCTGAGTAAATTTCTCATTGGGGTGAGTTTTAATTTAGGTATGTTAAGCGATTGAGAGCTTTTGCTCGATGAGTATTCGTTGAATTAACATTGTGTATGTTGGACTTAGCATGTCATGGATTAATGATATGTTTTGTTTAACGAGTGGTTTCCATGGATTATTGGAACCATAAATACACTACCATAAATAAGTTTTGATTGAGATTAGAACCCTAAGTTAAGTTAAGGCTTGGATTAAAGCCTTCACACTTAGGAATTCCAATCAACGTCAACTTATGACATGGGCGTTAATTTAATGCAATACAAAGTAAGGCTCAAGGATATCACATGCTTAACTACCCAATAATGAACTCACCCCAATCTTTATCAATTTGGTAAATCAAAAATCATTCATTAAACATTTCAATTAAGCTCTGTAAACAAACCCCCCCATCAAAATACAATCAACTAAAAACAATCGACTATTACGAAGTACCATCGCCGAGGATTCGACCCGAGTGCTGCTATACACATTAGCAGAGCACCAGAACTTTGACCAGTCGATAGGCGACAATTGGCCGTGCATTTCAGTCACCCTTCTGATTCACCACAGTGGAAGAGTTTTGATAAAAAATTTCATGATTTTAGAAGTGAAGTTAGAAATATCATAATGGGATTGTGTACTGATGTAATGAATCCATATCAGAGCCTCAGTAGGCAACATAGTTCATGGCTTGTTTTTCTGGTAGTTTACAACTTATCCCCACATCTCTATATGAAGAAAAAATATGTTATGATGAGATTGATGATTTATGGACCAAAAAAACTAGGAAATGATATTGATGTGTATCTTTCACCATTGATTAATGATTTGAAACTGCTATGGGAGGTAGGTGTTAAAGTTTTCGATGCATATAAGAAATAATATTTTATTTTGTATGATATGATAATGTTCACTATAAAGAACTTTACTGCATATAGAAACTTATCTGATATAGTGTTAAGGGACATAAATCATGTCCAATTTGTGTAGAACAAACTTCATATTATCAATTTCAGAATAGAAGAAATAAAGTTTACATGGGACATTGAATATTTTTATGAATTGATCATCCTTATCATAGATTGAAAAAATAATTTAACGGATTTCAAGAATACAACCTTTCCCCTCAACCATTGTTAGCTGAAGAATATTATGATAGGGTGAAAGATATTGATCCAAAATTTGGAAAGAAAATAAGTTCTGGTCTTTAAAGAAATATCTATAAGAATCAGTCTATTTTTTCGAACTACCTTGTTGGAGATTTTTAGAGATAAAACATAACATCGATGTTATGCATGTTGACTTTTCAAAAAAATGTTATGCATGTTGAGAAAAACATATGTGATAGTTTGATTGGAACTTTTTTAGACATGAAAGGAATGAAAAAAGGAAAATTTCATGCTATATTAGACTTGATATTAATGATAATATGTTTAGAGTTAGATCCCACTATAAAAGGAAACAAAACATATTTACCTCTGTCTTGTCACACATTAAGCAAGATTGAATAGATGATTTTTTGTCAGTGTCTTCATGGTATTTAAGTACCCAGTAGTTTTTCTTCAAATGTGAATAATTTGGTGTCATTGAAGGATTATAAATTAATAGGTATGAAATCTCATGATTACCATGTGTTGATGCAACAACTTCTACCAGTAGTAGTGTGTGATATATTGCCGAAAACTATCAGAAATACTATCATAAGGTTATGTAATTTTTTCAAATCCATTTGTAGAAAAGTTATTGATTCAAATTTGTTAAATGTGTTGGAGAATGAAGCAACTCTTTATTTTTCAACTAGAAATGTATTTCACACCCACATTTTTTGATATAATAGTTCATCTACTGATTCATTTGGTGCGTAAGATAAGAATATGTGGGCCTATTTATTTAAGATGGATGTATCCTTTTGAAAGATATATGAAAATTTTGAAGGGATATGTTAAAAATACTTATCGACCAGAGGCCTCTATTGTTCATAAATATGTATTAGAAGAGGTAATTGAGTTCTGTACTGATTATTTGTATGAGGTGAAGCATATTGGTCTCCCTGTATCTCGACATATGATAGTTGATAGTGAAGATAAAGGATTTCAAGGCTTAAAGGTAAATTTCATTCAATGTGAAGAAGTGATGCAGACACATTAATACATTTTGAACAACACATATGGGGTTCAATCATATATATCCTCACATATTGCTGAATTAAAGCTACGATATCAGAAAATAAATGAAAAGTGGTTGATGATTGAGCATAAGAATACATTTTTTTCATGGTTTAAAGATAAATTCACCCTAGATATATCTGCATCAGAAAAATTGAAGTGGTTAGCAGGGGGACCATCTCTTAATGTGATATTATGGTCTGGTTTTGATATCAATGGCTATACATTTTACACAAAAAAACCTGGATGACAAGAGTACCATTCAGAATAGTGGTGTGATGGTTTTCGTTAAAGAAATGAATTTTTCGAGTGCCAAAGATAAAAACCCAATTTCTGCATTAACACCATATTTTGGAGTTCTTTAAGACATATGGTAAATTGATTATATTAAATTTAAAGTCGTCATTTTAAGTGTAATTGGATTGATAGTAATAGTGGTGTGAAATATGATGAATATGTGTTTAAAATGGTTGATTTGAAAATATTTAACTATAATGAGGAACTATTTATCATGGAGACACATGAAAAGAAAGTATTTTATGTCATTGATCCATCAAATGATCAATGACCAATTTTTTTACAAGGAA
Organism: Viscum album; assembly: GCA_963277665.1. NCBI lineage: Eukaryota > Viridiplantae > Streptophyta > Magnoliopsida > Santalales > Viscaceae > Viscum > Viscum album. The sequence goes on from OY728152.1 coordinate 1,653,657,516, forward strand.
AAAAGATACCATTTGGGCGATGAGGATGATGTTAGTGATTTACATAAGCCTTATTCATCTATTACGCAATTTCCAAATGATTATAATGAGTATAAGATAGACATAGTGCATGCAGTACATAATGATCATAATGAAGGAATGTGGGAAAAAACTAAATTAGTCTCCTAATTTTTATGGTAAATATTTATATTTTGTTTCTTTTTTTGAAACTTACAAATGCATGCATCTTTTTTTACTTACTTATTTTTGTCTTCCTTGTTTCTAAATATTCATTTTTCTAATGATATGCATGTAAACAAAATTTCATTACACTTTCTAGTAGCAATGTTAGATGCAAATAAAGAGGATCGGTTACCGAGGTATATCTATTTTTAAATATTATTAAATATTCTGTAATATACTTATTTAATGAAATAAAACTATTAATTTACAATTTTTTTGCAGGACTATTGATGCTTCCTCGATGGAGGAGACTTCTCCTGTTACTACTAAAGAATCAAGTTCTCAAGTTGGTAAACGTGGTATTACATGTTTACCAAAAATATCACTTGATCGTGATTATGAAAGAGTACACATCCATTTTTATGATGATAATAATGCAACTGGCCCAAATGCAGTTCAGTTTTTCAATTATATAGCGATGCAGAGCCGTTGCAGGATTAATATTTTATATCCTGATTAGAAGTCAGTGGACAGGATGGCAAAGCAACAACTTTGGGAGGCCATGATGGTAAAGTATATTGATTGATTTATTTTATCTCATTTTTTTAATATTATATATTTTAAATGACATATTTAATTTATTCAATTATAGATGACATTCAATTTTGAAGAAACCAAAGAAATTAAGAAAAGACATCTCTCTTTAGTGGCGGTTCGATGAAGAGATTTTAAAACAAAATTGACAAAAAATTATGTTTTTGGAAAGAGAAGGTTTGAAAACCCATGCCTCAAGTATTCGTTTATATATGGAGATACATGGAAGTGATTTGTTGATAGTCATAATGAAGAAAAATTTCAGTTATGATAATTATTTTATATTGTAAAATTTATTATATATTTTTCTTATTACTTAGTAGTTTATTTTTATATAACATGACTCTAGGAGATCTCATAAGAATATCCAATTGAGAAATGTATACCCTCATACTTTATCATGTAGAGGGTATTTTTATTTGGAGTAGAAAATGATTGAAGAAAAATTTGAAGCATTAAAAGATCAATCTAGTAGTGGTTCAAAAGAGGTCTAGTTTGGTCCTCTATCTCCTCCCACTCACCATGAAAAATGGAAACGATCAAGAAGAATGAAATATGAACAATATCTTATAGAGGAAGATAAACAAGTATCTGATAAAATTGTAAGTACATATTATTTATTTGTTATCAAATTTTCTATTTTATAAATTATAAACACTAATATAACTTTTTTTATTTTTCATTCCAGGATGAACTTCAAGAGCAGAAGACACATGGATATTTTATCCCTGAGGGTAGGATGGAAATCCTAGCCACTGATTTGGGAAAGTCAAAATACCCCATCCGTGTTAGAGGATATCAGGCGGGTGTTAGTATTCAGAAGTTTTTTGGTAAGAGTAAGCAATCAAGAGACCCATAAATAGAATCCTTAAAAGCAGAGATGAAAGATATAAAACAGTCTATGGGTGATCAAATTCAAGAAGTAGCGCAGAAGGCTTTGTTATAACACTTGGAAAGATAGTCACAATTTGCGTAGCCTTCCCAGGTATATTATTTAGTTTTCATCATTTTTTTTATTTTATAAATTATAAGCACTAATATAATTTTTTCATTTTTTAGCCTTCCTAGCATGCTCACCCAAAATACCCTACCCCATCTTCCTACACTGCCCTGTATGATCAGGCTTCCTAGGTATATTATCTATTTTTCATCACTTTTTCTATTTTATAAATTATAAACACTAATATAACATTTTCATTTTTCGACCTTCCCAGCCCGCTCACCCGAACCACTCTGCCCCATCTGCCTACCCTGCTTCGTATGAGCAGCCTTTCCAGGTGTATTGTTTATTTTTTTTTATCATTTTTTCTATTTTATAAATTATAAACACTAATATAACATTTTCATTTTTCATCCTTCCTAGCCTGATCACCCAGACTACCCTGCCCCATCTGCTTACTTTGATTCTCCACCACCTCGCTCGGACCAAAACGTATATTGTGAGTTGTTTGCTGGAGATACTCACATAAATATTGTTGTGTTAGGACTTGTGCATTTTTAGGGGATTCTTTACATCACTAGCCTATACATATGGGTCAGGTTAGAGTATCAATACTCGACATTATAGATCCTAATGCTATACTACCATTTCCTACCGAGGAGATCACCAGAGTTGAGGATTGTCTGGGTCATTTTTTACTTTGTCCAACTGGTTTGCTTCATTATATTTCATATGAGGCATGTGTTTTTTTAAATATTAATTAAAAATTATTCAAAATTAATTATAATGTTTTTTTAATTTAACTTATATAGAATTATCTAAAATCAAAATAAGCCACACAAATGAAACAAAATGTTCAGAAACAATCGACTATAGATACTTCAGATATTTCTTATGGGATAAAAATATTATCTTAGGTATCTTCTTTATTTAATTATATCTTCGAGTTTCGTATGATGTCCAATATATGTGGAAGATAATATCTATTGAGATTACTCAAAGAAGATATTATGCATCTAGTTGATTTTGAAGAGCCTGACCTGAATGTGGTGCAGTTGTTTTCCATGCAAGTAAATTGACATTTGAATTTGTATTTCTTTAATAAAAGACGGTTTTAAATTGACTAAGTATATTTTATTTTTAAATTTGGTATCTACACACGATTATTATAAAAAATGAAAGTAAAAACATTTACAGTTTTATAGATCCATAATTAATTTACATAGAAGTGAAACATGTGAAGAATCCTGATAGAGTTGCATATATGTGTGAGAGATTATCACATACAAAGATTCAGTGTTGGTTTCTCCCATTTCTTGATAAGTAAGAAAAAAACATAATTACGAACTAATGATCATTATAATTTCATTAATTGTGAACTTTTTATATTTTAGGGGGAATTGGATGTTAGGCGTATTGTGCCCAAGTGAATGCACCTAATCTTGGTTTTGATCTTTATTAGGGAATGTTCGTAAAATATTTTCCACCTTATTAGAAAGGTAAGTTTTTTTATAATATCATTATGTTTTATTCTCATTATTTAGATATGTATTATTAGTTTATATATATGAAAATGCAGTTCATGGAAAAACATTAACAAGGAATACAAGTCGATAAAGACACTGAATAAAATCAAGTATTTGGAAGTACATGTAATTGGTTTTTATATTATAATTTGTTCATATTTTTTTTGTTATATATTAATTTTTATTAATAGTTTAATGTTTTATAAATGTAGTGTCATTGTCAAAAATGATATGTTGAATGTGGTTATTATATTCTAAAATTCATGTATGAGATAATCACAATTAGGGAAACTACTAAATTTGATAAGGTTAGTTGTATTATTTTTTTATATTTTCTTCCATATTATTCTATTTTTTAATCTCATATCATTAAATTTTATTGTATAAATTCAATGATTCACAATCTTATTCCCAATCTGATATGACCCATATTCAATCTACTTTTGCGAACTATTTGTTAAGTATGATTAGGATTTGAGGTATGTATATTCTAATATTTATAAATAATATTACATATGGGTTCAAAAAACTAACTCTTTTGATATATTAGGTGTTTGAACATACTAATAATCAAATGAATTCTTCAACAATAACCAACAATGAGCATGCTGTAAATTTCAGGTACATGTGTTTTAATCTACTTTATTTTGAAAGTGTAATATTTTGAATTTTCTAATTTTTTTAACTTTTGACATCAATTTTTTTGTTTATTTTTGGTATATGAAAGAATAAATAATCAATCAACCATGTGCTGAGAGGCTATGTACTATCCCAGCTGACATGAACCCATGTCATACCTGCTACAACTCCATGCCGAAAGAATAAAAAAGACATTATAAATGACCAAGAACAATCCAAAAGTGCATTAAACATATTACATGGTATCCTTAAGGCATTGAGTATTGAGTTAGGCCACAATGATGACGAGTGAACATGAACTTGATATCCACATGGCATCAATTTCTTGCATGGTACTTGGTATCGATAATGAATTGAATTATAGGTCTAGCCATAGGACTATCATAGGTACATCGTAATCATTGTCTCGTGTCAAGTCAACCACCCTGGTATAATCATATCATAACGGTCCACTTGTTCCAACTACCAAATAATTCTTCCTTAGGTATGGTAATACATTCAATAATAAATATCATAAAAGGAAGCATAATATATGTCATCATGAGATATCTATAGAAACACACATAAACATGTGATAATTATCTAACATGATAACAATTTACATAAGAATGTTTAGGGAATAAAACATCAAATATGGTCTCATGGGATACCCATGCACATTAGTTACCATATCAGAAAACGTCTCTCAAGGCCACACACACACACACCACTGTGCATAACAAAAAAATCATGGACACATTAGAAACACAAATATTTTGATATATTCCAAATCTACTAGAGGTCACAAAGAAAATAACATACATGGAATGCACGTCATTCCCTCAAATGTATATAATCACCCCAAGTGGTAACATATTGTTGAAGTATCCTATTAAACTAGTTTTTTAGCTTATCACTCAAATAAAAAGGAAATAGAAGATATTTATATACTTCTTTCCTGATTATTTTTAACACATCACATATTTCTATGAAATTTGAAACATGGTAATTTGGGTATTCTATCACAAAACCCATAAACATACATCCTAGTATACATCAATTATAAGAAATGTAACTTAGCCATCATGGGATATCAACACACACATAAAAGGAAACAAATCACTAATTTGAAATGATAAATGAAGTTATTCCACTAGGTATATGAATTATCCATATCATTCTCATCCTACTTTCTCTAATCATCCATTGTAGCATAGTTTACCCTCAAACCATCCCATTCAGCCTTAACCAAAAATTCCTCATTGCCTATAGTGGCATATTCTTCCAACATTTGACACTAGAATTAATTGAGTTCTCTAAAGTTCCTCTACAATTCATTTGTCTAATTTTTTATACAATTTATTGATGCATTTATCTTTAATTGGAATCCATGTAAATTTTTTAGTGACTCAAATGTATTTTCTTTGGTATCAAAGAATAGTTGGGCGGTGCGAGAACTGTAAATGTTGGAGTCGCAAGACTTGTAAAGGTCACAAAACTTCTTGAAGAAGTCATTGATTTCAGATACATGTATTTTAATTCTACTTTATAATAAAAATGCGTAGATTATTTTTTGATTAAATAGATAAAATCATGTAATTTATTGATTTTTATTGAATGATAAATACTGTTTGATTGTTGTATATTGTGTTTTCTTAGGTGTTTCAATTTTATTGGAAGTGTAATTTTCTGATTTTTCTAATTTTTTACCTTACGACGTTAGTTATTTTAAAAATCGATGCCGATATTTAAAAAATCGGGTTTACAGCATTAGTTTTATTTAAAACCGACATTGTAAACCCGATCCTTCTTGATTTTCAGCATTAGTTTTAGGTAAAACAGACACCGAAACCATTAAAAGAATTGATTTTAGACATCAGTGTTTGGATAAATGATGCCGAAAATCATTTTTCGGCATCAGTTTATTTCATAAACCGACATCGAAACACTTAACAAAAATTATTTTCAGCATTGGTTTTTAGAAAACTGACATCGAAAATAATATTATTTACGTCACATTTATAGAAGTCATTTAAAAACAGACATAAAAAATAAAAAAGTGATGTTAAATATTTCTTTTTCACTAGTGGTGATACTCAAAGTGCTGTATTGTTTACTTTCCATTGTAGTTGTTTATATATTTCTTCCGTTGTTTATTGATAATTGAATATGCTTCTACTCGGTGGGTTTGGTTCGAGTCTGCTGAGTCATTTATTTCTGCTGTATATTTATTATTATACTCTGACTAGTACCATTTTATTCCTCTGAGAGGGTATAGCCTCCCAACTATGCCTGTTTACACCCTCGCTACTAGTTGGAAGCCTTTGACATTCACAGAGGTGCGCCTAAGGTAGTAACACTCATCCTGTTTAGCACTGTTCGGGTCTGGGAAGTTACAAAGTGGTATTAGAGGAGGTTGTTCTTGACTAGGATTTAGTAGTAGATTTTTACTGGATACTAATGAGATGAAGATTACTTATTTTTATTTCTATTGGTCTTACTATTTGGGATATGGTAGAATGGAGATAGGTTATTGTTGGAACTAGATTCTGAACATGTGCTTGGGTGCCTACAGCCCTAGGTACGATGGATGGACCAAGTTACCTTGGGTGGGAATTTCTCTTTTACTTTTTCTCAGATTATAATTTATATGATTTCTACCTTGGTGACTCACTTGTTGTGTGATGTTATTGATTTTGATATGTGACCCTTGACTCGGTGCGGTAAGGGAGAGTTGGACCTTGGCCTGGTATGTAAAGACGAGTTTTCTTGGTTTTTGATAGGCATGTTTTTAGGGTATTTCAATTTCATATTTGTATATATGATTTTTGAAGTGATAATACCATGTGAATAATATCAAATTCCATGATTTGAATGCTTTTAAAATGTGATAGGTGAAATTACTGATATAATTTCTAGTTTATTACAATGTACTATTCCATGATTTATATATTGTGAATTGCATGTGGTAGGAGATTTGGGCCTGGCTCTTGTATGAGTAGGCATATACTGTGGTTGAGGTGATTTTTATCACCAAGATTGGGCATCATGGATGTCAGTTTGAGATAGTGAAACTATCAGGATTGAGTGACTTGGTCATTAGTTTGAGGCAATTTTGGTTGTCAGGACGGGCATGGCCCGAGGTACTTTTGATACTTGGATTTGTTGAGGGTGGGTAAGGAGGCCATGAGGCCGGGATGCTATGGGCATGGTTGCTATAGGGGAGAGTAAGGGTAGTAGTTATGCACTTCCTTTAACTAATTTCCTTATCTGTATTATATATATATATTGTTATATATGTGGGATATCTGACCATTTATGGTACTCAGTGGGTTACTCCTAGATGGCTCGATGGAGAATTAGGCGGGTGATGGTACAATGTCATAGGAGCACGATCAGGTTCATAAACCTGAGGGGTAGGCAGAGCATGAGCTGGAGGTACAGGATTAGGGACAAGATTATTTTTTAGATCTAGTGCATACATAATAGATGCCGATTTTGGCAGCATTCCGGCCATGGCTTGACAAGCAACTCTGGTCTAGTCTGGTACGTGTCTTGCAGGGGATCGACATAGGTGCGTAGGGTACAGAGACCTCTATGGCATATTTGATGTGGGAGTTCCAATCACAAAACCCACCACTTTTTTAGGGTGAGGGTGGTCCACAGGCAGCTGAGAACTGAATATAGAGCATGTAGATGATCTTTGAGCAGCTCGAGACACCTTCAGGGCAGAGGGTCAAGCTAGCGACGTACATTCTGAGAGGACCGAAAAATAATTGGTGGGATGTGCAGGTACAGGCTCGTAGACACAAAGGACTAGCATGGAAGGAGTTAGAGGACATTTTCTTCAAGCACTTTTTCCCAGAGACACTTAGGGAAGAGAGAGATTGAGAGTTCTTGAGCCTTCATCAGGGAGATATGTCCGTCATGGACTATGAAGCTACTTTTACTGAGTTATCTCTCTTTGCAACTAGTATGGTAAGAAATGACTTGGCAAGGGTGAGGTGCTTCGAGGATGGATTATGACACGCCATTAAGACTCAGGTAAATATATTTAGGCTGGGTTCATTCTCAGAGGCAGTGAATTAGAAACTTACAGATTAGGGAAACTTGACGGATATGTCTCATTTGAGCTAGGAAACAACTTCAAGTGACAGTTCAAATAGTAGGAAATAAGGTCGGGATGAGTTCCTGCAGGGCGGGCAGGCCAAGGACTCAACTAGACCACCTCATGGAAGTTCAGGAGTGGTTTTATTTCAGTGTGGGCAACCGGGGCATGTCCGGACTTAGTTAGATATGCATCCAAATAAGTGTCAAGCATGTGTACAGGTTGGGAATCTCAAGAGGTTTTATAAGAAACCTTCTTAGACGGCCGATAATCAGGGACCAGGACAAACTGTGGCATTTGGAGTTGGTTTAGGTTTGGTACTAGGAGAGGGTAGCTAAGTTTTAGCTACACGTAGAGGACCCAGTAGAGACAGTGGGACCTAGCTGAGGGGTCAGTGGCTAGTGACTGGTGAAGTACCATAGGGAGGATAGGCTTCAGGCAGCCATGTGTTAGGCCGGGTTCACACCATGGAGATTCCAGTGGATGAGCAGGCTAGTGAGCCAATGACTGTTAGAGGTACACCGAAGGTGTGGCCGTGATTGTTTTGTTTTTACTTGTTTTGGCATGGCCTGTTGGGGCATGTACGTTTTGAGTGCACGAGGTACACACGATATATATGATCTGAACAGATGATGGTAAGTGGGATTGAAATAATATCGTGTTCATGATATATATATATATATATATATATGCATGAGGTGCTTGGCATTAGGAGCATCATTAGATGCATAATACTTGAGGTGCCATGGGCATCGGGGCATCCATGGGATGTAGGTTTCTTGAGGTTCCATGGGCATTGGGGAATCTAGGATGTGGGTTACTTGAGGTGCAAGACACCAAGTTTTTTTATGAGCATTCATGGGATGCAGGACCTCATTGAGGCAGACACTAATGCGGTGTAGATATGTATGGGTGTTGGAAGCATAACAAGGGCACCTAATGTGGTGCAGGGGTGACTATGCATCATGATAGGACCATGAGTCTAAAAAAAGGCTAGTGAACCATTGTTTGATTTAATATTTGGGTTAAATTTTTTCTGAAATGTTTTCATCACCACCCTTGGAAGGGAAATTCAAGGATGAATTTCTTTAAGGGGGGAATTTTGTAAGAACTTGGTTCTTCCTTTGAGGTACGAGTTACTTTTTCTTTCAAATGTTTGAGCTATTTTGAGAAAACTAGGAAAAATTGGGCATTTTTTGGAAATTTTAGGGATATAGGCCATGTACTCTTAAGTAAACACTGTGTACCCTTGTCTATGTGTGGTTTTCATACATGGCGTGTGGGCGTGTTGGCCGGGTAGAATTGTTTAACCAAGTACAAACCGTGTATTCCTTGTACACGCCATGTAGTCTATCCATGTATGAGAGATATACATGGCGTGTGGGTAAATCAGTGAGGAAGAGAAGAAAAACCAAGTACACATCATCTACTACCTAGTACAGACCGTGTACTCAAGTCGGTAGGTTCTGGAAAGTAAGTCAGTTGAAAAGTGGATGCTATATGAATAATAAAAGAATCTACACGACGTCTAGTCCTAAGTACATGCCGTATATTTTCTTTTTTTTCCTCTTAAATCAGGAAGTAGAACATTTTTGATGTTCTGGACAAAACCTCCTTCCTTTAAGTGGCCAAGACTTCATTTTGATCTTGTTTCATCATCTGAGGTTGGATTCGAACCCCGTTTGATCCATCAGAACCCCCTCGGTAAGTCCTTGATTCCTCTTCAGCCGTTCATCTTGATTTATGTTCTAAAATGATTTATAGGGGTTTGAGCGGTTTTGATCCATTTATATATCTACCGCATTTTATACATAATTGGAGGCTATTATCGAAGGAGTATCATCGTACTAGTATGAGGTATGTGATGCATACTTCGTTTTGTGTTTTTGTGGTTATTTGGGCGGCGCGACCTTTTGTGAATCTTTAGGTATTTTGAGCGAGACCCCGTTATAGCTATTGTTTCATATTGAATTGATTTTTAGACCCGCAGGATTCATTTGGGTATGCCCTTTTACCTATTTTTCTTGAGTAGGGCCGAGTGAGGGGTTGTTGGTCAATTGGGGCATTTTGGATGGGTATGCCAAAATGTGTTAAAATGAATTGTTTTGATTAAACTGATGATTTTAATTTATTAAAGTATGATATGAATTGTTATAGGCTTTAAATACCTTAGTACTGGTATGGGACAACACATGGTTAGCGCATTTTGATTATTTAGTTTGTTTTTACTGTTATAAAGTGATTCTTTGACTATATATGTAATTGATGAATTGAATATGCTGGAACCTTTGGGTTATGTTGGGTATAGCCTGCATATTTCTTGAGTGATGTTGATCACAGGTTGGGCTTGGCCCGAATTACTTTGGGTTGTTTTGACCATGAGATTGGGCATCATGGACATCAGAATTGAGGTAGTGTGACTGTTAGGTTGGGCATGGCCCGGTGTACTTGGATAACAAGGCCATCAGATATTGAGCGACATGGTCATAGGGGAAAGAGGTGCTAGAGATGTGGTGGCTTGGGTACTATTTTGGTGATTACCACTCACTTGTTATTTGAGTAGTGTGCACACAGAGAGACTCCATGATGAGGTGGTTTTGACTGCTCGTGTGGTTAGAGGCCCCTGATATTTGTGGTTTAGGTACTATTGGTTTGGGGGTGCTTGTCATAGGAAGCCATGTGGAATTCAAGGAGCCTTTAGTAGATAACGACAAGGCTATCAGGTTGAGGGATAAGGCTCGCTGTGATTGAGGCCGTGTTTCAGGACACTTTATTTGAGGGCAGACATCATTGTCCCTCCAGTTATTTTATTTAAGGGCAGAAATCATTGTCCCTCCAATTACTTTATTTGAGGGCATACATCACTGTCCCTATGGTTACTTATTTAAGGATAGACATCGTTGTTCCTCCGAGTTACTTTTGTTTGGGCGTGCCTTCAGGACGCTGGTACCTTGAGACATGAGGTGTTAGGAGGCACATGATGTCGAGTTACACGATGGAGGTGGAACCTAAGGGTTCACCTGAGACTATGACTACAGGGGTTCCTGGGCCATGGGACAAGTGATATATTTACTTCAAAGATTCCGGCGTTGGCCAAAGCAGGTGACACTCTATGATGGTTGTTGAGAACCAATGTATTTTTTGTTTATTTATTACATTTCACTTCTTAATTTACATATAGATGCATGCCTACTTAAACACTTATACTAGGTAAGCACCATTTGGGTGTTATCCTACTAAGATTCATCTCACACCCTACACGGTCCCTTCGGGACGCATGTAGAATTTATGGTTTTACATGCAGGTAAAGGATCAGCCTTAGGAGATGAATCATAGTACTGTTTGGCATGGAGACTGGTATGAACCTTGAGGTTATGCCTAGCAGGAGTTTACTTGTTTAGTTTCGTTTTTGTATCAGCATGCATGCTTGTTTTGTAGCTATAGTTGGTTGGTAATTAGCACCATTTTTATATGGATATGTATGATATGATTTGGATGATTTTTTTGTTCAGTAGTAGTTACACATGATACTAAACATGCTATATTGTTTACTTTCTGCAATAGTTGTTTATATATTGATTCCACTGTTTATTGATTATTGAATGTGCTTCTGCTCTGCGGCTCTGGTTCGAGTCTGCTGAGTCATTTATTTCCACTGCATATTTATTATTATACTCAGACCAGTACCATTTTATTCCCCCTATAGGGTATAGCCTCCCCACTATACCCATTTTCACCCTCACTGCTAGTCGGTAGCCTTTGGCATTTGGGGAGGTGTGCCTAAGGTAGTAACACCCAACCAGTTTAGTACTATTCGGGTGACTGTTCAGGTCCAAGATGTTACATGTTACATGATTCTTCCTACAACCCTAACATAAAATCCAAAGCATACCACTTTTAATGGGTAACTATCATTTTTATCATGCTCCCCCTATCCTTCTGATGTCAAACTGCTCAAATTCTAAACTTGATCTCACTTAAAAGATTATTTGTGGAAATTGATTGAAAACAATCATTAGGGTGTCACTTATCAAGATGATGCACTGGATTGTTTATTAATAAATATTCTCCTCTTCTATCAATACAGTCCCTACCCCATATAAATAGAGACTATCCTCCCCCTTTTGTAATACACTTCAAGGATCATACAATTTCAACTATTTCTATATATTTTAAAATAATTTTAAGAAAAAATTTCACTTATTAAACACAATTTCATATTTGTCTCTCAATATCAAGAAACTCCTCCAACCATGGATGCAATTTCAAATACTTTTAGTGAGTGATATTTCCACTTAGTAATGACCCATTAACAAATACTCGAAGCCTACTAAGCCAAAAATCGATATAAGAAACAATATATTATGATAATAATTCCATTTTTGTCCATTAAACTTGACCTAATTTCCTTATATACACATAGTCACAATTCCGAGCTTATTCCAAGTAACTTTTCCTATGAACTCAACCACACATTCACAATACCATTGGTGAATAAACCTGAATTAAATAATGTAAAAACCTGATCATAATCACTCTATAATTACTTAATTTATAGAAAATATTGCATTAATTACATTCCTATGAACTTTTTGGTTTATAATTTTAGACAATTATAAAAATCATTTACATCAAAAAACTCATGCTTTTCCCACCAAATGGACATTTTTTAAAACTAATCCAAACACTTTAAATGATACACCTGCTTTATTCAAGGCTAGAACCTCATAACCAAAACTTTGGCTTCATAATCATTCTTAATCATCTCCAAGACTGGTAAAAATAATTTTAAAACATGGGATGAGCACAAATTTTTTGTTAAGGGGTATATAAGAAATTAAAAACTATTAGGCTATTAAAATAACAAAAAACCTTTAAAATGGTATTTCTTTTAAAAATAAAAATTTGAGATCTTATAAATCATACATTCCAATATATAACCAACTTTTTTTCTCAAAAAAGTTTCATAATAAAAAATCATAATCATGAATAAGGAAATAAAATGATTTTTAAAGTTCCTTGAGAAATATGAAAACTTATAAAAATATTAAATCTTTAAAAGAGCATAAAATTTTCTTTAAATACAAACCTTTACCTTTAAAAGGATAAAAAACTTCCCTTTTCTCATAAAATAAACTTCTTGTTTCATGGAATCCAAAAATTTCCATTCAAAAACCATAATAAATCATAGAAAAAACATAAAGGCGTCGTAGGACATTATATTTATATCACCCTTACAAGTCACCCTTATAATCTCTCTTACCAAGGGATAACTTCATCAGTTAATTACAACATCATTTCTCTAGAGAATAAATCATTACCGAATGCATTGTAGATCTATATCTTAGGATCACCCATCACTATATACAATTCTCACATACTATAACTTGGAAAAAACATTTATAATATTTCACTTTTCATCATAAAACTCTTAAAAATTATTTCTTGACATATAAACAAAAACCATCGAACCAACCCATAAAAGAAGGTTAAATTTAAATGAAAACATTAAATATGATTCAGGATCATGAAGAAGATAAATTAATGGAACATAATTAAGATAGTTTGAAGGAAAATACTTTAAAACTAAAAAGTATAAGTTTTATAATAAAACAACCCCATTATATTTTTAATAACTTTTATTTCAAAGAAAATAATTTATAAAACGATGAGAATACAAATTAATTTAGAGGAAAATTAAAACTTGGAATGAAATATTCTTAACTAAAATTAAAGAAGATGGTGGGAAAATGAATTCATGAAAAAAAGCGTTAAAAAGGATTCGTTTCACACTTTTGTAAAGAGGGTCAATGTTAATATAAAATGACTCGTGTAGAAAATGTTAAAAAGTGATTCCTTCCATAGATTGTAAAAAAAGTTAAAATAAATATAAAATTAAGTTAATTAATTATATAAGTATATATAAGTGTAAAACCCCTAGATTTTAAAATATCACTATGTTAGATAGCGTATACAACACGCAACACCGAGTTTAAATGAACTACAAAATATTATTATTTAAATACGAATGTTATAACCTAGCCGTTGAATTGGAGAGTATGAATAAGATTAAATACATTATGATATATATATATATATATATAGTACCTACTCAATTAAAATATTTTTGTTAATTTTTATGAAATAATCACTCATTTTTAGTAAAGACATTTTATTCTTCAAAAAACATCTTCTTCAAAAATAGTTTTTATTGATTTTTGTGAGAAAATATTATAATTAATTTATGGAACTTTTAAAAATTTTATTTTATAAAAATGATATAATTTTTTTTAAAAATCATGTAAAAATTATCATAGAGTGAATTTTTGATATTTTTCGGAAAAGATTGATTTTCCAATGAATAGTGAAAAATACCGTTTTTATTGAAAATTGTATTTTTGTTTCAAGAATTTAAAAAGTTTAATTTTGTTATAAAATAGTTTCAAAGTAAAATTAGGTATACTATATTATTAATAATCCAATTAAGTTCATTTTAATCAAATTTATGGTTGAATTTGGTATAAAATTCTTTTATACTTAAAGAGGCATTTTTTTTTGAAAAAGTCATTTTTCATTACATTATGCTTTTTTTATCTTAAATTAATTAATGAAACTTATTGAAACTAAATATTGAAAAATGTATTCCATATTTTAAACCAGGATGTCCAAATTTTTTAAATAAGTCCTTTTTTATTTTTGGAAATTATGAATAGTAACCTTGGTAAATTTTTGTCACCATGGTATGGGTAAAATGAATAAAATTGAATTAAAAAAATGAGATAAGGTCTCAAAACCAACCCAATACTCACCTTAATCCTATTTCATGGGTGTATTTTTTCCATTTTAATCCAAGTCTCAAATATATGGCCAGTTGGTTCCATTTTTCTTTGATTATGACCTTTATATTAATTTATGAAAAGAAGAAATACAAAAACATCACAATCTTGACTTTAATATCTCTAATGTTTCATCATAATGGTAAAAAGAGGTTATGTTTGGTTATATATATTTATTTTAAATATAAATTAATTTTATTTATCATAGTAATTTATTTCTAATTTTTAGTGATTTAATAATTAACCTAAATGCTTATGCAATGACGACACCGTATTTATTCAATTGATAGAAAAATAAAATAAATGATTTTGAAAATATTAAAATTAATATAATATTGATGAATTATTATGTTTCATGAATTATTTAGATAAATATCATATATTAGTGATGTTTGAAAAGATTTTATTTGAATTACATCTTTTTATTTTTGTGATTAAAGTCAAATTAAATGAATAGTTTCAAAAATAACAATAATGATATTTTATGAAAATAATATTTTAATAAATAAATTAAAAATAATAAAATTATTGAACGAGGAAAATTTGGAAAATATATGGTAAGAAATTTAATAACCTTTCCATTTATGGGCCAAATTTTACCTCATATGTAAAATTATAACCCTTTAAGAGTGAAAAAGTTGTTACTACAGTTAAAGTTAAAATAGGTTAACTAAGGGGTTAAACCAAAAGACGAGATTTAAAATACCACATAAACCTATAAATTTTTTATTGTTTTAGTAAATTTACACCACATACTACATTATATTTTAATCTATGTACATTTGGAAGCATTTATATTGAGAATGAATTTATTATATTTTTAATCTTCTAAGAAATTACAAGAGTGCCCCTCTCCTCCCTTATAAAAGGACATCCCTTTCTCTCAATTATTTACATAACATTAAGCAACCTGGATCAACCAATACCTACTAATTTATCTTATAAATATCCTTATACAATTTTTATAGGTGTTTATATTCCTAAAAGATAAACCCTGGGTTCTATAAGAAATGATCTAAAGGAGGTATCCCAATTATGTAGTAATCATCTTACCCAAGATCTTTAAATTTATTTCTTATTATACCTCCTATAAATATATGATATTTATCATAAAATAATAAATTCATTACCTTAAATATACATAAATTTTATTATTATTATGAAACCACAATTATCCACCATCTTTTCCATCAAATGAGAAGTGAAATTATCGCTTGTGCGTACTCACGACTTACCAACTCCACATAGTGATAAAATTCATTTTTAATCACCATATTTTATAGATGGGTATTATTATGAGTTTAATTTTTATAGAATATATTTATTACATAATTATTCATCTATAATTATAATATCATATTTGCCTTCTTACCTTCTAATCCATTGGAAAAATATAACGTCGCTCGTGCGTAAGTGTGGACTACCAAATCCACGAAACGATGCGATTTGTTTTACATTTCCACTTTACATAGATTTTAATAAGGATATATTTAATGAATATATATGATATAATAATTATTATTTAATTGTGAATTATTATTTACCTTTATTTTATTGTATCATTCGAAAATTGAAAATAATGTTCATGCGTACATACGACCTACCGTCTATATGAACAGTGTAATTCATTTTTCTATATCTACCTTTAATGGATGATTATAACTATTAATATAATGACTAAATATGATATTTATATCATGATTAAAATTATTTATATGATGTAACTATGACCAATTTATAAATACAAAAACTACTAAACCAAAATATACATGAAAAAAACAAAGCAGTTATCACCCAGAATAGTGATTTTAATAAAGAATTATTAATTAACAGGTGATAAAATGTTATAAGTAAATATTATATGGTATTATATATATGATTATTTTTATGTAATATATGTATAATAAATATATATTTATCATACATGAGGTTCAAAAACATATGAAAGAAGTCGGACACGAGGTAAAGATTTTTTATCTCAAATTGTCTTATTTGGGACATATATTATGTTATACACCTATATTATTTTATGAGGTTAATATAATTAAAATTTGATATGTTAAATCATGAATATATTTATATTATTGGTATTTAAAACTTCATTTAAAGTTATTTTGTTTATGGTGGTTATGATTCGAAAGTTGCTAAAGTGGTAAGAGTTTATTTCACAATCTCATTATTATCCAAGATTATTTATGTTTAAGTATTAAATAGAAGAATTATTTGATATTTATGTATTAAAATAAATAAATTTTCTTATAATATTTTTAATTCTATAAATTATAAGTTTTATTTTTCATTTTCCTCTATTTAAATACTCAACATAGAAAACTAATGTTTTTTTAAGGAAAACTGATTTTGTTTTTCTACTCAGTCGGGAATATTTTTCTTCCATGTAAACATTTTCCTTAAAATTTTTTAAAGAATATTTTTACTATTATACAATGATTTATTAAATTCATTTTTACCCAGGCTTTACTTTTTACAAAAATGGTTTAAAAATAGTCTTCTCATCATTTTTCGAATAATGTACTTTTTGACCCTTTTTATAAAAAAGTGTTAAAGGGATTTTTTTAACTTATATGGAATGAATGAAATTTAAAAAAATCATGAACACTAAATTATTTAAAGATTAATTTAATTTTTTTCTATGGTTATTTTAAAATAAAATTTTTTTCCTAATATTTTAGAAAATTTTAGCTTTCAAAAGTGATTTTCTAAGTGAAAAAATTATTTTTCTCAAGAATTTTTTTCATGATATTTTTATGGTATATATATTCATCAATGAAAACAAAAATTTATTTTAATTATGATCCACTGGGGATATGTTGTAATGATACCATCATTATTATTTCTCTTTATGGTTTTTGATCAGTTTGACTAGAGAAAATATTGATATTTCTTATGCTAGTTCTTCCTATATAGACAGTTTTTGATTATTAAGGCATGTTGGTTAAGTTGTATTATTTATTAATATGATGAATGCATTGGAATTATTAAGTTACGGGTGGGGCCTAGAATTAAATATACCCTTGATGAATTGGTAAGTCTTATGAGACAAAATAGATTGGTTATTTGGTTGAGGACCTACCCATTTTTGTAGATGTTTGAGCAAGAAGCCTTGATGGTATTTTTAGATGTCTTGGCATAAGGCCTTGATGATAATTAAAATGTTTGGAATTATTAATTCATTCATTATGAAATAATTTATTGATGTCCATGTGATTATTTTAATATTTATGATATCTATGGATAAGTTTCAAGCTCATGTGATTATTTATATGAAATTATTTGATCATCATTTATTCCTTCCATATTATTCTTCATGATTAAGTGATTGATTAAGTGAAATGTGTTTTCAGTTATTTAACTTTACATATTGATTATGCATTATTATTTTCATGTTATCTTCCACTATACATAACCCTTATCGGGCATCTGAGCATACCTTTTATTTGTTTTCCATTTCCTAAAATTTCAGGAAGTGTACTATGATTGATATGGAAGGATATATTAGGGATAAAAATTATATTACCAAAGAAAATAATTTTTTTATATTTTATGTTTAAAAAAATGTGATATTCTAGTATGTATTGAATTTACTAAGACTACTAAACTATTCAGTCATTTAGGATGAGATTCCTTGTATCTATTGCTAATGTAATAAAGTGACCGCCAACTTTGGGATACTGGATTTAGGGTCTTTAAAATAGGGATATTTATAAAAAAAAATAAATAATGTGAACATGAAAGAGAAATATTACCAATTGAAAAGAAGAATTTTTTCCAACCCTACTTACAAGAAAACTTTTAGTTAAAATATAAACCAAAGGAAGGTGAAATACTAAAGATGTTGGAGTTGGTGTTATAAAACCAATTTTTTTTACTTTTATTACATGTATATAGGAAGACTTAAATATTAATAAAATATATTAATGCATATTGTTCATTTTTATGCATGAATTTTATGTAATAATGTATTAGGATATCTATTTCATTGATAAGGTCACAAAAGTTCCCCAATATGATAAAAACCTTGAAGTTCTATGATGATATTCTTAAATAAAGTTCTACGATTGGATAAATTACCATGATAGGGAACATAGTATGTATACTTTCATGTGAAAGTGCTCATAAGTGTATGAGGATTCTTCACATGAAGTTCACACTTTGTAATATCCAAGATAGGAGATTATGAGAATATACCCGCTAGTAGAATTTCCACATGTTTTGGTGTCATCAAATATTTCTATCTATGAGCATGTGTAATATACTTAAACATTAAGATTATTATTAATGCATGTTCTGACTCATGAACTTATATTTACTATCCAAAATGGTGACACCATATGTTCATGGTAATTAGGGCATGTTCGGTGCTTCACAAATGACATGTTAATAATGGATAAGCCAAGGAAGGATTTATCCCTACCATATTTATAGAAGTTTATATCTTAGATAATTAATTGGAATAGAATTATCACCTTAAATTACATGGATATGGTGTAATGACATGTTTATTTTAGATATTCAAAGAAATATGTATCAAGAATATAGTTTGATGATATATGTGTGCAACCTGCTTGATGAGATATTGTGATAAAGAGATGATATTACAAAACAAGTGTTCATATGTGTTTATCAATGTTATGATATTATGTTCATTTTCTTGGGTGCCTTGAACCATTTTTAATCCATAATATTTAACTTTAGGCCTACCTACCTAATTCCAATGAGAAATAATCCTAGAGGGTTACACGCTAAGTGTTTCTATTGATATAAATTAAATTCTATTTGAATTTAATTAACAAAATAAATATTATTCTTAAGATCAAGGAGTAATTTTATCGATTGTAGATATTTATTTATAAATAAATATTTAATTAAATATTTATTCAAGTATTAAATAAATGTCGAGGAGTTGGATTGGACCAAGATGGTGTTCGGTGATAAATATTAATTTACAAGCTAGTAAAATAATATTTATCATTACGCCAGTTAGTTCATTACATAAAATAATAATAATATTATTATTATTATATTTCATGATATTTGATAAATATTATTATATTATTTAAAGTTTGATACGAAATTAAATAGTATTTTTAACCTAAACCCTAGATCTATAATTAAATAGTTATTTCTATTATGTGGGTTAATTAAAAAATTGATAATTGGGAATCATTGCGTGAAACAGACTTATATATCAATTTTTTATTTCTCTCCCCCTCTTAATAATAAGAAGAACTCCTCCAAGTCTGAAGTATCCTCAGTAATCAAGATGAACAACACAATATGATCAATTCATTGTGCTAGTACCCAGAACTCAATCGTTGTTGCTCGAAGATCAAAGGAGTGTGTGTGGATCACCATTAGAGGGATTTTACAATTGGATACTACAAGTGAAAAAGGAAATCTGAAAGGGTTTCAAATGATCAACATATTCATAATAGAAAAAGCCTCAGATCTATATTCTTTCTTCAGAACTAATATAATTAAATTATAAATATTATGTGAAAAAATCCTATCTAGGTTCTAGATTATCTTATGTCAATATTTGGTGAAAAAATTTCATTGGTTATGACATTCACGTCATGAAAAATTTGTGAATGATTCGTTAATTTGAAAAAACATTTATAGTAACATCTCCCACCAAAGTGTTTTTGCAGTCCCTAGAATATTCAAGTGGTATCAGAGTGGTCACATTTTAAATTTATAATTATTTATTTTATTGTTGACTAATTATGCAAAATAGTGGTTAGATATTTCACTTCCCAAATATTCATTCTTTAATATGATTTTAATAACATGTTTCCAAAATATTAATCATTACTATTTAGTGTTTCATTTTATTAAAGGGATAAGAAAATATGAATGAATGATCGGAGGTGTCACCAGAAAGTGCCAAGAATTTTAGCCAGTGAGACAGGGTTACACAATGTGTAATAGGAGTACACAAGGTGTACCCATGTGTAATGTACATGGACATGTCGTGAGATACACGGCATGCTAAGCTGTAACTAAACGCGGTGTATTTATTGCACACTATGTGTTCACTAGGCTAATATAACACATGGATTTTCAAATTAAATGACATATAGCTAGAGTAAATTCCATGAAATCTACATGGTTAATAGGAAAAATTCATGCTAACCATGTGGTCAAATATACAGTCAAAACCATGTGAGATTGATAGTCTAAAACATCAATGAAATACACAATGTGTAGTCGACGTACATGAAATATTTTTCATTATTTCCCACATCTGAATTACATGTTGATTCATTTGATGAGTCAAGAGGAAACACAACATGTAGCTGGAGTACACATCGTGTGGTCCTGCATTTGAAGAACATGCTAAGTCCTTTGGTTGGTTGTATAGACACATGACAAGCGTGATATATAATGTGTAGTTATCTAGTGCATGTTGTGTAGTTCAACCGAGGTACACATCCAAGCCCAAGAATTTTTCCTAGATACATGATAATCAAGTTATATGATATGCATCTCATAAGTACGTTCTGTGTAGTCTCCCAATAATGGAAATAATTAAATTATATTAAATTACTAATCGCAACATTAAAATCTCATTACATTCATTAACACCTGATATGTTTGACAATTTAATAAAGGTTTTAAAGAATTAAAAATTCTCAATTAATTCATTCTAATTAATTTTAATTATTGGTTATGCCATTTATTTTCCATGAATTAATTTAGGATGGATATATCCAAGATATTTTTTATTTTCATTAAGATAAAATTTAATTAATTAATCAATCAATCAATCAATGAAAGTGTGTTTATCTTAAAAATAAATAACAAATAAGAATTAATGTTAGGCAATGTACTTTCTCATAATTTTTGCATGTGTATGACTAATCATGAGATTGAAAAAGACTTGTGTATATTTTATTATTATTTAATTTAATTTATTACATGTTTTTTCAATTATTAATTATTAAATCAAGGAAGATGGTCTGTGAGTCATCCCTCCTTCCTTTATTATGCAAGACTTGCATGTCCAAGGTTATTTATATAATTCCTCTTAAAAAATATTTTGGTTCCCCTCACCTAGGCGTGAGTTATAAATACATGTAACAAATGGAGTATCCCTAAGGTGTATGAAGTTAGTTCAATAAAAAACCAAGATGGTTCCAACCTAGGTGATACATAGGTGGGAATGTGTAATGATACAACTCATGATAAGACTAACACAATGAGTTTTCCCATAGGTCATAGGTTGATTTATTATCCCCTAAATAAACCAACCATTAGATAAGCTCATGTTTGGGTCATTTATTTATTTAAGTTTTATGAATTATTTATTTTATGGATGAAAGACCATGATTGTAAAAATAAATGAACTAATGTGAAAATATGGTATATGTAATTTCCTAGATTTTCTATGTAATTTTTTTGAAAATTATATGGGATTATTTCAAGACCAGACGCAGAGATCAAAAGTGATTTAGAGGCTCAGGGTGCTCGAAATAAATGTTTGAACTATTTTTAAGTTTATTAAAAATAGCATGCGTGTGTAGTTTTAGTAACTTATAAACAGGTGCCCAGATCGGAAATAAGAGGGCACCATTGCATTCATGATGGTGGGTTTACCCTAGGCGCGACATAACTTTAGTCGGTGCTGGTCTCCATTGAAAAAACCCGAAAAGGATGTAACTATAAATAAAATAATTAAATAAAATTATTTTGTTTTAAAATCCTAATAACTCATAAAATTTCACTCAGATTAGAAATATGATACCACCGTTGAGTTTGTAATAGGGTGTTTTCCTTAGGTAGAGCCTAACCTCGACTGGCGTGGATCGAGGGTGAAAGTTAATTTTTGGACATGAAAATCTTTAAAATATTTAATAAAAATATTTTAATTGACATAATGTGGTAACAAAAAGTTGGTTTTCTTTTTAATTGAGCCTTATCAGGAAATATAGGGTTGTCGTCATAACCCTGGAGTTTTTATGAGGTAAGGAGGAGGAACCCTCCTATTGAAGAATGATGAAAAATGACAAATCACCATCAATGATGAATCCTCTTCTTCAATTGATCCAAACTCCAGGTAAGGGGTTTATTTTCTTCGTGATTTCTTTCACCGTTATTATTTTCAATGACGAACGTAGACCAACCCACAAACAAGTTGATCTACAGTTTGACTGTTCTTGAGAGATGGTTAAAAATATAGGATCAAAGGGGATGAATCTTATTAAATATTCTCTTGTTCCTCTTTCATATTCCCGCTGACAATAATGTACCAAGGCAGACACGAACAAGGCCAAGGTCCATTCTAAGGGTGTTTTTGTGATATTTATCTCCCCCGTTCTTGCGTTCTTCGCCGACAAACCCCTATGGACGTGTTGGGATTTTTTGGGAGGTTCTGAATGTGACCAGACCCTCGGAGCAAGGGCAAGATGAGTTCGAGCCCGTGGCGATGAAGAACGTGACCCGAGGGTCGCAGGCATGCTTCCATTTTGAAAAACCGAGCAATAGATTGCGACTGATGACCCATAGAAGAAGGTTATCTAGTGGAAGCATCGATGGGGGCACACAATGGTGTGGACAATAGACAATAGGAGGCTTCCGGTTCTACGACCAATGATGGGGGAGCCCGCAGAACAGTGGTCACAGGCAGCAGACAAGGCCACCGGCATGCTCGACCGGACGCGGCACGAAGTCGCGTCATGCGGCAAGGATCTGCGGTCCAGTTGGACCATGGTGAGACCCTAAGATAAGGAGTCATAGTCCAACTAGACCATGGGGGTGGTTCAAACAGTGACCGACCGTGTTGAACACGGCGGTCAACCACGTTGACCAGGTGGGGATGCGGCATCAGCCATGCCCGGGTGGGATAAACCAGCCTGCTCGAGTGGGTCAGGCTGAAGCCAGGAAGCCAGACCGAACCTGATGGGTTGGGTTGGACCCGGTGGGTTGGGTCAGGTGTGACTCAGGTCGGTCCGAGTTTGATCAGACAGAGACCAGACTCAACCGAACCATTTTCATAAGAAATCCATAACTCTCAAACTGTGTGTTCTTTTGAAAAGCCATTTGTGGCGTTGGAACCCTTGTGAATAGGTAGTAATTTTGAGATTATCTAAGTGAATTTTTATGGAAGTTGGAATATGGACTATTGGATCTAGTAGGAGGTTCTCCCAGAATAAGTATGCTAAGGATAGAATCCTAATTCTGTATGCAACCTAGAAGCTATGTGATTACCTAAACTGTGTGTCTTACCAAGACTAATCCATTACTCCCCTGTCCCACTAGGGTTCAAATCCTCTAGTCTTTGATGACACTCCGTGTGTTACCTACATTATGTGTATTACCAATACTCTGTGTTTTAGCTACACCCTATGTGTTACCTACATTATTTGTGTTACCAATATTTCACGTGTTAGCTACACCCTATGTGTTACCTACACTCTGTGTGTTACCAAAAATCCATGTGTTAGCTACACACCATGTGTTACCTACACTATGTGTGTTACCAACACTCCATGTGTTACCTGCACTCTGTGTGTTACCAAATCTCTACGTGTTACTACTTGAGGGTACTGTGGATTATTACAACAATCCTGTTTATATACCATAGACCTATACTTGGCGTGAGATGACTCTAGTGACTCTTTTTATTGTACTTTTTAGAGGTTACACTTTGTGTGCCTGTTTGGTAGTCTACTTGGTGAATTTCTTAGTGCTGTTCTTTGTGGTATAATTTGTGTAATTCATTTGTGGTTTTGGTTCCCTACTAAGTATTGTTTTACTAACCCTTTCACAGGCTTTGGAAACACGTTTCGTGTCTTGTGCAGACGATCAACAACTTTGATGGAGTCCTTGGTGGGCCAGAGACAGGGGTGATTTAGGGTGACCCGACAAACGTGGTTTGCTTCAATTACATTCAGATAGCTTACTGTACCTACCCTTCAGGTAGGGTTTTATATAGACAAGATCTAGGAGCTTGTACCTTCCTTTTTTAGCTGGGCTTATATTTTGGCCCCTTTTTCTTTCAGTTTTGTACCTTACTATGAGTGGGTTTTCTTAGTGGTTTTCATCCATGTTTACTTAGTGTTTTCAGTTTTAACTTTTTCTTGGAGACAAGTGCATGTGTAAGGTACTTGGAAAAATACCTCCCACTTGTGGAATATTATTACTCAGCACTAGTCTCCAGCCCCTAGCCTATGGTAGGAAAGCTTGGGGTAGTCATGGCACAGGCCCTGGGGGCGGGTCATAATAGAGTGGTATCAGAGAACGGTCAGTTTTACTTTTTTTTTTGTGGAAATAGTGTTAAGTGTTTCGAGTTTGGCTTTCAGGCCAGGGAACCTAGTGCTGGTGCAGCGACCAATGTATCCATACACCAAGACATTGAATTATGATTTCCAACTGGGTACATGAAAAAAATAGTTGCATGGGAAATTAATGGTTCATTCACCGAGCGATGAGGCATCAGTGTAGGGACCATTTCTAAAGATAGCACCTCCCGGTGGTGTACCAACGATATCAGCACCCAGAGAGAAGTAGTTCCTACCAGCGTTACCAGTAGAGGATGCATGCAGACTCATTTCATTTCATTATTTCTAGAGATAGAGACCACCTAGGTTCTGAGGTGAGACGAATCCTTAGATATCTGAGGAATGGTTGGAGGTGGTGAAGCGAGTCTTCCTCTTTGTGAGGAAACCTCCCAACCAGATGGAAGTCCTAGCCACTAGCCTTCTTCAGGGTTCAATGGGGAGATGGTGGAGCCAAATGACTCAAACTCACGAGGAGGAAACACTTTACTAAACATAGTTTGAGTGACTCTTTATGAAGGAGTTATTTCTAGTGACGTTATTCTTTGTGTGTATATATGATCTACTGCACCTGCAGCAAGGTAGCCAGTCAGTAACCGAGTACTCATCGAGATTCACAGATCTTTTTCACTACTCCACCGACATGGTTTAGGAACCATTATTTAGGGCCCATACCTTCATGTAGGGACTACGTTGGGAGATTAGGGCATCAATGATATCCCTTATCATCCCTACACATTCTGTGGTGTTAGAGCGAGCTCTACTGGTAGGGATATTTCTTGTAGAGCTGGCACCGACAATGGGAGATACCACCAGGTGACATATAATAGAGTCTTTCATAGTGGGTAGCCGAAAAATGATGCAGGGACCCAAGCAGGTCAAGCACTCTAGGGTATGACCCCAGGATACGGGATCAACGGTGCAATCCTCATAGGGCAGAGCAAGTCAACTTAAGGGAAGAATGCGATACTCATGCGGTGTTTAGGGGCATCTGGATAGTAATTTCCTAACTCATTGGACGACTGAACATGAGATGGTTGAGGGACCTCATAGGTAGTAGTGGAGGAAGGATAAAGGCATTCTTCTAGGTGGAGGATTTGGAAGAGGAGCAGGATGAGCGACAGAAGGTGGACGAAGGTTTGAGGCACCGCCACCACCACCCCCAGGTGGTCCACCCCGAGCTTAGGGAGATGGTGGATAGGTGAGAGGCTAGTTCTAGGAGATGGAGGCTTACGATATGTGTGTTTTTTACCCTAGATACAATTTTGATAAACATGGGTTCTGGCCACACTTTTCTTTCCATGTCCCTTGTCCGAGACACAAAGATTCTAGTGGAACTGTTGACTCGATACCTATGCTTAGAGACTCATATGGGAGGAGATTCGATGATCACACATTGATGCCGACAGTGTTACCTTACTCTTGGGGGTGAGAGTTTTTGTTGGGATCTCTTGGTAGTAGCATTTAGGCCTTAATATTTCATTATGGGTATGGACTAGTTATCTACAGTTCATGCTTAGATCGACCGTTTTAGGTGTAGAGTATGGTGTATTCACATATATGGGATTGAGTTTTCCTTTGTCGGTGAAAGGGAGACATAAGTAGTGCAAGATGGACTCGCACGTAAGAGGGTGCATCCACTCACACATAAATTGTCTAGAATTACCCTTATTGTAGTGTATGAGACAATTCCTTAGATTCCTACAGTGGTGGATGAGTACGAGGATGTCTTTCTGGAAGATGTTCTAGGACTACCTCCTCACAGGGAGGTTGATTTATACATTGAACTGTACCCCAATACGACACCTATATCTACATAGGCATACTGAATGGATCATTTAGATCTTTGTGAATTGAGGTTATAGTTGGAGGAATTGTATAGGAAGGTCTTTGTGAGACCTAGTGCTTCACTATGGGTAGCCCTAGTATTGTTTTCCAAAAAGGAAAACAGGATCTTGAGGTTATGTGTGGACTTCTGTCACCTAAACCAGGTGACTGTGAAGAATAAGTACCCACTACCAAGTATTTATGACCTATCTGATCAGTTGAATAGAGTGAGATGGTTCTCAAAGAAATACCTCAGATCATGTTATCTTCAGCTTTGGGTGTAGGATGAGGACATCCCGAAGATGGATTTCAGATGTCTCTATGACCACTATGTGTACTTAGTGATGTTATTTGGAATGACAAACACCACAGTAGTGTTCATGGGACTCATGAATATGATCTTCCAGCCCTACCTAGACCGATTTTTAGTGGTATTTATTGATGACATCCTGGTGTACTCGGTGTATGAGGAGGAGCACGCAATATACTTAAGTATGATCTTGGACTTACTCTGAGAGAACTAGAATTAAAGGAAGCTCTCAAAGTGTTAGTTTTGGATATGAGAGGTCCACTTTCTGGGACACATCATTTCAGAGGATGGATTTGTAGTAGATCCAACGAAGGTGGAGGCAATGCTTGCTTGGGAGCCACCCAAGAACATTACCGAGGTGTGGAGTTTTATTGGATTGTCTGGGTACTATCAGAGGTTCGTGCTTGACTTTTCCAGAGTAGAAAAATCCATGATAGCCTTGGTATGAAAGGGTAAAACTTTTGTATGGACAAAGAAGTTTCAGGAGGGATTTTAATAGTTGAGGAAGAGTTTGATGAGTGCTCCTATCCTAATATTTCTAGATGAGGGTGTTGATTACATGGTGTTCTTTTATGCATCAGGGATCGGGCTTGGTTGTGTCCTGATGTAGGGTCAAGAGGTGATTGCCTATGGTTCATGGCAGTTGAAACCATAAGAGTAGAACTACGTGACCTATGATCTGGAGTTGGAGGTGGTAGTATTCACATTAAATATGTGGAGACACTACCTTATGGGTGAGTAGTTTATCGTCTACTTAGAAAAAAAAAGTCTCAGGTATATCTTTTCTCAAAAGGATATGAAAGTAAGACAACGATGTTGGCTAGAGTTCCTATAGGATTATGAATTCGAGATAGTCTGGGAAGGGGAATATGGTGGAAGATTCTTTCATCCATATATCGTGTTCACAGCTACTGAACAAGGCCTCATAGTAGTTGGCCTCACTCTAGATATCCTTTATGGATGGATATGAAGAAGCTTATCTCCAATCGATGGTGGGTACCCCTACACTCTTACAACACATGCGGGAGGCACACCTCAAAGATATTAGCTTTGAGACTACACATGATCATATGTCCACAGGGCATGCCCCTGATGGATATTCGAAAGGTGGTGAGCATGTCATCCTTTTCAGAGGACACATAGTTGTACCAGCGATGTTACAGGAGGAGGTGTCTAAGGAGATTCGTACACCCCCTTTGGCGGTATATCTAGTTGTGTAAAATATGTAACATGATCTTTGATGTTAGTTTTTGTAGTTGGGGATGAAAAAGGAAATGGTAGAATTTTCCTCTAGATGCCCCACTTGTCAGCAAGTGAAGACTGAGCATCAGGTTCTCACGAGTTTGACTCAACCCCTTGAGGTGACAGAGTGGGAGTAGGATGGAATATTGATGGACTTCATGATGAGTCTACCACATATGTCCAAAGGGAATGACACCATCTGGGTGATCATTGAATGACTCACCAAGTCATCCCACTTCCTAGTGATTTGAGAACATGGTTCAGTAGAGATATTGGGATACCTATACATACATGAGATAGTTAGAATTCATGGAGTATCATCGATGATAGTTTCAGATCGAGATGCATGCTTTACATCCTAGTTTTGGAAGGGATTGTAGGAGGCATTTTAGACTCAGTTGCGCTTGAGCAAAACTTTTCACCTACAGATAGATAGACATACAGAGCAGATTGTTCAGGTTCTAGAGGACATGCTACATGCTTGTATCCTTGATTTTTGGACATAGTTGGGAGGATCACCTATCTCTGGTGGAGTTTACATACAATAATAGATACCACTCCACCATCAGTATGGAACTATTTGAGGCCTTGTATAGGTGAACCTACAGGTCGAAAATTTGCTGGAATAACCCTAGAGAGTCAGCACTCATGGTCCCAGAGTTGGTACAGGCCACTACGGATAAGGTGTAGGTCATCCAGGAGTAGATGAAGACTGCACATAGCTGTCAGAAGTCCTATGCTGATAGGTGATGGGGACCCTTTGAGTTCAAGGAGAGAGACCATGTGTTTATTCGGGCATCTCCTCGAAATGGGATACAAAGATTTGGCTGGGGATACAAGTTATATCCAAGGTTCATTGAACCTTTTCTAATACTTTATAGAGTGGGTGAGGTGGCATACTACTTGGATCTACCTTCATAGTTAGAGTAGGTGCATAATGACTTTCATGTATCCTAGCTGAGGAGATATGTACATGACCCTTCACATGTCATTGACTGGGGTGATATGGACATTGATGATGGGAACAATTTCACAGAGTACTCGGTGGAGATCTAGGATCGACAAGAGAGGACCCTCCATGGGTGATCGATTCCTCTAGTGCGCATTCATTGGCAACACGAGAATCTTCAAGAGAGAACATAGGAGATAGAGGCTGAGATTCATTCTTAGTATCCCCATTTGTTTGTTTAGAACTTGTTTTGGCTTTTGGGGACATAAATCTCTATGTTGGGGAGAATTTAATGTCCTGTATTTTCCATGTATTTTTTTTAAATTTATATGGGATTATTTTGAGACCAGACGCTGAGATGACACGTGATCCTGAGCCTTGGGGTGCTTGGAATAAATGTTCAAAATATTTTTAAGTTCATTAAAAACATCATGCGTGTGCAGTTTTCATAACTTCTAAACGGGTTATCAGATCAGAATAATTCAAGATGGCGAGTTTACTCTAGGAACGACTTAACTTTAGTCGACATAGGTCTACAATGAGAAAACCTGAAAAGGAAATAATCATAAATAAAATAATTAAATAAAATTATTTTATTTTAAAATCATAATAACTCATAAATGGTAACTCAGATTAGAAATCTGAGACCATCATTGAGTTCGTAATAGGATTTTTCTTTAGGCAGAGCCTAACCTCAACCGAAGCGGGTCAAGGGTGAAAGTTAATTTCTGGATGTGAACGTATTTAAAATATTTAATAAAAATATTTTAATTGACATAACATGGTAATGTAGAATTGGTTATCTTTTTTAATTGGGCCTTGTCAGTAAATCCAAGTTTATTTTCATAACCTTAGAGTTTTTCTAAGGCAAGGAGGATGAACCCTCCCGTTGGCGAATTACAACAAACGATAAATCGAGATCGCTCGTAGACGGATCGCCATCAACGAAAAATCATCTTCTTTGACTGATAAAAACTCTAGGTAGGGTTTTTTTCTTCATGACTTCTTTCACCATTCTAGTTTCCAACAATGAACACATACCAACCCATGAATAGGTTGATCCGCGGTTCGATTGTTCTTACAGGATGGTTAAAAATAAGGAATTAAAGGGGATGAATCTTATTGAATATTATATTGTTTCTCTTTCATATTCCCACTAACATGAATGGACCAAGGCCAAATTGAAAAAGTACAAGGTTCATTCTAAGGGTGTTCTTATGATATTTCTCTCCCTCATCTTTGCATTCTTTGCCGACAGACCCCCGTGGTCACGTTGGGATTTTCTGGGAGGTTCTGGACTTGACTAGAACCCCAGAGAAGTGACAAGATGAGTTCAATCTCATGGAAATAAAGAACACAACCCGAGGGTCATAGGAATTCTTATATTTCTAAAAAAAGAGCACAAGAGTGTGATTGGTGACCCTTAGAAGAAGGGTCACCGGCGGGGGCGCACAATGGTGCCAGTGGGGGCGCATGATGGTGCCAGTGGGGGCACATGGAAGTGCGGATGCCTGTCAATAGGAGGATTCTGGATCTATGGTTGGTATATAGGGTCACTGGCTTGATAATCAGTGGTGGAATCAATCGGACATGGAAATGAGCCACAGTCTAGTTGGACCGTGGCGAGACCTCGCGACAACCGCGACGGGGCAGTTCACGTGGCAGATGACCGTGTTGAATGCGACGATCAACTGTATTAACTAGGCAGGGATACAACACTTTCCGCGTCTGAACGGGACGATCCGACCAGCTTGAGTGGGCTGGGATGAAGATATTAGGCCGGGCCGTGTTGACCTGGTGGGACCCCCACTAGCCTCTTTTCACAAAAAATCCCATAACTCTCAAATCGTTTATCCGTTTGAAAAACCATTTGTGAAATTGGGAACCTTGAAATAAGAAGGTAATTTTGAGATAATTTAAGTGATTTTCTATGGAATTTGGTGTACATCCTATTGGATTGAGGAGGAGGCGCTCCTGGAACGAGCGTGCTAAGGATGGAATCCTACGGCTAGCTGTGACCTAAAAGCTATATGATTACCTAGACTACGCGTCTTACATAGACAACGTGTCTTATATATACTTTTTGTCTTACCAATACTGAGCCTATACCATCCTATACCACTAGGGTGCTGATCCTCTAGTATTTAATGACACTCTGTTTGTTACCTACACTCTATGTGTTACTAAAACTCCGTGTGTTAGCTACACCCTGTGTGTTACCTATAATCTGTGTGTTACCAACACTACATGTGTTATCTACACTCCATGTATTACCTACACTCTGTGTGTTACCTACACTCTCCGTGTTACCAATGCTCCATGCATTACTACTTGAGGGTACTATATATTCTTACAACAATTCTGTTTACGTACCATAGACCTATATTTGGTGTGAGATAACTCTAGTGACTCTCTTGATTGTACTTTTTAGAGGCTACAATTTGTATGCATCTTTGGTAGTCTAATTGAGCTATTTCTTAGTGCTCTTATTTATGGTATAATTTTTATAATTCCTTTGTGGTTTGGGGTCCCTACTGAGTATTGTTTTACTCACCTTTTCACGGGCTTCGCTCGCATGTATCGTGTCTTGTGTAGATGATCGATAGCTTTGACTGAGTCCTTGATGGGCTGAATATAAGGGGTGCTTTAGGGTGGCCCAAAAGACATGGTTCACTTCAGAAATATTTAGATATCTTACTGTACCTAACCTTTAGGTATGTTTTTCTACATAAAATATCCAAGATCTTTTACTTTCCTTTTCAGTTGGGATTGTATTCTGGACCCTTTTTCTTTCAGTTTTCTACCTTACTCTGAGTGGTTTTTCTTAGTGGTTTGCATCCATGTTTACTTAGTGTTTTCATTTTATGATTTTTCTTGGAGATGGGTGTGTGCATATAGTTACTTGGGAAAATGACTCCCACTTGTGGAATATGCCTACTCGGCGCTAGTCACCAGCCCTTGGCCTATGGGAGGTGAGCTTGGGGTAGTCACGACACAGGCCCCGGGGGGCGGGTTGTGACAGTATACAAATAAATGGATTATGTGTAATTTTTTATATCAAAACATGGTTAATCACTTAAGTAAAATCTACTTAATATTAACAAAACATGTAAAAGATAAAAA
Source organism: Viscum album (assembly GCA_963277665.1). Lineage (NCBI taxonomy): Eukaryota > Viridiplantae > Streptophyta > Magnoliopsida > Santalales > Viscaceae > Viscum > Viscum album. The sequence goes on from OY728152.1 coordinate 1,653,690,049, forward strand.
AATATAATTTATGCATGATCAATAAAATCCCTCAAATAAATATTATGTTAGACTTGACCTTTCATTACTTGATTAAGGATGAAAGTCATAGAACTAAGTGTTTGACCAAACCTCATAAGGATAATTAATTTTATAATGGAGTTATTATGGAGGTTATGGGTTGAATTAATCATCTTATATCAAGATAAGTAGTCTTCAATAGGCTTGATGTAACTTGGATGCAAGTGTTGAGGAAATACAAACCATGATTTCGGGATTGGAAAGTCTACTAAACGGATGAGGGATTTGCAAGAATGTAGTAGGAAAATAACTACCTACCTAAATACCTTTAATCAACTTAACTAACCCTCATTGGGGTTATGAAAAGGAGTAGGTTCTGGATGCAGTGGAAGCGTGCGATGGATGGTGCCCAACATTGCTTTTTTGTCATGATCGATGATCAATTCAAGATCTATATGATGTTTAATCATTATAATCAATAGAATTTAATAAAATATAGACAAAATTAACCACACCAAAACCAGAGATATATGATTATTACATATCATTTATAATCAGTTTAATTAAATAATGATTACCTCTAAGGAGTTCTTTCTTCATTGATAAACCCAAAAAAAAAATCTACGGCGCATCATCATTATGTTGTATAAACCAAGTGTAGATTTCCTCTAGAGGTGATCCACACATGTTCTAGGAATCTTCAGATATCATTGAAGGAGTCTCCGAGTGCTAGCATAGAAGATACTTGTTCTTGCATCGTCTGCCTTGATCACCTCAAGAATCACTTCCAAAGCGCTCTCCTTGATCTAGTGGAGGAGTATTGCTTGCTGTTATTGGGAGCATTCTTGGAGAAGGGAGATCTATTAGATTGAGAGGATTCTCCAATATTGTTTTGCACAACCAAAAAAATTAATTTCACTCACGAGAAAATAACATATCTAGGATTTATATTGTCAGGGTTAAAATAAAATAATTGCACAAGTTCCCTTAATTATTTATTTAATCCTAGAAAATCCCCATGTTAAATAATAATACTAATATTATTATTTCTCAACATGCGATTAACTTTAAAATTATAATTAAATATAATTTAATCAAATAATATTCAATATTATTATTCCTCACCAGACCATTAACCTCGGTTCGCAATTCCTCCACAATATTTATCGAACCTTGAATAATGTCTATTTATTTATTAAATAAGTATCACTACATTATTCACCAATAAATAAATAAATATTATATTTACTAAACAAAAAATAAATATTTATATGCGATCAAGTATACATGAATAATTATTAAACCACGTACCAGAATAATATTTATTCAACATGTTAAAAAATAAATAATAATATATTATTTAACTAATATTCTGGATACACTTAGTGTGTGAGTCTCTAAGCCACTTTTTCAATGGTATTAGGTGAAACAACCTAAAGTACAAGTTTAGAATCTATCAATACATCAAGGCACCCATATAGAAACAATTTAATGCCAAAATGACATGTCACCTCATACGAATGCTTACTATGTAATATAATCCCTTTATCATAATATCTCAAATATAGTAGGTTGCATGCCGACACCATCAACCTATATTCTCGAAATCTCTTTCTTTGACTTTCTTAAAATAGAACTTGCCTATAGATCACGATGTACATGGATTTATTTAGTATATATCATTCTCATAAAAAGTCATGAGATATCAACTTTTTTTAAAGAACATAAGATACATCCTTTCCCGCATTATTCATTAATGAAATACTACTTGTGATGTACCCAACATATCCTACATCATCGTGAATATCTTCCATCACTATTTTTCTCAATATGTCCAAGTGCATGACTAATAATAATCATTAATAATAATATTAAAGTATAACCACCAATATACACATCCACAGATAGGAATATCCAATGACTCATAGAAATGTGGATTTCCTACCAGTGGGTCTCGTTCTCATAATATCCATACTGAATATTACCAAGGCAGCACACCATGGTAAGGTGCCTCAAATTCCTATGAGTCTCCACCCGGATATCCAGTATCATTTTTTACCTCAAATGACATCGTTCTTCTATAGAACATATATTCAAGAATAGTGTCACAACACTTCTAGGTTCTCATTATAGTGGGAAACTACTATGACCTTTTAGTGCGACGACTATCTCTTAGGACATTATCACATACTATGTTATTCAGAAGAAAAATCATGATGTGATAAGGAGTTCATTAGTATTAAAAACCATGAATAAAATTTTATCATAAAGTATAAATAAGTTGGTTCTAGGTAACCAGCTCCAATAGACCCCCGCTTGTACTAGATCCAACTGATAACAACCTTCAGTCCGCTAGCTCTCACATGATACTCATTCTTCTGCTGAGATAAGTCTTTAGTCAAGGGGTCCTCCACATTCTCTTCCATGGATACTCTGCTTACTAAAAATTCACCCTTTTAATAGAAATCCCGCAATAGGTGATACTTCCAGTGTATATGCTTTGTCTGTTGGTGTGACCTTGGATATTTTGAAAGAGCCACCACTATAGTATTATCACAATACAATGTGATAGGGTATTTAATATTAGGTACCACATCAAGATCTTGGAAATGGTTCTAAATCCAAATGGATTACTTGGATGCATCAAAAGCCACTATATACTCGGACTCCGTTGTACAATTAGTGATAAATAGCTACTTTGAACTCTTCTAGCTCACAAATCCTCCATTGAGATAGAAAACATATCCTGATTGTGACTTTAGATCATTATAATCTATCTGAAAACTAGTATCATTATAACTTCTAATGACCAGCTCCTCATATCCTCCATACACTAGAAACATATCTTTAGTTCTTATCAGATACTTAAGGATAGACTTAATAAAAGTCCAATGTTGTTCTCTTGGATCTTTTTGATATCTTCCTACCATGATAAATGTATAAGCAACATCAATTCTAGTAAATAACATAGAATACATTATTGATACTATCACTGAAGCATATGGGATCTTACTCATTCTCTCTTTTTCTTTTTATGTATGAGGACATATTTTCTTATAAAGATGTAAACCATGTGAAATTGGAACCAATCCCATATTTTATTGTTCCATACTAAATATATTTAGTAACTAGTCAACATATGTACTTTGACTTAGTCCAATCATCCTCTTTGATCTATCATGAATGATCTTGATCCATATAATATAGGTTTCTTTGCCTAACTCCTTCATAGAGAACACTTGTTTAACCGGTCCTTAATAGATTGTAAGACTGGTATGTTGTTTCCAATAAGTAATATGTCATCAAAATATACTACCAATATAATAACCACATTACCATTAAAACTTTTTTAAACACATGACTCAAATTCATTCTTAATGAAACCAAATTCTTTTATGGATTAATCAAATAAAATGTTTCATGACCTGGATGCCTACTTCAATCCATAAATGGATCTCTACAACTTTCATATCCTTTTGGAAACAACTGGAGTCAAAAACCCTTCTAGTTGTGTCACATAGACATCTTTCTAAAGGTTCCCATTAAGGAATTCAGTTTTGAAATCCATATACCAAATATCATAGTCATGGTAAGTTTATATAGAAAATAGAATTCTAATAGATTTAAACACTAAAACCAGTGAAAAGGTTTCTTCATAGTCAATTACTTGATGCTGTTTAAACCCTTTAGCCACCATCATTTATTTATAGGTACTTACTTTACCTTCCATTTCTAGTTTTCTATTGAATACCCATTTGAATCCAACAGGCTTTACATCAACTGGTGTATCGACTAGAACCCAAAATTGGTTCTGATACATTGAATCCATTTTAGAATCCTTGGATTTTTTCCATCTTGCATCTTCCGAGCTCTCTATTTCCTCCTTGTAAGAGATAGGTTCATCATTTTCAACCAATAATGAATCACCATCTTAGATGACTAGAAAACTATATCCCTCGTGTTCTCTTACCTCTCATTCACTCCTATGTGGTACTTGTGTTTCAGGAACCACTTCTTCTATGGGGATCTATGGAATCTATTCCTATACTAGCTCTTGTGTATCTTGAGCATCAACTTAAATGAAGTCAATATTTCCCCCACTATCCTTTTTGAGGATGTTATACCTATCAAGAAAGATGAATTATCTGGTGATAGTCCCTTTTTTGTCTAAGGGGTTGTATAGGTAGTATCCCTTTGTTTCCTTGGGATACCCTATAAAGATACACCTCATGCCCCGGGGTGTTTCTTTATTACCTGATAAGGCCTTAACAAACTCCTTGCAACCCTATACACATGTATCTGATAAAATGGGTTTCTTTACACTCCATAACTCTGGGAATTCCATTTTCCTCTTTTTTTGGTACTTATTTAAATGTGTATGTTGTAGTTTATAATTAATACCCCCAAAAGGATAATGGAAGATCTGCATGACTCGTCATCAACCTTACCATGTATAACAAGGTATGATTCCTCCTTTCACTAAAACCATTCCACTCTGGTGTATAAGGTGGAGTGAGTTGTGATGGATTCCCAAACTCCCATAGAAATTAATTGAACTCTAGATTAAGATATTCACCACCTCGATCCGATCAAAGATTTTTTATCCTCTTACCAAGTTGATTCTCTACTTCATTATTGAATTCCTTGAATTTATCAAAAGACTCAAACTTATACCTAATTAAGTATATATATCCATATCTACTCAATTCATCAGTAAAAGTTATGAAGTAAGAATATTCAACTCTATATTTTATTTGAAATGGTCCATACAAATATGTGTGTACCAATCCTAGAAGTTTTATGGAACTTTCACCCTTTCTACTAAATGGTGGTTTGGTTATTTTTCCTTGTAAACAATCATGACATATATCAAGTGGTTTTATCTTACAAGAGTCTAAATAACCATCTTGATAGAGCTTTGTCAAACGCTTATCATTTACATGACTAAGAAGGTGACGCCACAACTGGGTGTTATATGAGTCGTGTGAACATGATTCATTATCAATTACCAATAATTGGTTTTCGTAATTTAATACATAAATACCATTATTTAAATTTTTCATACCATAACATATGTTGTCCTTATAAAAGAAACAACTTTTATTTCCAAATTTGAAAATAAATCCATCAGTATCTAAAAATGACATAAGAATTATGTTCTTGGTAACTATAGGTACATAATAACAATCTCTTAAAACCAAAATAATTCATGTTGGTAATTAAAGGTGGTAGTAACCAATGGATAGAGCATCCAGCCTCACACTATTGGAAACTCTCGGATCCACCTCTCCTTTGGAAATATTTTTAAATATACTTTGTTCCTGCATTTGGATAAAAATGTGAGCACTATAAGCTATATTTAATACCCAATGTGTATAAATGGTAATATTTCACTCGATAAAAAATTCTCATTTAGCTTTCCCTTGATTCTGGGTACAGTTCCTCTTCCAATGACCTAGCTTTCCACATGAAAACATACTTCCTCCTTTTACTTGCCCTGCTTATAGATCTTCCCCTTATTGGAAGAATGATGCTTGGGAGCTTTAGACTATTTACAGGTCTTGGGACCCTTTTATTTGTTCTTACTTTTCTTATTCACCATAATTACCATAGGTTTATCATGCCCCATGTCCTTATCCATTTGGTGAATTAAGTTCAGAAGTTATGAAATAATCTTCTCATTATTTATCATATTATAATTCAAAATAAAGTTAGAGAAGGTCTTGGGAAGTTATTAAAGTATGAGATTTGTATGAAAATCATCTAGGAATTTAATCCATAAGATGTCTAGGTATTCAATGTAGCTGATAATATTGACTATATGAGGCATAGTTGGCACAAACTCTCTAAGATTAGTTGCGAACAAAGCATTGGAGATCTCATACCTCTCTTATCTCACCTTCTATTGATAGAGATCCCAAAGGTGAGCCATCATGCTATAAGAATCCATATCCTTATGTTGCTTCAAAAGATCATTGGAAATGTATGATATCATGAAGCACTAAACATTTGTAGCATCATTTATATGTTTCTCATAGATAGATAGTTCTTCATCACTTGCCTCATTTCTAGGCACAAATGGTAAAGGTTCTTCAAGCACATACAATCTCCTTTTATGGTGAAGGATGACACGTAACTACCTTTTCCACTCTTGGAAGAAGGATTTGCTTCTCAAGTATGGATCACAATGATAGGTTTTATATCATTTTATTGTTTTTTATAAAAAATAAGATAAATATAACTTTAGTACTTTATTTGATAAAATTTAGACAAATAAATAAATACTATATTTATCAGTCTCCCACTATTTTATCAAAACCCAATTTCCCTTAACATTATCTTCATGATATCCTATTTATTGTACATTCAAGTGGCAAGGATTCATATTCCCCTTGTCATCACCCCAAATTTGGTTGGTCAAGAAACTTGAATGGTTTTAGGTAGGCATTTCAAATGTCAACTATATTAACTCATAGTTACTTGATCTGTTGAGTAGACTCCCCAGTCTTGAAATCCTTTATTGGATTTCATCAACCTTTTCCACTCAGTTAAACCAAGTCCTTCTTTGGAAATCAACCCTTGATGTGAACCAAGTTAAGTCAACCCAAAAACTCATGTTAGAATTCCCTGATAATTGAATTCACCCCAACTTTGGCTGGTCAAGAACTTTGAACTCTGGTTCAATTCCAACCAATGTAATGGAAGGATATACCGATTTAATATTTTATTGAGGTATTTTATACTTTTATGTGTAAATTTCCAATTATTATCTTTATCACATGATTTTCAATATTAAGTGGTATTACTTAAGTGATTAACCATGTTTTATATAATATTTACGTATAAGCTAGTTTATTTTAGTTCTATCTTTCATTCTTGGTAATTAATTAATTATGTTATTGCGACAAGACATCCATAATAAAATAACCATGAAAATGATAGAAATAAAATAATAAAGTGGTATGATCATGACCTCTTACTAGTGGTTAGTTTATCTAGTGGTTGATAAACTAACCATTAACTTAAGGGGAAAACACCTTGAACCAATTAAGGTTTGTGTTGAATTTTCCACTTTTCCACCTATGTATCTCTTAGAATTGGGTTTTCCTTAGCTCCAAACTTGAACCACCTTGTCATGACCCATCCCTCGGGGCCTGTGCCGTGACTACCCCAAGCCCGCCTTCCATAGGCTAGGGGCTGACGACTAGCACCAAAGGCGTATTCCCTAAAACTGAGAAGGCATTGCCTTTATAAACTATAATCACATGAAACCGAGCACACAACAAGATATAAACTCAAGTAAACTAAATAGTAAACAGAGTGAGTGCAGTAAGTAAAAGGGGCAAGAATACAAGCCCAACTGGAAAGTATAAGGAAAACTGGAAAGTACAAGATGACTGATAGGTGAAAAGCAGCTCCTGGATCGTTCACCACGAATCCTACCTGAAGGGTAGGTACAGATCATGAACGATCATCTTTGCAGTTCTCCTCGTCTAACATCCACCTCCGAGCTACCTCCAGTCCTGGTACTCTCATCCTGAGTTAGCACTGTTTGTCATCTGCATAAAACACAACAGGGTGCGAGTATAGCCCGTGCATGGGTGAGTATAACGATACTCAGTAGGGGCCCCGAGACCCTCAAGGTCTCAAAAAATCCATAACGGATAAACAAAAAAGCATGAAGTCAATTGTCAACCCTACTTAGGTATATTCCCATACATATACCTAAGTTATCAAGTATACCCATCTCAATCACGAGGAAACACATGGTCTAACCCAAAATCCCAAAGCTCAACCATTCCAAAAATGAAGGAATACCACAAAGGTAAGTACCATGCAGGTATGCCATACAAAAGAATACCCCCAAGGTATTACCACAAAGAAAAGTACCACAAGGTACAAACTCAGCTCACACCAAGTATAACTTAAGTATAATAGTAGAGATGATTAGATGTAACTAATAATCATCTTAATCGGTTAAGAGGCTCTGCTGCTGACCCACATAAGATCGCTCGGTGCTGACCCACACAAGATCGCTAGGTGCTGACCCACACAGGATCGCTTAGTGCTGACCCACACAGGATCACTCGGTGTTGACCCACATAGGATCACTCAGTGCTGACCCACACAGGATTGCTAGGTGCTGACCCACATAGGATCAAAATTCATTCTTCACGTCACAACCAGCAACTGGGTTCCCTCACTAGGCTTGCTCGTCTCCGGGAGGGTCAAATCCTCAAGCCACTGGTCGATACTCTAATTGCGATGAAGTCCCATGAAGAATTATTTCAAAGGACTGCCACATAATAGGGGTCTCAATGCAACAGACGACGTGTCAATCGAACACCGAGTCTGTAAGTTATCAGCCTTTTTGTCCAGAGGGCCTGGTTGGATTCGTGCTCGATCTAACCCAACCATACTCCAACTTTACCCAAATATCTAGTGAGGTATACTCAAAGGGGCTGTCTTGCTCCAAGGTTTCTAGCACCGCTAACGGTTTGTCAAACGGATGTCCGATACCAAAGTTAAGGCCAAAAGAGCGTAAATGGGTCGAAGTGGGTCCGGGTCCGGTCCGACCCGGCCTGAGCCGACCTGGTTTGGGTCAACCCGACCCGACCCGCTGGGTCTGGCCTAGATCATGGTGTAGCCCGGCCTGTGTTGGGAAGCCAGGCCCGCTGGGCGGTCTGACCCATGCTGGGCGGCCTGGCCTAGGCGGCGCGGGGCATCGCGGAGGCCACGGGGCCGCGATGGAGGTGAGGCCGCGGGGCGGTGAGGTGGGGCCACATACGGCGTGAGGCCACGGGGCAGTGGTGGCCGCAGGGGGGCGCCGCGGGGCCGTGGATGGAATGAGGCCACGGGGCAGTGCGGCGGGGCCGCAGGCGGCGTGACGGAGCCGCAGGTGGCGTGGCGGGGCCGTAGACGACACGAGACCACAGACGGCAGTGGTCGCGGGGCAGCAGGGGCCGCGAACGGCATGAGGCCGTGGGGCAGCGGAGGCCGTGGGGCGGTGGCGGCCATGGGCGACGGAGGTCGTGGGGAGGCACCGTTGCACCGTTTCCTCCGCCGCGGCTGATGATGAGCCGACCACCGCATCCGTTCTTCGCCGTGGCACAAAGTCACCTTCCTCCATCATGAAGGATACACCATTCAAGAAGAACAATGGAGGGGTCGGGCCATGTTTGTTTGGCCCGAACCCTCCACATTAGAGTGGTAGAAAGTAGATCAACAAGAACATGAATGAAGAACTTCAAAACCTAACCTCCTGTAATGATTATTCCCAAAACTGCAAAAGAAATCATCCATAAATCAACTAGTTAGAGAGTTGATCTGCGTTCTTTGTTTTAGAAGGGAAGAAAATGGGAATATATAATCATACACAACTAAACCCCTACCTTTATTGCTCGTTGACGTTGGAAGGGGTGAAGTCGGTGACATCGACGTTTCCCCGATCTTCTGTTCTTTGTTCTCAAAGATGTTCCTCATTGGCGTGATCTTTCTTCGTTGGGGAGTGCATTCTTTGCTGGAGAACGCGTTCTTCATTGGAGAGAGTAATCCTTCCAAAGGTTATCTTCTCCAAATCCACCAAAATGAAAAGTAACTAACATAATAGAATGTGTTGTTTAATTTAATAATGGCACAAAAAAGGTTGGATTAATTAATTAAATGAGAGTTGGCATAATTAATTAAATGAGAGAGTTGAGTGGTTTTTCTCCCATAATGAGGGGTTCGGGTGGTCCCCACCACCAAGATTTGAATTGGGGGTTTTACTAGCTCAGGTGGTCCCCACCACCGAGCATTCAAGTTGGGAGGTTTTAACCCCTCGTGGTCCCCACCTCCACAGCCTTCACATGGGAGGTTTATTAGAAATAAAATAAAGTTTATTTTATTTTATTTTTCATTCCCACGAAAAACCCCAAAAACTATCTTTCACCCTCGACCTACTGTGATCGAGATGAAGGTATCCTTAAGTAAATAACGGTGCTGCAAGTTCAACGGTGTCCTTAGATTTCAATTCTGAGCACCGGTTCAAAAGTTACAAAAATCCGCCCGTACGTTAACTGAACGTACCTGAAAAAAGTTCAGAAATTCATTCCGGGCACACCGGGCCTCAGAATCATTCGCCGTCAGTTTTCACAGACTCGTAAAATTCCCATATATTAAAAAATATTACATGAAATTTATGGTTCTTTACATTATCCCAACCTCAGGGATTTGTATCCTCATAATCCACAACTCAAACTAAGGAAAAAAGTGGGGGTACTGAGCACGTATTTGAGCCTCCCACTCCCATGTGCTCTCCTAGAGGTTCCTGTGCTTCCAACAAATGCGCACCAGAGGTATCGACCACTGACAAAGGACCTGATTCTGTCGATCCTCAATATCAACTGGAACCTCCTTAAAAGTCATCCTATCGTCGATGTCCAGCTCCCCGTGGTCGATGATGTGAGAAGGGTCATGCACGTATCTCCTCAGTTGGGATACATGGAAGACATCATGCACCAGGTGCAACTGAGGTAGAAGAGATAAGAGGTAAGCCACATCACCAACTATTCTGAGGACCTGGAAGGGTCCAATGAACCTTGGAGATAAATTTCTGCCTCATCCAAATCTCCATAAACCTCATCGAGGTGAGACCCGTAGAAAGATGTGGTCTCCATCCTCGAACTCCATAGGTCTCTATCTCCTGTCGACATACGACTTATTCCTACTCTATGTAGTCTTCATCCGCTCCTGGATGATCTGAACCTTCTCTATGGTAGCCCAAACCATCTCTGGTCCCACAAGTGTTGACTCCCCTGGGTCATTACAACACAAAGGTGATCTGCAAGGTCACCCGTACAACGCCTCAAAAGATGTTATCCCAATGGTGGAGTGATAGATGTTGTTGTATTCAAACTCCACCAAAGGAAATTGATCCTCCCAACTACGACCAAAGTCGAGGACATAAGCACACAACATATCTTTGAGAGTCTAACTGGTCCGCTTAGTCTGGCCATCCGTTTGAGGATGGAAGGCGGTGCTCAAATGAAGTTGTGTCTCGAAAGCCTCCTGCAACCCTTTCCATAACTAGGAAGTGAAATGTGTATCATGATCATAGACAATTGTAGAGGGTACTCCATGTATCCGCACAATCTCCTACACATATAGGTGTCCCAAGATCTCTACTGAACCCTGCTCTCTGATCGGTAGGAAGTGAGCCGACTTGGTGAGTCGGTCGACGATCACCCATATAGAATCATGAACTCTAGATGTACGTGGAATTACTGTCACAAATTCCATGGATATCCCATCCCACTTCCACTCTGGGACCTATAAAGGCTGAACCAAGCCCGCTGGTACCTGATGCTCCGCCTTCACTTCCTGACAAATGAGGCACCGAGAGAAAAATTCTGCTACTGATTTCTTTATTCCCGATCACCAGTGCTATCTTCGAAGATCATGGTACATCTTCGCCACTCCTGGATGTACCGCTAGAGGGGATGTGTGGAACTCTCTCAACACTTCCTCCTGAAGTGACACTGGTACCATGGTACATCCTCTGAAGAGGATGAAATGCTCCCCACCTTTAGAAAATCCATCAGGTGCCTGTCCTGTGGATATCTGAGCACGTCAAGCCTCGCAGTCAATATCCCCATGAAAAGCCTCCCTAACTCACTGAAGAAGTGGGGAAGTGACTGTAAGAGACTAAAGGAAAGATGATCCATCTCAATCCACAAAGGATATCTACAAAGCGGCCAGCTGCTCCGTCGCCTCACCTAGAAGCTGTATACCAAATCTCCTACTGAGTGCATCTGCTACAACATTCCCCTTCCCAGGAGTATAGACTATCTTGAATTCATAGTCCTGGAGGAACTCAACCCAACACCGCTATCACAGGTTCAGGTCCTTCTGAGAGAAGATATAGGTGAGACTCTTGTGATCAGAGTACATTGTAAAATATTCACCCATCAAATAGTGTCGCCACATCTTCAAGGAGAAGACCACTTCTTCTAACTCCAGGTTATGGGTAGTAAATTTCTACTATTGTTGTCTCAGCTATCGAGAACCATATGCGATCACTGCTTGCTCCTGCATCAGGACACATCCGAGCCCGGTCCTTGATGTGTCGCAGTAGACTACGTACCCTACGCCCTCCTCTGGAAGCCTCAAGATGGGGGCACTAGTCAGCCTCTGCCTCATCTCCTAAAAACTCTTCTGGAATCTCTCCAACCACATGAAGGGTTTCCCCTTCTTCGTCAATGCTGAAAGTGGTGCTACAACTCTAGAAAAATCTGGTACAAATCTCTGATAGTATCCAGCCAAACCCAGGAAACTCCGTACCTCTGTCACACTCCTGGGTGTCTCCCATGGAAGTACTGCCTCAATCTTCGCTGGATCTACTGCAACTCCATCCTCTAATATGACATGTCCCAGAAAGTTAACCTCTCAGATCCAGAACTGGAACTTTGAGAGCTTACCATAAATCTGGTGCTCTTGAAGTGTGTCCAGTACTACTTGCAAATAATAAGCATGATCCTCCTCAGTATTTGAGTAGATCAGAATGTCATCGATGAATACTACTACAAAGCGATCACAATATGGATGAAAGATCTTGTTCATGAGTCCCATGAACAATGCTAGAGCGTTGGTCACGCCTAATGGCATAACTAAGAAATCATAATGGTCGTACCGACATATAAAAGACATCTTTTACACATCCTCATCTCATACTCCGAGATGGTGATAGATTGATCTGAGGTCTATCTTCGATAACCACCGTGCTACTTTCAGCTGATAAAAGAGGTCATAAATCCTTGGGAGTGGGTAATTGTTCTTTATGGTCACCTAGTTCAGGCGCTGATAGTCAACAAAAAGCCTCAAGCTCCCATCCGCCTTCTTGGTGAACAGAATCAGGGCTGCCTAAGGAGAAACACTGGGCCGAATGAATCCCTTCCCCTATAAGTCCTCTAGCTATACCCGCAGCTCACGAAGCTCCGTGGGAGCCATCCGATATGCTGGTGTAGATATTGGTTCCATACCAGGGTACAAGTCAATGTAAAATTCCACCTCTCTATGAGGAGGTAGACCCAAAACATCATCAGGGAAGACATCCACGTACTGATCCACCATTACAGGATAACTCGAACTCTCCACATCAACTGATCCGAGGGTAAGGCTAGCCAACTAATGAGTGATTGGAAGTACTCTCTTACAGGTAAGTCCATCCTATGCTGCAAAGGATCCCTTCTCTCTAGTGAAGGTAAAACTGGTCCCATCCGTGCGGACACACCGCACTTTGCACCTAATACAGTCAATCTGAGCATAGACTATAGATAACCATTATATACCCAAGATGACATCATAAGGCCTCGACGCCGCTACTAGGAGATCCTAGAAGAAGCTCTAACCTCCTAGAGTAAGCTCGCACTGCCGACACCAGTGCGTAATCATAGAATCCGATCCCATAGAAGTCTATAGCCGTAAGGATCGAGCCAATGAATCTGTTGGAATATCTGAGCTCCAAACGAGGGTAGTGGAAATAAAAGAATGACTGGCACCCGTGTCTATAAGTACTGCAAATAAGGTGGAGTAGATACAGATTGTACATCGTATCATCTCCGGAGCACTATGATTGTAGGCCTCAGCTACCTGGAGCTGAGCTCACCCCTATCCTCTTGCTCCCTGTGGTCGGGGTGGAACACCTGGTGGTGGTGGAAGTATCATCTTGAATCGTCTCCCACCGCCAGATACATGGCCAGCTCCTCTTCCATGTCTGCCTGCTCCCTGCGGACCTCCTCGGTTGAACCTATCTCTCTTCTTGGGTGTTCCTTCGACTATCTGATGATCATCTGTACGGCAGTTCGGACAGTCATGAGCCATGTGACCCTACCCGCCACATGCGTAACACTGCCCACTCCTGGCTTGATTGGCTCTGCCTCAGGTGCCCCGCACAACCGACCCTAAATCCTGCGATATCTATCTACTGCCAGATGCAGAGGGCTCTACTACGTGGTTTCCGGTGGTGGGTCTTGCTGCTAGTGACTAATCAGCAAGAAAAATCTCCACTAAGAGGGCTCGCTCTAACACGCTCGCCTGCGTCGGTATGCTAAGAGAAATCATCGAAGCCCTGATCTCTCGCCTGAGCCCCTACTCGAAGGTCTGGGCCCTGATGAAAGGGTCCCACACCATATCAGTGGAGTAACATGAGAGGTCAGTGAACCTCACTGAGTACTGATCCACAGTCATGCTTCCCTACTAGAGATGAAGAAGCTCCTGTATGCGCACTATGCGAAGAGTTACTGGAACAAACTCTGCCCAAAACAGGATCTCGAAGTCTACCTAGAGAAGTGTCACCTCATCGTGAACTTGGTGCATCAAGATCCACCACCTTCCTACTTCTGCCTATAGAAGGCTGGTAGAAAGGATCACCATGAGATCAGCTGGTGTCCCTACCAGTCGGAAAACTCTCACCATGACCTCAAGACAATCCTCAGCCGCCTGTGGGCCCGTCTATCCCCTGAACCTGGGTGGCCTCTAGTGCTGGAACTCATGCAATGCACTCAAGAGGCATGCACTCTTTGTTGCTGGGGCTGGTGGCATCAGTGGCCCAATGGGTAATGGTACCGCTGGTGCCTCCGCTGGTGCCTCTACTGGAAGAGGGACCTGCACCGAGGCCTCGTCGCTCGGTGGTCTATTAGTCCGTACTACTCTCAGAACCCTAGCTGGCTGTCTGCATAGAGGAATCCTAAAAAGAAACAGGTGTTCCATGGTCAAAAAGTTATACTTGGTGAGCTAACTCAAAGAGATCATAAAGAAAAATCTTCAAAACACACACACAATTAGTGTTTTCATGCACTGAGTCAGAAATCAGAAGTCAAGGTCCTGGTGTATGGATACATCGGTCGCCGCACCAACAATGGATACCCTAAACTGATAACCACACTCATTACACTTAACACTATTTCCATTAAAAAGATCATATTCCTATTTTATATGGTATAACTGACTCCTCTGATACCAATTTGTCACGACCCATCCCCCGGGGCCCGTGCTGTGACTACCCCAAGCCCACCTTCCATAGGCTAGGGGTTGGCGACTAGCAACGAAGGCATATTCCCTAAAACTAGAAATAAATTGACTTTATAACCTATAAGCACATGCAACCAAGCACACAACAAGATAAAAAATCAAGTAAACTGAATAGTAAACAGAGTGAGTGCAGTAAGTAAAAGGAGCCAGAATAAAAACCCAACTGGAAAGTACAAGAAAAAATGGAAAGTACAAGATGACTGATAGTTGAAAATAAGCTCCTGGATCATCTACCATGAATCCTACATGAAGGGTAGGTACAAATCACGAATGGACATCTCTGCGGTTCACCTCCTCTAAGGTCCACCTCCGAGCTACCTCCAGTCTTGGTACTCTCGTCCTCAGTCAGCGCTGTCCGTCGTCTGCACCAAAAACAACAGGGTGTGGGCATAAACCGTGTAGGGGTGATTATAACGATAATTAGTAGGGTCCCCAAGACCCTCAAGGTCTCAAAAAATTCATAAAGGATAAACCATAAAGCATGGATTCAACTGTCAACCCTACTTAGGTATATGCCCATAAATATACCTAAGTTATCAAGTATACCCATCACAATCATGAGGAAAAATAGGGTCCAACCCAAAATCCCAAAGCTCAACCGTTCCACAAAGGAAGGAATACCATGAAGGTAATTACCACATAGGTACGCCATAGAGAAGAATACGCCCAAGGTATTACCACGAAGGAAAGTACCACAAGGTACAAACTCAGCTCACACCAGGTATAACTTAAGTATAGTAGTAGAGATGATTAGATGTAAATACTAATCATGTTACTCTGTTAAGAGGCTCTGTTGCTGACCCACACAAGATCGCTTAGTTCTGACCCACATTGGATCGCTAGGTGTTGACCCACACAGGATCGTAATTAATTCTTCACGTCACAAACAGCTACTGGGTTCCCGCACTAGGCTTAATTGTATCTAAGAGGGTCCTCTCCTCAAGACACTAGTGATACTCCAACTGCCACAAATTCCCATGAAGAAGTATCTCAAAGGACCGCCATGTCATAGGGGTCTCAACGGAATAGACAACGCATCAATCAGACGCCCAATCTGTAAGATATTAGCCTTTTTGTCCCGAGGGCCCGGTTGGATTCGTGATCAATCCAAGACAACCATACTCCAACTTCACACAAATATCTAGTGGGGTATACTCAAAGGAACTGTCTCACTCCAAGGTTTCCAACACGACTGACGGTTCATCAAACGAATGTCCGGTGCCAAAGTTATGGCCAAAAGAGCATAAATGGGTCGAAGTGGGTCCGAGTCCGGTCCGACCCGGTCGGACCAATGCGGCCCGACCGAGCCTGGGATGAATCGATTTGGGTTGACCTGGCCCAAACTATTGGGTCTGGCCCAGCCTGTGGTGCGGCCCGACCTTCTGGGTCTGGCCCAGCCTGCTGGGCGGTTTGGCCCGCGCTAGGTGGCCCGACCTGGGCGGCGCGGGGCGACGCGGAGGTCGTGGGGCCGTGAGGGCGGCGAGGCCATGGGGTGGTGTGGAGGGGCCATGGACGGTGTAAGGAAGTGAGGCGGCGGTGGCCATGGGGCGGTGCGGCAGGGCCACGGGCGGCACGCTGGGGCCACGGACGGCACGCGGTCGCGAGGCGGCGGCGACCACGGGTGGCGGTGGCCGCGGATGGCGCGAGGCCATGGAGGCCGCGGGGCGGCGGCCGCCACGGGCGGCGGAGGCCGTGGGGTGGTGCCGTTGCGCCGTCACCTCCATCACGGCCAGCGATGTGCCGGCTGCCGCATTTGTTCGTCGTCATGGCACAAAGTCACCTTCTTCCATCGCGAAGGATACACCATTCAATAAGAATGGCGGAGGGGTCAGGAAATGTTTTTTTTGGCCTGCACCCTCCACGTTAGAGCGGTAACAAGTGTCTCAATAGGAACTTGAATGAAGAACGTCAAACCCTAACCTCCCGCAATGATTATTCCCAAACCCGCAAAAGAAATCATCCACGGATCAACTAGTTAGAGAGTTGATCCACATTCATTGTTTTAGAAGGGAAGAACATAAGAATATATAATCCTACAGAACTAAACCTCTACCTTGATTTCTTGTTGACATTGGAAGGGGTGAAGTCTGTGATATCAGCGTTTCCCCGATCGTCAGTTCTTTTTTATCGAAGACGTTCCTCATCAGCGTGAGCGTTATTCATTGGGGAGCGCATTATTTTTTGGAGAACGTGTTCTTCATTAGAGAGAGTAATCCTCCCAAAGGTTCTTCTCTCCCAAATCCACCAAAATGAAAAGTAGCCAACAAAATAGAATATGTTGTTTAATTTAATAATGGCACAAAAAAGGTTGTCTTAATTAATTAAAGGAGAGTTGGCATAATTAATTAAAGTAGAGAGTTGAGAGGTTTTTCTCCCATAATGAGGGGTTCGGGTGGTCCCCACCACCAAGATTTGAATTGGGGGTTTTACTAGCTCGAGTGGTCCCCACCACCGAGCATTCAAGTTGGGAGGTTTTAAACCCTTGTGGCCCCCACCGCCATAGCCTTCACATGGGAGGTTTATTAGAAATAAAATAAAAGTTTATTTTATTTTATTTTTCATTCCCACGAAAAACCCCAAAAAATATCTTTCACCCTCGACCTACTGCGGTTGAGATAAAGGTCTCCTTAAGTGAATACCGGTGTTGTGAGTTCAACAGTGTCCTCAGATTTCAATTCTGAGAACCGGTTCAAAAGTTACAAAAACCCACTTGTACTTTAACTAAACGTACCCAAAAAAAAGTTCAGAAATTTATTCAGGGCACACTGGACCTCTAAATCACGCGCCGTCAGTTTTTGCGGAGTCGTAAAATTCCCATATATTAGAAAAGAATTTACATGGAATTTTTGGGTCTTTACACACCTCCACTAGCTTGGGATATATATCCATTACATATACTTTTTACTCATACACAGGTGAGGGGAAAAAGGGGTTTACATAAAATAAACCATGGGCACGCAAGCCCTACACAATGAAAGTAGAGAAGTCAAACATGACAACAATTTAATTTCATAATGAATTAAATGAAACCAATCACATAAAAATGGTTTGTTTTAGCTCATGATCATCCACATGAAGGCCATAAATTATGAATTTAATAAAAACTAGAATTCAATTCTTAATCATTATTATTTAAGATAAATCATGCTTGAATCGATTACTTATTATCTTTAATTAATCATTCCTTTTATCTTAATTCTTATTCAAATTTACCTAAGATTCTCATCCATTATAATTTTTAAAAAATTAAATAAATTTATTTAAAATAAACTTTGTACATAAATGTACCTTGTAGGCAACATGGTTATTACCCATCCGATTCTACCCAACATGTATTATACTCATATAATATTTTACTCTTGTGACATATGGAATACATGACTTATCACATACTTTCAAAACATGTACTCTACATATTATTACACGAATTACATGATTTTTCGGTCACGTGTTATGCTCAAATGCATGTAGTGTAACAAATTGTAATACAACTCATACATGATATGAAGATCTAAACATTACACAAATATTATTTAAACATTTAAATATTTATGTATATTAAAACCTATCACATGGAATGTATTGTCTTTATGACCACACGTGTAACACCCCGAGCTTCCATGATACGATTCTCATTCAATAATGCAATAGCTTGCATTGTACGCAACTTCGAGTTCTAACACACCGCAACTAATCAAAGTAGCCGTTATGAATAGTAATAACCACTTTTTAAATTTATAGAAATTTTATATTTCAAAATGGACTTCATTTTTGTATTCGTAATATCGAAATTATCCTAAGTTGAATTTTTTGTAACTTTCTGAGAACTTCCAATTTTTTATGAATAGTGAAAAAATACTTAAAACAACGTTTTTAATCAAAATAATTTATTGTGGTAAATTATACTATTTAGTGGTTTTAAAGTATAATTAGAATATATTTTTACCATTTTATCCAATTGTGGTCATTATAATTAATTTAACATTGAAATTGGTCATAAACAATTGCCAATATTTTGATATAAATTGTTTCTTAAAAACACGCTATTTGTTGTAACAATGGGAATTAATTATAAAATTAATTAATTCAACTTATATGTTTGGAACTTTGTAAAATAGACATCATTTTTGAATTTGGAATATCAATTATAGCTTAGGGTGAAATTTTGGCCTTATTCTGAAAAACTTCAATTTTTGATGAATAGTGAAACCACTAAGTGGTTGTTAAAAAACTGATTTTTTGTTAAAATGAAACATTACCACTTCTGTGTTTTGAATTTCAAAAATCCGACATACATGGTTGTCATTAAGAAGTAAAATGTGGTTCAATGAGATTAAAATAATTTTTTGGTGAATAGTAACTTTTAAGTTCTTAATCGCGATTAGAGGTAATTAGTGTAGTTTAAGGTAAAAATAATGTTTTAATAATATGAGATGAGCTTGAAACATATCCTAACCTCATTGGGTGTGCCATGGCCGACCAAGAAAATCCATGGGTCAACTTGGGGACCCCATGGAGCCACTTCAGTTGGAAAATGACATAAATACCTTTTATTTAATGTTAAAGTAAAAAAATGACACAAACATGAAATGTTTTACTAAAACAATTTTTACATGGGGTTATACAAGTCATATTTTTGACTATAAATAGTCATTGGAAATCTAAAAAGATTTCCTACATCATAGTATTTTTTTTATAATTTTTAGACATTAAATAAATTAAATTATTTATGACATCATGATGATGCAGCGATGACCTCATTATTTAACGATTTAAATAAAATAAAAAGATAATGTAAAATCCAAGGCTTACACTTGTCAAAAACCTATTGGATGAGTAGATTTAGAACCCTTACCACCTTACCCTCGAATTATATAAGTTTGGGACCTCTAAAATCCGAAACTCATTTTATAATAAAGTGACTTTTCTTTACTTTCCAAGAGTGCCCCTCCTCTCCACTTATAAAAGGCCCCCACCTCTACCACCTTACTCACACTTTCAAAGCCTTTTGGCTCGGCCAAACTCTGCCCAAATACTCTCCCAACATCCCTAAATTACTCCTAGAATCCTCAATTTGGGCAGAATTCTTCCCAAGGAAGCCTTTGTCTCAAATCAAAAAGAGTTACCCGATTTTTAGGTAATGTCTTCTCTAATGTTGTTTTGTTTTATTTAGCTTCTCCAACCCCTTAAACTCTTTTTATTCCTTTCTTTTTTTTAAAAGTATATAAAATATACTAGGATGTTTTTATGATAAGTATTTGGTTTACACTTACACACACCTACATCTAATGGTTAAAGAACATACTGTTTCTGTGGATGGCGAATTTTTGCCTCACGAAACGATGATTGTTCAACACTCATATAACACCTCAAATGGTGGCCATTATGATGACACTATTTTTATATATGATATATATTATTTTTTTATTTTCCTTATGATTTTGTATTTTTCATTTATGGCATAACTTTATGGTTTCCATTATGGGTAAACGCGATATTTTCATTTTAGGAAGTGCGGACTACCGCCCCCTCAAAGTGATTTGAATCGTTAATACCATATGTGGGATGTATAAAGGATGGAGTAAATGGTATTATACACTATATTATACTGGAATTATATTATAACTTTATATAATTATGATTTCATTCCATTAAATACGAAATAGAAATGAAAGTAGCGTTCATGCGTACGTACGGATTACCGTCTCCATGAACGGTGCATTTCATTTCTTAACTCTAAACGTTATAGAATATTATAAATGAATGTATATACTGGATATATATGAGATATATGATATCTATATCATGAATATAATTCTGGATATAATGGATATATCACCACATGAACAACTTGTAATTATAAGAATTTTATTTTTGACTCAAGTACCTAAGATCGAAAAAATGACCGTTATAAACTTTAATAATTACATAATGTTCATAACATGGTAATAATGGATATAAAAGGAATAATGAACATTAAAAAGGTTCTTAAGTAAATATAAATTAACTCTAGTTTATTATTCAGGAGGTTAAAGAACGATCGAGTCAGGACAAGACGCAAGGTAAGGGAACTTCTTAACCCAATTTCCATTCTTTGGGTTAATCTCCTACTTTCAAATTATGTCATGATATTATTATGTCCTATCTTGTATTTGTAATTTATTTATGTGTACTTATAGTTAATACACATAATTGATCTATTTTATTTTAAAAATGATCTTTTTAAGGACTTTGTCTCAATCTCCTTTCATTGAGGCATATTTGGTTTTATACACAACTTTCTTTTATACGGTGTATAAACCCCTTTGACTTTTACGTTTATTCAAAAGGAATCTTTTTATACGAAGTGTTTTACTAAACTATAAAAAGTAATGTTTTTCTTGTCGTACGTATGCGGTGACAACGACTTCTTCGCCGCCATGGCCATTATTTGGGTTTTGGCTTCCTCTACAAGCCATAACTTTTTTTAAATGAAAAATAAATATCAAGTTTTAATTTTCTTTTATCTTGGTATTGAAAATGGTTTTGAAAGTCTTTTTATTATATTAATGTGTTGTATTTATATCTTGTGATTGAAATGTGGAAATGTTATGTTTCCTTTATGCATATTTTATGTGATATGATTATGTTATGGTTTATGATATGTTTAAACCTATTCATATGAGGAATGCATTGGACTTTATAAGTGACGGGTAGAGCCCGCTATAGCTCCTCGATGCATCGGCAGGTCTCATGAGACAAACTAGTGTCTTGGCACGAGGCCTTGACAAAATCTTATTTGTGGTCTTAGCACGAGGCCTTGGCTACGTGGTTATGATAGTCTGGCATTATGCATTCCATCATTATGAAAGTGGTTATTGATATTTCATGTGATTATTCGACCAGTAGAATATCCATGTGAATAAGTAAATGACATTATCTCATTTTACTTTTTCCATATTATGTTGAAGTTCAAGTTTAAAAGGCTTTTGTTTTAGTTATACATTGCCTTAAATGTTTATGTTTATTGATGAAAGATTCCGCTATATTGTTATCCTTACTGAGCATATGAGCTCACCCCTTTTAATGTTTTAATATTTTCCAGGATGTGAAGAAGTATTTTATGAATGACCTGCAGGGATAGTCATAAGAGGATATGAGTGTGGACTATAGAGACTTTGTTATTGTAGTTTTTCACTTTATGATGTAATGTAACATTTACGAATGTATCTAGTGTTTCCAAGGCTACTAAACTAATCGGTCTTTCAAGACTTGATCTTTTGTGATCATGCCAATGTTACGAAGTAATGCACCGACTCTGGGTAGCTGGGGTCGGGGCGTTACAGTTGGTATCAGAGGCAGTTTAGTACTAACCTTGGAAGCTAGATTTAGATAAACTCTGATTAGAGCACATACCCCAAAGATAGACTTTGAGGATTAGTATAGAAGAACTTCCTAGAATTTTGGTATTATAGAGATTTTGTGAGTTTTCCGAGAAATACATCCCTCTCTGGATACGAGCAGGTAGAGGTGGCTCTGGCACAGATGTATCTAGGGGTAAAACCCGAAAACACCACTTTGAGCTAGACTCGAACGAGAACTGGTGCACGACAACGGGCCTTGCTGTACTCTTGGTTACGACACTCCCGGGGGATATGCTTAGGATAATTCTCATTTCTTTACAAACCACTATGAAGGGTTATGAGTATATACCTCCTCAAAGAAAACTTTTTTTTATGATTATGGATTATATCCATAAAATAGTTCAATTAGTGTTAAGTGTTTTACAAGTACGGAATTATGTATTTTGATTCCTAAACTAATCTAGTTTATTCCATTGTTTAGAAATGGTGCCTAGTGGAAGGAATGAAAACCGTATCAATGCACGCACTCCGTGTAGGGATTTCCCTCCTGCTCAAGATAATTATTGTGGATCTGGAGATACAACTGGTGCTAATCAACTTATTACCATACTAGGACAACTCACTCAAGTTATGAATAATAACCTTACTTGTATGGATCACCCTGATCCACAACGTGGAGGATCAATGTTAGAACGCTTCATGAGGCAACAACCGGCAACATTTAATGGGGGTACAAATCCATTAGTAGCTGAGAAATGGATAAACTCCTTAGAGAAAGTATTCCATGCCTTGGGGAGTAGCGAAGGGGAGAAGGTTGTCATGGCAGTTTACCGCCTCACTGGAGATGCCGATCAGTGGTGGTCGCTGATTCAAAACACAAAGGAAGACGATGACATATCGAATATGGAATGGAGGGAGTTCAAAGAGATTTTCCTAGAAAAATACTATCCTCGTGACCATCGAGCAGATATGGAAAGACAATTTTTGAGTCTGAGACAAAAGGAGGATGAGAATTTCGCAAAGTATGAGGCCAACTTTACAAGGTTAGTGAGGCATGCTGCAGATTATATACGTAACCCAAGAAGTAAGATTGATCGTTTCTTTGATGGGTTAAAACCATTTCTCCATTGAGCATTAGTCTCACAAAACTTCTCGTCATACAAAGATATTGTTTCGTGTTCTATCAAGACAGAAAAGGAATTATCTAAGTCTTATGACAACAAAGTAAAGCAAGAGAAGAAGAGAACGGTGGAACAAGAGACAGATAAAAGGAAAAAGGGAAAGAAGGATTTTCCATTATGCGATAATTGTGGGAAGAATCACCCTGGTACTTGCCTAAAAGGAATGAGAGTTTGTTATAAATGTGGGGAAAAAGGTCACCAGGCGCGTGATTGCAAGGGAAAGAAAGAGGCTATCAATGTTGAATGCTACAATTGTAGGGAAATGGGGAATTATGAAAATGAATTTCCTAAGCGTCAGGGAAACTTACCTCAAAAAAGGCCAAGGGATCAAGGACAATCTTATGCTGTTACTACAGTTGAAGCAGAATAATTAATGTATTGGTGCTTTTGGACTCAATGATTATATTCTGGTTATAAGGATAATGTGATTGTACAACAGTACTTGTTGTTTTCATTAAGGATTTAATATGATTAAGGTAATCATATTTTTAGTATGTGACAATAAGATAAACTTTACTTTATTTAGGGAATCTGATGTTATAATTGATTTTGGAATTTAAAGACCTTTTAGAAAAAGTCTGGACAGAGGTATTTTGGATAACTTTGGATAGTATTGTTTAAGGTTAAAACATTTATGAAGGTTATTTTTGGAATATTATAGTTTTAGGAAAAGGAAAACCTGCAGGGTGGGGCATAACCCATCGCGTTGGACAAATCTGCAGGAATCGAACCCACAACCATAGTGCGACAGGCCTTTATTACCTACCACTAGCCTACAGGAAGTCCCTGGTTATTACAAAATAGTTTTACTAATCTAAATGTTATGTGTTAATATTTGGAACCTTATACAATTAGGATAAATAGAATATTTTTGAGTTGTATTACGTAAAAATTTATTAAAGAATGAAAGTCTACATGACAAGTATGTATATTCCCTTACGTTCTTAGTAAATCTCCTAAATAAATTCCTCAACATTATAAAAGTTAACTCAAAAAAAAAATGTTGTCGGTTAACTTTTCCTACTGGGGAATCAATGATCGTTTAACCAATCAAAAGTTTGTGATTTTCTTGTAGTTAAACCTTCTCCTAATCCTGTTTTCTTTAACTCTCCATCAGACATTGATGGTTTGTTTCTCCTCCATATCCATATTTTCATAGAATACTAGAATGGGCTATCTCGGGTGACCTTTGTACTTATCTTGCTTTCTTTTAATGTTATATATTTATTAACCTTATTTCCGATGTGGGTTTTCCACAAAGGTATTTTCTATTTTCAACCTTTTGTTTTCAAAGAAAATTTTCAAATTATGAGGACGCAATTTATTGAAGGAGGGGAGAATGTAACACCCCGAGCTTCCATGATACGATTCTCATTCAATAATGCAATAGCTTGCATTGTATGCAACTTCGAGTTCTAACACACCGCAACTAATCAAAGTAGCCGTTATGAATAGTAATAACCAATTTTTAAATTTATAGAAATTTTATATTTCAAAATGGACTTCATTTTTGTATTCGTAATATCGAAATTATCCTAAGTTGAATTTTTTGTAACTTTCTGAGAACTTCCAATTATTTATGAATAGTGAAAAAATACTTAAAACAACTTTTTTAATCAAAATAATTTATTGTGGTAAATTATACTATTTAGTGGTTTTAAAGTATAATTAGAATATATTTTTACCATTTTATCCAATGTTGGTCATTATAATTAATTTAACATTGAAATTGGTCATAAACAATTGCCAATCTTTTGATATAAATTGTTTCTTAAAAACACGATATTTGTTGTAACAGTGGGAATTAATTATAAAATTAATTAATGCAACTTATATGTTTGGAATTTTGTAAAATATACATAATTTTTGAATTCGGAATATCAATTATAGCTTAGGGTGAAATTTTGGCCTTATTCTGAAAAACTTCAATTTTTGATGAATAGTGAAACTACTAAGTGGTTGTTAAAAAACTGATTTTTTGTTAAAATGAAATATTACCACTTCTGTGTTTTGAATTTCAAAAATCCGACATACATGGTTGTCATTAATAAGTAAAATGTAGTTCAATGAGATTAAAATAATTTTTTTGTGAATAGTAACTTTTAAGTTCTTAATCGCGATTAGAGGTAATTAGTGTAGTTTAAGGTAAAAATAATGTTTTAATAATATTAGATGAGCTTGACACATGTCCTACCCTCATTGGATGTACCATGTCTGACCAAGACAATCCATGGTTCAACTTGGGGACCCCATGGAGCCACATTAGTTGGAAAATGACATAAATACCTTTTATTTAATATTAAAGTAAAAAAATGACACAAACATGAAATGTTTTACTAAAACAATTTTTAAATGGGGTTATACAAGTCATATTTTTGACTATAAATATTCATTGGAAATCTAAAAAGATTTCCTACATCATAGTATTTTTTTTATAATTTTTAGACATTAAATAAATTAAATTATTTATGACATCATGATGATGCAACGATGACCTCATTATTTAACGATTTAAATAAAATAAAAAGATAATGTAAAATCCAAGGATTACACTTGTCAAAAACCTATTGGATGAGTATATTTCGAACCCTTATCACCTTAACCTCAAATTATATAAGTGTGGGACCTCTAAAATCCGAAACTCATTTTATAATAAAGTGACTTTTCTTTACTTTCCAAGAGTGCCCCTCCTCTCCACTTATAAAAGGCCCCCACCTCTACCACCTTACTCACACTTTCAAAGACTTTTGGATCGGCCAAACTCTGCCCAAATACTCTCCCAACATCCCTCAATTACTCCTAGAAGCCTCACTTTGGGCAGAATTCTTCCCAAGGAATCCTTTGTCTCAAATAAAAAAGAGTTACCCGATTTTTAGGTAATGTCTTCTCTAATGTTGTTTTGTTTTATTTAGCTTCTCCAACCCCTTAAACTCTTTTTATTAATTTATTTTGTAACAACACCAGTATCTAAAATATACTAGGATGTTTTTATGATAAAGATTTTGTTTACACTTACACACACCTACATCTAATGGTTAAAGAACATACTGTTTCTGTGGATGGCGAATTTTTTCCTCACGAAAGGATGATTGTTCAACACTCATATAACACCTCTAATGGTGGAAATTATGATGAAACTATTTTTATATATGATATATATTATGTTTTTGTTTTCCTTATGATTTGTTATTTTTCATTTATGGCATAACTTTATGGTTTCCATTATGGGTAAACGCGATATTTTCATTTTAGGAAGTGCGGACTACCGTCCCCTCAAAGTGATTTGAATCGTTAATACCATATGTGGGATGTATAAAGGATGGATTAAATGGTATTATACACTATATTATACTGGAATTATATTATAACTTTATATAATTATGATTTCATTCCATTAAATACGAAATAGAAATGAAAGTAGCGTTCATGCGTACGTACGGCTTACCGTCTCCATGAACGGTGCATTTCATTTCTTACCTCTAAACGTTATGGAATATTATAAATGCATGTATATACTGGATATATATGAGATATATGATATCTATATCATGAATATAATTCTGGATATAATGGATATATCACCACATGAACAACTTGTAATTATAAGAATTTTATTTTTGACTCAAGTACCTAAGATCGACAAAATGACCATTATAAACTTTAATAATTACATAATGTTCATAACATGGTAATAAGGGATATAAAAGGAATAATGAACATGAAAAAGGTTCTTAAGTAAATAGAAATTAACTCTAGTTTATTATTTAGGAGGTTAGAGAACAGTCGAGTCAGGACAAGACGCAAGGTAAGGGAACTTCTTAACCCAATTTCCATTCTTTGGGTTAATCTCCTACTTTCAAATTATGTCATGATATTATTATGTCCTATCTTGTATTTGTACTTTATTTATGTGTACTTATAGTGAATACACATAATAGATCTATTTTATTTTAAAAATGATCTTTTTAAGGACTTTGTCTCAATCTCCTTTCATTGAGGAATATTTGGTTTTATACACAACTTTCTTTTATACGGTGTATAAACCCCTTTGACTTTTACGTTTATTCAAAATGAATATTTTTATACAAAGTGTTTTAATAAACGATAAAAGTAATGTTTTTCTTGTCATACGTATGCGGAGACAACGACTTCTCCGCCGCCATGGCCATTATTTGGGTTTCAGCTTCCTCTACAAGCCATAACTTTTTTTAAATGAAAAATAAATATCAAGTTTTAATTTTCTTTTATCTTGGTATTGAAAATGGTTTTGAAAGTCCTTTTATTATATCAATGTGTTGTATTTATATCTTGTGATTGAAATGTGGAAATGTTATGTTTCCTTTATGCATATTTTATGTGATATGATTATGTTATGGTTTATGATATGTTTAAACCTATTCATATGAGGAATGCATTGGACTTTATAAGTGACGGGTGGAGCCCGCTATAGCTCCTCGATGCATCGACAGGTCTCATGAGACAAACTAGTGTCTTGGCACGAGGCCTTGACAAAATATTATTTGTGGTCTTGGCACGAGGCCTTGGCTACGTGGTTATGATAGTCTGGCATTATGCATTCCATTATTATGAAAGTGGTTATTGATATTGCATGTGATTATTCGACCAGTAGAATATCCATGTGAAGAAGTAAATGGCATTATCTCATTTTAATTTTGCCATATTATGTTGAAGTTGAAGTTTAAAAGGCTTTTGTTTTAGTTATACATTGCCTTAAATGTTTATGTTTATTGATGAAAGCTTCCTCTATATTGTTATCCTTACTGAGCATCTGAGCTCACCCCTTTCAATGTTTTAATATTTTCCAGGATGTGAAGAAGTATTTTATGAATGACCTGCAGGTATAGTCAGAAGAGGATATGAGTGTGGACTATGGAGACTTTCTTATTGTAGTTTTTCACTTTATGATGTAATGTAACATTTACGAATGTATCAAGTGTTTCCAAGGCTACTAAACTAATCGGTCTTTCAAGACTTGATCTTTTTTGATCATGCCAATGTTACGAAGTAATGCACCGACTCTGGGTAGCTGGGGTCAGGGAGTTACAACATGCAAGTACATGTCTCAAGGTTTACATAGTAAAATAAATAAATTTTAAATCTGCATAACTTAGTATAAGTGCACGGCATGTAGATTCAATCTACATGACATATACACCTTTCACTATCTATCTGAGGTACACTCTTAGGGATTTAGTGTGTAAAACATACCTTGAAAATTTTGTGTACGTGATGTGTCCAATGGGCCACACAATGTGTTGACTCCATGTTACATGGTCACTAGTCAGGCATGCCATGTATGGAATACATGACTCATCTCTGACCTAAAGGGACTACACGCCGTGTATGTTGGCTACACGGTGTGTAGTCTGACTGACTGTGCACCATTTAATTCTGGTCAAAATTTGGTTCATTAAATGGTGTAATTAATGAAATAATCAATCAATAATATCAAATTGATTTCCGAATCAAATCTTGATGTGTTAAACATTATTACATTGTGTGTAACTATGATTACACAGTGTATAGTCTGGTGTCATCCGACTAAAAAACTTGGCACCTACGTATGAGTTCCTTGATTTTATTTTAATCATAAAATTAATAATCTAGATTAGATCTATGAGAAATGAAGGTGGAAGAAGAATATCTCACAATTCAGATTAAAATAATGATTAAACTTTAATTGAAAAACTAAATTAAAATTATGTAAATCACCAGGAATCTTTAAATAATTATAAATAATTATGTGACCCCTATGATATTACATATAGGTTCCGGTCATAGTAGAAGTATAACAACCCATTATTAACATACATTAACATTAAATCAATTTTTCATAATACTTAAAACATTATACAAACAAACTCTCAAAGACCTTACTATTCTAGTGCCTTTGGAAACATGGAAACATAAACACTGATACATAAGTGAGATATATTATCTCCCACTAGGTTATTCTTGACTAGGAACCTTCTTAGACACATCAAAAATAATAAGTATCTTCATAACATATGGGAAAGGAAACATAAAAATAGGGGTGAGCTTAGATACTGAGTAAGGGTAAATAATGGAAACATGTAAACATAAACACGAGCATAGGGGTATGAGAATGTGATCATAACATTAAATGATCATACCCTTCATATCAAATATTATAAAAATAAATCATGGAATAAATCTTGGTATTTCATTAGACATGAGGCATAAGGAAATAAAGAACATAAGCCATGAAAGTATAATATAGGAATAAATCATGGAATTGTGGCAGACACATAAGAATATAATATTATTTCCATAGTATCCAAGGCATCGCTACCAAGACCATATTAGTAGTATGAGTTCATTCCCCATACCATCTTGGTAGTCATGGTTCACTCCCATGGCCATATTAGTAGCATGAGTTCACTTCTCATACCATCTTTATTGTTATGGTTCACTACCATGGCCATCTTAGTAGTCAAGGGTCACTACCAAGACCATATTATTCTATCATGAGATATAAATATTTACCCAATGCATTGGAGGGAGATATAGGTACCACACATATTATAATTAAATAACACATACATGTGACACAATATCATAAAAAATCATACCATAACACATGAAATGAAATGGGTATCATAAACATGTAATCATATCATAACTTGTGGGAAAAGATACAAGCTCATAATCATTTCATCAAAAATAACCCATGAAAGAAAAATAGATTTTCTAAACATATGACCCATGAAAGAGAAATGGGTTTATTAAAGACCATGAAATCAATAATAAACCATTCATATAAGGAATATGAATGTAATCATTAGATAATTACTAATAAAGTCATGAGTAACATCAACAAATGTTATCTTTGATGGGAAATAATTTTAAAATCTATTTTAAAAACACTTCTTGAGGAAAATATCCTTCCTCTTTGAAAAATTATTTTAATATATAAAACCATTTTAAAAATATTTTATTTATAAATATACTTGAAAAATTATAAAGGAATTTTTAAAACATTTTTAAAACCTTTTTCTTTGGAATATATAAAGAAGTTTGTAAACCATTTCAAAACTGTTTTCCTTGAAATATTATAAAAGACTCTTAAAAATACCTTTTGAACATAAATTATATTAAGTAAAGATAATAGAATTGGTATGTAAATATCTATGTATATTATAATAAAATAAATTCATGGGTATTATAACCACACAAAATAAGTGAACAATGAATAAGACATGTATCTCATGGAAATAAAGAGTGAGATGAAATTCTCCTACCTTATGTATTGAATGTATTCATACTCATACAAAACTCCCATATAATAAATATAAATTTATTATAAATATATTAAAGATCCATATTATTACATATAAAATCATATATTTTTTGATTATCACTTTATATTACCTGCACATTAACAATTTTTTGTTAAGGCTTCACTTCAGGTAATATTCTCTTTGTTCTTCGCATGTGTCTTAATTTTCTATATCGTTGGTCCTTATATTTATATCATGATTTACATAATGTAAAACATTATTTAAATATAATTTATATTCATTATATGTGTATTATAATAATCCATATAATATATAAGTATCAAATGGAATACACTGTTCATGGAGACGGTAAGCCGCATGTGCGCATGAACGCTATTTCCATTTAATTATCATGTTGAAAGAAGGAAAGTCAAAGACATATATGTATATATATCAATATTAAATTAGATTTATTATATCATATATATCATATGTATTCACTAAATCCATCCTTAATATATTTCATGTAGTGTATTAACAAATCACATCGCTTTGAGAGGGGCTGTAGTCCACACGTCCCCAAACGAAGTTATCGTATAACTACAATATGGAAATCATGAAGGTATGTTTAATATAACATTTATATAATATTAAATAGGTTAAAATATACATATTAAAATATTTTTTGGCCATAAAAATATTTTTAAGACCATTCATGAAGGCGGTAATGGAAAAGGAACAAATGCATTATTCACCGAGGTGATTAACCGATATAACTTGGACAATAATTTCATTTATTTGAATAAGAGGAGGTGATAAATGAAATGTATATGATATATTAAATTAGAAACATAAAACTATATAATATACATGAATTTGGAGTTATCATTCATTGATGGATGAAGGAGGTGATGAGAAAATAGAAAAGAAAATAAATTAATAGAGATACTTTGAGAAAATTACCTCTTGAATATCCCCTCCTTGAAAGACCCTTGAGGACCTTGGATTTGGTATTTTGGTGAGACCATAATAACTTGGACATGGTTAGAGTGAGGAGTAGAGGTTTGAGTAAATATTTTAGGAGCTATAAGGGTTTTTGGGTCGAAATGGAGAGGTGATGGTGGTATTTATACTTGAGAAGAGGTGGGTTCAAGTGATTAAATCATTGATTATTTTATATTTAAAAATAACCACATTGATGTGACATTAATTTCAACAAATTAGACTTTAAATTAATATTTTTATAATTTTTAGGGTCTAGAAACACCTAAACAACCTTTAAATGTTGTAGTTTTTAGGTATTTTAAGCCTTTACCCTTTTAACTTTAATATGTTTCATTTTTTACCTATACTGTGGTGAATAATTTTTTTACCATGGCACATTTTTTATAAAAAAATGAAATTGAAATTACAACCTAATTTGGATCTTATTATTCCAAATATGGAATATATTTTACTTAATTAAATTCATAGAATCTGAAAAATTATATTTAAAATTAATTTTGTAGACAAAACAAAAAGGCGGGTTTTTCAAGTGAAATGTTTAAAAGTTTGAAATTTTTTTATATATAATTTCAATTTGAAATTTATTACAATAAACTAAAATGAATTTATTGATAAAAATATTATCTAATTAAAATTTCAAAATAATTAAAAATATAATTTAACATTATAAATAAATTATATGAAAAAACAGTTTTGAATTAAAATCCAGTATTTTTAACTATTGATTAAAAAATGAAACCTTACAGAAAAATATAAAAAAATTTATCCTAACATAATTTTTATGTTTTTTCTAAGTATTAAGTTTATTTTGACATATTAAATCTATAAAAGTTCCAAAAATTTAATTTAAAATGAGTTCTCCATTAAAAGACGGTAATACTATCTTTATAAAAATATAGGTTTTTAAGCAGATAATTAGGTTTGTTCTTATCTTATGCCTATAGAATCTATTGGATAAATATAAAAAAATATTTGATTAAATAAATAAATAAATAAATAAATATATATTACCTTAATATCACTCATTAATGGTAATTAATTTAATTTATTAGGATAAAATATCTTTGTGAGCATAAAAATAGTTTTCTATAAAAATATTCCTTTTATATTTAATTGGTTCATTGTAACTAATGAATTAATTTTTTTTATTTGTGAAAAAATAGGTTTTTATAAATTAATTAGTATTATTCATAACCACTAACTTAATGGATATGTTAAATATAATATTTTAATAATATATTATTGTTTGGTAAAACTCGGTGTTGCGTGTAATGTATGCTAAGTTGGTGCCGTGTGAAAGGAATGTTTGACTTAGTGAATTTAAAAACATAAATGAAAATTAATTCACTTAAAAGAAAAAAAAGTTCCACAAAACTTAGGGTGTAGAAGAATGTGATGGATGATTCCCAACATTTTTTTATCACGATCGATGATCAATCCAAGATCTATATGATGTTTAATCACCGTGATCAATGGAATTGAATCAATGATAGACAACATTAATCACACTAGAACCATAGATAGAGGATCATCACATATTATTTATAATAAATTTAATTAAATAAGAATTAATTATAAGGAATTATTTCTTCATTGATGAACCTAGCGACAGATCTACGATGCACCATTATTGTATTGTAGAAACCAAGTGTAGATTTCATCTAGTGTTGATCCACACATGTTCTAGGAATCTACAGACGTCGCCGAAGGAGTCTCTAAGTGATATCATGGAAGATATTTATGCTTGAGTAGTCCACCTTGATCACCTTAAGATTCACTTCCAAAGTGTTCTCCTTGATCTGGTGGGGGGAGGATTGCTCCCCATTCTTAGGAGCATTCTTGAAGAAGGGAGATCTCTAGGGTTGAGAGGATTACCTAATATTTTTTGTGCACAACCAAAAAAATGAAATTTTCTCATGAGAAAATAACATAATTGGGTATTTATAATTCTAGGTTTAAAATAAAATAACAGCACAAGTGCCCTTAATTATTTATTTAATCCTAGAAAATACCCATGTCAAATAATAATACTAATATAATTATTTCTCAACATGCGCTAAACTTGTGAATTATAATTAAATATTATTTAATCAAATAATATTAAATATTATTATTTCTCACCAGACCATTAAACTTTTCCCTCCATTCCACCACAATATTTATCAGACCTTGAATAATGTCTATTTATTTATTAAATAAATATCACTACATTATTCGCCAATAAATAAATAAATATTATATTTACTAAACAGTAAATAAATATTTTTATGAGATCAATCATACATAAATAATTATTAAACCATGAATAGTAATAATATTTATTAAACCTGTTAAATAATAAATAATAACATATTATTTAAATAAGATTCTAGATAGACTTAGTGTGTGACCCTCTAGGCCTCTTTCTCAATGACATTAGGCGAAGTAGCCTAAAGTCCAAGGTTAACGTCTAGAAACACACCAAGGAACCCATAGAGAAATAAGTTAATGCTGCAATTAAATGTCACCTCATATGAATTCTTACTATTTAATACAATCCATTTATCACAATATCTCAAATCGAGCAGGCTGCATGCTAGTTTCATCAACCTATATGCTCAATATCTCTTTCTTTAACTTTCTGTAAATGGAACTTGCCTATAGATCACCATGGCCATGGATTTATTTAGGCTATATCATTTCCATAAAAGGGCATGAGATATCAACTTTCATTAAAGAACAAAAGGTAAAAATCCTTTCTTGCATTATTCATTAATGCAATATTACTCGTGACACACCTAACATATCCCACCTCACCGCAAACATCTGTCGCCATGGTTTTCATTAATACATCTAAGTGCGTGACTCATAATACTCATTAATAATAATATTAAAAGCTAAGGAAAAATACACATGTCCGAATATAGGAACATCCAATGACATATAGAAATGTGGGTTTCCTACTGGCGGGTCTTTTTCTCATAATATCTATATTGGATATTATCAAGGGTGTACACCATGAGAAGGTGCCTCAAAGTCAATGTATCATTTGTGTCCCTCGAATGGTGATTTTTGGATATATAACATATATTTAAGAATAGTTTCATAACACTTTCGGGTTCTCATCATACCAAGGAATTTCTATGAAATTTTAGTGCGATAGCTATCTCTTAGGACATTATCACATACTATGTTACACATAATAACATTCATGATGTGATAAAGAGTTTATTAATATTAAAAACCATAAATAAAAGTTTATCATAAAGTAAAAAGAATTTGGTTCTAGGGCACTAACTCTAATAGAAGGTTCGTATAGATCCTTGCCACTAGAATTTCCTAGAAACTAGACATTCTGATTTCAATGGTGAGGGCTATTTTAACTTTATAAAATAGTGGGAGACTTAATAAAATTAATATTATTATTATGTTCTAGATAATTTATAATGAATAAAAGTACTAATAATATGCTATTTTAGAATTTTAGAATAATGGAAAGTTCTTCATCCACATTATCCCTGCAATCAATATTATAGAAATACTATCTCATCACTAGTAGTAACTTTCGAGAATAGTTTAGATGCCTTCAGGCTATATTGCACCATGAAAAAAAATATTACATACTAGAATCCTCATTACCTGATTGACCTTATAAGGATGTGAGTGATGAAGAGTTTATTTTGTATGATAAACATTTGAGTGACATGGTCTATGTTCAAATTTTAATGCTTTCGTCTATGTTTAGTGAACACATGAAGTCTCATAAAGGCATGAATTCTTATAGTATGATCGAGCATCTCTATGGCCTATACCAGGGGAGATATAGATAAGGAAACTTTGATATATCCAAGTCACTATTTTAGTGTAAACTTGGAGAGGGTGTTCCATCTGAACCTCACGTAGTCAAACTCATTAACTATATTGATCATCTCTAGGTTCTAGGGTTTAAAATCCCTAAAGAACTACACACCGATCTCATTCTTGCATCACTCCCTCAAAGATTATCTAAATTTGTTGTTAATTTTAATATGAAAAACATTGAGAAGTATCTCCCATATCTACTCACTCTTCTTCACAATGTTGATGAGAATAAAAAGAGATAAAATCCTTCCATTATTATAGTAAATAAATGGAAAGGCCAAGTAAAGAGATCTAAGAACAAAACTTCTTCACTCCCTTCTAAGAAGAGAAATACCAAGGGGAAATCAAGGGAACATGATTCTATTTATTTCACATGTGGAAATAAGGTACATTATAAGAAAAATTCCATCTAGAAAAATAAGTAAATGTAAACTTCATGTTCATTTTTTATTGAGTAAAATTTATCTATTTCTAAAAATTGGGTATTAAATATATCTCATGGTGATCACATATGTATTCAAATATAGAAACCAAGTAGATTTAAAAATATTGACTAAAGGGAGGTAGATATATGGGCATCCAACACATACAAACTTGTTTTGGTGACTATTAGGGACTACCACCTCACATTTATGGTGAGAATGATCTTGGTTTTAAAGGATTGTTATTATGTTCCATATATTAAAAAAAATATTATTTTTGTATCCAGAATTGATAGAAATGGATTTATTTTTAAATTTTGGAATAAAATTTTCTTCTTTTATAAAGGTAACATTTTTATGGTAAGGAATATTTAAATAAGGGTCTTTATGTGTTATATTACATGAACCAAGTAATGGTAATCAATAATGAAACTATTTCACATGACTCATACCCACTCCCAACATTGGCATCATTAGCTAGGCCAGGTAAATGAAAAGTGTTTGAATAAATTACATAGAGATTTATATTTAGATTCCTTTTAACTAAAACCAATTGGTTTATGTCATGTATGTTCACAAGAAAAAATTACTAAATCCCCATTTAGTGGAAAAGGTGAAATGGATAAAGTGATTCTTGAATTAAGTTATATCGATATGTATAGAAAATTTAATATTTAAGAAAGGGGTGGGTACTCATAATTTATAACTTTTATTAATTATTTTATAAGATATGGATATGTATACTTGATGTGGTACAAGTTATATTACTTTGATATATTCAGGGAATACAAAAATGAATTTGAGAACTATCTTGTTAAGAAGATTAATAAACTCTAATCAGACTGTGGTAGAGAATATCTTAATAAAAAATTATTGATTATTTATAGCAGTTTGGTATTTTATCTCAAATAACTCATCCTTATACGCCTCATTGGAATGGTGTAAGTGAAAGGAGGAACCACACCTT
The DNA here is from genome assembly GCA_963277665.1 of Viscum album. Taxonomy (NCBI): domain Eukaryota; kingdom Viridiplantae; phylum Streptophyta; class Magnoliopsida; order Santalales; family Viscaceae; genus Viscum; species Viscum album. The sequence continues at coordinate 1,653,727,138 of OY728152.1, forward strand.
TCTAGAAATGGTGAGATCAATGATGAGTCACATGAGTCTTTCATTATCCTGTTGGGGATATGCATTACATATAGCTACACAAATACTAAACCAAGTTCCAAATAAAGTGGAATATGATATACCATACCAATTTTGGAATGAAAATAAACTCATACTATCATACTTACATGTGTGGGGTTGCGAATAATTTATTAAGGCCTCTTTAGGTAACAAACTTACACCCCAAGGCATAAAGTGTACATTTATAGGATACCCCAAATAAACTAATGGGATATTACATATAAGAACCTAAGGAAAAAAGAAAATAGTGGCAAGACATTCCATATTCCTTAATAGAGAAAATGTATCTAAAAGATATAGTGGGAGTGGGATAAATTTCAATGAATTATAAGATCATGGTACACAAGAGTTGTCACTTGAATAGATTCCATAAAGCCCTGTGGAAAGTGATGTTCTAGAGACATAATTACTATATAGGAGTACAAGAGATGTTAGAGAACTAGAATGATATGGTTTTATAGTCACTAAGGATGGTGACTCATTATTATATAATAATAATGATCCTCTAACATATAAGGAAGTAGTAAGTGACACATATGAAACCAAGTGGAAAGAAGTCATGAATTATGAAATGGATTCCATGTACCAAAACCAATTCTAGATTTTGGTAGATAAACTAATGAATACAAATCCCACTGGTTGTAAATTGGTATTCAAGAAGAAACTGTATATGGATGGAAAATTTAGTACCTATAATGCATTGACGGTTGCAGAAGGGTTCAAACTACATTAAGGCATAGATTACGACAAAAACTTTTCACCAATTGCAATAATGAAATTCATCATAATTCTAATTACCATTATGACTTATCATGACTATGAAATTTATAAAATGGATATCAAAATAGATTTACTTAATGAAAACCTTCAGAAATATGTCTATATGACAAAACTTGAAGGGTTTGTGACTCTAAAGGATGATAACAAGGTATGAAAATTGAAAAGATACATTTATGGATTAAATAAATCATCTAGATCATGGAAAATTTAGTTTTATGAAGCTATAAAAGAATTTTATTTCATAAATAATGAATTTTATCCTTGTTACTATAAGTAGTTTAGTGGGAGTGTGGTCATTTTCATAATAGTATATGTCGATGACATACTATTTATTAGAAATTAAATACCATTCTTACAGTCTATTAAATAATGGTTGAATAAATGATTATCTATTAAGTTCTTAGTTATAGAGCATAAATTCGTGGGATCAAGATCCATCATGATAGATCCAAGAGGCTTCTCAACATATGTGAAGGTACATATATTGACAAGATAATGAAGAGATTCACTATGGAACAATCCAAGAGGGGATTGTTTACAGTGTCACATGGAATTCACTTTTATAAAAAAAATTGTACTTAGACACATGAGGAAAGACAATAGATGGTAAGATTTCTATATGAATCCCTGATTCTTTTTGTTATGTATGTTATGCTATGTACTAGGCTAGATATCACCTACGTCCTGAGTATAGTAGGAAGATATCAAGTTGACCTAGGTGACCACCATTGGATGACATCCAAGAATACCCTTAATTATATGAGGAATACTAAGGATATGTTCCTATTATATGGATGAGATAAGTAACTAGTCATCAGAGGATATGAATATTCAAGTTTCAAATAAATCAAGATGATATGAAATTGAAAACATGATGCATCTTCACTCAGAATGGAGGTTTTGTGAGTTGGAAGTGTTCAAAGAAAGCTATGGTCATATATTCTATAGTAGATTCTTAATATATTGTTAATTATGAGGAATCTAAATAAGTAGTTTGGATATGAAACTTAATCCAAGATCTTGAAGGGATACCGAAAAGTAAATACCCTATCACATTGTATTGTGATAATACTGTAGTGACGGTTCTTGCTAAGGATCCAACGCCACATCAGCAGATGAAGTATATACTTCATAAGTATCATATATTTAGATATTTTTCTCAAAGTGGTGAAGTTATATTAATAAAAATATCCACAAAAGACAACTTGGTAGACCCCTTGACTAATCCTTGACTCAACAGAAACATGATCCTCATATGAGGTTTAGTGGATTGAAAGTCGTAGGTAGTTGGATCTAGTCCAAGTAAGAGTTTTTTGGAGTTGGTGTTCTAGAACCAACTATTTTTACATGTATATCTAAATATTTTAATATTAATAAAATATCTTATTACATATTGTTCATTGTTCTGTATGAATTTGATGCAATGATATCCTTGGGTATCTATTGTATTGATAAGGTCATAATAGTTCCCTACTATGATGAAAAACTTGAAGTGATATAAAAATATTCTTAAATATAGTTTTATGGTTGGATAAAGTACTATGATAGGTAACATAATATGTATAATTTTAGTTGAAAGTACTCATAAGTGGATGAGGCTTCTTCTCACAAAATTTGCACTTGGAAATCTCCAAGATGGGTGATTATGTGAACAAACCCACCAGTAGTAATTTCATATGTTTTGGTGTCATCAGATATTCTTATCTATGAGTGTGTGTAATGGTCCTTACAATTTAAGAATATCATTAATGCATGTCATGACTCATGCACTTATATTTAATGGCTAAAATTTTGATGCCATATGTTTTCGGGAAGTGGGGTATGTTGGGTGCGTCACGAATGACATGTTATTAATGGATAAGTCGAGGAAAGATTTGTCCATACCATCTTTATAGAAGTTTATATCTCATCCCTTTTATTTTAATAGAATCATCACCTTAAATTCCATGTCCATGGTTTAATGACCTATTTATTTCAAAAAATTAAATGAAGATGTATCAAGAATATGGGTTGATGACACAAATGTGGAACCTTCTTGATGAGATATTATGACAAATAGATTATATTACAGGATGAACATTCATATGTGGCTATCAACATTGTTACATTAAGTTCTTTATCTTGGGTGAATTAACCCATTTCTATATAGTAATATTATACTTTAGGCATTCCTGCCTAATGAAAATAATAAAGAATCATATAGGATCACAAACTAATTGTTTTTGTTGATCTCAAAAAAATTCTATTAGAATTTAATTAATGGAATAAATATTATTCTCAAGGGAGAGGAATAATTTGATCAATAGAAAATATTTATTTATGAATAAATATTTAATTAAATATTTATTGTGGTATTAAATAAATTTCAAGGAGTTGTATGAGACCAATATGGTGTTCAATGATAAATATTAATTTACAATCCATTAAAAAAATATTTATCATTGAACTTGTTAGAGGACACCGTAAAATAATAATAATAATAATATTATTATATGTCATGGGATTTGATAAATATTATTATATTATTTAATAATTGGTATAAAATTAAATAACACTTTTAACTTAAACCCTAACTCTATAAATAAATGTTTATGTATATTGTGTGGGGTTAATTGAAAAATTAATAATTGAGAATTGTTACGCACAACAGACTTCTCACTTGAATTATTTATTCTCTCCACCACTCAAGAATGAGAAAAACTCCTTCTAGCCCTAGGGATATTGAGTGATCAATATAAACAACACAATATGATCGATTTTCCATTCTAGAACCTGAAAATAAATCAGTGTTTCTTGAAGATCAATGAAACACATGTGGATCACCACTAGATGGATTCTAAACTTAAATCCTACAAGCGTAATGAAGGCAATCTGAAAGGGTTTTAGAAAATCAACATCTTCATCTAAGAAATATCCTCATATCAAATATTATTTCTTCAGAAGTAATATAAATCAATTATAAATTTATCATTCAAAGATAATCTTTGGGTTCTGATTTTTATTATGTTAATATTCAGTGGAAAAATTTCATTAGTCATGGTGTTCATGTCATGCACAATATGTGAATAATACATCAATTTTACAAAACCTTTATGTTAAATTCTTCCACCAAGGAACATACGTTACATATAAAACCTTCAAAAGAGACTTGTAAAACCCATAAATAACCATAGTATAAGAAAATAGATGGGGTTTTAGAGATAAATAACATACAATTTCCTCATATATGAATTCAAACATTAGTAATCTCAATTTCAAAGTGGGATTGGAAAAGAAATCCTTACAAAGATCGTAACATCCAAGGTAAGAATATATCAAGGAAATGATTATGTGAAATAAATTCAATACCACATAAAACAAGTGGAAATAAAACTTTAAAAAATATAGGTTATAATTCACAAAATCTTAAAATAACATAGTCAATAAATAAATGATATAACTCAATGAAAGGAAATTAAGTTAAGAATATCCTTACCTTGAGTCCTGAATTACCTTATACATCCTATAGAATCCTAAATAATAAAATTATATTAGTTATTTACTCTATAATAAGCACTTGTTGTGTTTATTTAATTATTATCATTCCATTTACCTCACTTATTATCATATTTCATTCATTTACTAAATTAGTATTGTTCACATTAGTCAATTTTAGATTTTTCGGTTCACAATCTACAAAAATACCATAGTATAATTATAATATTCAAACATCATTGTAAAATGGTTGTATAATCTCCAAAATTTTCAAGGTATTGTTTCCATATCATTAAAAAATCAAGGGAGTTAAATAGGTTATGAAATAATCACTATTAATAGAATCATCTTGGATAAGCTTGTTTTTTATGGTTAAAAATGACTATGATTGTTTACATTTAATTTAATTGTTATGATGAAAATTTTACTATTCCATAATTAAAACCATGAAAATAATTGAATATTAATGTTATATTAAATCATGAAATCTATTTCCAAAAATATTCATGAAAGATGTAAGTTTATGAAAACATTATCGTTTACTTAGGAAGTGTAAAACTACCATGATAAGCGATGTTTTCAAAAGAGTTTAAAAGAAGGAAAACACAATATATATGTGAGTTTTATAAAAATATTATAATATAATTAAAATAATATTTTAGGTTTACTTTGAAAGCTCACTTATGTTATTAAAAACATTAAGAGTATAGTTGAAACAAAAATACACAATTTTGGAAAAAACTATATTTCGACATAGTAATTGATTATGAAAAGAGTTAGATGAGAGGTAATGAATGATATATCATAACTAATGGATTTAATATATAATAATAAAATAAAAAATAAATCATTTAAACAAAATAATATAAGTTTAGTTTTAAGTCAAATAATTATAAATAAGAAAGGATAAAGAGGCTTGGAAACCCAAACCTTTCTCACTGAACCACCTCTTTAGAATTGAGTGTAAAGATTTGTAGAAATAACTTCTAGAGAAGAGAGAGCCTTATGAATGTTTAAATGGATGTTTATAGGCGTATTTTTTTCAAATATGGAGAGAAAAAAAACTTGACACGTGTTTTGGAAATGTTAGAATGAATCTCATTTAATAAGAATATAATTTTAAAAAAAGTAATGGATAAATTGAAAATATATGATATTATAGACCATTCCCAATCCCAAATTGACTCATGACAAATTTTTGTGATTTTTTATTAATTTATATATCATTTTCAACATTAAATACCCATTTAATTCACTTCATCAGTTATTTTTATAATTTTTATTTAAAAATATTTAGATAACTATGGAATTTAGGTTTAAACATTTAAATCATTTATTACCTATAATTTTCTTCCCCCAAAACTATGAAAGACTCAAATTTATATAAACCTTATCACTTTTAATATTTTCAAAACCATTTCCTATGAATTTTTGTCACGACCCATCCCAGTGGGGCCTGTGCTGCAACTCCCTAAGCCCACCTCCAATAGGCCAGGGGCTGGTGACTAGCACCGAGTAGACATATCACTAAAATGGGAGGCATTGCCTATGTACCTGTACATAGGCACACATCTCCAAGCCCACAAAATGATGAAATGTAAGAACCACTAAGAAAAAATGCATGAATACCACTATATCCTAATCAGAGTATGATAGGAAAGTGAAGTGCAGTAAAGTAAAATAGGCCACAATACAAACCCACCAAAAAGAGTCCAAAAACCACAAGTCCAACCTATAAAAAAAGGTACTGGGACTACTGTCTATAGTTGTAGGAACACCTCAGCCTGCCTAATCTCACAAAGCACTATATGGTCCTGGTCTTCCATGTACTCTATCAAAAGGTTGCTCACCTACACAAGACATGACACGTGTGGGAAAATCCTGTGCAATAGTGATTATAACAATACTCAGTAGGACACCTCAAAACAAAAAAGCAATAAACAAAGGAAATATAGAGTCACATCTACACAATATATGTCTACAACACATATAAAAATGATATCCAGATATACTCAATCCAAGACTCACAGTCTAGAGGTAACTCACAACCACTTTATACCCATACTAGGGATCCAAATCAAAGATTCCACGAATCACTCATCCGAGATAACACACTACGGAGTTCAATAGCACTAATGGCGTCCATTTGAGAAGTACTAGTTTTTGGGAACTATAATGAGAGATAGATATGATAATAAATCTAAATAGAATACGTTACCATAAATGATTATCACAACCAAGGACATGGGGTGATAATAACAACTCCATCTAGATTAACCTACTAAGTAGAGGATCGACGCCAAATGAAGTTAGTCACATAAATACCAAGGAATCTACATAGGGAAAAAAATAATGAATAGAGGATCCTATTTCAAGCCTCTCATGGGGGGGGGGGGATTCCAACAACTCTATCTAAGAAGTCCTGCTGAATGGATTATAGTCTTATAAGTAGGAAATGATTCATACCTACCTTCATGGAAGCGATAAGGTAAAGAAACTTATAGAAACTTGTCCAAGATATGGGGGAAAATAGAATCAAGCCATATAGAAAGGGATACATAGTGTGTAGTAGGGTCACACTTCATGTTCCTTGAACCTGGGTACTACTCATGTACAGTGACCCATGCCATTCCATACTGTATCGTATAGAAGATGGGTATATGACATGTAGAAGGAGTCACACGCTGTGTCCTTCCATATGGGGTCCACCCTGTACTCTGACCGTGTTCTAGTACACAGTGTCAACCCACATATCTATTACCATGTACCAGTAAATGGGGCCACCCATTTACTTGGTCTAGGCCAAGTCATGTGGGGGAGTACACGTCATGTAGGAAAACCCTATACTTCACCCTGTGTCCTTGTATCTCCCGAGATACACACTAAGTCTCTAGGAAGGGCCTACTTTCCATGTGATAGGGGTCACACATCGTATGAAATTTAAATATCTCCTAAAACCCTATTCACTACTCAGTGGGGTCCACACACTGTGTAACCCTGGGTTACACATCATGTTCATTGTGTTTTTCCAAAATGATTGGTTCTTTCTCTGTGCACTTTGGCTGATGACCTGAATCTTGTTCTGGTGATCTGTTTGACTCAAAAACCTATATCCAAGGTTGTTTCATCACCCTAACACCTAATCTATGTGTTTTGGGCCTTCAATTGGCTCAAAAAAAAAACATTTAAATTCATCTCAATACAAACCGCTCGAAGAACGATTTCTCTCAAATCGCTTTTATTCCTCCACTGTCGTCGTCGTCGCACCTCCATTTGGTTGTCCCAAGTTCGTATATTCAATTTCAAATCATTACACCAAGAAAAAAAGGTTAAATGATATTTTTTTCATAAGAAAAACAAATAATGAAGAACACGCTTAGAAAATGGGGGGGGGGGGAGAAAACACAAGGAACAAATACGAGGAACGAACCCCGACCATTTTTCATTTCATCCTTTATATGTTCCCATAAGAATGATCAAAAAATCAAAATCAATTCTCAATAGTCAAACCCCATAAATCCCAAAAAGTATAACCCATCCCATAAGGAACGATCGAACTACATATCAAACTATTTGTTGGTTGGTCCATGTTCATCATTGAATATAAGAACGATGAAAGAAATTAAAAATAACACATCCTACATTTTATTTGGATCGCACATTGATGAATATCGGTCGCCACATCACCGTCGTTGGTGAGATCTATCAAAAATGACATTATTCGATCGTCGATTTGTGATTCTATCACTGTTGGCTTGAGAGTTTTTTCCAAATCCCTCCCTAGTGATTTTCCTGTGTTTCCAGGGTTATTTGGATACACTTTATATTTATTAATAAGGATATTTTTAAAGGAAATAGTTGCATCAAAAAAATAATTTTTATTTAAATTATTTAATGATGATCATGTCCTTTTCGAGTTTTTCCACATAAGACCTGTGCCGACTAAAGTTATGTCATGAATAGGGTAAATTCACTACTCTGAACTCAAAGGTACCCTTGAATTTCTAATCCAAGCATCTATTTTAGAGTTATTCCACTTTTTTAGGAAAACTACATGCACATGATTTTAAAAGTTTAATATTTTTCAATCAATTATTCTGGGCTCACCGAGACTCGCAATTGCATGTAATCTTAACACATAGTCTCAAATTTAATCCATATAATATTTAAAAATAATACATAGAAAAAACTAGGTTATTAAATTCTCCCCACCTTGGGGCTTTATATCCCCGAAAATCCAAAACAAAGGCTACTAAAAAAGATGAGGGTATTGAGCACGGATCTGAGCATCCTTCTCCCAAGTTCTTTCCTGGAGATTCCCATGCTTCCACCGAACATGTACTAAAGAAATCACTCACCCATGATGGATCATATACTGCCAATCCTCGATCTCCATTGGGTACTCAGAAAAATTCACTCCATCCTCAATTTCTATCTCACTCCAATCGATGATGTGAAATGGGTCGTGCACATACCTCATCAGTTACGACATGTGGAAGACATTATGTACCCTATCTAACTATGAAGGTAGAGCTAAGAGGTACGCTACCTCGCCAACTCTGCGTAGTATCTGAAAAGGGTTGATAAACCTCGAAGATAACATACCAACCCGGTCAAATCTCCGTAATCCCCGTCGAGGTGAAACTCATATAAATACACAGTCTCCTTTCTCAAACTCCAACTGCCACTTCCATTGGTCAATATAATACTTTTTACGACTTCATGCAGTCTTCATATACTCCTGGATGATCTGCACCTTCTCTGTAGTAGACCACACCAACTTAGGGCCCATAATTGTTGACTCTCCTGGGTCATTCCAACAAAGTGGTGACCTATTGGGTCACCCATACTCTGAATGGCCCGGAGGCCTTCTTTTTTATTTTTAATATGGATAATCCCCCTTTTAAGGGTTTAAGGGGAACCCATACATGACCCGTAGGCCCAAGTCACATGGCCCAACAGGACTTGAAATACATGACCCGAAGGCCCAGAGGCGTATCATGCCCAATACATGATCCGTAGGCCCAACCCACTAGAACCGCTTCTCCTCATCTTCTTCATCATTGATCTCCTAGCTCCACACCTTGCATTGATGATCATCTAGCATTTCCCCGTACAAAGATGCATGGTGCCTAGTCCTGATGGTGGTTTCCATAACCTCTAATTCTTCCAATCTGGTTAGCTCTGCTTCTGGTGACTGCTATTCTTTGTTGCTATGATCCTGTTCCGAGGCCTTCTTAGTGTGAATTGGGCTAATCCATGGTGTTAATGGCCCGAATGCCCTCTGGCCTGAAGGCCTTTGATGGCCCGAAGGCCCTTGAGAACTATAGGCTCAAACTGGTGGCCCGAAGGCCCAAATCAGGTGAATAGTTCCGGCTACTACAGTACCGAATATTACCTTCTATAGTACCTGCTATAATACTTCTATATTACTGTTGCAGTACTGCTATAATACCTGCTACAGTACTAATACAATAGTGCTACAGCCCCCCCCAGAAATTCACCTCCACCCGGTTTTGAACTTGGGTCTCTTGGATGCCAAGTAAGAGCCATTACCACTCGAGTACGGGCTCATTGGCTATAGGGTCACCCATAAAAATCCTTGAATAGTGAAATAAAAAATGGTTGAATAATATTTGTTGTTGTATTTTAACTCCACCAATGGTAGGTGATCCTCCCAACTACGGTCGAATTCCAACATGCATGTCCATAGCATGCCCTCCAGAACCTGAATGGTCTGCTCCATATGACTTCCCATCTGTGGGTGAAACATTATGCTCAAGTGTAACTAGGTTCCAAATGAATCCTTTAATACCTTAAACAATTAGAATGTAAAATGAGCTTCATGATCTGAAACAATCATCTATGTAACTCCATGGAGTCGAACTATATCCTCCATGTAGAGGCGTTCCAAGATATCTACTAAACTCTACTCTCAGATAGCTAGGAATTGGGATGAATTGGTGAGTCAGTCAATGATAAACTAGATGGAATCATGTACCCTATATTTACATGGAAAACCTATCATAAAGTCCATCGATATCCCATCCCACTTCAATTATGGCACCTCAAGGGGTTGGGCTAAACCCACTGGAACCTAGTGCTTATCCTTCACTTGCTGACATGTAACGCATCGAGAACTTTTCAAGTCCCTTATTCATTCCTAGACACCAAAATAATGTTGGAGGTTTTGGTACATATTCTCCACACCTGGATGTACCACCAAAGGGGACATATGAAACTCCCTCAGAACCTCCTCCCACAACACCACTAGTACTACTATAAGTCCTCTAAAAAGGATAATGTTCTCCCCACCTTTTGAATATCCATTAGGAGAATGACCTGTGGATATCTAAGAATGTAGAGTCTTGTAGTCAGTATACCCAAGTTGTGCTTCCCCGACTCTCTATAAGAGTGGATGGGTAAAAACCCTATACTAGAGGTAATCTGCTCCATCTCCATCCACTAAGGATAACTGTAACGAGGCCAAATACTCTAACGCCTCATTCAACAACTACGAACTATATATTCTAGTGAGAGAATAATCTACCACATTCCCCTTCCCAGGAGTATAGATAATATCAAATTCATAGTCTTTGTGGAACTCTAGCCATCCATCGCCTCTGTCTCAAGTTCAGATTATACCGAGAGAAGATATACTTGAGAATCTTGTGATCAGAGTAGACAATAAACCACTTTCTCATTAGGTAGTGTCTACATATCTTCAATGAGAAGACTAACACTGCTAAATTAAGATTTCCAGTCACGTAGTTCTTCTCATGTGGTCTCAAATAGTGCAAACCATAGGTAATCAAATCTTTCCTCTGTATTGGGACATAACCAATCCTGGTCCCAGATGCATCATAGAACACTATGTATTCAGCACCCTCCTCTGGAAATCTCAAGATTGGAGTACTCGTAAAACTCTACCTCAACTATTGAAAATCCAACTAACAACTTTGAATTGAAAGGGGTAGACTTTCATACTCTGTCATGACCCGTACCAGTGGGGCCCATGCTAGGACTTCCCAATCCCCCTCCAATAGGCTAGGGGCTTGTGACTAGCACTGAGTAGGCATATCAATAACATGGGAGGCATTGCCTATATACATGTATGCACACACAAATCTCCAAGCCCATAAAATGATGAAATGTAAAAACCACTAAGAACCAAATGAATGCATACCAATATTTCCCAACCAGATCACAATAGGAAAATAAAGTGTAGTAAAGTAAACCAGGCCCCAATACAAGCCCACCAAAAAGAGGTTGAAAACCAAAATTCCTACCTATAAACAAAAGGTACTGGGACTACTTTCTATAGTCGTAGGAACACCTTGGCCTATCTAAAATCACAAATCACCATCTAGTCCTAGTCCGCCTAGGACTCCATCAAAAGGTCTCTTGTCTGCACAAGACATTACATGTGTAGGAAAAGCCCATGTAGGGGTGAGTATAACAATACTCAGTAAGACACCCCGAAACCACAAAGAAATACATGAAGGAAAGATACATTCAAGTCTACACAATATATATATACAACACATATAACAATTATATCTAGATATACTCAAACCAAGACTCACAGTCTAAAGGTAAGTCACAACCAATATATACCAACACTACGGATCCATCTCGAATATTCCACGAAGCACTCATTTGGGAGAACACACTCCTGAGTCTGATAGCACTGATGATGTCCGTCTGAGAAGTACAATTTGTTAGAAATCATTATGAGAGAGAGAGATATGATGATAGATATGAAGAGAATATGATACCACATATGAGGATAATATCTAGGTCCATGGGGTGATACCAACAACTCCATCTGGATTAACCTGCTAAGTAAAGGATTGACGCCCGGTGAAGTTGGTCACATCGATACCAAGGAATCTACCTAGGGCATGACGAATGAATAGAGGATCCTATTTCAGGCCTCTCGGGAGGGGGGATTCCAAAAACTTTATCCAAGAAGTCCTACTTAATGTATCATAGTCTTATGAGTAGGAGATGATTTGAACCTACCTTTAGGGAAGCGATAAGGGAACAAACCCTAATGAAACTTGTCCAAGACATAGAGGACAAGAGAATAAATCCATGTAGAAATGGATAAATAACATGTATTAGGGTCACAAACTATGTTCCTTGACCCCAAGTACTACCCGTGTACAACAGACCGTGTCATTCCATACCGTTTTTTGTAGAAGATGGGTACGCAGTGTGTAGAAGGACTCACACACTGTGTCCTACCATCAGGGGTCTACCCATGTACTTCAGTCATGTTCTAGTACATGGTGTCAACTCGGGTATCTCTGCCCGTGTACCAGTACACAGGGTATTCTATGTACTTGGTCCAAGCCAAGTCATGTGGGGGAGTGCACACCATGTCAGAAACCCATGTACTTCACCCCATGTTCGTGTATCTCCTCAGATACACACTGAGTCTCTAGGAATGGACTACATTCCATGTGATAGGGGTCACATGTCATGTGACATTTAACTATATTTTGAAACCTTAGCCTCCTCTCAGTGGGGGAAACATGCCGTGTAACCTCGGTTTACACACCATGTTCATCACGTTTTTAAGAATGCCTGGTTCTTCCTCTGTGCGCTTCGACCGATGATTCAGATCTCATTTCGGTGATATTTTCACCTCAAAACTCCATATCCAAGGTTGTTTCATCACCCTAACACCGAATCTACGTGTTTAGTGCCTTAAATTGGCTCATAAAAACATTTAAATTTATCCTAATGCAAACCGATCAAATAATGGTTTCTCCTGAATAGCTTTGATTCATCTGTCACCATCGCTTTCGCACCTCTTCTAGGTTTTCCCAAGGTTAGATATTCAATTTTGGATCATTTAACCAAGAAATTATGGTGCAATGATCATCCGTTCATAAAATCACTGAAGAATGAAGAATGTGTGTAGAAAATGAGGGGGAGGGAGAAAACATAAGGAATAAATCCAAGAAACAAACCTCAACCAATGTTCATTCTGGCCTCGATTAGTTCCAATAAGAACGATCAACAAATCAAAATCAATTCTCAATAGTCAAACCTCATAAATCCTACAAAGTATAACCCATCCCATAAGGAATGATCAAAATATAGATCAACTTGTTCGTTGGTTGGTCCATGTTAATTGATGAATCTAATAATGGGGAAAGAAATCCAAAATAACACATACTACCTTTGATTTGGATTGCTCACTGATGAAGATCGGTTGCTACCTCGCCATCATTGGAAAGATTCATCAAGAATGATGTTCGTCGATCTTCAATATATGATTATCTCTCCATTGGCTTGAGAGGTTTCTCTGAATCCCTCCCTAGAAATTATACAACATTCCTAGGGTTACGCAACCAACCTTGGTATTTTTTCATAAGGATATTTTTAAAGAAAATTGCTGTGTCAACAAAATAATTTTTATTTAAATTATTTAATGATGATCACATCCTTTTCAAGATTTTTCATAGAAGACTCACTATGACTAAATTTATGTCATGCCTAGGGTAAATCTACTACTTTTAACTCAATTATGCCCTTAGATTTCTGATCTGGGTGTCCATTTAAAATTTATTACACTTTTTAAGGAAACTTGTGTGCGTCTGCTATTAAAAGTTTAATATTTTTAAAACAATTGTTCTGGGCATACTAAACCTCAAAATTGCATGTCGTCTTAGCGCTTGGTCTTGAATTTAATCTATATAATATTTAAAAATAATACACTGAAAAATACGAGACTTTACATTCTCCTCACCTTAGGGATTTACGACCCTGAAAATCCAAAACAAAGGCTACTAAAAAAGATGAGGGTATTGAGCACAAATTTGAGCCTCCCACTTCTAAGTGCTCTCCTAGAGATTTATATGCTGCCACCAAACACACAATAAATGAATAGCTCACCCACAAAGTATCCTCTCCTATCGATCATCAATCTCCACTGGGTACTCATGAAATGTCACTCCATCCTCAATGTCCAGCTCACCCCAGTCAATGACGTGCGATGGGTTATGCACATACCTCCTCAACTACGACACGTGGAAGATATCATGTACCCAGTATAACTATGGAGGTATAGATAAGAGGTATTCCAACTCTACTCAGTATATGAAAAGAGATAATAAAACTTAGAGATAACTTGATGCCCCATCCAAATCTCTGTAACCCCGTTGAGGTGAAACCCATAGGAATACATGTTTTCCTTCCTCGAACTCAAAAGGACTCTTCCGCCTATCAGTATAAGACTTATGAAGGCTCTGGGTAGTCTTCATCTGCTCCTATATGATTTGAACCTTCTCTGTAGTAGCTCTCACCAAATCTAGGCCCATAAGTGCTGACTCTCCTGGGTTAGTCCAGCAAAGTGGTGACCTATTGGGTCACTCATAAAAAGAGTCGAATGGTGACATACCAATGGTGGAATGATAGCTATTGTTGTACATGAAATATTCTAGTGACAGGTGATCCTCCCAACTACAACTGAAGTCCAACATGCAAGACCGTAACATGTCCTCTAGAACCTGAATAGTCTGCTCCATCTAGCCATCTATTTGTGGGTGAAACTCTTTGCTCAGGCATATTTGGGTTCGAAATTCCTCCTATAATCCCTTCCACAACTATGACATAAAATGAGCATCACGATTTGAAACAATAATTGATGGAACTCTATGGAGTCAAACTATCTCCTACACGTAGAGGAATCCTTGGATATCTTGGAAGTGGGACAACTTTGTGAGTTGGTCAATGATCACCCAGATGACATCGTGTCTCCTAGAAATATATGAAAAACCCATCACGAAGTCCATCTATATCCCATCCCACTTCCATTTTGACACCTCAAGGGGTTGATCTAAACCCTCTAGAACCAGGTACTCAGCCTTCACTTATTGACAAGTAAGGTATCAAGAAATGAACTATGAAACCCCCTTGTTCATTATTGACCACCAAAATTTATGTTAGAGGTCTTGGTACATCTTTACCACACCTGGATGTACCGCCAAAGGGGATGTATGAAACTCCCTCATAACCTCCTCTTGCAGCACCACTGGTACTACTGTACGCCTTATAAAAAGGATGACACGATCCCTACCTTTTGAATATCCATTAGAAGCATGACCTGTGGATATTTGAGCATGTAGATTCTCGTAGTCAGTATCCCCAAGTTGTACCTCCCTAACTCGCTATAAGAGTGGAGGGGTGACAACCATCAAATAGAGGTAAGCTACTCCATCTCCATCCACTAAGGATAACTGTAATGAGGCCAAATTCTCTAATGCCTTATTCAGTAATTGCGAACTAGATCTCCTTTTGAGAGAATTAGCCACTATGCTCCCCTTCTCAAGAGTATGGACAATATAAAAGTCATAGTCCTAGTGGAACTCTATACATAGCCTATATCTCATGTTAAGATCCTTTTGAGATATGATATACTTGATACTCTCATGATCAGAGTAGATGATAAACTGTTCACCCATCAATTAGGGTTTCCACATCTTCAATGCGAAGACTACCGATGCTAACACAAGATCATGGGTCATGTAGTTCTTCTCGTGTGGTCTCAACTGGCATGAACCATAGATAATCAGCTCTTGCCTCTACATTAGGAAACAACCAAGCCTGGTACTTGATACCTCAAAAAACACTACACACTCAACACCCTCCTCTAATAATCTCAATATTAAAGTGCTCCTCAAACTCTGCCTCAACTGCTGAAAAGCCTGCTGATATATTTGACTCAAAAGGGATAGCATTTAATACTCTATCACGACCCATCCAAGTGGATCCTATGATGCGACTCCCCAAGTACACCTCCAATAGGCCAGGGGTTGGTGACTAGCTCCAAGTAGTCATATCACTAACATGGGAGACACTACATATGTACCTATACGCACACACACATCTTCAATCCCAAAAAATGATGAAATATAAAAACCACTAAGAAACAAATTCATGAATACCACTATATCCCAAATAGAGTAATATAAGAAAATAAAGTTAAGTAAAGTAAATAGGGACAAAATACAATCCCACAAAAAGAGTTTGAAAACCACAAGTCAAAACTGTAAACAAAAGTTACTGGGACTGCTGTTTGTAGCTGTAGGAACACCTCAGCCTGCCTGATCTAACAAAGCACCATTTGGTCCTGGTTTACCCAAGAATATGTCAAAAGTTCATTCATCTACATAAGACACGACATGTGTGGGAAAATACCATGTAGGGGTGAGTATAAAAATACACATTAAGACACCCCGAAACCACAAAGTAATACACAAAGGAAAGATACAATCATAGCTACATAGTATATGTCTACAAAACATAGGAAAATGATATCCAGATATACTCAATCCAAGAATCACAATCTAGAGGTATGTCACAACCATTGTTACCCACACTAGGGATCCGACTCAAAGATTAGATGAAGCACTCATCTGGGAGAACACACTTTGGAGCCCAATAACACTGATAATATATGTACGAGAATTACTGTTCGTAGAGAACCATCATGAGAGAGAGATACACTGATTAATTTGAAGATAATATGATACCACAGATGAGGATCACATCTAGGGCCATGAGGTGATACCAACAACTCCATTTGGATTAACCTTATAAGTAGAGGATCGACACCTGGTGAAATTGGTCACATCAATAATGAGGACTCTACCTAGGGAATGAAGAATTAATAGAGGATCCTGCTTCGGGCCTCTCGGGGGGATTCTAATAACTCTATCCAAGAATTCCTACTGAAGGGATCAGTCTTATGAGTAGGAAATGATTCTTACCCACCTTCAAGGAAGTGATAAGGGAACAAATCCTAACAAAATTTTTCCAAGATATGGAGGAAAAGAGAATCAATCCATGTAGAAATGGATATATGACATGTAGTAGGGTCACACGATGTGTTCCTCAACCCCAGGTCCTGCTTGTGTACAACAGCCCATGTCATTACATACTGTTCCATATAGAAGATGGGAACACGACATTTAGAAGGATTCACACAAAGTGTCCTTCCATTCAGAATCATCCCGTGTACTCCAGCCCTGTTTTAGTACATGGTGTTAACCTGCGTATCTCTAACTGTGTACTAGTATATGGGGTAATCTGTGTAATTAGTCTAGGACAAGTCATGTAGAAGAGTGCAATCCATATAGGCAAACTGTTTACTCCACCTCGTGTTCATGTATCTCCTGAGATACACGCCGAGTCTCTGGAAAGGGCCTACATGCTGTGTGACTGGGGTCACACACCATGTGAAATTTAACTATCTTCCAAAACCCTATCCGCTGCTCAGTGGGGTCCACACACTGTATCACCCTGGGGTACACGCCATGTTCATCGTGTTTTTTCAGAACACTTGGTTCTTCCTCCGTGCACTTCAACTGATGATCCAAATCTCGTTCCAGTGATCTTTTCACCTCAAATCTCCAAATCCAAGGTCGTTTAATCACCATAACATCGAATCAATTCATTTTAGGCCTTCAATCAGCTTGAAAAATGTTTAAATTAATCTTGATGCAAACCAATCGATGAACGGTTTCTCCAAAATATCTTTGATTCATCCATCGCTCATCACCGTCGCACCTCCATTAGGTCATCCTGAGGCTGGATCTTCAATTTCAGATTGTTTCACCAAGAAATTAACGTGCAATGATCATTCATTCATAAACACACTGGAAAATGAAGAAAATGAGTAGAAAATGGGGGGGGGGGGGGAAACACAAGTAAAAAATACAAGGAATGAACCTCAATAATTGTTCATTCTAGACTTAATCTATTCCCGTAATAACAATTAACAAATCAAAATCAATTCTCAATAGTCAAACCCCACAAATCCTGCAAAGTATAACCCATCTTGTAAAGAACTATCGAACCACAGATCAACCTATTAATTGATTGGTTCACATTCATCATTGAATCTAAGAATGGGGAAATAAATCCAAAATAACACATCTTACATTTGATTTGGATAACTCGCTGATGAAGATCAGTCGTTGCATCACCGTCATTGGCGAGATCCATCAAGAATGACATCTGTTGATTGTTGATCTGTGATTCCATTGTCATTGGCTTGAAGGGTTTCTCCAAATCCCTCCCTAAATATTATTCAACGTTCCTAGGGTTATGCAGATAACCTTGGGTTTTTTTCATAAGGATATTTTTAAAGGAAATCATTGCGTTAAAAAAATATTTTTTATTTAAATTATTTAATGACGATCACATCCTTTTTGATTTTTTCCATAGAAGACCTGTGCCGACTAAATTTATATCATGCCTATGGTAAATTCACTACTCTGAACTCAACTGTGCCCTCAGATTTTTGATCCAAACAACCATTTAAGAGTTATTATACTTTTTCAAGAAAACTGTGTGCACGTTCTATTAAAGTTTAATATTTTTCAAGTAATTGTTCTGGGAACACCGGGCCTCAAAATCGCACTCCATCTCAACACCTTATCTCAAATTTAATCCATATAATATTTAAAAATAATACATGAAAAAATCCAGGACATTATTCTTTTCTTCTTCTCGCACAAGCATTGCATCGACGCTGTGTAAATGTTTTGGATAATCATTATACTATTTAATATTAAAGATAAATTAATAACATAAATATATTTTATTATTTATCAATATAATCATATAAAATCATTAATAATATTATTTATTCTCATTCATATCATGATAACATTTTTAAGATAAGAATTTTTACTTTTCTTCCCTTATGCAAATGATAAGTATGTATTTAGATAATTAATTTGATATATAATTATAAAATTTATAAATATACATCAGCATAATTTATTAGTCATAATTTTTATCCTTTAATACAAACATAACCTTATCCCTATTTAATATTATCTAAAAACCCCAATTTGTATTTTTTTAATGCTGTACAGACACTACACCAACACCAATAAATGTTTTCATATTTATCTTAATATAAAAATTAATTTATTTTAATTTAATAATATTTATTTTATATTTTTATTATATTATCATGCAAGATACATTATGTAAGTTTCATAAAATTTTATGTCATATTTATATAATGAAGATGTCATAAAAGATATAGTATTCATAAAAACTATATTTTTTACTATTAAAAAAACAAAGTCGCTTAAAAAAATCCAAAAAATTCACCTTAAACTAATTTCAACATTTCTATATAAAAAAATAATTAAATTTTTTGAAATTAAAATTATTAAATTTATAAATTTAGTTTTTAAATAAAACTAGATAGTATATGGAAGAACAATTTATTAAGAATAAAAAATATTCTTTTCTCAAATGAAAACCATATTATTGTCTCATACTTTGATAAAATTATTTATATAATTATCAATATAAATCCTAAGAATTAACATAAATATCAATTTATAAAATATCCAATAATTAAATAATTATTTAACTATATCATAACAAGAAATAATTTTATGAAAACATATTCAACCCTTAAATAAAATATATTTTCTATAATAAAGTAAACATAACAGTTTTAAATGTATAATGAGTATATAATTTGATTATATAATATATTTTGTGACATAGAAAAAATATAAATATATATACACACACACATATATTTTTTAAAATAAATATTTCTTGAATAAATATAAATTCATAATATAAATATTAATTAAACACAAAACAAGTATATTATTTAAAAATACCTAGGTTTTAACTTTTTACACCTATTTCAGAAATAGAATCCCAAAATTTTATCTTCTTGAAAAAAACAAGTAAAAAATATCACTACTTTCTACTCATCAAGCTTATAACTCCTTAAAATTTTAACCAGTCTTCAATGTTTTATTCCATGATACTTCCTTTCTATGATAAATATTAATATTCTACTATTATGGATCTAATAATGGTTCCAAAATAAAAAAATAAGGTAACAATTTATACCATTACTAGAATCCAATATTTCCATTATTGTTTCAATCTTAATGAGAAAGGGTTTATGAAGTACAAAAATACATTAAAACATTTCCAAAATCCATTTCAAGGGGTGAAAGAGGTCTTTGAAAACCATAAATTCAAAAGGAGCCCCAATAATTAAACCTTGAAATGAAATAAAGTTAAAGAGAATAAATGTGAAGCAAAAGATAAAATAAATATACATAAGAGGCATGAAATACCATTTAGGATTTTAAATAATTTTAATGAAACCTGAATCGATAAAATAAATATATCATTTCCTTTTAAATAGATATAATTTTAAATTTAAATGGTTTTATCTTATAAAATAAGAAAATAAAACATTTTTAGTAAGAAATAACATGGACATAGAGGGGGGAAATAGTCAATAAAGAGATGATAAATTATTCTTAAAAATGTTTTTTTTATGAAGACCAAAATTCATTAAAGGTGAATAACATGAAATTAAAATGTAATTTCCCAAGATAAAAATAGAATATAACATTTTAGAAATAGAGTGATGAAATATATCAATCATATAAGAACATGATCAAAAAACAAATATTATTACTCAAGGAAAATAGATCGAGTCAAGAAAAACCCTTACAAATTTGGTAATGGATGAATAAAAATCCAATGAGAAATAAAACCTAAAATGGAGTTTTAAATACCTTGAATCATATATAAATTATGATAAGATATTTAAATGGAGGATTAAGTACTCTATATAAAATTGAATTGTTGCATAATACAAAACATGACTCTAATATAAATAATTGAGAGAAATAAACCCTTATGAACATTGTAATTTATAATATAAAAATCATATGAAAAGGAAATTATGAGAAATAAATTTAAATCACAAGAAAAGAAATATTAAATACAATATAATATTATCATAGGATATAAAAAACCAAACTTAAAAGAATATTTTTAGTTAAGAGAGTATATATCCTAATTAAAGAATATCGAGTCAACAAAAACCCTTTCAAATAATGTGGTGTGTGAATCATAAATCCACAAGGGTGGAAAAGAGACCATAAATTCATTAGAAATGAATATAAAAGAGTAATTTATTCATTTAAATATCTTTTATTTGAGGCATAGAGGATAAAATAGAAGAACAATACTTATAAATAATGGAGACTTAGAAATGAAACTCTAGAAATTATGAAAACTGTGATCATATATCCTCCCCCCCAAAAAAAACTTGAAATTTTTTCCAAAAATAATTGAACCTCAATAATTATAAATATCTTTATTAATATTTTTTAAACTCAAAATATATTAATCCTTTCCCAACATTTCTAGAATCACCATAACATAAAACCTTAAGAAAAATAACTCAATCTTTATTCCTCAATTTATAAAATCACATACAACCTAATATTTTTTTATATGTACCTTAATCATGTAATATTCCCAAAATACAGTGAACTTCCCCCAAGATAAAATTAATCTGTTTTCCACTAGATAAATTTTAAATCCCCAAAGTTATCTATACAAATCAACTTATATTCCCAAAATCAAATAAATTTTGTTTCAAATAACCATAATTACCTCAACATCAAATCACAAAGAAACCCTAAATATTATCTATATATTTTATATTATTTTCTATAAAATTTAATAATATTATCCCCAAATAACCTTGAAACTAAATAAAATATTAAACCTAAGGTTTATATATACATCAATCATATATTCTTCTTAAAACTCTATAAATGTCTCATAAAATATTATCAATCACCTCATAATTATAATTTCATAAAACCTCAAAATAATTTCTATGCCTTTGAATTATTATTACTCATAATCACTCTATAATTACGTGATTTATAGTAAATATTTCATTACTTATATTCCCATTAACTTTTAGGTTAAAATTTTATATAATTATGAATACTTATTACATAACAAATACCATTATTTTCCTACCAAACATATATTTTTTCTAATAATCCAAACTCTTTAAATGATACATAATCTTTATTTAAGTCTAGAACTTCATAACTGAAACTTTGACTTAATAATAATTCATAATATTTCCTAATCCTTGTAAAAATAATTTGAATACATGATATGAGAACATAAATCTTAGTAAGGGGTATAAAATAAATATATATCCCATTAGACCATTGGAATACATAAAAACCTTTATAAAAGTATTTATTTTAAAAACACAACTTTGATGATGCATAAAGAATAATTTAAAACATATAACTAACTTATTTTCTCAAAATGGTTCTATAATTAAAACTCATAATCAAGCACAAGGAAATTTAATTATTTTTAAAGTAATTTGAGAAAATATGAAAACTTATTGAAACATTAAATCTTTAAAAGAGCATATCCTTTCCTTAAAATACATACCTTTTCCTTTGAAAAGATTAAAAACTTCCCCTTTCTCATAAAATAAACTTCATTTTTAATGAAATGAACATATTTACATTTAAAACCCACACAAAATCATATAAAAACCATGAATACATATTGGGAAATTATATTCATATACCTCTTACAAATCACCCTTAAATCATACTTATAATGGAATAACTTAATTAGTTAATTCCAACATAAATTATCTAGAGAAAAATTCATTACCCAATGTGTTATAGAGCTATATAATGTGTTCACCCACCATCATATAAAATTACCATGCACCATAATTTGAATAAAAAATTTAGAAGCTTAAACTTTTCATCATAAAACTCTTAAAACTTATTTTTTCACTTATAAACAAGAACCTTTGAACCAACCCATAAAGGAAGGTAAAATTTAAAATAACACATTAACCATTATTTAATATCATGGTTAAGATAAATTCATGGTACATAATTTAAATATAATGGAGGAAAATATATAAAAATTAAAAAGTGGAATTCATGTAGGAAAACAACCCCATTACATTTTAAAAAAATTATTTCAAAGGAAATAATTTATAAAAAAAATTGAGAATAAAAATTACTTTATAGAACCATAGAAACTTAGAGAGAAATATTATTATATAAAAATGAATAAGATGGTGGGGAAATTAATTCATGTAGAAAATATTTAAAAAATACTCTTTTTACAATTTTTAAAGAGAGTCAATGTCAATAGAAAATGATCAATGTAAAAAATGTTAAAAATAGATTTGTTTCAAACGTTGAAAATTAAGTAAAAATAAATATATAATTAACTTAATATAACATATCAGTATATAAAAGAAAATTTATAAAATAAAACAAAGTATATAAACATGTAGGAGAAAGATTCCCAACCCAAATAAGAGATTAGGTTGACTCCACTTAAAGAGAACCTTTTGGTTAAATTATGAACCAAAGGAAGGTGAAATGGTAAGGAGACATGTAAATAAATTACTCTAGGATAAAATCTATGGTTTTTAGAGAGAAATAATAAAAAATTTCCTCAAATAGTAATTTAATCATAGACAATATCAATTTCAAAGTGATATTGGAAAAGAAACCCTTATAAAGATTGTAACATTTGAGATAAGAATCTATCAAGGAAAAGATTGCGTGAAATAAATTTAAGTAAAAAAAACATATGTAAATAAAAAATATAATATTAAATGGCTATAATGGATACAATATTATAATAACACAACCAATTAATAAACAATATAACTCAATGAAAGGAAATTGTGTTAAGATTCCCCTTATCTTGAGTCCTGACTCACCTCATACATCCTATAATCCATGAATAATAAAATAATATTAATTATTTACTCACTTAAAAACACTTTTTTTGTTCATTAACTTATTATTATTCCATTTACCTCACTTATTATCATATTTAATTCATTTACTAAATTATTATTGTTCACATCAGTCGTTTTGGGATCGTTCGGTTCCAAATCTCCAAAACTACTATAATATAATTGTAATTGTAAAATTTAATTTTAAAATGGTTCCATAATATCTATAAGTGTCAAGTTATTATTTATTTTTCATTATAGAAGTAATAAAGTTCAATAGTTAATGAAATAATAACTATTTATAGAATCTTCCTTGATAAGCCTGTTTTTGGCGGTTAAAAATGATTATGAATGTTTACTTCTAATTTTATTATTATGATGGATGTTTTAAAATTATAGAATAATAATAATTAAATTACATGAAAATAAATATTATATTAAATCATGAAATTATTTTTTAATAATATCCATGAAATACATAAGTTTATGAAAACTTCATTGTTTACTTAGGTAGCGTAAAACTACCACGATGAGCGATGATTTCAAAAGAGTTTAAAAGAATAAAAATAATAATAAATATTTTAGTTTTATAAAAAAATAGATCATAATTAAACTAATATTTTATGGTTACTTTTAAAGATTACATATGTTATTTAAAATGGTAAGAGGAGAGTTTAAATGTAAAGACACAATTTTGGGGAAAACCGTGAATAACTCTGACTCACCTCAACCTAATAATCATTATGAGTTAGGAATAATTTAAAAAATGGAAACATAATAAAAAATTCAAAATTTAGAAAATAGTTCAATTATAGTTATTTAGTAAACTCACAAAATTCTATAAATAATGGAAGAATGTGATTATTTGGAGGATTATGAGTTTGTGGTGACACATGTACTAATGTGGAAACATGATGAGGGAAATATAGAGTAAAAATTGGGAGAGAATATCATTTATGATATAATGGAGTGCCCTACCCCATGTTATCTTTCCAAACCTACTCTATTCACTAAGATAAATACCACTTCACTTGAAATACCCACTAATATTAACAATACTCTTGGTATATGAGTACTAACTGAGACCATGGGGCATGATTTGAGTTGGAAAATTATGGGGTCCCCTATTTGGGTGGACACTAGGGAATAATAATTGGGATACATTATCAAATATGAAATATATTTAATGATGTGATGGATACAATCTAATCATTAAGGTAGTTGGTAATTAATATATTCTCAAGATGGGTCGGTTAACTACTACTCTAGTTTGGGATCCTTTCCCCAATAAGGTGTAGACATTGTCTGAAAGGAGGCTCTCGACCTCCACCACTTTCTCCCCCATAGTCTTTTTTCATATTTTCTCTATAGGTTTGTTGTAAAATATTTTTATATAAATAATTATGATGATGATGATACTAATGAACTTTACCTAAAAACCCATTATCCTATGATTTTTCCTTAACATGAGGTCTAATCACCTCTTTTTAAGTTGGGTTATTATTCTATCATTCCACCCATCCATTTTTATGAAAACTTTACATTGAGACATCATACTAGTTTTAGGATATGTATCTTATTGATGAATATATAAAATAATTATATTTATGAAGAAATAGATGTATGGTATACATTTTCATTTGATCCTAGTGAAGTGTCGTCCAAGTTCAGCTAAAGATGAAGTAAACTTAGTCCAAAATGGGAGGCACCCAATAATTAGTTATTTTTTCTTTCAATTAATTTAGTTTTATGTAATAAAATTAAATTCATTTATCTACAATTGTTTTTATCCTAACACTATAGTGTAGATGAATTAATCATATATATTTTTATCATCCACATATTAACTTTATTATGGTGTTATCTCTTTGATACAATTTGGGTATGTGTTGTATACATGTAGATTTTATAGGTGTATCATTTATAGAGCTTAATTGGATAAAATTATCCACTCCACTCCTATATTTAATTATCTAGGGAATTACAATAATTTTTTTTCATATTTTATGTATGATTCTAAAATCACCATGTAAAATAACTAATTAAAAAACATTAATGAAAAGAAAAAGAAAAAAAATACTAACATCCCTTTAATTTTTGAACCCTTATATAACTTGTTTTATTTTTTTATGTGACATAGTTAGGGGCATACCGATTTTTTCTCTGATTTATTTGAAAACATGATTCCTAGTTGAAATGATCTGATTCTTGATGTTATGATTTAAATGATTACTGATTTCATTCCATTATTTGAAAAATATTTTTTATGATTTTTTTATTTTTGACACTTATTAACACTCATTCCCATGTGTGATATCCAATATTATATTTCTATACACATGAGTAATCTAATTCCATTTCACATAACTTCCATTTTCTCCTTTTCTTGAGGGAATATCAACCATGTCATGTCTTCTAGAACTTTCCACATTTATCCATCAAAGAAATATAATTTTTGAAAGTTTCACTAAAATTATCGAGGTATTTGTTTGTTTTATTTAGTCCCTTTGATCTAATGATACACCCTTGCATTTTCTCCATTTTATATCCCTTATAATCCATATGGAATTATTTTTAGTATTAACCCATAACTAATACCCTTTCCTACCCATCTCTTGAATTTTTTCATTATGATTTTCAATATAAGTGTGGGGGAGAGAGTTATTCACAAATAGGTTTTTTAAGGGACAATGATTCATTTTATATACATATATAAACACCATCATTCATTTTATATGTGTTCCATTTCATAGTAGCTCTATTAATTTAATTTTTTTGATATAATAATATAGATTATTTTTTGTTTCAATAATGATTACATTTGTGGTCATTACACAGTAACCCTAAACCTTTTGGGATACCTATAAAAGTGATAACACATTTCTTTAGGATATAGAGAGTTTTCATATGACCAAATTTCATTGAGATTATATAGATCATGAGATACTTGTGTACCTTTTATTTGGGATATTATTTTATATTTATTTTATGGGATTTTGGAGATGATAATAATATGTTTATCTTCCCATTATATCTGAAAAATTTCCCTACCTTATTCATTTTGTGCATATATATATCATCATTTTCTTAGGGGAAAATAATTTTTTAGGTGCGAAGGAGTGAGAATTTGAGGGATACATTTGGATTGATATTTATCATGCATTTATTTCAATGTTTAACCCTCTTTTTTTCCAAAAAATGTCAATTTTGTTTATGATCCAACATTCTACAGTCTTAGAGAATAGTTGAACCCAATGTGAAATCCTCAATATTAGTGAATTATTTTGATTTTCACTAGTGGAGACACTAATACAAAATAAACTTTAGTGACCACCACCCATATGCTTTTGACAGTCATGGTTTCCCTACAACTAAAGGGAAATAAAGACCACCAAAATAAGTCTCTATAAGTGTCCACAAAATTTCTATTCAAGTGGTCAATGGGAAGGATATCGAGACCACCTATGGTAGTCACAAATACTCCCAAAAAAAAACAGAACAGTGGCCACTATAAGTGGTCTCTAGACTGTTTATTTTTTTAAAAAAATATCTATTCATAAACATAACCAAACAAGAATATAACCCAAAAAAAACCTATAGTCTTCTAATGGAAGCTACCATATTTATTTTTTTACTAAACTCATAATTTTTCATAAATTATTAATCTACCAAAAAAACACTAGCAACCTCTATTCATAAATATAAGCAAACAAATCACCTCATCTCATGACTTAGAGTTACAAGAATGTATATATATCAGTATTTCTATCTTTCATGATCTCTAAACTCCTAATAAGGTTAAATATTCATGAAAAAAATATTTAACTTTCACTTTAATGAAAATATAAAGCCTGTATACATAGAAGCATACACCAAACATGCAACAGACATTCCAAGAAAATAAATTTCATCACTAGTGGTGCAAAAAAATGGATACCTGTATAACAACACATTAAATGAGTAAGAAAAAGATTCATATAGACCTAAGTGAAGTGTTTAAAGAATTCATATCATTTCCCACCAAAAGAGTTTAAATTCACAATGGGTCAAATTAGAATGTCATTTCATACACACCATCACCCAATTGTTAGTATAAGAAAACATCATATTTTTTCAAAGAAATTATTTATAATGTACTCTATAAATAAAAAATTCCATGATTAGTGTTGCAAAAAAAACAGATATCATCAATATTGATCAATATCATATTACAAATGCAGCAATCAAACTACAAGCAGTCATCAATTTTCTAGGCATCTAGTTTCAAGTGTAAAACTCTCCATTTTAGGTGTGCATCTTAATATAAATCACATATTCATTATAAAATTATTTAAAAAACTGTATATGCATTTGATATATATAACCCATCAAATAATATAAGAATAAACAAAATCACGAGTTATAGGAAGTGGAAAGTACCATAACATCATTATTATAGTCAAGAAGAATATTAAAACCCTTAATGTAACAATAGATAATATTATGGTGACCGAAATGTTAAAATATATGTTTAAATAAAAATGTTACTAGAATTCAACTTATTGGGAGGTCATCTCACATATAGTGAAAAAAGAGAATAATATGATTGTTTTTAGATTCTATCAAATCCACATATTCCCTTTCCTTACAATATGTTCAAGACTAGTCTCACCTAAAAATATTTAAAGAAGAAATATAAGCATAAATTATATAATTTATTTAAAAATTAAATAATCTAATAAAAAATGGTTTTGAAAAAATAAACTCGTAATTTATTATGTTCAATTAAATAGACCAAACACCTTGAAGATGCAATAAGAATATGTCATATTTTTGGATTCATAACCATCAAGATGTAGAAACCTCTTAAAAATAATATATACACAAATAAATAACACCTTTTATAATTAAAGGACCAACCAAATAAACCCCTAAATTATCAAATATTCATTATTCAACAAAAAAAAAATCATACATATAAATTAGAGATGCCGTATTTATAGAATAAAAGTTTCAAAAATTAAAAATATATAATAAAATTTGATAAAAAAATTTATAACCTTAAAAAAAATATAAAAGAATATATATTTAATAAATTTTAAATTCAAAATTTATATATAATGGTGACAGATTTACCTGACTTTTTGAAACATGTTATAATGGGGCTTCCAGAAACAAGAAACCATGAAAATCTAAGAAGACAAACTGGAAGGAAGAATAAATATTCAATCATGGTAAAAAAATTTGAATCCATTTTTTTATTTTATACTTACCCTTGTTTGAAGAAATCATGTGTATTAGAAGATTTAGACTATATTATTGGCCTAAAATGAATATGTTATTCTACTGATGAAAATAAAACAACATAATATTTCAAATATAGGTAGTGTTTATGTAGCCACAAATAAGAGATCTTGTACTTAAAATAAGAGTTGGATCAAAGGGGAGTGATGATAAAAGTTTATTGGGTATATATGTCTAGATGATTCGACTTCAGAAAACAAAAATCTAAAGAGAGTTTTTGAGGCATTGAATTTTAAAATTATAAATAATAGAGATAAAATGGATGAAAAATATGTCATTCTTGAAGAAAAATCCCAAAAATTCATGAAGTAGCGGGCCATAGAGAAGGAGTTAGAGGGAAAGTGTTCTCCCACTTAAGACTCATCTCGAATAAATGAGGAAATTAGGTGTGGATGTTATATCATTCCTGAATGAAATGACTAAAAACATATGAATGAAACATTGAAATATTAAGGAACATGAAATAAAAACTATCCCATTAAAGGGAAAAGAAAACATGAATATTATCACTATGATGGACCAATCAAGAATAATAATAATAAAAATATAAAATTTGGAAATTAATGTAATATTCTAAGTAATTATATAAGGAATGAAGATAAGAATAGGGTAGAAATAAAATTATACTATTTTGGAAGGTTCGAACATGCCATGATTATGTGATATCAGGAAGAGGATGACAAGAAATTGTGTGGGTACTATGTTTCTTGTACATTTCCACATTTTGTTATAAATATTATTATGGATGGTTCATATTCAAATTGGTTCATGTGAAGAGGGGAATTTATCCATAATGGGGGTGGGTCAGTCTCACTTGATTTCTATGCTCTCTATGGTACTTGGAATTATCTACTTAACGAAGTGATGGAGATATTAAAAGGTATTAAGTTATTGCAGATATATAATATTTGTATTATTGAGGTTGGTAATTATTTTATCATTATCACCAACTTCCAGAAGGGGGTGATGACTTCACACTAGTCTGTGATTTATCACATCAGAAAATGTATGTCTCTTGAGGGAAACAAAGAAGCATATATCTTGGTTTCCAAAGGTATCTTGGAGGACCCTCTATGTGTTTTATCTAATATCAAATCCCTATGTCCAATTTTAATGATGTGGTTTGCAGTGATGCCTCTAGGCTTCACAATTTTATACAACCTTGAACCTTTTCTCATGTGCACTATAAATATTTAATTTGAGAAGATGAGTAAGTTTATGGAAAATCTAGGAAAGTCACATTATAATGATTTGAAGTGGATAAGGAGAAATGTATTTATGAATTCAATGATATGTTTTATTTTTGGTAAATTTTATAATGTGAATATTCATTAGTTTACATATTTTTACTGTTATAAATATTGACATTAAGATATTGATGACATGTCTTGTTTTTATGGGACATGGAGGATTAAAAAACAAGAAATATAACATGAAATTTAGATTTCCATTATCTAAAAGAAAATTAGAATATATAGAGTTAACTAAACCTTTAATTAATCCTTATAGATTAAAAATTCAGTGTGAGAACTAAGGTTTTCATACTTCACTATTTATTGGGATGACCAAAGTTCACTTCACTTGTCTAAAAATCACATTTTCCATATTCGGTTTAAGTATATTGTTATTATTTTATATTTAATCAGGGTAATAATAATTAATAGGTAGGATTCAATGGATAAAATTGTAATAGGGGACAATAATGCTGATATACTAAGTCATTAGTGGAAAATTATAACATTGTCTAAATGAGATAAATGTGTTAGATAAAAATTGCTCCACACATTGGGATCAATGGGAATAAGCCCACCAAATTGATTTCCATGTAATGGTGGGGTTTATGGGATGTTCCATGTACATAAATTGAACATGTATAATATGTTCTGTACTAATGAGTATAGAACAAGTTAGCCTATCACTACTAGAAAATCAATATACGACCATAGTTTTATTATAAACTAATCAAAAAGCATGGTGGTCTCCCAATCTACTATGATCATGGTGGTATACCACCTATGGATAACCTATGACTATTATCATCTGACAATGGAATAAGGTACATCATAGATCCACATTTATTTCCAACTATAGCTATAAATTCAAGGTACAACCACAATTGACCTGGGTTACAGGTACACACAACCACAATCACCACTGACCTGGGTTGTAGGTACCATATAGCCACAGTCGGATGTGACCTATGTCGTAAGCGGGTAAATTTTTTTATTTATTTAAATAAATAATAATAATTATAAGAAAATATTGAGTTCCCATGAGGTTTCATTACATTGGTAAATAACTTATATGTTCTAACCCAATAAAAATTTCTGGACACCGTAGCTAAAAGAGATTTAAAAAAGTCACATGGAGAAAATTTATTCCTATGAAATAAAATTAAATAGTTTACCCAAGAAGGAATATTATACTAGTAATTAATGAAATATCAAATGGAAGGTATGTAAAAACATAAAATCATTAGCTTACCAAACTGAAATTATCTCAATGGTTGAAAATGGTAAGCAGTGAATTAGGTATCATAAAATGACATACATGAAATAACATGCAAGGATAAATAGTCTAACCTCTGTTAAAAAGTTACTCATTTAAATTATGATATTTATGGGAATAAGTTGACTTTCACTCATCTATGAATACTTTAGGTTGTCCCTCACTCACTGTCCTTCACTGTAAATCAAGTTCATGTAGGCAACTCTGTTGATCTATACTAACCAAGGAAGTGAAACATTTTAATTGGAATATTGTTACTTGATAATGTAATATAGACAATAACAAAGATATATTACACATTAAAAAGAAAATGTAAGTAAATTTAACATAAAAGGATAAATATATAAAAAACTAATATGATTAAAAAATTGACCATTAATAAATACTAGTATCTTTCGCAAATTAAAACTTATTTTTATAATTTATATCATCAGTTGTTGGTGAGAATGAAATTTTAGTAGTGAAACATATGGTAATTCATAATTATATAATATAGAAATTATAAAACACCAATTCATAATTCTAATGAAATATATGAAAATTTGTATCTTTTCAATGAAAAAAATTATATACATGACCATTTGATATTATATATATCCACTTGGAGTGTATATGGTATATTGTCTAGTGAGGTTGAAAAGCTAAAAATACTTGAAACACGTAATTCAAAGCTAATGAATATATAGTTTTTAATGGAATACTAAAAATAAATCAACATACGTCTTAAAAATATAAAAAACAAATATTTATAAACCTATATAGGCAGTGGGCCATTTTTACAACATTGGTATCCTAACCTATATTAGTGGTGGGTTTAAGACATTGATATTCTCTATTATAATCAAGCTTCTTTACAACTACCTTTTTAGTTCATTTATTTTTACTATATTTTTGTGGTTACATGATAAGGGTATGAAAATAACATATGTTAAATGTAATAGAGTTTAAACATTAAGTTAAAAGAAGATTTGAAATTGATTGTTTAAGAAAAAAACTATTGTAAATAAAGAATTAGTGGGTGAAAAATTAGATATATATATATATATATTAAATATGAGAAGAGAGAAAATTTTAAAACATAACAATACTTAAAAATGAAACATTAAAGGAAGGTATTTATGTAGAAATAAAATTATTACAAACAAATATAAAATTGAAATTGATAGTAGCTAATGTAATATACAATGGATGGAAAATAAAAACAAAGAACCATAAGCTTACCAAACTGAAACTATCTCAATGGCTGAAAATGGTAAGTGGTGGTTTGGACATCATAAAATGATATACATGAAATAACATGAAAGGAGAAATATTCTAACCTCTGTTAAAAATATCCTCATTGAAATTATGATATCAAGGGGAATAATTTGACTTTTCTCGTCTGTCTTTCACTCATCTATGAATAATTCATGTATTCTCTTGTTCACTAACATTCATTGTTAATAAAGTTCAAAAAATAAATTCTAATGATTAGAAGTAATTTCTAATAATAAAAAATAAGAACAATGAGAGATTTTTAATTTTTGAGAAGTAAAAACTATAAAACGTAGAGCAATCACCTCTCACTGGCTTTGTGAACTTGGTTGACAATGAAGAGAAAGACTAACCTATCACTACTATAAGAGATTGTGAACTTGATTTAAAATTAAGTCCAATGAATCAAGAGAGTATCTTACCTTTTTCCCTATATAGTATAGTTGTTCAGATCAAGATCATTAAATATTTCACATCCCCCAAAAAATGTTTACAAATATTCATATAATAGCAAAATCAAACATAGATAGTAACATAATAGTAAAATTTCTGAAAAAATAATAACATAAATTGGAAACACATACATTGAATACAACATAGTAATGATGAATAAAAACAAATATTGGTGAAAATAGAAAACTAACAGTGAATATATCATGACAACATTATATGGAACTTCTTAAAACCTGAAGAACGATGCATGGATATTTATGATTCACTAGAAAACTCTCATGAAAATCATGGAGCTGTAATACATTCACATGATTTTTGTATAATCAGCGTGTAAAACAAATAAATAAAATTGATATAGGAAACATTCAAATGAATTAGTTGAACCAAATAAAAAATATGAATAGTGTATGTCATGGAAATTTTGTAGTTGGATTATAGTTTGTAAAGAACTAAAGCCACTAGATAAACCTATTTTTAAAGAGAGAATATTAATGAGTTTATGAGTGAAACAATTCTGAAAAAATTATATATAATGAAATTATATCCAAAATGTTTCTAGTGGTAATTAGTAATGAGTTAATTACTAATTTAGTTTATCATAAATAAACTATAGCTACTGGTTAAATGAATGAAGACACTTATTAAGTTAAAATAAAATTGAATAAGTCAAAAAAATCTATATTATAATGAAATTGAATATCAAGAACACTCAAATACAAAACAAATGTTAGAGGTTGAAAAATTGTTGATGTTGATTTCCGGGGTGGGGGTAGATAACAAGTTGGAAAATACGAGTTACATGAGTATTTAAAAATATAAATTTTATAGTTATCATCTGTGATGTTAGGGTTTATGGATATAAAAATTTAAACACATAGAGTAAATAGAACCTATACAGATGATAAATATCTAAATGTTGGAGAGGATGCGATGAGTAAGGTTGTGATGACCAAATTATTGTTTCTAGACTTCCAATTGAATGTATAAATGTAAAGAATAATCTAAATATGAGGAGAAAATGTAAAAAACATAACATGCATAACAGGTGCAAGAAATAACAATGGAAAATGAAAAAATAAAAAAATTACTACCCAATTGATGCATCTATCATTGGAAATAAAAAAACATTAGTTTGAAAATATAGAAAGTGAAACATGCTTAATAAGTGAAAAGATGACTACAAGTAATAGAAAAATAAAAAAAACTCATGTATTAATAATCATATGTCATTCACTATGCCATATCTTCTCACAGTCTGGAAGCCAAAAAACACATTTTTTACAAATATTTCTTTTTTGTGAAAGTAAATGAGGAGAAAATGGACAATTTTAAATACATCATAATTTTCAATTAAAAAAATTATAATGATTATTGTCCCATGGAGAGAAAAACCTAGCAGTGCTTAACTACATGAAAAAATTAACAAACACATGAAAAAATTAAGCATACTAATTTAGTAGACATCACATATTAAAAAACATTATAATATATTTTATATGAAAAAGATGTTGATAATGCAAGAACATCGGAAGGATTTATTCGAAATAGCTTCATTTGAAAGGAGAAAAATATTTGAATGGAAAACATAATGTAAAATTAATCTAGAGAAAGTATTATTTAGTTTGCTTAGGGGAGATGAAATAAAGAAAGTGCAGTAATGTAGATGGTTAAAAAACATGATCTAGATCAACGTACAATAGAAACAACATGTATCACAAAGGGGAAAATAAAAAATAAAAAAATTCAAAACCTATAAACACTCCTCCTGATATTTTATTGTTTCCACTTAAGACTTGAAAAAGGGGTATATAAACATTTCTTGTAATTCCCCAACCCTAGTTACCTAGATTCAGTGCATTATTACATAACATTGGCATGATCACAAAAGATCAAGTCCCGAACGACCGATTTGTTTAGTAGCCTTGGAAGTACTAGATACATTCATAAGTTTTACATTACATTATAAAATGAAAAAATACAACAACATAGTCTCCATAGGACACACTCATATCCCTTACACTATCCCTGTAGGTTAGTCATAATATACTTCTTCACATCCTGGGAAAAATAAAACATAGAAAGGGGTGATCTCAGATGCTTAGTAAGGATAACAATATAGCGAAAACTTTCATAAATAAGCATAAACATTTAAGGCAATGTAAGACTAGAACAAAAGACTTTTAAACTTAAAATTCAGAATAATATGTCAAGTATAAAATCAAATAATTCCATTTACTTATTCACATGGATATTCTATTAGTCAAATAATCACATGCAATATCAATAGCCACTTTCATAATGATGGAATGCATAATGCCAGACTTCCTAACCACATAGTCAAGGCCTCGTGCCAAGACTATAAATAAGATTTTGTCAAGGCCTTGTTCCAAGACACTAGTTTGTCTCATGAGACCTACCGGTACATCTAGGAGCTATAGAGGGCTCCATTCGTCACTTACTAAGTCCAATGCATTCCTCATATGAAAAGGTTTAAACATAACATAAACATTTGTATTAAAACTAGAATAAGAAATGTCAATACTTTATCCATAAACCATGAATGGTATAAAAATAACACATCCATAGTCTAAAATATCACAAAACCTTCAATAAAATATGGAAGTTTTGTATCATAATAAATCAACTTCAAATAAACATAAAATACATCAAAGGATGTTGACATAGATGAAATCAAAACCCTTTTTTTAGAGAAATATCTCTTTCTATTTTGAAATCATTTAAAATTTATATAATTATAAAAGAAAAAATTTATTTTGAAAATATTCATATAATATTTTAAGGGAAGCTTCAATTATGTTATAACGACAGAAAATAGCCACACCAGCCATATAAGTTAAAAAAACATTCTTACCTTAATTTTGTCGAAAAGGTCATAAAGTACCTTGTTTGGAAAACGATGAAAAGATTCCTTTCAACCCATTTATAAAAATTAAAACAAGGGTATAAATGAATTTTACCCATAGTCTAGTAGATAGTACAGATGTTTTGGAATACATTTTTAAGAAACATGGATGTGGATGATAAAGAGGTTCCAGTAGATACTTATGTAAAAACAACCTCGGATAATAAAGAGATTGTGAAATTAACCCTTACCTTGTACTTTTACTTGGTCAAGTGTAGGTTAACCTCCTGTATAATGGTTAAATAATTGTTATTAAATTATACAATAGCCATATACATTAATATGATATCATATATGATATTCCAATATTGATTTGTTAATGATATTTTAGTAGTATCATTATTTGAGTTGTTAATTGATTCATTTTCCTTTATATGATTAGTTATGTAAGCCATGATTGTTATGGATAGAGTGTATTTGATTCATATCCATAATGATATTAAGTTCTTTAAATATTATTTTTAATCATCACTTGAAAATTATTCTTGAATGATTATGAGGGGAATGAATATCATCACGTTCGTGGGGACGGTAATTCGTACGTACGCACGAGCGACAATATCATTCTTTTGTAATTAAAATAATAAGTAAATGGATGGTATTTAATATATAAATAATCATTAACATGTTATATCTATTATTTACATCAATTAAACACCATTATTATACCCATCCAAATAATAATGTATTGAATAACAACTACACCATGACGCGAAGACGGTAAGCCGTACGTATGCACGTATGGTGATATGTTATTAATAGGATGGATAACCTAATTAATATGGTTGTACCATTTTTATAATAACATAAAAGTATATATAAGGTACTAGATTTATTATTTTATAATGTAAACAAAAAAGAAAGAGGAATTGTAAGAAGAAAATAACTTGAAAGAGGTGGTGAGATATTTACCTCTTCTTCAGGTTCTTCCTTTTGATTTGATCAAAAGGGCTCCTTAGTTTGGCTTTATGATCATAATAAGGCCTCTAGGATGAAGGGAGGAAAGTGGAGAGTATATTTGGGCAGGTTTTGGACGATCCAAATGGCTTTGAAGGTGTGAATTTGAGATAAGGGGAAGTTCCCTTTTATAAGAGGGGTGAGGGGAACCTTAGGAAAAGATTGAAATATTATTTTATAATAAAATAATTTTCAGTTTATAGTGGATAAAAAATGAATTATTTAAAGGATAAGGTAGTTATGGGTCAAAAACCACTCAACAAATAGGTTTTAGACAAGTTTGGGTCACTATACTAACCTTATCTTTTAGATTTAACTCTTAGTTAAATAGTTTGACATTTACCATGTCTTTTTGTATTTTTATATTATATGGTTAATAAACTTACTATAAACTTCCAATAGAACCCCAAGTGGTTAATTAATGACATATATAATATTATTTAATCCCTTTGTCTAAACCATAGATTTTTAGGAATAGAATACCAATTAATAATATAATATATTTTTTAAAAACTCTTTTATGTCAATTTTGACACTATTTGGTATTTTGTTTTTTCTAAATTTAAAACATCATTTTTACTTCAAAAAAAAATCATTTAATAAACTATAAAATGTCATATTAACCTATAAAATTAGGTTAATTCATAAAAAGTCTCAAATTACATTTATTTGGGTATTTATAATATCAATTATTTTAATATTTCATTGATAAGGTAATCACTGCATCATCATTGTGTCATAAATAAATTAAATTATTTAATGTCTAAAAATTATAAATAAAATACAATTATGTAGGATACATTTTTATCTTTATAATTAATATTTATAGTCTAATTTATCTTATGTATAATCCTATATTAAAAATGGTTTAGTTATTAAACTTTGATTTTAATACTTTTAACTCTTCTTTGAATTAAATAATAATAAATGTCCTAATCTAATAAAAATGGACCTAAAGGATCATATTTTATTCCTAAGGTTGTTTTTGGTCTAATTACACTTATCCAATAGAATTAGGACATGTGTTAGGGTAATAATAATATCATTTTTACCCTTAATTACCCTATTTACTTTTAACCGTGGTAAATAAAAGTAAAAAGTTACTATTCACAAAAATTATTTTCATCTTATTGAACCAAATTTTACTTACTGATATCAACTGTGTCTCTCAGATTTTTTAAATTCAACTCAGAGAAGCGGTAAAATTAAGTTTTATACAAATTGGCAAATGCTCCTAGGAGGTGGGTAAAAGACAGTAAAAAGTTCACTGAAATTTTTATACATAAAAAATTATTATAAACTGACTCCAATGAATTAAATTGAACTTATATAGGTATTATGTATATATTTTGACCTAAAATAAATTTAAATAAAATAAATAATTATTTAAATAAAAAGTCAGTTTTGAACAATAACTCAGTGTTTTTCACTATTCATCAAAAACTGAAAGTTTCTAGAAAAATACCAAAAATTCACCCTAAGATAATTTCGATATTCCTAACCCAAAAATGTAGTCCATTTTGAAAGATAAAATTGATAAAATTTCAAAAATTGGGTATTAATATTCATAACGGCTAGTTTGATTATTTGTGGTGTGTTTGAACTCGAAGTTGCATACAACACAAGCCATTGTATTATTCAAAGGGAAATGTACCATGGAAGCTTGGGGTATTACATTATCCCCTCCTTAAAATAATTTATTCCTCTAAATTTCTATAATATTACTGCATAAAAAGATTCGAGTGGTTCTTTATCATAAGTTCCTCAGGTTCCCACGTTGTCTCTTCCATATTATGGTTTCTCTATAGAACTTTTACCAGACGAGTCGTACGGTTTCTTAGTACTTGTTCTCTAGTATCAAGAATTTTTCCAGGCTCTTCAAAATAAGATATATCAGGTTCTAGTTCAATTTCCTCATAGGTGAGTACATGCGTTGGGTCAGGTATGTATTTTCTCAACAGTGATACGTGGAACACATCGTGAACTTTGGAGAGACTTGGCGGCATTTCCAACCAATAAGCTACAACCCCAATTTTTTCTGGAATTTCAAAAGTTCTAATGTACCTGAGACTTAGTTTACCCTTCTTACCGAATCGTATAACTCCCTTCCATGGAGATACCTTCATGAAAACATGATCTCCTACCTAAAATTACGAATCCTTCCTTCGGTTATTTACACAGATCTTCTGCCTACTTTGTTCTGTTTTGATGTGGGTTTGGATAACCTTCACCTTTTCCATATTTTCCTCAACATATTTTGGGCCTATAAGTTTTCTTTCACCAACATCATCCCAACAAGTTGGTGTGCGAC
Source organism: Viscum album (assembly GCA_963277665.1). Taxonomy (NCBI): domain Eukaryota; kingdom Viridiplantae; phylum Streptophyta; class Magnoliopsida; order Santalales; family Viscaceae; genus Viscum; species Viscum album. The sequence goes on from OY728152.1 coordinate 1,653,766,765, forward strand.
ATCTCTTGCCATATAACGCTTCATATGGTGCCATCTGAATACTTGAATGGAAGATATTATTATAAGAAAATTCTACTAGAGGTAAATATTGATCCCACATACCTATAAAGTCAAGTGAGAAAGATCTCAACATGTATTATAAGGTTTGAATAGTCCGTTTTGATTGTCCATCAGTTTGAGGGTGGTAGGCAATGCTCAAATGAAGTTCAGTACCCAGGGACTTCTAAAGAATTTTTCAGAATCTTGATATAAAACAGGGATCATGATCATAAACAATCTATAGGGGTACACCATAGAGTCTTACAACTTCATTAATATATAGTCTTTCTAGACGTTCAAGTGGTAAATATTCTCTTATAGCAAGAAAATGTGCTGACTTGGTAAGACGATCAACGATGACCCATATTGCATCATTACTTCTAGGTGTCTTTGGTAGACCCATGACAAAGTACATCGTAATATTATCCCATTTCAACTCAGGTATAGGAAGAGGTTTCATGACTCCTCCAGGCTATTTCCTTCCAGCTTTCACTTGTTGACATACCATACATCGTGACACAAAATCAGAAATCACCCTCTTCATGTTGTCCCACCAAAAATGTTCCTTTAAGTCTCTATAAATCTTAGTGCTACCAGGGTGTATAGAGAAATTGGAGCAATTAGCATCATCCAATAATTACCTTTTTAGATTAGGTATGTTAGGAACACAAAGTCTCTTCCCAAATTTCAAAATTACATCTTCATATATGAAGTCACTCAATCTCCCATCGTTCACAACATTAATTTTCTTTTGAAACTGCTCATCATCAGCCTGAGAACTTTTTATCCTTTCTAGTAAATATGGTTTGGAAACCATTTGAAAAAGTATTGATGTTTCACCTTTCATGATTATTCCCATATCCATTTTCACTAGATCCATGAAAATAAGATCCCTTTCAACTCTCATCTTGTTCAAAACTCCATGATACTTTCTGCTCAAAGCATCAGCCACCTTATTTTCCTTCCCCAGGCGATAGTGTATTGCACAATCATAATCCTTGAGTAGTTGAAGCCATCACCTTTGCCTCATGTTAAGTTCTTTATATGATAAAATATACTTCAAACTCTTGTGATCGGTATATATCTCACATTTTTCACCATAGAGATAATGTATCCATATATTCAAAGAAAATATTATAGATACTAACTCAAGAACATGAGTAGGATAGTTTTAATAATGAATTTTTAGCTTTCGTGATTAATAGTAAATAACTCTATCATTCTGCATAAGGACAAAACCAAGTCCTTTCTTTGAAGCATCACTATAAATAACAAACCCATCATTCCCTGATGGTAGAGTCAAGATAGGATCATTGACTAATTTTCTCTTCAGTTCTTCAAAACATTCTTCACAGTCTTTTGTCCAAACAAATTTAACCCCTTTATGTGTGAGCTTTGTTAATGGGTTAGCCAACCAGGAAATATTCTGGACGAAATGTCAATAATAACCTACTAAACCAATAAAATTTCATACCTCAGTTATACTCATCGGTGCTAGCCATTATTGGATTTCCTTGGACTTTTAAGGATCAACAGAGATTCCATCCTTAGAGACAATATGGCCAAGAAAAGAAATCTCCTGAAGCCAGAATTCACACTTAATAAATTTACCATATAATTCATTTCTTCTAAGAGTATTTAGAATAATGCGCAAGTGATTTTCATGATATTTGTAGCTTTTGGTGCATACCAAGATATCATCAATAAACACCACTACAAACTCATCAAGATATTCCTTGAAAACTCTATTCATTAGATCCATGAAGACAGAGGGAACATTAGTCAATCCAAAAGGCATGTTGTAAACTCATAATGCCCATACCTAGTTCGAAATTCTATTTTCGGAATGTCTTCCTTTTTCACACACAACCGATGATATCCAGATCGAAGGTAAATTTTTGAAAAATATTGATCTCCATGAATTAGGTTGAATAAATCATCAATGCAAGGCAGGGGATACTTGTTCTTTATTGTTATATCATTGATCTCCCTGTAGTCAATTCACAACCTCATAGATCCATCTTTCTTCTTAAAAAAAAGAACAGGGGATCCCCATATAGAAACACTAGGGAGAATAAATCCCTTATTACCCAATTCCTCTAGTTGTTTCTTTAGTTCCACTAATTCCACAATGGCCATTCTATAAGGGGTCTTCGATATGGGCCTTGAACCAAGAATTAAATCAATGGAAAACTTAATTTCTCATTCTGGAGGATGTCCAGGTAAATCTTCTGGAAACACATCAACATATTCTTTCACAATAGGCACATCTTCTATTTGAATATTCCTTTCCTCACCCATAGTTATTTCATTCTATTCCTCCCCAATAATTGAATCTAGTTGAGATACTGAAGGTGGATCTAGATAGAAATGAGGTGGTGACGTTTCTGCTCTAAAGATAAGGTACTCCTTATCATCATAAAAAATTGTAACCTCCTTCTTCTTATAATAAATTTTCGCATCATGGTCCGAAAGACAATCCATTATGAGGATTATATCAAATTCAATCGTGGGTATGATGATGAGATCAGTAGATAAAGAACATTTATATGCCCTAATGGGAATTGATTCACAAAACTTTGTTGCAATGATACTTCCCTTAAGTGTTTTGACTGAAAACTCCCTTGTTAAGTCAAATTGAAAATATCTAATTTTCTTAGAAAACTGGGAGGATATGAAAAAATGTGATGATCCAAAATCAAATAAAGCATTGGATAAACTTTAGGATACCATTAAATTACTTGCCACCACGTCTTTAGGAGCTTCAACCTCAGTAGTAGTTATCGCATAAGCTTGACCTTGATCCCTTGTCATTTTCTGAGGTAAGTTTCCCTGATGCTTAAGACATTCATTTGCATAATGCCCCTTTTCTCTACAATTGTAGCATTCAACATTGACGGCTTCTTTCGTCCCTTTGCAATCACGAGCTTGGTGGCCTTTTTCACCATACTTGTAACAGACTTCCATTCCCTTCAGGAAAGTACCGAGGTGTTTCTTACCACATTTACTACAGGATGTATATTCAACTTTTCCCTTCTTCCCCTTATTTCCATTTCCAGAGTGTTTAACAGATCTCTTCTTCTCTTTCTTTTCTTTAAAGTTGTATGACTTATAGAATTCCTTTTCTGTCTTGATAGCACACGAGACAACATCTTCATATGATGAGAAGGATTGCGATACTAATGCTAGACAGAGAAATGGTTTTAACTCATCAAAGAAATGGTCAATATTACTTATTGGGTTACATATATAATCTGCAGTATGCCTTTCTAATCTTGTAAAGTTAGCCTCATACTTTGTAACATTCTCATCCTCCTTTTACCTCATACTCAGAAATTGCCTTTACATATCCACTCGATGATCATGAGCAAAGTATTTTTCTAAGAAAAGTTCATTAAACTCCCTCCATTCCATACTCGACACTTATTCATCTTCCTTTGTGTTTTGAATCAATGACCGACATTGATCAGCATCTCCAATGAGGTGATAAACCGCCATGAAAACTTTTTTCCTTTTCCTACTCCCCAAAGCATGAAATATTTTCTCTAAGGAATTTATCCATTTCTCAGCCACTAATGGATTTGTACTCCCATTGAATATTGGTGGTTGTTGCCTCATGAAGCGGTCTAACATTGATCCTCTGCGTTGTGGATCAGGGTGCTTCATATGGGTATGGTTGTTATTCATAACCTGAGTGAGTTGTCCCAGTATGGTGATAAGCTGATTAGCACTAGTTGTATCACCATATCCACTATAATTATCTTGAGTAGGATGGAAATCCCTACATAGAGTATGTGCATGGATACAATTTCCATTCCTTATACTAAGCACCATTTCTAAACAATGGTATACACTTGATTAGTTTATGAATCACAATACATAAATCCAAACTTGTAAAACACTTAACATAAATTGGACAGTTTATGGATATAATCCATAATCATAAAAAAAAATATTTGAGGAAGTATATACTCATAAACCCTTTGTAATGGTTTGTAAAGAAAATGAGAATTATCCTAAGCATATCCCCCAGGAGTGTCGTAACCAAGAGTGCAGCAAGGACCATTATCGTGCACTAGTTCCCATTCGAGTCTAGCTCAAAGCAGTGTTTTCGGGGTTTACCCTTAGGTACATCTATTCCAGAGCTGCCACTACCTGCTCGTATCTAGAAAAGTATGTATTGCTTGGAAAACTCACAAAATATCTACAATACCAAAATTCTAGGAAGTTCTTCTATACTAATCCTCAAAGTCTATCTTAGGGCTATGTGCTCTAATCAGAGTTTATCTAAATATAGTTTCCAAGGTTTTTACTAAACTTCCTATGATACCAACTGTAATGCCCTGACCTTAGTTACCCAGAGTCGGTGCATTATTATATAACATTTCCATGATCACAAAAGATCAAGTCTCAAAAGAACAATTTGTTTAGTAGCCTTGTAAATACTAGATACATTCATAAGTTTTACATTACATTATAAAATAAAAAACTACAACAACATAGTCTCCATAGGCCACACTCATATCTCTTAGAATATCATTACATGTCATTCATAATATACTTCTTCGCATCCTGGGAAAAATAAAACATAGAAAGGGGTGAGCTCAGATGCTCAGTAAGGATAACAATATAGTGAAAAATTTCATAAATAAGCATAAACATTTAAGGAAATGTAAGACTAGAAAAAAAGCCTTTTAAACTTGAACTTTAGAATAATATGGAAAGGATAAAATCAATTAATTCTATTTACTTATTCACATGGATATTCTACTAGTCGAATAATCACATGCAATATCAATAGCCACTTTCATAATGATGGAATGCATAATGCCAGACTTCATAACCACATAGTCAAGGACTTGTGCCAAGACTACAAATAATATTTTGTCAAGGCCTTGTGCCAAGACACTAGTTTGTCTCATGAGACCTACCTATGTATCGAGGAGCTATAGCGGGCTCCACCCATCACATACTAAGTCCAATGCATTCCTTATATGAAAAGGTTTAAATATAACATAAACATTCGTATTAAAACTAGCATACAAAATGTCAATAATTTATCCATAAACCATGAATGGTATAAAAATAAGACATCCACAGTAAAACGCATCACAAAACCTTCAATAAAATATGGAAGTTTTGTATCATAATAAATCAACTTCAAATAAACTTAAAATACATCAAAGGATGTTGACATAGATGAAATCAAAACCCTTTTTTAGAGAAATATCTCTTTCTATTTTAAAATCATTTAAAAGTCATATAATTATAAAAGAAAACATTTATTTTGAAAATATTTATATAATCTTGTAAGGGAATCTTTGACGATGTTATAACGACGAAAAATAGTCATACCCACCGTATAATTTAAAAAAAAACATTCTTACCTTAATTTTGTTGAAAAGATCATAAGGTACATTGTTTGGAAAATGATAGAAATATTACTTTCAACCCATTAGTAAAAATTAAAACAAGGGTATAAATGAATTTAACACATAGTCTAGTAAATAGTACAAAGGTTTTGGAATACATTTTTAAGAAACATGGATGTGGATGATAAAGAGGTCATGGTAGATACTTACATAAAAACAACCTTGGATAATAAAGAGATTGTGAAATTAACCCTTACCTTGTACTTTTACTAGGTCAAGGGTAGGTTAACCTCCTATATAATGGTGAAATAATTGTTATTAAATTATAAAATAACCATATACATTAATATTATATCATATATGATCTTCCAATATTGATTTGTTAATTATATTTTAGTAGTATCATCGTTTCGGTTGTTAGCTGATTCGTTTTCCTTTATATGCTTAGTTACGTAATCCATGATTGTTATGGATAAAGTGTATTTGATTCATATAAATAATGATATTATGTTCTTTAAATATTATTTTTAATCATCACATGAAAATTATTAATGAATGATTATGATGGGGAATGAATCTCATCGCGTTTGTGGAGACGGTAATCCGTACGTACACACAAGAGACAATATCATTCTTTTTTAATTAAAATCATAACTAAATGGATGGTATATCATATATACAGAATCATTAACATGTTATATCTATTATTTACATCAATTATACAACATTATTATACCCATCCAAACAATAATGTATTGAATAACAACTATACCACGACGTGGAGACGGTAAGCCGTATGTACGCATGTATGGTGACATGTTATTCATATGATGGATAAAATAATGAATATGGTTGTAAAATTTTTATAATAACATCACAGTATATATAAGGTACTGAAGTTATTATTTTATAATGGAAACAACAAAGAAATAGGAATTGGAAGAAGAAAATAACTTGGAATAGGTGGTGAGATATTTACCTCTTCTTCGGGTTCTTCCTTTTGATTTCATCAAAAGGGATCCTAAGGTTGACTTTATGATTAAACTAAGGCCTATAGGATTAAGGGAGGACAGTGTAGAGGATATTTGGGTAGGGGTTGGCTGATACAAATGGCTTTGAAGGTGTGAATTTGAGAGAAGGGGAAGTTCCCTTTTATAAGAGGGGTGAGGGGCACCTTAGGAAAAGATTGAAATATTATTTTATAATAAAATCATGTTCGGTTTCTAATGGATCCAAAAAGGAATTATTTAAAGGATAAGGTGGGGATGGGTCAAAAAACACTCAAACAATAAGATTTATATAGGTTTGGGTCACTATATTAACCTTATCTTTTATATTTAACTCTTAGTTAAATAGTTTGACATTTACCATGTCTCTTTGTATTTTTATATTATATGGTTAATAAACTTACTATAAACTTCCAAGAGAAACCCAAGTGGTTAATTAATAAAATATATAATATTATTTAATCCCTTTGGACCAAAATTAGATTTTTAGTAATATAATATCAATTAATAATATAATATTTGTTTTAAAAACTCTTTTATGTCAATTTTGACACTATTTGGTATTTTGTTTTTGCTAAATTCATAACAGCATTATTAATTCAAAAAAAAATCATTTAATAAACCCTAAAATGTCATATTAACCTAGAAAATTATTTTAATTCATAAAAAGTATCAACTTACATTTATTTGGGTATTTATTATATCAATTATTTTAATATTTCATTAATAAGGTAATTACTGCATCATCATTGTGTCATAAATAAATTAAATTATTTAATGTCTAAAAATTATAAATAAAATACCATTATTTATGAAATATTTTTATATTTCTAATTAATATTTATAGTTGAATTTATCTTATGTATAATCCTATATTAAAAATGGTTTAATTATTAAACTTTGATTTTAACACTTTTAACTCTTCTTTGAATTAAATAATAATAAATGTCCTAATCTAATAAAAGTGAACCTAAAGGATAATATTTTATTCATAATTTTGTTTTTAGTCGAATTACACTTATCCAATAGAATTAGGACATGTGTTAGGGTAATAATAATATCATTTTTACCCTTAATTACCCTATTTACTTTTAACCGTGGTAAATAAAAGTAAAAAATTACTGTTCACCAAAAATTATTTTCATCTTATTGAACCAAATTTTACTTACTGATATCAACTGTGTCTCTCGGATTTTTGAAATTCAACTCAGAGAAGTGGTAAAATTAAGTTTTATACAAATTGGCAAATGCTCCTAGGAGGTGGGTAAAAGACGGTAAAAAGTTTAATGAAATTTTTATATATCTAAAATTATTATAAACTGAATCCAATGAATTAAATTGAACTTATATAGGTATTATGTATCTATTTTGACCCAAAATAACTTTAAATAAAATAAATAATTATTTAAATAAAAATTCGGTTTTGAACAATAACTCAGTGTTTTTAACTATTCATCAAAAATTCGAAGTTTCCAGAAAAATACCAGAAATTCACCCTAAGATTATTTCGATATTCCGAAACCAAAAATGAAGTCCATTTTGAAATAAAAAATTGATAAAATTTCAAAAAAGTGGGTATTACTATTCATAACGGTTAGTCTGATTGGTTGTGGTATGTTTGAACTCGAAGTTGCGTACAACACAAGCCATTGTATTATTCAAACGGAAACGTACCATGGATGATTGTGGTGTTAAATTTCTCCTAAAAGTAATTACTTTATGAAATCTAAGTTATGGTGCCCAAAATCAAAACCATAAAACTGAAATTAGGGATTACCTAACAGTGTGACAAACCTGAAATTATAGATTACCTGAGAGGACGATGACGATCGTAGAAGGTGGACAGATTTAGTGCGGTGGTAGAGAGAAGCGGTAGTGCCTCTAGTAGGGGGTGAGACAATTGGGTAAGGTTAGGCAGCGTGAAGGGGGGTGACGATGGTGGGTGAGGTGAGGTTACATGAGGGAGAGGACGATGGCGAAGGGCGATAACCAAGGTGAGGGTGGGTGAGGGAGATGGAAGTGACAATGCAGCAAAAGCGACGTTGAGGTGTGGTTGTTCCAGAGATAGGGCAATGATGAAGAGGGAGGTCAGGATCGAGGAGGGTTAGGGTTTGGGAGGGGGAAATAGGTTTAGGTTTCTTAAGTGGAGTCAACGACCACCAAATACGGTCACTGATAGTCCCCTTTAGCGACCAACAATGGCGGTTTCCCATTCCAAGGGGTACCGTTGATGCATTTTCTAATAGTGACATATGAAATTCATGGCAAGCATATAGTAAGCATTCATGTGTTTGAGAATTGAGAATAAATTTGATCATAAATTGTTTTGAGCGATGTGATTATTGAAAAGGTAAGTTACAAGATGTATGAGTATAGATGCTTATTTTTAAAAGAATACAAGTGGAACTTTTTTTTGAACATTATGACTTTAAAAGAAGCATGATATTTTATGGGTAAGAGGATTGATAAATTTTGAACATGATATTTTGTTTTTTTGATTTGACTAAGGGTGCATTCGTGTGTTATTTTCTGATTGTTTTTCCCATGAATGAAATGGTATTATTATGGGGTATTCGATTCACATGGAAAACAATAACTTATTTTAAAAAAATTTAACTTAATTTTAATTAATTGATTTGACTATTTTTAGTGTTTTTAGTTTATTTTTATGGTTTCATAGTGTTTTAAGTTATTTTTTAAATTTTTAGTTAACTATATATTAAAATTAGTTATTTATTTATTATTATTATCTTATATTAATTGAATATATTTTATTATCATTTATTAGTTAATATTATATATTGTTATTAATATTAGTATTATTACTATACTATTATTATCATAAGTATTAATTATTGTTATTATGAATTTAAATTTAGATTAAATCTTATTATTATTAATTTTATTATATTATTTTATGTATAATTCTATTTGTATAATACACTTAATTATTTGTAACTTTAGATAGTTTCCTAGTTTATTTAATTATATGTATATATTTATTATCATATAATAATAATAATAATAATTTTACAATTTAGATAGATTTTTTTTTTAATTTTGAATTTTAAACTCGATTTTCATATGCAGGCGGGTTGCTCCTGATGATTCATGTTCGCCATCTCCTTCAGCTTTGCTAGGATCACTAGTGGAAATTACATCTTCATGGAAATGAAACCCATAATCATGAGATCTTTATCAAATAGAGAGAGGATGATCATAATAAACTAGCAATGGGACACCTTCTACACATCTCGTTCACAGCGAACCAAGTGCCACCCATTTACATGCACACCAACCGATGTTGTTGCACCTATCACAACCACCACCAGACTCGATTCACCATCATCCCCCACCTTCCCAACACCTAACACCAATCTTGACCAACCTTCTACTTGATTTCATGCAGGTGTGAACTCCTATCACCCAACACCGGTCACCCTCAACATTGCATTGTCGATTCATCTCATCCATCGAGCACTTGGCAACATTGGGGTGTGAACCCTAACACCAGCTCGAGCCACACCTGATTTTTTTAAATGGTTTTAAAATTTTTAAAAATCTAAAAAAGGGATATGTTTTTCAATATTTTAAGAAGTGGGTCCTGAGAGGCGTGAACCCCATTCACACCTCTTAATATATGTATTATTAATAATTTATTTATGCAATTAATAATATAATATTTATTATTAATATTAATTTCTATGAATATTATTTATAAATATTTTTGATTTTTTTTGTGATATAAAATATTACCAATGTATTAATAAGTAATATATTTATTAATAATCAATTGTATTATTTATTATTAATTAATATTATATTATTATGTTATTAATTAATTAATAGTATAACAATTCATATTTATAAGATTTTAATTATAAATCTGTGTTAATTTTTTTTTGATATAATTATTATTAATTCATTAATATATAAAATATTTATTAATTATCAATTGTATTATTTTTTATTAATTAATAATATATTATTATGTTATTAATATAATTAATAGCATTATAACTAATATTTATCGTATAATAATATAAATAAAATAATTTATATTTAGAAAAACATTTAATAGTTAATAATTATATTATTCTTAATATATTATGTTGTATTATTAGTTAATTACTTATATTAGAAATAATACAATATTTATTTTTAATATTAATACTATTTATATAATTAATAATAATAATAATAATAATATTTAATAATAAATTTAAGATGACTATTTATTATACATAATATCGGTAATAATACTTAGTATTAATATAAATAACAAATAATAATAATTTTTATTACTAATGTAGTTATTAATATTAATGTTTCTTAATTCAAAAATATTTTTTTTGAATTTATAATTATATCAATTTATTGATTCATGAAAAAATATATAATATATTAGTATATATTTAAATAATTTTTAAGTAATGATTTAAAAAACATATAACATGTATCAATCTAATCTACGTTGGTGTCCTGGATGCTTCTTCATGCCATAACTAGGTGTATATATAATGCATCCACACCATTTTTGTTTATGTTTATGCTTTGGCATACATAGCTCATGTGAATCATCTCTGGCACTTACCTCCACATCATCCTATGTGAAAAACAGTGGATCTATAGTCTCATCGCATGTACCTTGTCCTACCTCCAAATATAGTGGTTGTTGGATGAAACTCTCCTCAACATATGAAAAAGATGGATGTTGTGAAATAGATATATATGGATTAGAGACTAATAAAGAATGCATCATATAATGATAAAAATATATCTCTGTAACAAAATTTGTAACGACCCGCGTTTTGAGCCAAGGTAGAATTTCAAGGGAATTTGAATTTTGGTGTTTGGTGGATGGGCCGTTGTTTGAACCAAGCTTCAAAACACAATTCTAAGAGTTGTAATGCTTAAACGTGTAGTTTTTAGACTTAGTTAAAGGCCCAAGGGGTGCCTAAGGTGTATTGTTGAGTTTCGGGAGTGCCGAGCTTGGGAAAAATCAAGTTTGGGTGGACTGGTAATGACACATGGTTTTTCTGAAACCATGCGGCCCACCAGTGAAAACTGTGTCGCACCTGCATGTGAGCAGAAGTGATCTGCATGAGTTATGCATGGTTTTCCAAACCGTGTGCCTAGCTCACATGCTTTTTGCCACTTATAAAATGTGTGTGCACTGTTAAACGAACGATTGGTGCATAGTTAGGGAAAACTGTGCGGGACAACCGTGCAAGGTTAGAGTTCCTAAGTAGTGGAAGTCGCACAGTTGACACACGGTTTGGCCAACCGTGCACCCAAACTATGTGACCCAGTTTTGAGGGTGAAATTACATTTTTCCCTTAATGAGGTTAAATCCTATTTTCTTTCTTTATTCTTCTCCCTCTATCTATGTGAGGCTCTCCTCTTGGTGTTGTGGGTTCCTCCTTCCCAACCTAGGGATCATGATTTCACCTCCATCCGAAGTCAGATTCGAGCACCGTCAGTCTCTATGGATTCCTCTTGGAAATATATTAATTTATATTGATACTTTATCTATAGATACCCAATTTTTTCCTTGTAATACTTTGAAATATTTCTATATATATTTCCAGAGCTAGGTGATGAGACAACATTCAATTCTGAGGCCTGGTATACCTAGAATTAATTTATAAAATAGTAAATATATTTTATATTTTGCGCACATAATACCTCAAATAAAATGGGGTAAGAATTAAATGGTATCTCAGAACAAAAATCTGAGACCATGGCTGAGTCTAAAACGTGGCCTTTACCCAATGAATGATGTAAAATTAGTCTGTATGGGACGTTCAGACTCCTCGCACTTTGGTGGTACGTTAAGTGAATTAACTGATTATTAAACTAGTAGATGAATTCATTTCAGCACAATAGATAACTCTATAAGAGTTTTTCCAAGAAATTTTTTCCAGGGTTATCCACATAAACCCTGGGATAAATCCAAATCTCTTCCTCCCTTCATTGGTGAATTACATCGGACAACGACAAAACTCTATATCAAAGCACATCAGGACATAGTGAATGAAACGATACCTCTCAAATCATTGGTAGAAACGTTCTTCATTAGATATTGATCCATAATCAAGATATGAATTTTCATTTGGTGTTTTTACACCTTTGATTAAATGATTGAGATAATCCACCTTTGTTCTTGGATCTGCACTAGTTGTGGCCTTTTTATTCACCTACGTACTGGTTTTAATTGATTTATTCAATGTTTTATAATCTCAGTTTCACAATTATTGATCATTGGATATGAACACTTGGAAAATGATATTTAAATTTTAGTTTTTGGTGGTTTTGTCTCTCGTTTCTTATCATTCTTCACTGATTGGACCCCTTGGTTCTGGTTCGACATTATCAGGTAGTAATGATTCCTATCGGACCCTCGGATCTACAACAGATTGATGAATAAATCACAAATCGATGAAAAAATCATAGATTTTGAGTTTCTTCAAGTTGTAGATGTTTGTTTTTAGTGATTTGAAATCAAGAAAACAAGAACGGAAGTCTTAGGATTTGGTGTGGCCTTAAATCTACATTATTTTCCGCATCATTTATTAATGTTTTTAATCATTTAATTAACTAATTATGGTGTTTTTGTTATATAATTTGTTGGGACCACTTTGTGTATAAGTTTGTATTTTTTGTCAATAGTTGTCAATGAAAGATAAAAATGAAGGATATCAAGAATAACTCTAATGAAAAGGAGGAATGGTGAGTTACCATCCATCTAAGGATGATTGAATAAGAGAGTGTGGAAGGGTTTGGAATTCTGAGATGGCCATACATTTCACATTGTATCTAAATCAGACGATGCTTTTCTGATTTTTATTTCAAAAAAATCATAATTCAAGAGAACTTATGATTCAAGCCTTATAAAGTAAAGGGGAGTAAAAGTGATTCCATTCATATATAGTTTTTATTGGTTGGAAAGATGCTGGTGGATGATAAGGAAGCTATAGTACTTTCCATGGAAACTCTGATGATGCTAAATATGATATGTCAATGGATATATATCACGATAGTGGATTTTATGATGAAAGAAAAATATTTTTTGAAGAATAAAAATCACAGAAAAGAAACATGAAGGTTATGGCTGAATCATATATTGAAGGTGGTACTGTTCTCCAGTGTTTTCTAAATTTTTGGAGCTGAAAATCGAAAAATGGAGAAGCGTGTTTTTGGAAAAGGAAGGTGCACGAAATATTTTAAGTTTGCGCAAAAGATTTGTTTTTGTGTGAAATATTGAAGGTGTTTTTGTAACTTGTGTGCAAGACATGTTTTAGGATCAGAACGTCAAAGGGGGTTTTGCGCGCTCAGTGTGAAACTTATGCGCACCGATGAAAACGCATCGGGATCTTGCACACAAGGCATGATTCAAGGTCCAAACCTTGAAAAATGGAAAAGGAATGAAGTGAGAGAAATATTAGAGAAGTGAACGAAAGATGAGGTTGGCACGGAAGAGACTTATGCAACCAATGTGACGTCAAATGGGGTTTTCCGCAACGCGTCAGGATCTTGCGTGATACATCAGGGGTTTTCACATGGGGGTTAAAAAGGTCTATAAATAAGAGGTGACCCCATCACATTTGTTAAGCTTGAAACTTAGAGAAATACCGAGCTCTAAGGTGCAAAATAATTTTATGTAAAGGGGAGTGTGTGAAATAAATAGATTTGTGCACAAGAAGTAGAAGTTGCGTGAAAGAATACAGTTGTGCGCAAGATTGAAGTTGCGTGCAAGAGGTGTTTCGTAAAAAAAGTCAAATCTTGCGTGTGTGGAATAAAAGTTGTGAAAAAGACACATAAAATAGTGTGAGAAAAATTTGGGTGTCCCGTAGGCCTTTGACAGGTGCTTAGCACTCTCGAAGCGGCTTTGTGAAGAAGGAAGTTCCGTGAACTATTCGGTTCTATGAAGAGAAGTAGTATCGCACACACACAACTGGTCACTACTAGAAAAATAACCTATATCCACGGACCTATAGCCAAGGTTTAGTTGGTCTGTGGCTATATGTTAAGATATAGCCACGATTATTAGAAAAACGTGGTTTTAGAATAGATAAAGCCACGATAAAAAAGATCCCATGGCAATAGCGATTCCTACCTTGTCATGACTCATCTCCCTTGTCGCGAATCATCTACACTCATCTCCCTCGTCACGATTCATCTCCCACCCACAATACCATCCCTCATCACAACTCATCTCATCTCACACCCGAAATTACCTCCCTCGTCGCGACTCATCTCCCACCCTCGAAACCCTCCTCCCTCCTAGTCGAACGATCGATTCTCCCTCGACCGATCCTCGCTGGATTCTCCATTCAGTTCCTCCATCCCTCACACGATCCCTCCCATCCCCTTCATCGCCCGTACCTCTCCTCCAATACCTTCATCTGGATTTCCTCCTCCAATCGGTGTGTCAGCCGAACCGACACCTTCCACAAGTGGGATCTATATGAGTCGACCCCTACACTTTATGTGAAGATTGATGCAGTTACTTTTTCACGACAACTGCTTTCCAAAGTAATTCATACTATCTCCAGTGATCGTTCGGCCATACCTCTATAGTCGATGGTGATTTTCAAGGTTATCCCCCCTACTACGAATGTTTTAATTGCTAAAAATACATTTATTTCATATGCATAACTGTGTTCATGTTTTTCTGTATAGGTATTTCTTTTCCAGTGTTACTCACACTGCTATTCAATTCCTAGGGTTTGAATGGGTAAGTATGCTGAATTAAACCTTATTGTATTTTGTTTACACATAGGTCAATAATTCCCTTACTGTGTTGTGTATACATATTAAGGAGAAAAACCTTATTGCATTTTTTTTGTTTAGATTGGTTATTGATCATATTACTATATTTATACACTAAGCATATTTTTTTCCAACAACAACCACTTATGTTGGTGAATTACCCTATTTTCTAGTATTACTAATCATAGATATCAATACCTTTTTGTTGTAGTAGCTCATCATAACAAATATGTCTATGATATATTCTAATTTCAGACTCATTAAAGTGATTCATTATTCATTAATTAATCAATGTGAAACGTACTCAGTAATTCTGATTATCATGGGTCCAAATTTTTCTCTCATGAAAATGATCTAAAATTCATTTTATTTGCTTATTGTGAATGGTATTTATGGGAACATTCATTTAAGTCTTGGTGAACATATAATTTCACGCTCATTATCTTCTAAATTTCCTAGTCTCTTGATACTAAAGGATGCAATGAGTTCACCTTTAATTGCACCATTACCATCATATGGAAGAGGGAGAGAGCTTCCAAGATAGAGGTTCACAAGCTTTATCCATGCAAGCAAAGTTGAGGACATGATAATTACTGGTGAGTACAGAAAGAATCCCTGAACTTGAAATTGCCTTAAGATCAAATAATGCTAAGAAGTCATTTTATTCTCATCTTTGATCAGTATTTGAACAAGATATCTCCACTACACCATAAAGGAATATATCCACCCCAATGTATGATTATTTGGGGTGGGGTTTAGGGTAAATAAATATATTCAAGTATCACTTAACCCTACCCTTGAATTTTAGTCAATTGTTTGGTGGGTATCATCATCATCCCTTCTATATGGTGTGTTATTCACGAACAAGGGTACATCTTGTACGCTTAGTTAAGGCTATGTGATAGAGTGATTACAACACACCACTTATGATAAGTAGTTTAAAAAAATAAGCAGTGTTTGTTCTATTTCTAAAACTATTAATCACAAGAAATAAGTGTTGTAAACAATTTTATATTTTTTCTCAAATAGATCCTTAAATAAGCGACGCAAAATATTTTTCAGTAAGAAATCTGGAAATACTTATACAGAAGAATGTATCATAGGTGATAAGTGATGGAAGTGATTTTCAATAAGTTTTACCAAACTCAAATTAAATGGGATGTCATATATTTTATTTTAATACATGATGATTCATGAATAATGTGTTCTTTCCATATATTTCACCTCCCCCCTCTCCTCCCAAATTTAAGTTAATTACCTTTTTGAGTTTTAGGTGAGAATGGGACAATTGATGCGCAGGGAGATGATGTTTGGTGGAATATATGGAGGCTAAAAACATTGCAATTCACTAGACCTCATCTTATTGAATTCATGAATTCTCAGGACATCATCATTTAATATGTGAAATTTTGGAAATAAATGATGAAAATCATCCTGGGGATTCATATAGATTAAGAAAATTGAGGTAATATAAAGATCAAATAAATAAATTTGATCATCTATAGGAATAATGTTTTTCCATATCGTCCATATTAAAATAAATTTTGATGACAAGATGATGTTCTTTCTAAAATTGTTAAGCTAGCTAGGTGAAAGGAATTTTTCTAACTATAACTCTAAATAATTTAGAAATTTTATTCCTCCCAGGAACATGCAAGTCCTTGATACAATAAAGCTTAGATTTCCTCCAACTAATGTCTTGTCTTGAGATAGATTCATAATGATCGAAAATACCCTTGATGAAAGAAAGTGACCTCTCATCATATTCACAAAAAATGAGAATTTAAACAACATAAAACAAGTGTGTGGGTGCTCTTATATTTCTAGTGGCCTTAAATGGTGATAAATTCCCATAATCTATAGCTTTTAGGAGGCATTTTATATGTTAATACCTGATAATTACAAATAAAAAATTTGAGGGAGGATCCCCCTATCTCACCCATTGGGTATGACCGAAGTATCTTTTGTGAGATACACTAATAATGAAAGAGAGTCTTGATCTATAAATAAGGTCTTGAATAAGCTTAATAAATCTGGTTGAGAAGCCAAAACTATCAAGTACTTAAAAAGTGAAATCCTAGCTAAGAGTGTCAAAAGCTTTAGAGATGTCAATATTTAAATCAATATTTCTAGGCTTGGATCTCCTCTATAATATATTCACACATTCAGAGTTAGTATGTAAATAATCCTTCACTTCCATGTATAATCAAAAACTAATTTAGAGAAACAATGGAACTTACAATACCCCCAAACGTATAATAGTCACCTTATTGATGAGATTATGCAAATTATTTTTCATAGCGATAGGATTATACTCTCCAACATCAAGGGAATTTTCAACCTTTGTAATGATGGTTATTAATTGAGATTTGTTACCTAAAGGAAGAAATTCTAGTCTAAAAAATTCTTGAACAACCTGTACAAGTTCCAAATGAGTCACATCCCAAATTTGAATTAAGAAGTGATTAGAGAATATATCCAGTTCAGCTGCACTATCCTTATTATGAGATAAAAGTACCTATTTAATTTCATCCTTAATAGGTAAGTCAGTGAGAAAGTAATTCTTACTCAAGACTTGAAATATTAAATAGAGGTTCAAAGTGACTGAACAAGGCATTGGATATACTCCCCTAATTATTAAGAGTCTCTCTATTCACCTTAATGATGGTGAACTTTTTTATATTCCTTATTTTCTTATTCATGATGTGAAAAAATCGAGTGTTTCTATCACCCTATTTTAAGAATATTAAATGAATATACTTTATAAGAATCATCTTATGTGTAAGAATGAGCTCATTAATCTCAAATTTCAGTAGAAATTCCTTAGATGAGGGGGTATTAAGGTTATAATAACTGTTTTGACATTTCAAAATATCATCCAAAAACTACCTGATTTCCTCCTTCAATTTGGTGAATTTATCCTTGGTTCATACTTTGAGAGAATATTTAGTATCTTTAAGCTTTAACATGAGCCTTTGGAAAGCATTTCCTTCAAATCTCCTCATCCATTTCTATTGTAAAATTTCACTGAATTCCTTAAAATGGAGCCAAGAATTATTGAATTTAAAATGGATAGCATGTATAATTTAATTAGTGGATAAACACAATAGAAGTGGGTGGTGATCTAAGTAAATATTGTGAATATCTATACAGGATAAAATAGAATCCATATCAAGTCTATTAAGTGAAATAAAGGCCTTATCAATCCTACTAGACTGCCTTCTATTAACAGTGTATCTGGTCCAGGTGAACTCAGCTCCTTAAGAAGAAATTTCATAAAAGAGTTCATGATTAATTAATATTTGAAAGTCTATGGCTACGACATGAAAAAAATTATATACCTTTATTTCATCAAGACTAAGAATTGAATTAAATTCCCCTAACATTAACCAATTACAAGATGGAGGCACTATTGTAGAGAATACTTTTGGGAAGACTACTATTACTACTTTTTTATCGGATTGATTGTTCATTGTTGTCACCCCATTTTTTAAAATTATTTATTATGACTATGGATCCCATGAATTATTTATTTTTTCACCATTGGTGCTGCAACTTTTTTGGTGCTGGTTTGGTTCTATGCATACAACATTAGTGGCAAGCCATGCTATCATTTTTGGAAATCGTTGCTCAAGATGGTACAATTGATTGGAGTCTAACAATATAGAACTTTATTATTTTTTGGTTGCTCTAAATTCTGAAATATCTAGCCTGTATTATCTCCTTCTCCTTTTCTCTAGGTAAGTTTCTTTGATCATTAGTACATTCTAAGAAATTTATATATCACTTCTTGTTTTGTTTTTCAAAATTTTCTCATGTGGATCCCTCTCTGGTTCTTCTAATTTTGGAATCTGGATTCTATATTGATCTTGAGTCGGTTAGTAACACTTATTCCATATTCAATTATCGAAGAGTTAAATGAGTTTTTCATGTTATTTTGAAACCATAAGTTGGAAATCGTATCCATGTATCTTCTCACATATTACAACCACTCACTAGTTGAAAACTCATGTATCATTAGTGGCCTTTTCTAGGAGATCACATTTATTCTCTTCCTTGTCTAATTTTTATGCAAAGTTAGATGATTCTTCTTTTTCTGATGCATACATTTATCTCTTGAAAATTTCATTATCCAATTCCTTTCTTGGTATGGATGCCAATGATCATCCTAAAACATTGGGAAATATGAAATTGATTGGTTCCATATTTTCCAATGTAAGAACTAGCTTTCATAAAAAAATGATATATGTGATTTTACATGGAGAAGAAAACTTCTATTTCATTTGAGCATTGTTGTAGATAGATTCCTTGGAAGATGACAATGATGTTTCATCATTCATGCCAATGATCCAATTTTTTGAATGACTGGATGAGTTCTCGTGTCATCTATTTTCTTTACTTCTACACTTGGAACCAAACAGTGTTATGTAAGTGTTTATGCCTCTTTTTTTCCGTCCCTTTCTTCAATAATTCATGTATTATTCTAATACTTAGTTATAAATTGTCTAGTTATTAAGTAGTTTATGGTATTGCAGAAGTGAAGGGATACACTCATCATCGGTTTTAGGAATGTTCCTGATTGAGTATGGTCCCTATTATTTTTTCATGCTGCAAATCCTGCTTGGGAAGCTCTCCCAAAGTCTCTATAGTCAGGTATGTCCTGTAATTGTAGGTTGTTCAATGTAGTATCTTTAAGAATCCATTTTTATTCATTTTTTAAGATGATTTAATCTTTGGAAAATATGTATAATTACTTAAAGCACGTACTATGTGTCCTATTTTCTGTCAACTATAATTTATATTTTTCACACCATATTAAACATGATAATAGAGGCTGTTGTCCACCTTATTAAATCTATGTTTTCATCTATTAGTTTCTCTATTAAAGGATCACCTATTACTGGATTTGGTGGAAGAGGAATTTCCAATGCTTATGTCTTGATGAACAGGCTGGGTTTTTTGTTTCTTGTCGGTTTTTGAGCTCGAGGTGGAATGGAGTGGATTGGTTTTGCTGTGGCAGTAGGCAAGGGGCATGGGTCATGTCCGGGTGGGGGGATCTGTCTGGGGGGGGGGGGGGGTGTTCAGGGGGTGTGTAATGGGTGGGGGGGGGGTCTATCTAGGGGGGAGTGGTGGGGGGATTTTCATGGGGGAAGGGGTGCTGAAGGGGGGGTCCTGTCTGGGCGGGGGGGGGGATCTTTAGTGTTATGAGATTCCTTGTTTTCTCAAATGTTATGACATTAAAGGATTAGAGTTGAGATAATCATGACTTCTTTGTGTCCCTAATACTTTTAGTAATTCAGAATGTATGGATTATTATTTCTTTTCTTTCTCTCAAACACTCTTGATTACTTATATATTTGAGCTAACTTGTCACATTATGTTACCTTTTTGGTTTTAAGGAATCCTAGTGGGCATATTTATACTCAACCATGCACAGGAATTATTCCCACATGTGTTGTGATTGATTAGAAGATTCATGGGTTTTAAGATGTCTTAGATAGACATAGAGTTGAGGTGTCTTGTTTAGAGAAAATGCCTGGGGATGCTAGAAGATTCATTATGGAGCATGGGGATTTGTGATAGTAGTGGCCAACAATACAGATAAAGAGTGATCCAATAGTATGTGAATTGTGGAGGATCTTCTTAGTACTTCATGTTCTGTATAATTTTCATATATATGTCTTATTTTACTGGTATTTATATCATGGGATATATATTTGTTTCTAATGTATCTTGCATATATTACATACAGTTCAGTTGATTATATATATTATACTGGTATTTTGGATTTATCTTCTGTTTAGTTGATTATATATATTCTACTAGTATTTTGGATTTATCTTCTGTCTGGGGGGGGGGTGCAAGGGGGAAAGTGGGGTGAGGGAAAACTAGTAGGGGGGAGGGTGCAAGAGGCCAGGGGGGTCTGCAGGGTAGTGGGGAGGGGGGGGGGGGGGGGGTCTGCAGGGGTGAAAGGGGGGTCTGTCCAGGGGTGAAAGGGGGGTGGGGCAGTGGGGGGAGGAAAAACTAGCAGGGGGAGGGAAAACTTGCAGGGGGGAGGGTGCAAGAGGGAGGGGGGTGCAGGAGGGGGGGAACTTGTAGGGGGGAGGGAAAACTGGTAGGGGGAGGGTGCAAGAGGGTGGGGGGCGGGGGGGGGGGGGGTTTCAGGGCAGTGGGGAGGAGGGAAGGGGGGTGCAGGAGGGCAGTGGGGAGGAGGACAGGGGGGGAGGTTGTAGGAGGCCATGGGAGGGGTGTAAGGGGGGAGGGTGCATGGGGGGGGGGTCTACAGGGCAGTGGGGAGAGGTGCAAGGGGGGAGGGTGCATGATGGAAGGGGGGGTCTGTAGGGGGGGGCATGAGAGGGTGCAGGAGGGCATGGGAGGAGGGAAAACTGGCAGGGGGAGGGTGCAGGAGGGCAGGGGGGAGGGTATGAGGGGGGGGGGGGGGTCTGCAGGGCATAGGGGTGGGGTGCATGAGGGGGGGGGGGGGGTCTGCAGTGCAGTGGGGAGGGGTGCAAGGGGGGAGGGTCCAGGAGGGTGGGGTCTGCAAGGAATTGGGGAGGAGGGCAGGGGGGAGGGTGCGGGGGGGGGGGGGGGGGTCTGCAGGGCATAGGGGAAGGGGGAAGGGGGAGGGTGCAGGGGGGGGTCTGCAGGGTAGTGGGGAGGGGTGCAGGACGGGGAGGGTGCAGGAGGGGGGGGGTCTGTAGAGAAGGAGGCGGGGGAGGGAAAACTGGCAGGGGGGAGGGTGCATGAGGGCAGTGGGGGGGGGGGGGGGTCTGCAGGGCAGTGGGGAGGAGTGCGGGGGGTGGGGGGGGGTATGTAGGGCATAAGGGAGGGGTGCAAGGGGGGAAGTGCATGAGGGAGGGGGGGGGGGGTCTATAGGGGTGAAAGGGGGGTCTGTCCAGGGTGCAAGGGGGGTTTGTCCAGAGGTGAAAGGGGGGTCTACATGGGTGCAAGGGGGTCTGTACAGGGGTGAAAGGGGGTCTATCTAGGGGTGTAAAGGGGTTTGTTTAGGGGTTAAAGGGGGGGGGGGGGGGTCTGTCTAGGTTGCAAGGGGGGTCTGTCCAGGGGTGCAAGGGGGGTCTATCTAGGGGTGCAAGTGGGGTCTATCCAGGGTGCAAGGGGGGTCTATCCGGGGTGACAGGGAGTCTGTCCAGGGTGCAAGGGTGTGGTCTGTCCAGGGTGCAAGGGTGGGGTCTGTCCAGGGTGCAAAGGGGTCTTTCTAGGGGTGGAAGGGGGTCTGAAGGGGTGCAAGGGGGGTCTATCCAATGGTGGGGTGGGGCTAGTTTTTTTTTATGAAATGGGAATGGCTATAGCCATGGTTTCAAACCGTGGCTAAATCCCTATAGTCATGGTTCATTGAACCGTGGCTATAACCTATAGCCACGGTTTTTGTACATATAGCCACGGTTCCAAACCGTGGCTATAGCCTAAATTTCTAGTGGTGGGAGTTTAACACCCTCATTGTGCTTTGCGAAGATAATAAGAACAATATGTGCAAATAAACTCAGATATGAACTGAAAAAAGGAAGTATACCGATACACATAGGTGTTGGTATTAGGAATTAAAGTAATAGAAGAATGATAAGAATAGAGTGTTCCCAACTAAAGATTGTGAATTATTCAGGGAAATACAATTGTGATGATGCTTTGAGTATCCGTTTTGTGTGTTCAGTGCTATCAAGTGCATCAATCTAGGACTTTGTTGCAAGTAGTGCCTCATGCTGAACAGAGACAAAGACTTCAATTCAAATCTGTTGAAGAGACCTTCATGTCTATAAACTAAGTGGGACTTCACCCAAGGTTGTGAGCTAGGGGGAGTCAATGGGAGTGACCTGAGGGAAGCAGTGAGCAATACCTAAACCTTTGTAAAGGCAGTGAGCCTGTGATAGAGTGACTGTTCCCGAACCTTTATAATCCATAACTAGTAAAGATTAGTAGAATTTTGTACGACCAACAACCTGTCGACATATGCTCCTTAGACATAGCCCTTAGTGGTGAATAATGTAAAAAGTGTTGTGTTGTCCTTCTGTGTGTTTTAATTACTGCACATATCCATCATACAAGTTTAAACAAGTTCCTACCAATGTGGGAACAAGATCCAAAAAA
This sequence comes from Viscum album, assembly GCA_963277665.1. Lineage (NCBI taxonomy): Eukaryota > Viridiplantae > Streptophyta > Magnoliopsida > Santalales > Viscaceae > Viscum > Viscum album. Next base: position 1,653,790,061 of record OY728152.1, read on the forward strand.
TAAGAGAAAAAGTTGATACCCTAATTCACCCCCTCTCAGGGTTTTATAGGGTTCTTCATAATTACCCTTTAATAATTATTTATTTTAATTTATTAATTAATATTTTTTATAATAAATTTTGTATTTTAAGCCTCCAAAATCTTTATTTGTGGTTTACCTTGTTAATTCTCAAATTACTTTTTTAGGTTTTAATTTTTTTAAAAAAATATTAATTTTATCATGTCTTAATTAATTAAGAATTTATCTTTTTTTTTTAATTTTCTTAATCCTTAATTTAATTTAATTATTTAAATTTTTTATTTTTAATTTAAATTAATTTTACTTATAAATTTAAGTAATTAACCTTATTTCATTTATTAAATTAAATCTTTTCAATTTAATTTTTTAAATTAATTTAAAAATCCAGTATTAATTTAATCAATCACTCTGCTTTTTTATTAAATTTAGTTTTCCAATTTAAGATTACTTTTAACTTATAATTATTATATTTATAATCTAAATTTATTAATTAGCGAATCATTTTAATTTTTAATTTAGATTTAATTTATTTGATTTATTGAATTCAATTTTTTATTTTCATTATTTTAATTTTGTTGTTAATTAATTTTGTACATGAGATACCATCATAATTTTTTTACTTTTAAATTTTTTAACGGTCCATCCAATGGTGAGATGATTCATCGTCACCACCCTTCCCTACCTTCGGTGAGTCATTTATCCAACAGTGAGACATCTCACAATTAGCAGCATCCCACTGTTCCACTATTTACCTGACTCGCTAGTGCTTTCAGTCACCGACACCGTCAGATCCTTTGTCTCACCATCCTATAATGTTTCACAGTTAGTCTATATTTCATTAAACTATCTCATCATTCCATCGAGTTTTTTTCTACGTTTTTTGATTTTTTTTAAAACAACATAGGTTATTTTTTTTAAAAAAATATGCCACAAAGGCGGCATCAGCGATGTTGCCTTCCCTCCGCCACACCATCTTTGGTCCGGATCGATGACATGGAAAAAGCGGTGGGGGGATGCCGCCTTTCAACTCTGGGTAAGGTGAAAGGCGACACCACCGATGCCGTATTTGGTCTCATGCATAACTGAAAGGTGGAATCGATGATGCAGCCTTTGCCTCAGCTCCCTATAAAAGGGAACCCCCCTTCTCCTCACTTGATTTTCCCCTCATATCTCCTAAATCCACTCCTTCTCTCTCTAAAAAATCATTTTCCGTTTGGTTTTTTGTGAGTCATCATTTAGAGGAATTCTTATTTATTTAATTTAATGTTTTTTTATTTATTTAATTGAATTATTTTTATTTTTAAATATTTCATTTTTAAACAATTTAGTTAGTTCTAAATATTTTGTTTATTAAGTTTTGTAATTAGTGATATATAGTTTGAAATAATTATTGTTCATAGTATAGATTAAGTATAGATTAAGTATATATTAACTTAGGATTAACTTAGAAATAAGTATTGTAAAATTTTGGTAGTATAAAGATTATTTGGTTATCTAAGAAATTAAATCCCTGTCTGGATACAAACAAGTGGATGTGGCTCTGGCACAGATGTACCTAGGAGTGAAGACTCTGACAAGGAGTTTTTGGCTTGACCTGGGGTAACCTGGTACAAGAAAATGAGCCTTGCTGCACTCCTAGTTTGACACTCCCTGGGGATATTCTTAAGACGATTCATATTTTCTTTATAAACTAATAAAATATCTAAGAAAAAAAAATCAAATTAGTATATTTATCAATGATAAAATGATAATTATGATGTTATAGAATGAAATAAGGACAAAAACATTAATGAATGAAAGTTATTATTAGTAATTAAAGATGTTTAAGTGGTTTAATTAGTTATATATAGTTTATAAATAATAATAATTATTAGTAATGATTAATTATAGATTAATTAATGATAACTTAGGATTTAAAATGAATACATATGATTATTTAATTATAATTAACTAATGAATATAATATGATTAAGTATCAAAGAATAAATAATTAAAGAATAACTTAATAATGATTAAATGGTGATTAAAGAATGATTTATTAGTTAAAAAATGTACTAAAAAATCAGTTGATAAAATGAAAATTATGATTATATAAAATGAAATAGAGAAGAAAATGTTTTAAAATGTTAGTATTGTAAAGATTATATAGTTTATAAATAATAGTTATTCATAGAAATGATTAATTATATAATAATTAATAAATAACATTGTTAATATTTGGTCAACCATCATTATTAATATTTGTTACACCATCATAATTTTTATGAAAGAAAATTTTTGATGTAGAGAGTCATGTTTGCCTATGTGTACTGCTATGGGGAGGTTATTCAAACTGAGCAAGGAGATTCTTATAGTACAAAACCAATAATGGTGGTTAGTATAGCTGATCGTGTAACCATAAGTGACCTTCAAGAGATAATTCGCGGTTACTTAAATCTGGGATACGATCAAGAGATCAAGTCTATGAGCTATAGACATTTGCAATTCCCAGCAATACTGTGGCATCTAGTTTGTCCATTGGCTGCTGATTCGTAGTGGGTCCAAGCAATTAATTTATTTTCTCAATGGTCAGATGGTACCATGATGGAGTTATATGTTTATGTTTCTACTGTACAACAATAATTTCCAGTTTTAAGAAGATATAGAATTACAAGAGTGGTTGAAGATAGTCCACCCCATCAAATTGAGCCTATTATAAATGATGCAGAAGAGGAAAACCAAGATGATATCCTGGATATACATGTCAATCCGACTTGTGATGGGGAGTTTCGTAATGACATATCAAATGGTGACAATAATGATGATGAGGAGGGATCAACAGAAGTCAGGAAGGAGGTTTCGAGAAATGAATTAGTTGTACATAAACCTTGACCTACAATAAATCATCCACAACTCCTTGCATCTTGGTCAGAAGCAATGAAACGTGTGCCTGAATTCGACAATAACGTTCTCACACTGGAAACTGAGTTCCCTAGAGTTATACCAGATAGGTTTAGTGAGTTATACAAAACCTTATATGTTGGAAGGAATTTTCCAAGTAAATATGGATTAAAAATAATGAAAAAGATATTTCACATTGAGAGGAATTGAAACTATATAGTTCACGAATAATTCCATAGAAAATATTTCATATGGTGTGAGAATTATGGGGATGATTGCAGATTTCACTTGAGGGTGATTCTGGACATTACATTTAGAGGTTAGATAATCTCAAGGATTGAGGCAGCTCATACTTGCGTTCTGCTAAGCCTGAAACAAGATCATACCACATTGGATGCAGAATTTGTGTCATCTATTGTTATTTAGATGATTAGGATATGTCAAGATGTTCTAATATCCCTTGTTTAAAAGAGGATAGAAAAAAAATTGAGTTATAATATTTCCTATAATAAGTCATGGATGGTAAAATAGAAGGAAATTATGAAGGTCTATGGTGATTTTGATGACTCATATCAGGTGTTGTTGCAATTGTTAGCCATACTAAAGAATCATAACTAAGTTGTCTTCCATATTGATACAAATGAACATGTGTCTCATGATAACCAGCTTGATCCATCTCATGTTCAATTTCATCGGTTGTCCTGAGCATTCCTCTCATGTATCTCCACATTTCTTTTCAGCAAACAATTCATTCAGATTGATGGAACGTTTCTATACGGAAAATACAAGGGCGTATTGCTGATTGCAGAAATCCAAGATGAAAACTATTCACCTCTTCCGCTTTCCCTTTTCATTGTAGAGAAAGAAAACTATGAATCATGGAGTTGGTTTTTTTTGCATGTATCAACAACCATTTCACCAATATTCGGGGTGTTTTTTTATATCTGATCGCCATAGGGAAATTAATGAGGAAATCAATTCGGATCCTAATACATTGGGATACCCAAATTCACATCATCAGTTCTGCATTAGACACATTTCTAGAAATGTGCATAAAAAATTCCACAACGAACCGATGAAGAATTAAATCACGAGGCTTGGTACGCATTGTATTTGTTATTTTTTACTATTTCAACATAAAGATAAAATCAAATTATGTGAAATATCATCTATTTTTGGAAGCATATGAGTCGGATCAATGATGGTTTGAAGAAAATTTTGAACAAATCCGCATGTCTAATCAATAATTTTATGATTATATGATGCAGATTCCAAAAGAAAAATGGATGTTGACATATGACGGGGGGAATAGGTACGAAAACATGACCACAAACATTGTGGAGTGCATCAATAATGTCTTCAAAGGGATTCAAAAGCTACCTATAACCACCCTAGTTCAAAAGACATTATATCAATGCGTAAAGTACTTTGTTGATAGACAAAAACTAGCATCAGGTGGAATACAACAAGGGATAAGGTATAGAAGACACTTTTAACGAGAGATTGAAAAGAATATTGAAGAATATTTTGGTTATCCTGTCTGTCTTTTTTGATGAGAAGACTCTTGATTTGATGTTCAAGATCATTTAGATCCCACCACAAATCGCATCAGTGAAAAAATGGTGGTATTTCTGGAAATGAGGGAATGTCAATGTGGAAACTTTTAGGCCTTACGGTTTCAATGCACACAAACCATCACAACATGTGCCTCTATGAACATGGGAAGAATATGTTAATCAAGTGTACCAGATGGATACCATTGCTAACTGTTATGTTGCACCATGGACACCTTTTCGGGAGTATCGTTATTTTTCAATGCCTGAAGGCTATCCAATAGTGATACCTGACATCAATCAGTTGCATCCTCATGGTTGACCGAAGGCCAGTAGTATGCGTAATGAGATGGACTAGCCTCAAGAATAAGGGTAGAATTTGAGATACAACATATGTCATAAACAAGGTCATAACCGGAAACGATACCCTAACGTTGTTGGATTGAGTTCACACTCTCATCCAGAATTATGTATTGTCTTCATTGTGACATTATCAAATTATAAATTAAATGTTGTTATCTCTTTTTTTTCTCTCATTTTTCTAAACCCCAAAACCCAAAAGTAGAACAATTAACCCAAAAACATCTTTCCTAAACCTTAATATCAAAATTCTAAACCCTAAACCTTAAAACCTAAACCCTAACCCAAAATTCATAAACCTAAACCCTAAAACATTAAAAAAATCCAAAAACATAGACCCAAAACTCAATATCTAAAACCATAATCTCTAAATCCTAAAACCTAAAAGATGAATTGTATACCCAAAAACATCTTCCCTTTACCATGGTTTTTGATAACATTTTATGTATGATATTTTAATAAATTTTTATATAAAAAAATAATTGTATCATAATGATTAGCATAATTTATTCAATATAGATAATTAGATAAATTCCTAAAACATCATTAGTAATTCCCATGGTTTATATTAATCCAATCCATAATTATTTAATAAAAATATGCATGCTTTTAAGAATTAACTTTATCCTTATTCCTTAAATAAAATCTTATATTATAGAATTTATTTAATAAATCCAAAATTAGAACACTTAACCCATATTGTAAATTATATGTTGTTATCTCTTATTTTTTTTGTAGTTTTCTAAACCCCAAAACCCAAAAGCAAAGCACTGAACCTAAAAACATCTATCCTAAACCTTAATATCAAAATTCTAAACCATAAACCTTTAAATCTAAACCCTAACCCAAAATTCATAAACTTAAAACCTAAAACCTTGCAAAAAATCCAAAAACCAAGATATATTTCCTTAAAGAATGTATCAAGTAATAAAATTCTTACAAAGATATTTTCATTAATAAAATTCTTCCACAACATATTTCTTGGATAAAAATACACAAAAATATAAATCATTCCACTTAAAAATTATCAATAACATATTATTTACATTAGTGTCTTGGATTATTCTAAGATATATTCCCTTAAATCATGTATCAATGTTTTTACTTCAACAATTATCATATGTGGGAAAATTATTAAATGTTGTTTTTACCATTATCTATTTTTTATCTTCTTTCCTATTGTTATCTTTATTTCATTCAAAACCAAAAGACATGGAGAATTATATTTCTTTTGGTAAAAATAACTTCATAAAACAATGTGAATAAATATGGCATGTCTTGCATTCTACAAGTCATAACATTATGCTGACCATAACGTTATATTTACATTTTACACTTACGACTCATTTCATTTGTTTATATGAAGATGGATGATACCATACTAATCACTTAGTAGTGTACCCATATTTCCCAGGTCATGTTATAGGGTGGTGCAGATCAATCGATCAGGGTGCGTCGAGCGCACCATTTTCATCACAGAGAGACTCTACATGCCATTAGACCATACTTGCGTCATGCTGGATTCTATGGCCTTGATGTATCAGATTTAACATTTTTAGACCATCACCTACTTGCTGCCCTCTTTGAGAGGTGGATACCAGAGACACACACATTCCACCTTCCTGAGGGAGAGATGACCATCACCCTCTAGGATGTGACAGTTCTTCTCGGTCTTCCTATCAAAGGGAGACCCGTTATTGGACTCACTCATGCAGCTTGGCCAGACCTTATTCAACTCTTGTTAGGCATTGGCATTTTGTCTGACTGCAGGGCTACAGATGGAGCGTCCATATCTATGCCTTGGTTGGAGGCACATATTCTACATTTACACGATGATGATGATAAACAAACTATCATGCGTTATGCCTGTGCATATATATTATGGCTCATTGTCCGAACCATGTGTACTGATCACTCAGGGATTCATGTTCACATGATGTATCTATCCCTAATAGAGGATTTTGATAGGGCTGGGATGTATAGTTGAGGATCAGCCTGCTTGGCATACACGTACAGAGCATTATGCAGGCTATCCTGTAGAGACCATATAGGACTCGGGGGATGCGTCATCCTTATTTAGATGTGGACATGGGAGAGAATCCCTGTATTCTGCCCTGAGATTACTGGTACACCGATCGAGATGTAGGTACTGCATGATGCTCCATGTGGACACCGGTATGATCAGTCATTTCTATTGGTTTATGATGCTACAATGATTTATTGACTTTAATTTCTCATTATTTTTCACTATCGATGATGTATTTTATAGGTGGTGTCAGTGACACAATTTCGACGCAGTTTTGAGACAACATTTGGGCGTATATCGGCTCCAGTTGGACTATAACTTACTTGATCAGGTATGTATATACAATCTATCACTATCTAACATATTTAATAATATCATCAATTTTTGTTTTTAGTTAGGTTATTTTTTGACAAAGTCACATGTCATTTCAGATTTCATGGATTTCATACTAGAGAATTATGGAACAGTTTACAACATACTACACTGTTGGGTTTGAGGATTCTATGGTTGTAGTGCCCCTCATTCACTTCCATAATATTGAGTGGCAGCAGCCTGATAGAGTCATGCCCCCAGTTTTTCTGTACTCAGCCCATTCCATTACCATTGAGACAGACAAAACTAATTCATGGGATAAAGATGATAGGGAGGTAGGATGAGGACTATCCCCAAGTACATGTCATCTTTATCGAATGCTGGTATAGAAGTTCAGAGTTTCATATTTTGGGTGTTCCTACGAATCGATTCTTTCTTTTGGAGCAGGCTGAGTATGAGCCATGGTATAAACTGAAGTCTATACTGTATCTTACCCGACCCATCATAGAGATGAAGAGGATGATAAGTCAATAAATTTACATTAGTTTGTTTATTGAACTATTTTCCAATTCAATTTGAATCTCTTTACAAGGCAGTCACACAGAGAAGTTTTTTTGCATGAGTGATGAAGAGGAGGAGGGGGTCTTTAGCTGGGCAGTCGTGCAAGCTGTAGTGATGGAGGCAAGGGAATCATTTCATGCGCTTTCTGAGAGCATCTTCGAGCATTAATCCTAGAGAGAGGAGGTTCCTTCCCCAGAGGAACATCCTGTAGCTGGGGATGAGCCACGATCATGATGACGTAGGCAGCATTGTGCTATACATGAGGCCTCACCTGTTCCATAGGTAGAGATCAACCCTCTAGTATTTCAGGATCAGAAAATTCAAGATGTGCCTCAGGTGGCATGGGATCCGTCTTTCCTGATAGGATATCCACAATTCTCTCCATTTTGGGGTCAAGATCCATCACAACCTTGGGGTCCAGATCAATCACAATCTTGGGGTCTAGATCCATCACAACCTTGGGTTCTAGATCCATCGTAGTCTTGGGGTATATCTCCATCATAGGCTTGGTTCCCCACTGTGATGATGACAGGTTCTTCTAAAACCCTAGTGGAAGAAGGATCTAGAGGGTAGTACGAGATGCAGTCGACAACTCCTCCCACTAACACATAGATAGAGGATGCGCTAATCAATGTTCCAGTGCCAAAGGATCAGCCCTCTCTAGGTCATCAGACTCTACTACACACTCGACGCAGACATCCTATTCACAGATCACCATGTGGGACAAAATCTCCGCGCCATAGACACAAAAATTTATTGTACATATTCATTTACATGTTTTATGTCTACTGAAATGAAAATACTATTATTACTATTAGCTCTTCTTATATGTTTATCCAGTATTTCAGTTTTTATTTATATTTTAGGCACAATTTATATTTGAAAGCCTATAAAATATAAACTATAAGACCCATTTAAATAAAAATTAAAAATTCAACTACTTGTTATATGTTTAATAAATTTTTAAAATTTCATTCATATCAGTCTTATAGTTTATATTATTTAGGCTAGTAAATGCACGTACTTGAAACATTTTTAAGTTTCAAGTAGGTGGATTAGAAAGCTTATAAATTATTTTATTTTCTAGAAAATGCACGTACTTGAGTCGTAAGTTTAAAATATAAATATAACATTATGGTCAACATAATGTTATGACTTGTATAATTCAAGACATTCCATGTTTATTCACATTGTTTTATGAAGTTATTTTTACCAAAATAAATATAATTCTCTATGACTTTTGGTTTTGAATGAAATAAAGATAACAAGAGGAAAGAAGAGAAAAAAATAGATAATGGTAAAAACAACATTTAAGAATTTTCCCACATATGATAATTGTGGCAGTAAAAACATTGATACATTCTTTAAGGGAATATATCTTAGAAGAATCCAAGACACTAATGTAAAGAATATGTTATTTATACTTTTGAAGTGGAATGGTTGATATTATTATGTATTTTGATCCAAGAAATATGTTGTGAAATAATTTTAGTAATGAAAATATCTTTTTAAATTTTTTATTAATGATGTAGAGACATAGTTTTTTCCTTATAAATGTTGTGTTTTGGACTCAATTGTGGTCTCAGATTTCTGATATGATCTACCCTTTAAGAGTTATCCCATTTCATTTGAGGTATCATGTGCGTGCAATATAAAATAAATTCAATATTTTTATTAAATTAATTCTAGGAACATCGGGCTTCAGAATCACACATCGTCCTAATTACTAGATCTAGAAATATATATAGAAATACTTAAAATTATTATAAGGAAAAAACTAGGTCTCTACATCATTCCCTCCTTCAAGATTTTTGTCCCTAAAAAGAAAAACTAAGATAACAATTGAGTGGTACCCTCTAGTAGATATGGGCAGTGGATCCTCAACATCTTATGAGTGGTACCCTCTAGTAGAGCTAGGCAATGGGTCCTCAATGTCTACAAAGTGGTACCCTTCAATATATTTGGGTAGTGGGTCCTTAACGTCTTCTAAGTCACACCCTCTAGTAAAGATGGGTAGTGGGTCCTCAATGTCTTTAGAGTGATACCACCTATCATAATAGGGTGTGGTTTCTTGAATTTCGAGTGTTACCCTCTAGTAGAGCTGTGAAGTAGGTCCTCAACGTCTTCAGAGTGGTACCCCCTTGTTGTAATAGGGTACGGGTCCTCGACCATCAGAGTGGAACCCCCCATTGGCATAAGAGTTAGTCCTCTACTTTGATTTTGTATGTAACGACCCAATGTTTTCAATGGAAATTTCCCTTCTTTTAAATATGTCATAAAATAACATGAAAAAACAACATAATGAACTACTAAGTGCTAAGTATCCTTTAAACATAAGTTTCTCACTTCTGTGTTTGGAATTTCAAAAATCTGATATGCATGGTTGCAATCAGTAAGTTATTTGGAGGCCGGTAAGAAAAACTTAATTTTTGGTGAATAGTAACATAATCTTATGAATAGTAACATACTATTATGAATAGTGAAATACCATAATGAATATTAACCTTACCTATTATAGTCATAAAATAATATTCAAGTGAAATTATGATGTACATATATTTTAGAATAAGTAAATGAATTTTTTAAATTGGTTTTTAATAATAAATTATGATTTTAATTAAATATTAAATTAATCATATTTAGAAAATTATTTTTGAAAAATGGACTTCATTTTTGTATTCTACACGTCGAAAAATGGTTAGGGTGAATTTTTGGAATTTTTAGGAAATACTTGAATTTTTGATGAATAGTAGAATCTGATAATTCACAATAAATGCTAAATAATGGATTAATTGAGTCATTGATGATGATATACAGATGTAAGCCCATTTTTTTAGAAGTCACATCAATTTATTACTATTATTGGTCATGGAATACTTACCATTACTTGTCTTGTGAGGAAATAATAAACTAATGATTAAAAAATTATGAAAACCCTCCTCTCCTCCACTATAAAACCCCCCTCACTCCCTCTTCTCTTTGCTCCTCTTAAGCCTTGTTCCTTGACAATATTCTACCCAAATATCTCCCCAAGATCCTCCACCACGTCCAAAAGCACCTATCCTCTTCAAAATACCAAAACCTCTCCCCTGAAGATGTTCTCAAAAGAGGAAGTCTCAAGAGGTAAATTCCTCTTTCCAATTCCTTCTTTTCATTTAAGTTCTTTTCTTTTTGTTTCTTTCCTCACCTCCCTTCAACCAAACGGTATGAAAAATCTAGTAACATACATGTATTGGAATTTTTTTATTCTAATTTTATATTTCATTATCTTCTCTTCTTTCCCCACCTTTTATTTGAAATAAATGAAAGCACCGTTTGAGATGTGCTAATTTAGCACATTCAAGGACAACAGTTTATCAATTTCTATTATCATCATCAAATCTGGTCATGAAAACATTTTTGTTATGTTTGAAATAGAATATATATATGTAATATATCCTATTTTTATTCTGTAATCTTTTTTTACAAATTTTATTAAGTTATAAAGTAAAATATGTTCTTTGTAATCAAACCCACCAATTAACAAAAAACGGTTGTCACTTTGGTTTTATATAATAATTTTACTTCACTCTAAGTAACCAAATTAAATCTAAAACCATGTAATATCCTGTATTTTCACTAATATAATATAACTTAAATTCCAGAAAACCACTTTCATCTTACATGTTTATCCAAACGTGAATATAAGCGAACCGGTCCTTAAAACCAAGCAAACAAACGAGCCCGAACAATGAAATTGAACCTCATAACCAATAAAAACGATTATAAATGAACTTAAAATTATTATAATAAAACAATTAAATATAGAATATGTTCTGTAATTATTAATTAATAAACCTTATTTTTTTATTTAGGTCATTAATAACAAGTGGAGGACACCACCAGAATTAAGGTAAGGGATCCTCTTCTTTTCACTCTTAATCAAGATTATTCTCTATGCTATTCCTTTTTTGTGTAATACCAAGTGATTTGGTATATTTTTTCACCTAAAAACACTTTCATATTGTTTTATAAGTGATTAGAAACCCCTTATCTCTCTCATAAATACCTCTTAGTTACACCCGATACCATGCCGATAAACCATAATGGATTCTACCCGAACTTCCTTTATTCCTTCGGGTTGCTCTATCTTTCTTTTTACCAAAATGTAGTTGTCTTTTATTTTATGTAAAACTTTTAAATTATATTTATATTCTCCAAAATAATCTTCCAATATCCATCTCTCATTTTCTTTTGGGGATATACATTCTTTTAAGTGAATCCCTCATTGATACTTCCCAATAAGCACACTCGTTTTAAGGGAACTTCACGAATTTTTACCCAAATTTCAAGTGCACTATATCTTCTATTTTAATAAACCATTGTCTTTATAAAATCAATATTTTTATTATTAAAAACTTCTTGGTTCAATTTTGGTTTTATATAAAATAATGTCCTCTTTTCTATCTGAAAAGATCTATAGTATTTTCCTTAAAACCGCACAAAAATGTTTTAATGCCAATGTTTCTCAAATAATTTTTCTTATATGTTGTCACTTCTGTTTGACACCAATTACCATTTTATATGCCTATTTTACCTTATTAATGTCCATGTATGTTCTAATCCCTTCCTTTCATGGACACTTTCATGATACGACCATTGGTTATGATTTACGTCATGGTTGTGGTACCTAATTATTTCCATGGGCACTCTTACGTTTATGTATGGTTGATTATGTATGATTATTTGTGTGGAAAGATTATTTATGTGGAAATAATATTCATGAAAATTTTGAGATGGGTGCGCCTAGATAGCGCTCCAATGCATTGGATAAAGTTAAGTCTCATGCGATGCGATGTGAAATGGGATTGACGGTTAGCCTTGACCCATACTAAAATGAGAAACGAGATTGGTGATTAGCCTTGACCCATACTAAAGAAATTTTTTATGATTCTACAACATTTATATGATTCCATGTTTATATGATACCATGCTTATATGATATGACTTCATATGTTCCATGTTTTGTTTTCATTACGTCATGCCTCCTAACTCATGTGCTTAAGATGTATCCTTATGTTCATTCCCTTATTGGGATTTTTAGCTCATCCCTTTGTTCATGTGTTCAATAGGGTACCCTATACATATGTAAGGGCTCAAATGATGTTAGGATATTTTTTATGGATATTAAATAAAGAAATTTTTTTTAGCCCCATGTTTTATGTTTTATGTACCTAGTCTTCAAAGACACTGGACTTAATGATCCTTGGCTTGTACTCTGATGTATAATTATTCTTAGAATCATGTAATGTTTTATATAAAAGGATTCGGACACTATATTGTACCCCCTATATTGTGTAGAACAGTGAAAAGTCATGGTTAGACTTGTATGATTACTTTTGGGAAAATGCGTGAGATGCTGGGAATCATTGAAGAACTTTTGGAACAGTTGGTTACTCTTCTTCTTGGGCTGAGCTGTAAGATGGAGATCCCCTCACTTTATCATTTGGGTTTCTTTGACTGAGTATATATATATATATAATCTTCTTTTATATCCAATCCTTGGATTTGGTTACTCTCCTCTAGGAGGTATTCAGGATCTAGATGTGGATGAGTATAGCCTTTCACCTCCAGACTGATGGGTAGACCGAGCACACTATCCAGGTGCCGGAGGATATGCTAAGGGAGTGCATGTTAGAATTTAGCTAGATCTTGGAGGATCAACTTCTCTTGGTAGAGTTTTCATAAAACAACCACCACTTTACCATTAGCATGACACCTTTTGAGGCCCTATACGGGAGACCCTGCAGGTCACCTTTGTGCTGGAGAGAGATTGGCGAGTGATCACTTGTGGGCCTAAAGATGGTGCATGTAACAATAGATAAAGTCCAGGTCATCCATGATTGGATGAGGATGACCCATATTAGACATAAATATTACATAGATCTCCATAGTAGGTCCCTGGAGTTTGACCAGGGAGACCATTTTTTCCTGAGAGTCTCCCCACGATGAGAATTGTTGAGGTTCAGCTGAGGGGGAAAGCTGTCCCAGAGATTTATTAGACCATTAAAGATCATGGAGAGGGTTGGTGAGGTTACTTACTGCCTTACCCTACCCACACAGATGGAGCGCGTGCACACCATCTTCCATGTGTCATTGTTAAGTAGATACGTGCATGACCCCACGTAAGTCATCGACTGGGGAGAGATGGACATCGAGGATGGAGCCACTTTTGCAGAGAAGCCAGTAGAGATCGAGGTTTATCATGAGTGGACCCTATGTGGATATACCATCCCTTTGGTTCACATATTTTGGAAGCACGAGAATGTGCAAGAGAGTTCCTAGGAACAGGAGAGCCAAGTATGGGATTATTATCCTAAGTTGTTAGCTTAGGTTTTATATTCAGGGATGAAAATCTTGATGGGGGGAATGCTGTAGAGACCTAGTTTTTTTCCTTATAATAATTTGAAATATTTCTATATATATTTCTAGATCTAGTCATTGGGATGACGTGTGATTCCGAGGCCTAGTGTTCCTAAAATAATTTTATGAAAATATTGAATGTATTTTATATTTCACACACATGATACCTCAAATAAAATGGGATAACTCTTAAAGGGTATATTAGAACAGAAATCTGATACCATAATTGAGTCCAGAACACAACATTTACCCAAGGTGCAAAAAAAAAAAAGAGTTGGCACGGGGTGTTCAGACTCCTTACTCATTGGCTGTACATTAAGTGAATTAACTAATTATTAAATTAGTTACTTAATTTATTTCATCACAATGGATAAATCTATAATAGTTTCTCCAAGAATATTTCTCCAAGGTTATTTGTATAAGCCCTGGGAGAAATCTATAGATCTTCCTCCCTCCTCTATTGGCGAATAACATTGGACGATGATGAAACTTCAGATCAGAGCAGAACGAGACATAGAGAATGCAAAAAACCCTCTCAAATCATTAGTGGATGCATTATTCATTAGTGATCAATCCATAATCAAGTTAGGAATCATCATTTTTTGTTTTTACACCCTTGATTAAATGACCGAGTAGATCCACCTTTGTTCTTGGATTTGCGCCAGTTGTGGCCTCTTCATGAACCTACATACCAGATTTAATTGATTTATTCAATGTTTTCTAACCTCATTTTCATAGTTCTTAATAATTTTCCAATAATGATTGACTAATGATGTTTTTGTTTTTTTGGTTCTTTTCTCACTCATTATTTCGTGTTCTTAACCAATTGGACCCCTTAGTCCTGGTTTGACATTGTCAAGTGGTACCAAGCCTGATTATACCCCCATATATGCAACAGATCAACAAATAAAGCATAAATTGATGAAATAAGAATAAATATAAAGTTTTTTTTCGAGCTATAGATGTTTTTTTAGTGATTTTAAATCAAGAAAACAAGCACGAAAGGATCAGGTGCATGCAGTTCGTGCGATGAACACTTATAATACATCAGAGGCTGATTTCTAGTGAACGGTGAAAAAAACACTAGAATCAATCTATATCCACAAGTTTTGGGTAGTTTTGAGGTGATATATATATAGAAACTAGGTGAAATGGCCAGATCTACCATGCATATCACATATCTGACTTTCTGAAAAAATCCCGACTACACACTGTGTTCAACGATGAAAACACAGTATGTAGTCCTTTCGCAGTAGTGTCTAGTGTTTTGGAAATCTTAAGGATGATACGAAGTGTAATACCCCTCACAAACCATGTACCCCTTCCTAGTTGAAAAACCCATGTGAGGGATCACATAGGTGGGAAGCCATGTGGAAGTACATGGTTGTGTACTCGAGTACATGGACACAGAGTTCGGTACACAAACATGGCTACCATCACATGACCCAATCCTTGGGCAGCTTGGACACAATGTGCAGTCCACCTACACAGCATGTACTCCTACATAGTCAAGCGCCATGTTCTATCCCGGGACATGGATATACTATGGAGCGGGACTGGACACTGTGTGGGTCCCCTCAAAAGTCATATACCCCTAGTTGCTTTTTAAGGAAACTTCAACCCTCTGTATATCCTTTATTTGAACTCAGATTTTGGACAGTGGGTAACCTATCCTGAGTGTTTTTCCACATAAAATTTGATGGTACCCTCAGCTAAGGATTTTTAGATATGATGTGAAATATTCTAGTCATAACATCAGATAAGGAAATGCTTCACGATGATAGTGATCACGAAAGATCACCAGGGAAATTTCGAGTGGTACCCTCCAGTAGAGATGGGTAGTGGGTACTCAATATGAATTGAGTGGTAACCTCCAGTAGATTTGGGTAGTGGGTCCTTGACATCTTTTTGGTACCCTCTAGTAGATCTGGGCAGTGGGTCCTCAACGTATATCAAGTGGTACCCTCCAGTAGATTTGGGTAGTGGGTCCTCGACATCTTCCTAGTGGTACCCTCTAGTAGAGTTGGGCAGTGGGTCCTTGAAGTCTACTGAGTGGTACCCTCTAGTAGATATAGTTATTGGATCCTCGACATATTTCTAGTGGTACCCTCCAGTAGAGATAGGTAGTGGGTCCTCAACATATTTAGACTGGTACCCCCATATTGTACCAGAGCATAGGTTCTCGACATCAAAGTGGTAACCTCTAGTAGAGCTAGGCAGTGGGTCCTCGACATATTCAGAGTGGTACCCCCTATTTTAAAAGGCCATGGGTCCTCAACCATTAGAGTGGAACCCCCATTTTCATGGGCGTGGGTCCTCTACTTTGAGTTTTTACCCCCTCTACTGTGTGGTATAGTGATGAGTCATGGTTAGACTTATATATTTACTTTTAGGAAATGCATGTGATGCTGGGAATCATTTATAGATTTTTTTAATTGTTGTTTACTATTCTTATTGGGCTAATATGTGAGATAGATATCCCCTTACTATCTTGTTTGGGTTTATTTAACTAAGAACACACACACACACACATATATATATATTCTTATTTTATATCCACACTTTGGATTTGGTTAATCTCCTCCAGGAGGAATTCATGATCCATATGCAGATCAGTACAACCTTTCACCCCAAAACTGATGGGTATACCAAGTTAACTATCCAAGTGCTGAAGGACATGCTAAGGACATACATGTTAGACTTTAGTCAGAGTTGGGTGGATCAATTTCTATTGGTAGAGTTTGAGTACAACAAAAAACTACCACTCTACCATCATCATGATACCTTTTTAGGTCTTACATGAGAGACCCTATAGGTCACCCTTATATAGAAGAGAGATTAGTGAGTCATATTTTGGGAGCCCATAGATGGTGCAGGTGATGATGGAGAAAGTCTAGGTCATCTATGAGTGGATTAGAAAGGCCTAGAGAAGACCTAAATCTCACATAGATCATTTTCATAGGCCTTTGGAGATCGACCAGGGAGACCATGTTTTCCTGAGAGTCTCCCCACGATGAAGATTTTGGAGGTTCATATAGGGAGACAAGTTATCTTTGAGATTTTTTAGGACATTCGAGATTTTGTAGAGGGTTAGTGAGGTTTCTTACCGCCTTTCCCTACCCCTACAACTGGAGCGGGTGCATGATTTCTTCCATGTGTTACAAATGAGGAGATACGTGCATGACCCCATGCATTTCATCTATTTCAGCGAGCTAGACATCGAGGATAGAGATACTTTTTTGAACCACCCAGTGGTGATCGAGGACCGATAGGAGAAAACCTTTCATGGAAAGACCATCCCTTTGGTTCGTGTATTGTGGTGTCATGAGAGTGTGAAAGAGAGTTCTTGGGATTGGGAGAGCCAAGTATATGCTCAATACCCCAATTTTTTCTTAGTTTTTCTTTTTAGGAACAAAAATATTAAAGGAGGGAATTATGCAGACACCCGGTTTTTTCCTTATAAGAATTTGAAATATTTTTATATATATTTCTTGAGCTAGACACTGAGATAACACGCAATTCTGAGGCCTGGTGTGCCCAGAATTAATTTTACAAAAAAATTAAATATATTTTATATTACATTCCCATGATACCTCAAAGAAAATGGTATAACTCTTAAATGGTAGATCAGATCAAAAATCTGAGACCGCAGTTGAGTCTAGAATGTAGTGTTTACCCAAGACATGACATAAAATGAGTCGGTGTGGGGAATTCATACTCCTAGATCATTGGAATCATGTTAAATGAATTAAATAATTATTAAATTAGTTAATTAATTTATTTCAGTGAAACATATAACTATATAAGAGTTTCTCTAGGCATATTTCGCTAGGGTTAGCCACATAAACCCTGTAAGAAATCCAGAGCTCTTCCTCCCTTTTCCATTGGAGAATCACATTTAATGATGATGAAACTTTAGATCAGATAATATTGGGATAAAAAAAATGAAAAAACCCATCTCAAATCATTGGATGATGAATTATTCATCAGTGATCAATCCATAATAAATTTATATTTCATCATTTGGTGTTTTTATTCCCTTGATTAAATGATTGAGTAGATCCACCTTTGTTCTTGGATCTACGCTAGTTGTAGCCTTTTCATACACCTAAGTACTAGATTTAATTGATTTATTAAATTTTTTCTAACCCCAATTTCGGATTTCTTGACCATTTTACAATAAATCTTGGACAACAATGTTTGAAATTTGGTTTTGGGGCCTTTCTCCCTCATTGCTTTATGTTCTTTACCGATTAGACCCCTTAGTCCCGGTTCTACATTTTCAGGAGGTATCGAGCTCAATCAGACCCCCAGGTCCATAATAGATCTATGGAAAAATTATGGATCAATGAAAAAATTATAGATCTAGATTTTTTGTGAGTTTTATATGTTTGTTTTGGTGATTTGAAATCAAGAAAACAAGAACAAAAGGCTTGAGTGCATTCAGTTCGTGCGATAAAAACAAATAATCTATCGGAGGATAATTTCTAGTGAACAACATCCAGAAATTCTAGATCAATTCTAGATCCACAAGTTTCAGGCAGTTTTGAGGTGATATCTGTGACAAAACAGAGAAAAATGGCTAGATTTACCTTGCAGATCACATATCTGACTTTCTGAAAAAATCCTGACTACATACCCTATTCAAGGATGAGCACATGACGTATATCCCTTCTACGAAAGTAGATAGGGTTTTGGAAATATTAAGGAAGATATATAATGTAATCCCCCTCACATTCTATGTACCCATTTCCAGTTGAACAACTCATGTGAAGAATCACATGGAAGGGAATTCATGTGGAAGTACACGACCAAGTACATGGCTGTGTACTCAAGTACATGGACAAGGGTTCCAGTACATGGATACGACCAGTAGCACACGACCTAGTCCCCAGGTAGATTTTTCATACTGTGTAGTCCACCTACACAATGTGTACTCCTACATGTCCAGGATCAATGTGTTTTCCAGGGACATGGCCAGACTGTGGAGTAGGACCACACACCGTGTGGGTCCCCTCAAACGCTGTGTACCTCTAGTCCCTTTTTGGGGAAACTTAAACCATTAATATCTCCTTAATTTGAACTTGGATTTTGGATAGTTATTTTCCTATTCATATTGCTTTTTCATGTAGAACATGATAGTTCCCTCAGTTGTGGATTTTGCGATACGATGTAAAATGTTATAGGGACGAAACCTGATAAGGAAACGCCTAACCACAATTGTGAGCACATAGGATCACTAGGGAAATTATGAGTGGTACCCTCCAGTAGAGCTGGGCATTGAGTCCTTGATATCTACCAAGTGGTACCCTCTCGTAGATATAGGCAGCAGGTCCTTGACATCTTCTGAGTGGTACCCTCTAGTAGAGTTGTGTAGTGGGTCCTTGATGTCTACCAAGTGGTACCATCCAATAGATATAGGCAGTGGATCCTTGATGTCTTCTGATTGGTACCATACAGTAGAGATGGGAATTGGGTCCTCAACATCTTTAGAGTGGTACCTACCCCATCATACCAGGACATGGATCCTATACATCCAAGTGGTACTCTCCAGTAGAGTTGGGCAGTGGGTCCTCAATGCCTTCAGAGTGGTACCCCCTTTTGTAATAGGTCATAGGCCCACAACCATTAGAGTGGAGCCCCCCATTGGCATGGGAATGTGACCTATACTTTGAGTTTATACCCCCTCTACTATGTGTCATAATTATTAGGTGTGGTTAGACTTTAACAATTACTTTT
The DNA here is from genome assembly GCA_963277665.1 of Viscum album. Taxonomy (NCBI): domain Eukaryota; kingdom Viridiplantae; phylum Streptophyta; class Magnoliopsida; order Santalales; family Viscaceae; genus Viscum; species Viscum album. The sequence goes on from OY728152.1 coordinate 1,653,809,912, forward strand.
GGGAAAGCATGTGAGATGTTGGGCATCATTGACAGACTTTTGGAACTGTTGGTTACCCTTCTTCTTAGGATGATCTATGAGATGGAGATTCCCTAACTATATCATTTTGGTTTATTTGACTAAGAATGTATATATATATATAATTATTCTATATCCAAACTTTGGATTTTTTTACTCTCCTTCCAAGAGAGGTGAAGATACGTGGGGTATGCCATGTGCTTTCTGTATTTAGCTTATCATGGTTGGATGATTATACTATCCTATTATAGGTGGAGAAGACTCAATGGGTAGTTTATCTACTCACCATGTTTAACCCCATGTGCTTGGATGTGATTAATTTCACTCTTGGTTGGTTTGAACTATTCTATTTCACTATACCTTGTTCTATCTACTATCTTTATCTTTCTATTGTATCTCTTACTGCTCCCCCTTTAACTTTTAGGGTGTCCTACTGGGTATGTATATACTCACCCTTATATGTAATCCTCCCACATGTTTCGTGTCTTATGTAGATGATATATAGGTCAACTGTGACTACAAAGGAGATTAGGGATATTGGGTTCTTGAACCATGTATGATAGTTATAGATTGGGATTCAGGAGTTGGGCTCTCTCAGCTATTTACTTTTCTAGTTTTCGGTGAGGTTGGATCATATTTCTAGGTGGGAGTGTATTTTTCCCATTTACTTTTCATTTTACACTACTGTACTTTTTTACTTTCTATAGGTTCATGCATGCTTATTTTACTTTATACCAGTGTTTCATATTCTAATCTTTTCCAATAAACTTTTACATCGAGTTGGCTGTGTGTGTGCATACTGGTACTTAGGTAAATGCCTCCCCAAGGTTAGTTATGCCTTTGGTGCTTTTCACCACCCCCTAGACTATGGAGGTGGGCTTAGGGTAGTTAAAGCTCGATCCTCGGCTTGGTATGGGTCATGAAATTCTCTATTTAATTTCATTTTGACCAAGTTATCATGTTGTGAGATCTTTTACACTTTTTTCAAGTTGGATCTCTATTTATTCTATTCATTCCAAATTAGAACAAATAAAATATTGATATTGGATGAGTAGAGCCTCCTAAGAATGAGTTAGGTGGTTTAGATATCATTCCTTTAGTTTCTATTGAATTGTAAATGTTGCAGTTGTGCCTCACACATGCCTTTTTTCAAGAATCTCCCTAAAAGTGTTTTCTTCAATTTAAATTTTCATACACACCTTGTTATACACCTATTTATCATTGTTTAGTAGTTTTAGGATGTGGAAATTGATCACGAACGCACCTTGGGTGTTCCAGTTTGTTTTTACTCTTTTATATTTAATTGTTTAAAATCATGAAATGCCTTATAAGCATTCAACTTGGATTATAAAAGGATTTCCCCCCTTTTAGGTAATTTACTAATTAATTATAGAACCTTATGAGTTCCTTGTTGAACCATGTAGTTTATTATTCCATGTTGATAGCCTTCTAAAGTGATTATTTTTATAAACTGAGATATACCACTTAAAAGTGATGTAATGTTGAGTTAAAGGAATTTTTTGTTAGCAATGCCATGTTTTTATAATAAAACCCCTCAGATGAGGTGCGTTGTCTTCTAAACTAAAAATCAGTGATTAGTGTTTTGTATTTTCTCAGTTTATTGTATTAATGTTTTTCTTTTTCCATTATGTCAGTATTTGATATGTGTGGAAGACTTAGTATATGGAATTCCTTATGACTAATATTTTCAAATACCAGCCACCTTCTAAGTGGGTTGACATGACTTGAATATTGAAATCCTTTCCTTGATAAATGAAATAGCCTATTCAAATTGAATTGTTTAAATTAAATTAAATTGAATTGGGAGGTATGAACACACCACTTTCTATATTTAAATAAGCATGGATTATGTGAATTGTATTAAATGGTTTTATTGAAATGAATTATAAAGGGTGGAAATGACACAACAATCAAGGCATTCTTATGTCCATGCTTTAATTGAACTGTGATGCCTTGGTTATATATATGAGCTTGATAAATATAAATCATGAGAGGTAATGACTCATGGTCATTATTAGAAATATGATTATGCATTAATATAGGCTATGGAATGATGGTAAGGGTTCTATTGAGAATGGCAGTATCATGCTCCCTTACATCAAGTGTTGATCATGACATCTCATACCATTGATACTATTTGGATAATGGGAATGATTCACAATGTCCCTTATTTTGAGTGTTGAAATGATGACACACTCACAATCTCGAGTGACGATCATGATGTCTCCAACTCATTATGATATGTAGGGCTTGTATCCTCTTTTGGAGCTTATAGAATCATTATACTGGTTATGAATATCTAAGTTACAACCTGATCTAGCCATCAACTAGTATTCTAGGTATATGAACACTTATTTCTACATGTACTTGGTTTATATTGGTGGATGAAATATATATAACTATACATTATATATTATATTATATATATATAGTGATTGATCAGATTTCCATTCTAGCCATGAGATGAAGTAGGTAGAGTCAGCCAGGTGTTCTGTTGGAACCTAAGTCGATTGGTATTTATTTATTCAGCTTTGTTTATCATTCATTATCACCTAAAAACTAATTTACTTATTATTCAAGGACTGGATTTAGTTTTATACACCATGGGTGGTGGCATACTGAGATTTTATCTCACACCCTACTCGGACTGCCACTGCATTGGGGTACCCGAGCAGATTTCTTATTCACAGGATCATGGATTTCTGATTTCACTTTTATGCTTGTACCCAGGAGTTAGGAGAAAGGGACTGAGATGGAGCTCAGGATTCTCATAGAGAATGCCTTCAAGGATTTTATTTATTTTCTTTATTCATGTACTAATTTGTATTATATTTCTTAATGTGTGACTACTATTTTAGTTTACGTATACTCATACGGACATGCATTCTTTGTTGTACATTAGCATTGGACATTTTGTTTCAGTTATTATTATTCTTCTACTACTCTATTTTTCTTTCATTACTACTTCTATTTTTTCCTATTATTTATTATTATGATATACTATTATGATACTCTGATCATGAGGGTATAGTCTCCCACTATCACTTCCATAGATCCTAACTACTAGTTAGAATCCTCTATCATACGGGGAGGTATGCTTGAGGCCATGTGGAAACCGAACCGACTACATGTTTTATGGTCACCCAGGTCGGGATGTTATAAAGTGGCATTAGATCTTTATTTTTCTTTTATCTTACTATTTGGGGTAGGTAGATAGGAGACCAAGAATGTGTCAGCGCTTAGTAAATAGCCATTCCTAGGAGTGATCAACCCACACATGGGGAAAAGTCCAAGTGTCTAGGGTTGGGATTACTATTCATGCTGTTTGCTATTATAATTGATTATAATTTCACCTTGAGTGACTGATTCACTTTCCACTAATTATTGATTAATGAGATTTATTGTATTTTACCCTTGGTCTAGTATGTAAAGTAAGTAGCATTACATGCATCATTATAGGCACATAGAAATTCACATGTTATTCATATTACATGCCATGTAGTTACATCTGTAGGCTACCTGCTAATTGTGATGATGATCCTTGTGTGTTTATTATCCTGGATTTTCTATACCATGTTAGGTAATTTAGTGATATGCTTAGTTTTTTACCCATTTAAGTAATTCTATAGCATGCTTGTTTATATAACATGCTTAGGTGATTATATTATATACTGCCTGATTATTTAGCATGTATTGCCTATGTATCATGATTTTGTGCTTATTAGCATGTTTCTCTATGTTTAATACTTATGATAATATGAATAGTTTTGTTTTTGATATGTAATTGGTTTCATGGGATAAAATTATTGGTTGTGATTAAACATAAGCCATTTTTTAGTTGTAAGGTGTACGAATGCCTTATAATTGAGGAGAGGTAACCTGTGTATTTGAACTATCTTTTGAGATTTATATATATATATATATATACTCAGAGACTATTGTTAAAATTTAAAATCTGTTCAAGTTTAAATGTGAAAGTTAATTGGATTTGATTAAGTGGGATTAAGCCTTCGGTCTATAAAGTGTATGTGATCTTTATAAATTGGAGATGAAAAAACATATAATCAAACCATCTTATATGAACATGATATATTTTGAAATGGTTAAAAATGTAAAATATGTTTAATTTTTGATCTGAGATGAATTTTTTATTTATGTAACTATGAAGTGACTCGATATAACAACCTTGACCTTTATTACATGCTTAAACATAATTTATTACATAAAACTATTCACTTGATACAAAATATAAGATCAAGAGTTCCAGTGTCTTTGGGGATTAGGAACATTACATAATAACTTAGAACATGAAATACACATCTTTATTAAGAAAATATTTTACATGACCACACACATTCCTTCGTACTTAGCATTGCATGGGATAACCTGAGGACATGAATAAGAAAAGGGTGAGCTATAAAGCCCAGTAAGGGAGCAAAAAAGGCATAACATGAAGAATAAATTACATTTTAGGCAATAAGCATATTAATGGAGGATAATATAAACATGAACATAAAGGTATGATATAGCATGATTATCATAACATGGAAATGCGACAACAACATTTAACATGATATTAGCATGAGCCAAAGCCTATTGAACATGGAGCACGAGTAAAACCTCATTGCACTTGAATTAGCATGAGTAAACCCTAATTGAACTTGATGCATCATGATACTAATCTTTACCCAATTCATTGGAGTGATATCAGGTCACACCCTTCTTAATCATTTCATTTCATGCATAAGTGTGCCACAAAGAATATACAACATGGATTCATTAAACATAATCATTTATTACATGATAAAGGAAAGTAGAATTCATACATGAAACTCTATAATAAATAAGTAAATGTGCATAAAGGTGAATACCCTTGATAAAGAAATGGTCATGGTATTCACTACACAATGACTTTTACTTGGAGAATCGCAATGCAATTTCGGCAGCATAACGACGTGACATAATAATTCATAAAAATGGTTGATGAGAGAGAAAGTGGTATCTCATAATATTTACATGAAATAGAAAGTAAGGGGGTTATATAGATACATGTCCCAATATAACACCCCAATATTCCATAGTATGTTTCCCTTTGAATAATGCAATAGCTTGCATTGTACGCAACTTTGAGATTCTAACACACCGCGACCAATCAAACTAGCCGTTATGAATAGTAATACCCATTTTTTGAAATTTCATAAATTTTATTTTTTTAAAATGGACTTCATTTTTTAATTCATAATATCAAAATTAGCTTAGGGTGAATATTTGGTATTTTTTTAAAAACTTTCAATTTTTGATGAATAGTGAAAAACACTGTGTTATTGGTTTAAACCAAATTTTTTATTTAAATAATTTTTTATTTTATTTAAATTTATTTTAGGTAAAAATAGATACATAATACCTATATAAGTTCAATTTAATTAATTAGAGTCATTTTATAATAAGTTTATATATATATAAATTTTATTGAACTTTTTACCGTCTTTTACCCACCTCCTAAGAGTATTTTCAAATTTGCATAAAACTTAATTTTAACACTTTTGTAAGTTTAATTTCAAAAATATGAGAGAAATGGTTGATATTACTAAGTAAAATGTGGTTCAATAAGATGAAAATAATTTTTTTGTGAATAGTAATTTTTGACATTTATTTACCACGACTAAAAGTAAATAGGGTAATTAAGGGTAAAAATGATATCATAATTACCCTAACACATGTCCTAATTCTATTGGATAAGTGTAATTCGACCAAAAAAAATCTTAGTAATAAAATATGATCCTCTTTGGTTCACCTGGATTAGATTAGGACATTTATTGTTATTTTATTTAAAGAAGAGTTAAAAGAGTTAAATTCAAAGTTTAATAACTAAAACATTTTTAATATAAAGTTATAAATAAGATAAATTCGAATATAAATATTAAATAGAAATATAAAAATATTTTCTACATAATTGTATTTTATTTATAATTTTTATACATTAAATGATTTAATTTATTTATGACACAATGATGATGCAGTAATTACCTTATTAATGAACGATTAAAATAATTGATATTATAAATATCCAAATAAATGTAATTTGAGACTTTTTATGAATTAAACTAATTTTCTAGGTTAATATGACATGTTAGGGATAATGAAATAATTTTTTTCGAAGTAATCATGTTGTTATGATTTTACCAAAAACCAAATACTAAATAGTGTCAAAATTAACATAATTGAGTTTTTAAAACAAATACTATATTATTAATTGATATAACATTCCTAAAAATATAAGGTTCGGCCAAAGGACTTATATGAGGTTATATATATTAATAATGAACCACATGGGGTTTTTTTTGGCTTGTTATAGTAAGTTTATTAACCATATAATATAAAAATACAAAGATACATGGTAAATGTCAAACTATTTAATTAGGAGTTAAATCTAAAAGACAAGGTTAATATGGTAACCTAAACCTGTATAAAACCTATTGGTTGAGAGTTTTAGACCCATACCCACCTTATCCTCAAAATAATTCATTTTGGAGCCATTATAAACTGAAAATTATTTTATTATAAAATAATATTTCAAGATTTTTCTATAGTGACCCTCACCTCTCTTACAAAAGGGTACTTCCTCTTATCATAATTTCACACATCCAAAGCCATTTGGATCGGAAAAAACCTAACCAAATATCCTCCCAACTTTACTCCATTAGTTTTAAAGTCCTTACTTTTGTCAGAAAGCCAACCTAAGGATCCCTTTTGATCAAATCAAAAGGAAGAACCCGAAGAAGAGGTAAATATTTCATCACCTCTTTCAAGTTATTTTCTCCTTCCACTTCATCTTTATTTGTTGTTTCCATAATAAAATAATAAATAAAATATCTTATATATACTATTATATTATTATAAATATGGTACAACCATATTATTTATTCTATCCATCCTATAAACGACAAAGTCACCATACATGCGTACGTACGACTTACCATCTCCACGTCGTGGTGTAGTTTGTTATTCAAACACTTAATTATTTTGGATGGGTATAATAATGAATATAAATGATGTAAATAATAAATATAACATGTTAATTAATCTTTATATATTATATAACATCCAATTACATATGATTTTACCATCAATATAATGATATTATCACTCGTGTGTACATACAGATTACCGTGTCCACAAACACGATATGATTCATTCCCCATCATAATCATTCAAGAATAATTTTCATTTTATGATTAAAAATTTTTTTTATGAACATAATATCATTCTGTATATGAATCAAATACATAATATCCATAATAAACATGTCTTACTCAACCAACCATATAAAGGAAAACAAATCATTTAACACCCGAAATGATGATACTACTAAAATATTATTAACAAAACAATATTAGAGGATCATATATGATATAATATTTATGTATATGGTTATTTTATAATTTAATAACAATGTTTTAACTATTATATAGGATTTTAACATACCATAAACTAAGGAAAAGTACAAGGTAAGGGTTAATTTTACAATCTCTTTATTATCCGTGGTTGTTTTTATGTAAGTATCTACTGGGACCTATTTATCATCCACATCCATGTTTTCTTAAAAATGTATTTCAAAACATTTTTACTATTTATGAAACAATGGGTTAAAGTCATTTATACCCTTATTTGAACTTATATGTTTTGAAAGGAATCTTTCTATTGTTTTCTAAACAAGGTACTTTATAACCTTTTCGACAAAATTAAGGTAAGAATGTTTTCTAACTTATATGGTGGGTGAATCTATTTTATTCCATTATAACATCGTCAAAGCTTCCCTTACAAGATTATAAGAATATTTTAAAAATAAATGTTTTATTTTATAATTACATTACTTCTAAATTATTTCAAAATAGAAAGAGATATTTCTATCAAAAAGTTTTGATTTCATCTATGTCAACATTATTTGATGGATTTTAAACCCATTTGAAGTTGATTTATTTATGATACAAATATTCCATATTGTATTGAAGGTTTTGTGATATATTTGACCATGTATGTGTTATTTTTATACCATTCATGGTTTATGGATAAAGTATTGAAATTTTGTATGCTAGTTTTAATATGGATGTTTATGTTATGTTTAAACCTTTTCATATGAGGAATGCATTGGACTTAGTAAGTGACAGGTGGAGACTGCTATAGATCCTAGATGAATCGTTAGGTCTAATGAGACAAACTAGTGTCTTGGAAGAAGGCCTTGACAAAATATTATTTGTTGTCTTGGCACAAGGCCTTGACTATGTGGTTATGAAGTCTTACATTATGTATTCCATCATTATGAAATTGGATATTGATATTGCATGTGATTATTAAACTATTAGAATATCTATGTGAATAATTAAATGGAATTATTTTATTTTTCCTTTTCCATATTATTATGAAGTTTAAGTTTAAAAGGATTTTGTTTTAGTCTTATACATTGCCTTAAATGTTCATGCTTATTTATGAAAGTTTCTGCTATATTGTTATCCTTACTGAGAATCTGAGCTCACCCATTTCTATGTTTTATTTTTCCCAGGATGTGAAGAAGTATTTTATGGTTGACCTACAGGGATGGGATAAGGATATAAGTGTTTTCAGAAGGGGACAAAATGTTTTTGATGTTTTTATTTCATGATGTAATGTAAAACTTATGAATGTATCTAGTACTTCCAAGGCTACTAAACTGATCAGTCTTCTGGGTAACGAGGTTTGGGGCATTACACCCAACATATTTAATGTAATTTAGATGCATAATATAAATAATTACTTGAATTAAAATGAGAAGAGAGAAATTCCTTACGGAATTTCGGCATGGTAATAGGTGTATGTGGGAGGAATTAATGAGAGATAAAGGGGTCTATCATCATTCAAACATAATAAGGGAAGTATGGGGGAGGTGAGAAATCATACCCCAACATTTTTAATTTTAAAAAAATGGTATAACAACATAATGAAATTTGGACAAAAATGAGAAAAGATGAAATCCCTTACTTGGAAGTGTGATTCCAAAGGCTTGGGAGAGGCTTGATAAAGGCTTCTAAGGATCCTGGGGTACCTTGGGAGGATTCTAGAGAGAGGAGGTAAGAGTTTTGTAGAGCTCCAAAGTCTTTGAGTGAATAGTAAGTGGGAGCTTGGATGAGTTTATATAGGAAAAGAGAGGGAATTCTTTATTATTTAGGTTTTGGGCACCACACATTAAACCAATCAAAACCACAAACCATCATATGGTTTTTTCCCATGGTTTTTTCCATATTGGAGTATAAAAAATTATTTTACAAGGAAAATGGCCGAACTTATTAAAATATTAGGCTTGCTTATGTGTAGGTGATTCATACTCTAAAGGAAATCAATTTAAAAAAGTTAAAATGTTTTACAAGTCTTGGAGGGTCCACTAAGGCACTATAAAATTAACCAAAAAAAACCTAAAATCACGTTATTTTAAAGTTAAAACATATATTGTCTGAACATAGTATTTATATTATTTTATTAAATCACTATTGGGTCATTATTATGTTATAAAACACATTCTATATTAAAATGGTATTTAATTTTTACCCAAAATTATCTCAGAAAATTATGAAAAATTCACCATTGGATAATTTCAATGTCCTGATTCCAAAAATAATATTAATGTTATCTAAATAATTTTTTAAATATATAAACTTTCAATTTTAAAAATAAAAACCAATATTTATTGAAATTTCATGGGTTTTAACAAAAATAGTTTTCGAACCTTAATAAAAATTACAATTGTATTCCTAAAAATCATATGATCATTTATATTTAATAAAAATTAATTTATTAATAATATTTTATTAAAATAATATTTAATTAAAAAATCCATTAATATATCAAAATATATATCTTAATTTAATATTAACAAAAAATACTATTTGTGATTTAAAAACTATTTACAAAGTAACAATAAATAAATGAGTGTATATTATTTATTCTATACAAAAAATAATGCATATAATCATAGTGCTAGGGTCTTGTTACATAGACCCTTATAACACCCACATAAGACCTAAGGGTAAGGTGTGCGATGGTGACAGACTCTTGGGGTGGCTCAGATAACATCACTCAGGTGGTAATCTCTATCAACTTTCACTTCTCCCATAGGTGGTTTCGTTTGAGCTTAACGTGTTGAAGATCGGATTGATCTTGGTCAAGATCAAAGCCCAATGACACCACCTCCTTTTCAAGCTCTGATAAATGGTCTTCGTACAAGGAAATTCTACTGGATGAGGCCATCACTTCCTTGGTCTGAGTAAATTGGATTTGTTAAATCCCTATATTTATACTAATCTTGTAATCACTGTTCAATGATTACATTAGCAATAGTAACAATTATTAATCGTATTTTGAAATCCAAAAACATAAAACCAAGTAAGTGCCTATGTTATATAACCATTTTACATAATAAGACATTTAATTAGAACAAGAGGAATTTTCATTAATAAAATTTTGGGTTGTTACAATCTTCCCCCTTTAAGAAATTTATCCCTCGAAATTTCCTTTTCCCACACTAAAATAGATGAGGGTAACTCTCCTTTATTACTTCCACTGATTCCCACATTGCTTCTTCAAACTTGTGGTTTATCCACAACAACTTGATGAGGGGAATTTTCTTATTTCATAGAACTTTTTTCCCTACGATCTAATATCTTCAATGACTTATATTCAGAGGAGAGGTCATTCTCCAGTGGTACCACCACTGGATTGAGTACATGTGATGGTCCAGGTATGTACTTCCTCAAGAGTGATACATGGAATACATCATGTAATTGAGATAGGTTTGGTGGGAGTTCTAGTTGATAAGACACTTCTCCAATGCGATCAAGGATCTCAAAAGAGCGGATGTACCTTGGACTAAGATTTCCCTTCTTCCCAAATCTCAAAACTATCTTCTAAAATGATATGCAGAGGAATACCATGTCTTCGATATCAAACTCTAGGTATCATCAATGATTATTAGCATAGCTATTTTGTTGACTCTGAGTATATTTAATGTGATACTGAATGGTCTTAACCTTCTCCACCATTTCTTAGAACATTTCTAGACCTAAGATTTTTCTATCCCCAACTTCATCCCAACATGTCGGTGTTCTGCAAATCTTCCCATAAAGGGCTTCATAAGGATCCATTTGGATGCTTGAGTGAAAACTGTTATTGTAAGAGAACTCAATAAGAGGAAGATGTTAATCCCATCCTTCTTTGAAGTCCATTGAGCATGATCTCAACATTTACTCAAGTGTTTGGATAATCTTCTCAGATTGTCCATCAGTTTAGTGATAATACGCCATACTGAAGTTTAGCTCAGTATTCAGAGCATGTGAAGACTCTTACAGAAAATAGAGGTAAATCTTGGATCTATATAAAATAAAATAGATAGTGGTACTCTATGCAACCTTACCACTTATCTGATATATATTTGTTCCATTTTATCCAATGAGAAATCCTCTTAAATTACAATGAAGCAGAAAGTCTTTATAATATGATCCAAAACAACCCAGATTGCATTGTTTCCTTTGGATGTCTTCAGAAGTCCAGTGACAATGTCCATGGTGATGTTATCTCATTTCCATGATGGTATGGGTAATGGTTGCATCATTCCATTAGACTTATACCTATCATCATTCACTTTCTGACATACCAGGCACTTTGATGTATACTCAGAAATCTCCTTCTTCATGTTATCCCACCAATAATATTCTCCGAGATATCGATACATCTTTGTGTTTCCTGGGTGAATGGAAAAATTCAAACTATGTGCATCATCCAAAAGTTCTTTCTTTAAATCTGGACTTTATAGAACACATAGTATTTTCCCAAATCTCACAATTCCTTCTTCATTAACATTGAACTTTGAGGATTTACATTTTTTGATAGTTTCCACTTTCTTCTGAACTCTAACATCATCCTTTTGAGAATCCTTTAACCTTTCCAAAAGAGACTATTTAGCAATAATTTGTGAAAGGATTGACGACGTTACCTTATTTATGATTCCCATGTCCATCTTCATCAAATATAAGAAGATTGGACCCTTTTCAATTATCATCAATGATAGAATTTCTGGGTTCTTTCAACTTAGAGTATCCCCCACCTTGTTCGCTTTCCCAGGGTGATAATGGATTGAGCAGTCATAGTCTTTGATCAGCTCTAACCATCTTCATTAGATCATGTTCATCTCTTTCTATGTGAATATATACTTGCGGGTTTTGTGATCCATATATATTTCATACTTCTCCCCAAATAGGTAATGTCACCAAATTTTTAAAGTGATGATTACTGTATCCAACTCCAGATCATGTATTCGATAGTTTTGCTCAGGAACTTTCAATTTCCTTGAAGCATAGGCAATGGATTTTTCAATTTTCATCAACACATAGCCCATTCCCTTCTTCAAATCATAACTGAATACCACAAAAACTTCTCTACTTTTGGGTAGTGTGAGAATGAGCGCAATGATAAGCCTCCTTTTCAACTCCTTAAAGCTCTCTTCACATTCATCACTCCAAGAAAACTTTAACCCCTTTTGAGTTAGCTTAGTAAGAGGGTTGGAAAATCATGAGAAATTTCTCACAAATCGGCGATATTATCCAGCTAACCCTAGTAATATATAGATATCCATTATCGACGTTGGCCTCGACTATCCCTCATTTGCAGTTGTATTAGAAGGATTCACAAATATGCCATTTCTTATGATGATATGACCTAATAATGAGACTTCCTTCAACCAGAACTCACACTTTCCGTACTTTTCATAGAGATTCTCCTTTCTCAAGGTCTCTAGTACAGTTCTTAGATTCTCCCCATGCTTCTTTTTGGTTTTGGATTATATTAGAATGTTGTTTATAAAGACTACCACAATTTTTTCGAGGTAATCTCTAAAGACTCTATTCATCAAGTCCATGAAGATTGTTGGAGAATTAGTTCATCTGAAAGTCATTACTATGAATTCATAGTGCTTATATCTTGTATGAAAAGTAGTCCTGGGGATATCCTCTTTCTTCACCCTTACTTGATAATATCCCAACTACAGATCCACATTGGAGAAGTATTGTTCTCCACATAGTTGATCGAACAAGTCATCAATTCGTGGAAGATGATACTTGTTCTTTATCATGATTTGGTTGAGATCATGATAATCAATGAAAATACGCATTGACCCATCTTTCTTCTTAATGAAGGGGACTGGTGCACCCCATTTTAAAGCACTTGGTCATATAAACCCTTTATCCATATTCTTATATAGTTGTTTTTTCATCTCCTTAAGCTTCACAAAAACCATTCTATATGGAGTCTTCGATATTGGCAATTCCCCATATATAAGATCAATTGATAATTCAACATCTCTTCTAGGAGGAAGACCAGAGAATTACTCAGGAAACACTTCAAAAAATTCCCTCACAATAGGCATGTATTCAAGGATGGTTTCTTCCTTAAGACTCAATCATCTGAGTAGGATACTCATTTCCATACGGTAGTAATATCCACGCTTGGGATGATGGTGCTAAAGAAGATTCATCTTCCTCCTTGAACTTGTACATAATTGGGGGTTGATTCGCTATATGGAGAGTGATTTTACTCTTATGAAAATTTTTGTTGGCTATATATAAGGAAAGACAATCCATGACAATAATTGTATCAAATTCCAAAAAATGGAGTATAAAGAGGTTCTCTAGGAAGTTCAATCTACAAATTATGACAGGGGAGGAGTTATATTCATGGGATGCAATGATTTCCCCATTTTCCATTCTCCCTAACATCATTACTTCCATGATTTTTGGTGGTTTTGGGATTTTTTTACTAATCTTTTGAGATATAAAAGAATTCGTAGAAATAGAATAAAAAAGTACGTTATCTATTCTTGAATGAATAACTAGTGTACCTGTCACCACTTTGTTTTCGAGGTTCACTTTAGCGGTAGTGATGGAAAAATCTCACCCTTGATACCTTGGAGGTTATTGGTTGCCTTCAAAAACCCTTGGCTTAGGGAACTGGTTTTCAAAGTGCACTGATTCTTTTTAGTTGAAGCAAAGAACAATTCATTGAGCGTTGAACGAATAATTCCTTTCCTCTATCGAAACAGTGGGTTTTTCTTGTTGGAAATTAATGGCTAGGTGCCCTTATCTTCCACACCTAAATCATTTCCTCATCCCCTTAAGACAATTTCTAGGGTGCTTCTTTCTGTATATCTGGGAAGTGGGGTGATGGATTTTCTTAGGACCGTTAGATTTATTCATCAGAATTCTAGAATTTAATTTCACCTTATGCTTCTTATCCCCATGATACCCCTGAGATTCTCTGATATCCATTTAGACTTTTAGGGTAGACCAGACAATTTCCTCATAGCTCTCAAAGTCACGGATAGCTAGGGATTTCCGTAGGCTAGGTTTTATCCCATCAAAGAAGCGGTCAACCATTCATTTGGGGGTAACAACAAAGACAGAGGCATATCATGCAAGCCTTGTGAAGTTTTCCTCATAAGATCTGATCGATTCATCATTTTTTTCTTGAGGGCAAGGAAGTCCCTTTCCATCTTAAGTCGTAGGGTACGAGGAAAATATTTATCAACAATTTTTTTTTCCAAAAATCCTTCCATTACAACACCTCGATATCATACTTAGGCCTTTTATTTTTGATAAATTTCTACCATTGATCAGATTCACCCTCCATATGATAACCATCCAGAAGACCCTTCTGTTTTTCAGAACATTTAAGGATGGAGAAGATCTTTTCAATGGATTTGATCCATTGATTGGAAATTGAGGGATCAGATGATCCATTAAAATTATGAGGCCTTTGTCTCATTAAGATCTCTATTGTGACTTATTCTTTCTTGGTGGGGGGGGGGGTGAATGTTCCTATTGACCCATGTTTCTATTCAAAAATTGAGTTAACTAAGAGAGCATCATGACAAATTTTATGATTACCACCCCCAATAAGATTAGACATCTCATTAGAATAGTCGTCACATTGATCTTCACATCGGTTGTTAGCCTGAGTCCTCTTATTACTGACCATTGGATGGAATAAAAGGATAGTTAGGCATAAAAAATAAAGGGAAATACAATGAAAAAAAATGTATGACTTATAAATTATTTTTATTTCCTTAACTCATGAATTCATAGGTTTCAATCTATGTTATCCCTGATATACTTCCCAACATATATTCTTAGGGGAATTTTTTTAATTCCCTTAATAATGGTTCATTCTAAGATTATGAATTTACCAAATCATATCTCCCAAGATTTTCGTAACCAAGAGTGCATCAAGGCCCATTGTTATGCACCGTTTCCCGTTTGAGTCTAGCTCAAAGCGGTGTTTTTGGATTTTACCCCTAGATACATCTATGTGAGAGCTACCTCTACCTAATCGTATCTAGTAAGGGATGTATTTTCTTAATAAACCACTTACTCAGTACTCATTAAAATTTAGTTATGTATTTATTATACTTAGTCTTATCCTTAAGGCTTTCAATAGGGTTTTCTAATCCTAATCCCAAAAATAACTATACCTCCCTCTGATACAAACTATTACAACCCAGTTCTTTATTACACAATTAAACATAATTTATTACATAAAACACTTTACTTGATACAACATAGAAGATAGAGAGGTATAGTGTCTTTGGGTCTTAGGAACATTACCTAACAACTTAGAACATGAAATACACATCATTATTGAAAACTTATTTTACACGACGACACACATTCCTTCGTACTTAGTATTGCATGGGATAACCTGAGGAAATGCATAAGAAAATGGTGAGATATAAAGACTAGTAAAGATGTAAATAAGGAATAACATGAAGAATACAATACATGTTATTCAATAGGCATATCAATGGATCACAATATAAACATGAACATAAAGGCATGATATAGCATGATTATTATAACATGGAAATGTGGCAACAACATTTAACATGATATTAGTATGATCCAAGGACCATTTCACATGGAGGATGATTAAAACCTCATTGAAATTGAATTATCATGATTAAAACCTCATTTCAATTAATTTATCATGATAATAATATTTACCCAATGCATTGGAGGACTATCAGTGTACACCTTTCTTAATCATTTCATTTCATGCATAAGTGTGACCCAAAGATCATACACCATAAATTCATTGAACATAATCATTTATTATACAATAAAGGAATGTGGAATTAATACATGAAACTATATAATAAATAATTAAATTTTCATATAGGTGAATAACCTTTATAGAGAAACGGGCATGGTATTCACTACACAATGACTTTGGCTTGGAGAATCGTAGTGCAATTTTGGGAGCATAATGACGTGACATAAGAATTTATAAAAATGGTTGATGAGAGAGAAAGGGGTATCTCATAATATTTAAATGTAATGGAAAGTAAGGGGGTCATATGGATACATGTCCCAACATATATATTGTAATTTATATTCATAATATAAAAGAATTTATTTAATGAAAATGAGAAGAGAGAAATTTCTTACGGAATTTCGGCTTGGTAACAGGTCTACATGGGAGGAATTAATGAGAGATAAAGGGGTATATAATCATTAAAAAATAATTAGGGAATTATGGGGGAGGTTAAAAATCATACCCCAACATTTTTAATTGAAAAAAATAGTATAATAACATAATTAAATTTGGAAAAAATGAGAAAAGAAGAAATCAATTACTTGGAAGTGTGATCCCAAAGGCTTGGGAGAGGCTTGAGATAGACTTCAAGGAAGTTTGAGGCACCTTGGTAGGATTATAGAGAGAGTAGGGAAGAGTTTGGTAGAGATTAGAAGGCTTTTAGTTAATAGTAAGTGGGATCTTGGGTGGGTTTATATAGGAAAAGAGAGGGAATTCTTTATTATTTAGGTTTTGGGCACCACACATTAAACAAATCAAAACCACAAGCTATCACATGGTTTTGAACATATTTTTTCCAAAGGGGAGTGGAAAAAATTATTTTACAAGTAAAATTTCCTAACTTACTAAAATAATTTTCTTGCTTATGTGGAGGTGAGTCATACTCTCAAGGAAATCAATTTAAAAAAGTTAAAATGTTTTATAAGTCTTGGAGAGTCCACTAAGGCACCATAAAATTAACCAAACAAATCTAAAATCAAATTATTTTAAAGGTAAAAAATATATTTTCCAAACATATTATTTATAGTATTTCATTACATCACTATTGAGTCATTATTATGTCATAAAACACAATATATATTAAAATGCTATTTAATTTTTATCCAAAAATTTAACTATCTGAGAAAATTATAAAAAATTCACCATTGGATAATTTCAATATAGTGATTCCAAAAATAATATTAATTTTATCTAAATAATTTTATAAATAAGTGAATTTTTAATTTTAAAAATAAAAATAGACATTTATTGAAATTTCCTAGGTTTTAACAAAAATAGTTTTCGAACCTTAATAAAAATTACAATTGTATTCCAAAAAATCATATGATCATTTATGTTTAATAAAGTTTAATTTAGTAATAATATTTTATTAAAATATAATTTAATTAAAAAATCCATTAATTCATCAAAATAGATTTTTTAATTGAATATTAACAAAAAATACTATTTGTGCTTTAAAAACTATTTACAAAGTTACAATAATAAAATGAGTGTATATTATTTATTCTATACAAAAAATAATGCACATAATCGTAGTTCTAGGGTATTGTTACATAACACCTTATAACACCTGCATAATACCTAAGGGTAAGGTGTGCAATGGTGATAGACTATTGGGGTGGCTTGGATAACATCGCTCAGGTGGTAATCTCTATCAACTTCCACTTCTCCCATAGGTGGTTTCGTTCGAACTTAACGTGTTGAATCTCAGCTTGGTATTGGTCAAGAGAAAGTCCCAACGATGCCACCTCATTTCCAAGCTTTGAAAAATGGGTTTCATACAGAGAAATTTTACTGGATGAGGCCATCACTTTCTTATTGTGAGTAAATTGGATTTGTTAAATCCAAATAATTATACTAATCATGTAATCACTATTCAACGACTACATTAGAAACAGTAACAATTCTTAATGGTATTTTTAATCCAAAAATATAAAACCAAGGAAATGAACATGTTATATAACCATTTTACAAAATAAGACATTTAATTAGATCTAGAGGAATTTTCATTAATAAAAGTTTGGGTCGTTACAATCTTCTCCCCTTAAGAAATTTTTCCCTCAAAATTTCCTTTTCCCACACTAAAATATATGAGGGTAACTATCCTTCATCACTTCATCTAACTCCAATGTTTCTTCTTCAAACATGTGGTTTCACCAAAAAACCTTGACGAGGGGCATTGTCTTATTTCGTATAACTTTTTCCCTATGATCTAATATTTTCACAAGACTGTCTTCATAGGAAAGGTCATTATCCAATGAAACCACCTCTAGATTGAGTAGATGTGATGGTTCAAGTATGTACTTCCTCAAGAGTGATACATGGAATACATCATTTACTTGAGATAAGTTCGGTGGGAGTTCTAGTCGATAGGCTACTTCTACCTGATCGTATCCAGATGGGGAATTATTTTCTTGATAAAACACTTACTCAATACTCACCAAAATTTAGGGATGTTTTTATTATACTTAGTCTTATCCCTATGGATTTCACTAGGTTTTTCTAATCCTAATCCCAAAAATAACTAAACCCCCCTCTAATACCAACTATAACAACCCTACTCTTTATTACGCACTTAAACATAATTTATTAAATAAAACTCTTCACCAGATAAAACATAGAAGATATATAGGTATAGTGTCTTTTGTGATTAGTAACATTACATAACAACTTAGAATATGAAATACACATCTTTATTGAAATCTTCTTTTATAGGACCACACACATTCCTTTGTACTTAGCATTTCATGGGATAACCTGAGGACATGCATAATAAAAAGGTGAGATATAAAAACTAGTAAGGGAGTAAACAGGGAATAAAATGAATAATATATTAAATTTCATGAAATAGGCATATCAATGGATCATAGTAGAAACATGAACATAAAGGCATGATATAACATGATTATCATAACATGGAAATATGGAAACAACATTTAACATGATATTAGCATGATCCAAGGCCCATTGCACATAGAGCATGAGTAAACCATAATTGTAATTAAATTATAATGATACTAATATTTACCCAATTCATTGGAGCGATATCAGGGTGCACCCTTCTTAATCATTTCATTTCATTCATAAGTGTGCCACAAAGATCAGAAAACATGGATTCATTAAAAATAACCGTTTATTCGACGATAAAGGAATGTAGAATTAATACATGAAACTCTATAATAAATAATTAAATGTTCATAAAGGTGAATACCCTTTATATAGAAATGGCCATGGTATTCACTACACAATGATTTTGGCTTGGACAATCGCGGTGCAATTTCAGCAACATAACGACGTGACATAAGAATTCATAAAAAAATTTGATGAGAGAGAAAAGGGTATCTCATAATATTTACATGAAATGGAAATTAAGGGGGTCATATAGATACATTTCCCAACATATGTAACGTAATTTAGATGCATAATATAAAATAATTTCTTGAATTCAAATGAGAAGAGAGACATTACTTACGGAATTTTGGCATGGTAATGGGTGTACATGGGAGGAATTAATGAGAGATAAAGGG
Organism: Viscum album; assembly: GCA_963277665.1. NCBI lineage: Eukaryota > Viridiplantae > Streptophyta > Magnoliopsida > Santalales > Viscaceae > Viscum > Viscum album. The sequence continues at coordinate 1,653,829,645 of OY728152.1, forward strand.
GTATATCATCATTAAAACATAAGTAGGGAAGTATGGTGGAGGTGAGAAATCACACCCCAATATATTTAATAGGAAAAATTTTATAACAACATAATGAAATCTGGACAAAAATGAGAAAGGAAGAAATCCCTTACTTGGAAGTGTGATACCAAAGGCTTGGGAGAGGCTTGAGAGAGGCTTTTAGAGAGCTTGGGGAACCTTAGGAGGATTCTATATAGATGAGGTTAGAGTTTGGTAGAGCTCAAAAAGATTTTATTGAAGAGGAAGTGGGATCTTGGGTGGGTTTATATAGAAAAAGAGATTGAATTCTTTATTATTTAGGTTTTGGGCACCACACATTAAACTAATCAAAACCACAAACCATACCATGATTTTTGCCCATGTTTTTTTTCCAAATGGGAGTGGAAAACAATATTTTAAAAATCCAATGGCCTAACTTATTAAAATATTAGGATTTTTTATGTGGATGTGAGTCATACTCTCAAGGAAATCAATTTAAAAAAGTTAAAATGTTTTATAAGTCTTGGAGGGTCCACTAAGGCACCATAAAATTAACCAAACAAATCTAAAATCACATTATTTTAAATTTAAAACATATATTGGACGAAAATTAAATTTATAGTATTTTATTACATAACTATTGGGTCATTATGATGTCATAAAACACATTTTATATTAAAATGGTATTTAATTTTTACCCAAAAATTCAACTATCTCAGAAAATTGTGAAAAATTCACCATTGGATAATTTCAATTTCTTGATTCAAAAAATAATATTCATTTTATCTAAATAATTTTTTAAATATTTTAATTTTCAATTTTAAAAATAAAATCCGCCATTTATTGAAATTTCATGGGTTTTAACAAAAATAGTTTTCGAACCTTAATAAAAATTACAATTGTATTCCTAAAACTCATACGATAATTTATATTTAATAAAAATTAATTTAGTAATAATATTTAATTAAAAAATCAATTAATTCATCAAAATAGATTTATTAATTTAATATTAACAAAAAATACTATTTATGTTTTAAAAAATATTTACAAAGTAACAAAAATAAATGAGCATATATTATTTATTATATAAAAAATAATTCACATAATCATTTTGTTAGGGTCTTATTACATAACCCCTTATAAAACCTTCATAAGACCTAAGTTTAAGGTGTGCGATGGTGATAGACTCTTGGGGTGGCTCAGATAACATTGCATGTGTGGTAATCTCTATCAACTTATACTTCTCCTGTAGGTAGTTCCGTTCGAGCTTAACGTGTTGAAGCTTGGCTTGGGATTGGTCAAGAGAAAATCCCAATGACGCCACATCCTTTCCGAGCTCTGACAAATGGGCTTCATATTGAGAAATTCTACTGGATGAGGTCGTCACTTTCTTGGTCTGAGTAAATTGGGTTTGTTAAATACTTGTATTTATACTAATCATGTGATCACTGTTCAATGACTATATTAGAAATGATAAAAATTATTAATGGTATTTTGAAATCCAAAAACAAAAAACCAAGGAAGTGCATATGTTATATAACTGTTTTACATAATAATACATTTAATTAGATCAAGGGGAATTTTCATTAATAAAAGTTTGGGTCATTACACTCGAACCTAGTAGGTCAGTTTTGGTATTTAAGTTTATCAGATAAAGCCCATTAATGGTATTTTAAAAAATTAAACTCTTTATGGTTTCCTTTATAAAGGCTTGTGACTCTATCAAATGGGCATGGGGATCTATATGATTAACTACTTAAATGCACAACTGGACCAAAATAGATTATTTATGGCATGTTTCTTATGAGACAACCCTCTACAGGTGTTTTAAAGATTTGGTAATTTAACAAATGTTTTTGGGTTGCTTTATAATTAACCTAGGATGTCTTAACGGGACCCTCCTAGGTTTCCTTATCTATTACCAAGTGATTTTTTTATAATTGGTACTTTATTTTTTGAAATAAATCTCTTAAAAGTTTAAAGTTTTAAAGTGAATCAATGTATTGATCTTAAAGTGTAACCTTAGGTGGTATCCTTTTTTTAGACCCTTGTGTAAGGGTATTTTAAATATCTCTTTGAATTTCATTAAAATGAAAATGAGAATGTTTTCCATAGGCCTTTTTACTTTTTAGAAAGGGATTAAATGACAGGAATAGAGCTGAGTGAAATTTTATTGGTATGACCTAGTGATAGGGTAGACAATTATACTTTTGTAAGAGGATATCCCAATGTAGGTTGAACCCTTATATCTTAAATTAATTACTAAATACTCTGAGATTTACGATGTATGGTGTTGTTGTCCCTAATAGGATTCTTAACTTCCAAATAAAACCCTTGTTTAGATGGGTGGTCGTGGTATCCTTGATCTTGTTACATGCATGGGCATCGAGTAATGCTCGTGTTTATAAGGTTAGACATGCTTAGGGCATGGTCAGCCACGTGGTAGTTCATGAGACCCTTTTTCTTCCCTTAATGATGGATGACTTGGTACATATTCATCTAGGTTTGTGTTTGTATGGAGCAACACGACTCCGGGTTAAATCTATTGTATGGACCACCTGATACCGGGGTGCATAGGGAATACAATCAATGGATGGTATTGATGGTGTGACACCTTTCATTAAAAACCTCAGGATGATGTTCCAAGATAATTGGGTGTTTTGAAATGCCATTCAGGTTGGTTTTGGATTTGAAGCCAAATGTTATGACATTTGTGATGAGCACATCCCCTATCTTGATGTCATCCTGGGTGCACTGAGAGAGAATCTATTATGTACCATGATAAGTTTTAAATTTTGTTAGGATCGATAATTCAACTCAACAGAGTCACATTTATGTAATGTGGTTGTTTTAAATAGGAATGGTTAGTCCAGAGCGATACTTGGGTTCCTGTTCAGGAACACCTTAGATGGATTCTTAGACACCAGCCATCTCCCTCTAACTTAACCTCCTGGCATATGCTACTTCTAGCTCAGTCAAAGATATGATGTGGATGTATTAGACATGTACCAATGTCTCCATTGAAAACATAGAGTATGGAATACATTGGTTTGGTTCCTTGGACTCTGGTTTAATGAATCCAAGGTTATCCCAGATTTGTTGTCAGGCTCATAGGTGATGTTTAATGGGTAATGATTCTAGTTAGATGGATTTGGGTTACACCCTTGTTTGTGATGAGGCATGATAGTTAAATGGTTATTTGATGGTTTGATTAGGGAATGTCACTAGAAGTCAGGTACGATCTTTGGTGAATGTGCTCTTCATAAATGTAAGATTCCTTAGAATAAGAAATTGAAGTTCTGTTTGTTTTATACTGGTTGTCTTAGCCATGCATTTTGAGAATAGTCAGCCGGATGTGGCCCAAATTTTTATCCTTAGTGTTCACTGTTATGGTCAGTGAAGAATTTTTTTTACATTCCATCATTTGAATGAGAGTGCAAGGTGTTTCATCAAAATATTTTCATGAAAAGCCAACTCAACCTAGCTAAATGAGGTCCGTGGGGAAGCGACCATTTGACCAGTTCAAAATAACATTAAGAGCGTCAAAAGAATGCATAAGGCGTGATTTGTATGAAATTATGATGGTATAGGTACTGTGGCTCAGAATTTCCCCCTTTTTTATGTTAAACCTATGGTGAGAAGCACCGTCAGAAAAATGTTTAAAGGGAATATGACATGATCATTTCTCTAGCTTAATGGGCTTGGGTAAGCACTGTTTTAGTGTTTCAGTTGGAAAACGAGCATTGGATCGAGTTATGATGACTTAAGTTCCATAAACATAAGTAATTATTTGAGTTACATTAGAAATTTGAGAGTACAAAATGACCATTTGAATGAAACTTCATGACCCTTTTATGTTGGGTGATGATTTCATTGTTTCCCCAAGGATTCATGGGGACAAAAATTTCTAAGGTGGGGAGGTTGTAATGACCTATGTTTTGATCCAAGGTAGAATTCTTGGGGAATTTGAATTTTGGTGTTTGGTGGATGGGCCATTATTTTAACTAATCCTCAGAAAATAATTAAAAGAGTTGTAATGATTGAAAGCATTGTTTTTAGACTTGGTTAAAGGCCCAAGGGGTCCCTCGGGTGCGTTGTTGAGTTCCAGGAGCATTGGGATCTAGAAAACTCAAGTTTGGGTGGACTGGTAAGGATGCATAGTTTGTATGAAACCATGCATCCCACAAGTGAAAATCATGCGGCACCTACAGGTGAGAAGAAGTGATCTGTACTAGCTGCACACAATTTCCCAAATTTTGTACCTAGCTCGCACGCTTTATGCCACTTAAGCAGTGTGTGTGCACTGTTTAGCGCATGGTTGCCGCGTGGTTAGGGAAAACTATGCGAGACAACTATACAGGGTTAGGGTTCCTAAGAAGTGGGAGCCACATGGTTGGCGCTTGATTTGGACAACTATGCGGCCAAACCATGTGACTCAGTTTTGAGGGTGAAATTACAATTTTTCACTTAATGAGGTTAAATCATATTTTCTTTCTTTCTTATTCTCCCTCTAGCTATTTGAGTCTATATTCTTGGTTCTTTGGGTTCATCCTCCTCCCTAACCTCGGGATCATGATTTATCCTTTGTCTGAACTTGAATTCTAGCACTGTCAGTCTTTATGGAATCCTCTCGATAAGTTCTTTGTCCCACTTGATCCTTTATCTGTTTAATTTAATCTTGACCAAGTTATCATGGTGCGGGATCATTTCCCTATTTTCAAGGGGGATCTCTATTTCTTTGATCTCTTCCAAGTTGGAAAAAGTAAAATATTGACATTGGATGAGTACAACATCCTAATAATGAGTTAGGTGTTCTATATCTCTTTCCCAAAGTTTCTATTGAATTATAAATTTCGCAGTTGTGCCACATGCTAGACTTTGCCGAGAATCACCCTAAAAGTGTTTTCTTCAATTTAAATTGTCATAATAACCTTTTTATACACATATTGATCATTTTTTAGTAGTTTGAGGATGCCAAACTCGATCATGGACACCCCTTTCATGTCCCTAATTATTTTTCCCCTTTTATATTTAATTTTTTAAAATCCTGAAATACCTTCTAAGCGTTCTACTTGGATTATAAAAGGATTTTCCCCTTTTAGGTAATTTCCTAATTAATGATAACACCTTATGAGTGACTTGTTGAACCAGGTATTTTATTTTTCCATGTTGGTACCCTTATAAAGTGATTATTTTGATAAATTGAGATATGCCTCTTAAAATTGATGCATGATTGAGTTAAAGGAATTGTTTTTTTAGAAGTGTCATGTTTTTAAAATAAAAAAACCTCGGATGAGGTGTGTTGTATTCTAAACTAAAAAGTGTTGATTAGTGTTTTTTATTTTGTTGGTTTATTGCATTGATGTTTTTATTATTCCATTAAGTTAGTATTTGATATGTGTGGAAGACTTAGTACATGGCCTTCCTTATGACCAATGTTTTCAAAGACCAACCAATTTCTAAGTGGGTTGGAATGCCTTGACTCTTGAAAGCATTTCCTTGATAAATGAAATAGCATATTCAAATTGAATGGTTTAAATTAAATGTAATAAAATTATGTGGTATGACCATGACACTTTATATATTTAAATAAGCATGGATTGTATGAATTGTATTAAATAGTTTAATTGAAATGAATTATAAATGGTGGTAAGGCCACACTGATCAAGGTATGATTATGTACATGCTTTAATTGAACTGTGATTCCTTGGTTATATATATGAGCTTGATAAACATAAAGCATGGGAGGTAATGCCTTATAGAAATTATTAGAAATATGATTTCACTTTGATATAGACTACAGAACGATGGTAAGGGTTCGGTTGAGAATGGAGGTATCACACTCCTTTACATTAGGTGTTGAGCATGATATCTCACACCATTGATACTATTTGGATAGTGGGTATGACACACCATGTCCCTTGTTTCAAGTTTGGACATGATGAAACACTCACCATATCAAGTGAAAATCATGATGTCTCCCACTCATTATTATATGTAGGTCCTATACACTATGTTTGATCTTATAGGCTTGTTATCCTGGTTATGTATGTCTGAGTTACACCCCGATCCAAACAAAAACTAGTATTCCAGGTATATTGACACTGACACCCACACGTACTTAGTTCATATAGGTGTATGAAATATATATAACTATATATATATATATGATATTATTATATATATATATTTATTGATGAGACTTCCATTCTAACCATGAGATGAAGTCGGTAGAGTCGGCCATGTGTGTTGTTGGAACCTGAGCTGACTGGTATCTATTTATTCAGATTTTTTTATTATTCATTATTACTTGCACAATACTTTACTTATTATTAATGCAATAGATTTAGTTATAGACACAATGGGTGGTGACTTACTGAGATTTTATCTCACACCCTACTCAGGACGCCACTACACTGGGGTACCCGAGAAGATTTCATGTTCACAAGATCATGGATTATTGATTGAGTTGTTATTCTTATACCTAGGAGTTAGGAGAAAGGTTATGATTTCAAGCTCATGATTCTCATAGAGAATGCCCTTGGTGCTTTTATTTCTTTTATTTATTCATGTACTACATTATATCATGTTGCTTATTGCATGTATACTATTTCAGTTTATTTATACTCAACTAGACATGAATGCTTTGTTGTATATTGGTGTTGTCCATTTTGTTTCGGTTGTTATTATTATTCTTCTCATGCTCTATTTTTATTTTATTACTAATTCTTTTTTTGTTTTTTATTTATTATTACGATATAATACTATTATACTCTGTCCATGAGGGTGTAGTCTCACCAGTATCACTTCCATTGACCCTCTCTGCTTGTCAGAAGTCTCTTGTGTATGGGGAGGCGTGCATGATGCCATGTGGTGATTGACCAGTCTACCAGTTTGACGATCATCCAAGTAGGGATGTTAAAAAATATGATATACTAACAGGCCCTGTCTGTGCCTATGCCTATAGCTATGGTTGTAGACTATATGAAATAGGAGCTGGAGGAGCATCTAGTTGATCTCAATAAGAAAACTTCTCCTATGTCACGTCTACATCTATAAAAGGGTCATCACCCCTATACATCTATATCAGGCTCTTCACCCTCAGCATCACCTAGCACATCAAAGAAATCCCCATGATAAATCTCATTCATAGGAGGAAGTAGCTCTGTCACAACTCTATGAAAATAAGTCTGGTCTAAGGCACATCCCTCTATTGAATTAGATATGTGAAAGCGATGGGTGATACAAGCATCCAATAAAAAAAGTTTGAATTTAGCTAATGTTAATAAAAAAAATTGTTCAATAATGGAAGAAAAAATTATTACCAAGTCCTGATAGCCCTGTTTGCATCGTGTAATAAATCTCACCGGGGACATGCGGTACCAGGGAAAATAATCCATATGATCTGATAAATGAATACATACTATTTCGGCCCCTTATAATTGGGACTAATATCATCTGCCCCATATCTCAATATATCAGGCATGATATCTTCTCTAGTCAAAGTCTTGTTTCTCCGACATATTCAGGGAATAAAACAAAGGTGACTAACTTGGTGGTGTACGAATGTGCTGATAGAATCCGAAATAACCCATAAACCAATTATTATGATTCCACTCAATAATATAAAAATGAATCATAGGAATGATGAATGATCCGATAGAAAATATTTCTGTACAATATGGTGGGAGACTCTAGATGATAACCTCAGTATATGGCATCCAAGAAATATGAAAATCAAAAAAATTAATAATCAATTGATAAATAAATACATGTAATGTACACAATAATAATTTTATTATATAATGAATAACCACGTATGTCATCTGGTCAATTATTTTCTATCATAATACCATAAACATGGACATCGTGTTTGGCTATATCTGGATATTGATGTGCCTGAATCCACCCATAGATAATATTTTTATACTTATATTTCATAATAGAAAGTTATACATTTGATTTTGACATTATAAGGAATAACATACCATCATCTACACAGAGTCTCTTCAAAAATATCGGTAGAAAATTAATTAAAAATGAGGCTTCAGCCCCAACCTTTAAAATATCGGTAGAAAATAGAACACAAGCATATAGATCTAAGTGAGGGATGTGCTCTCATGTACACATCTGTATTAGAATAACACATCCCATGATCTATATCTTATTGATGTGACATGCATTTCATAGTGACCAATATGTATATGAAAGACATGAAGACCCCCATCTATACTGGAATTTCTGGTCCAAGTCCTCCTTTAATGGTAAATAAATCAAATATACAATATATTCGAATAGTAAATGCAGACTATTCCATTAATAAGCCTCAAAATGTATGCATGTGAAAATCATAGAACAATGATCTCGTTGAAATAATTAGCTAATGAGTGAAATTATTATCTATCCAAGACATGCATAATTTACTGCTGATGATGGACCTTCCATCATCATGGACCTACCATCATCATGGACCTCAATTCCCAGTAGACTATGAATTTGATCAAACCAATCTGTACCTTCTTAGTCCATCACAACGACACCATCAATGGGGAGGCCCAACATAATGGAAAAATCCTCGAGTGTAAGAGTCACCCCTATGTAAAATTGAATGTTTGTGTATATGGTCTCCATATCTCTACAAGTGCAGCAATGAGAGGATGATTGAAAAATGTGAAGTTTCACATTGATACACCATAGAACCCAACAAGATGAAGATGAGGGAAAATGGTAGGAGGTGGTATAGCATGATGGAAATGATGAGATCACCATACACTCAAAGAATTCAATAGAAATCCCCCTAAAACCAGCTGTGAAACATGCCTATCCTGGAATACAAGCAATGGATGACCTTCCATATCTATAGTTGATATCATAATTACCTTTTTATATTTAATTCAGTAAAATTTGTAAACTATTTTTTAAAAAACTACAAGAATAAAAATGAGGTAGAGAATTATCATTCATAATTCAGCATCATGATGAAAAAATGCGGTAAATAAATAGATTTGACTGATGTTGTTGTATTATTCTATCAATTTATCATTTTAATGATCTCAAATAATGTTTAATTTATTTCTAAATATTTCTATGTATATTTTCTATGATGAAAATCCTGTATAGAACATGTGGGTTTATGACATATTCAATTGACCATGTGATTTGATGGAAAAATTTAAAGAAAATTCATTTAGAGGCTGAACCTATTTTTATTCATTTTCATTTTGTGTTCAATTTTTTAATATTTGAAGAGTCAAAAAATTATTTCTTATTGAATATATAAATGAAACAAACCAAAGATGAAACATGATAGAAATTAAGAAATGATACATGGAATGAATTCCCAAAATAGCCTATGTAACTTCACATTTGTTTGATTAACTTGGTGATCTAGGGAGACATACTCAATATTGTCCAAATGATAAATAATCTTATTATTTAGAGAAAAAAATCCCATAAGTTTTGGTAACATTGCATATGATTCACCCCAACCATCATAAACATTCACAATTTCCTTTTATTTTTCATTCTAACCTTTGCCATAGGATATCTTATATTTAAACATTTGTTTTATTCATTCCTAAACAAGGGACATATAAATTTTCTGACACATTCATATAATCTCTACAATAATAATTGATATAAACTCTACATCAAGTGAAGAGTAATCTTGTGACAAGCTTGGATGTACAAAAGTGTGTGGGAATTCTAATATGTTATCTTCTAACATGCAAAAAAATTATCATATATTACCCTCATTCAAAATTTATATTCTGGCCCATATTTTTCACATCGAATGAGATATTTTTCCTTATTTGACTTGTCAAACACAAATAAAAAATTTCTCTCTATGTGGTAATATTTTATAATATTTTTCAAGGTAGTTTTACTTTCAAACTCCTGCCCAACATAGATGGTGTTACTAGTCAATGTAGATATATTCCCTATAATTCTAGAGAATTCAGTAGCTAGTTTAATGACATACCAATCAAAATTATATGCATGCAACATTAATTCCACTAAGGAAGTCAATAATATAGGATGATTACCACCAACTAGTGAATGATTATCTATCAAAGGAACCTCATAAGGTTTATTACCCATATCACCCTCATCCATATCATATCCTAATGCCTCACAAGATAATTCCTCATTATATAAACTATCATTCAATAAATAAGAAGTATACATAGGGATGTCCCCTATAGTTCCTTCCAAATACTGATCATATTATTTATAATTTTTTTTATTACAGGATTCATATGAGTAGGTAATGGATGAAAGTTTTGTAAAGGACCAAATTATATAGATCTCACATAACATGGTTTTGTAGTAATAGGTTTCACCTCATCAATATCATAAATCACCACATATAATTCCATTAGACCATTACTACACTATGTCATATAAAAAAATGATGCATCCATCCAATCCTCATCACCGAACATAGGATAATCAGTGTGCCATATATGTTTAGGATATTGAATATGTCGATATGTAAATGAATTAATTGATTGATCAACCCTCAGTTTTATCCGACTATGAATCTTCATCAAAACTTCATCTAATATCACATAATCGTGAATATTTTCCAATCTTGTAGGTGGAAAACTATATCTAAAACCCTAATCAGTATAAATTACCTCACCATTGAAATATATTTATGAAAACATTATTACTAATAAAAAATTAATAAAATATTATATACTACATCATGAAATGTTTAAATTTTTTAAATTGGTTATATATAAATAATTGTGACTTAATCTTGAGATTTTTTCTATGGATTGGTTTATTATTATTAGATAAACCAACCAAAACCTAAGGGGGGCTCCTAGAACCTCTATTATCTCATATTTTAGCAACCTTCATCCTCCTCTCATGCATGTTATAAGATTAAAATAGAAACACTTCTTGTCGAATTTCATTTTATTACAAAGCTACTCACCTGAAAGTGAGGGGGTTTAGTGGTTAAGATACATAAAATTTTTATACAGACACAGAGGTCCTTACATACTTAGAGAGAGAGAGATATGAAATATAAGTCATCAAAGAGGAAAAGAAAATTCAATTATTACAGATTATAAAACCAAAAAAATACGACATGGAATTTCAATCATACATTGGTCGGTCATCTCAAGATCCTTAAATTATTAAAAATTAAACAATTGAATTAAAAAATACAACATGAAATTTCAATCACACAATATATGATAATCTAAAGATCATCCATCATATTAGATTTCTAATATGTTTTTTTGAGATAGTTATTATGTTATACATCTTGTAACGTTACCTATAACTATATTTAATAAATAATATATATATTTATATATAAACATATATTTATATTCATAATTTCATCAATATTTTTCACTCTTGCAGGTGAAAAACTATAACTAAAACCTTGATCGATATAAATAACCACACTGAAGTATATTGGAAGTGATATGATTACCAAAAAAACTAATAAAACATTATATATATTTATACCACATCAAAAAATGCTTAAAATATTTTAATTAGTTATGAATAAATAACCATGACTTGATCTTGAGATTTTTTCTATAGATTATTTTATCATTATGATAATCAAACAAAAACCTAGGGGTGAACTCTTGAAGTCTCTATTATCGAAGATTTTAGAAACCATCAGTCTCCTTTTAAACAATAATGTCTCTTGTTGAACACCTCTTGTCGAATGAATCTTTTCGAATGCCTCTTGTAGAACGTCTCTTGTCAAATTCCTTTTTATTACAAAGTTTCTCACATGCAAGTGATTAGGTATAGGGGTTTGATATATATAACATTTTTTAGGTATACATACAATTTCTTACATACTTAGTGAGAGGGATGACTCGTAGGTCATAAATGAGGAAAAAATGTAATTATTAAAAATTATACAACCAAATACACAAAAAAAGACATGAAACTTCAATTATGCATTGGTCAGTCATCTCAAGATTAGTCATCACACAATAATCTTAACATGTTTTCTGGGATACTAATTATGTTCTACATATTCTATAACTTTACTGATAACTATATCTAATATATAATAAATTTATAAATATGGTTTCCAAAATTTAAACTTTTCAATGTGTGTGTGTATATATATATTTATGTAGATTCACTTTATTTACTTATGTGTATAAAATATTATAATTTAAATTTATTTTAATTTAGATATAATATACAATAATATATAAATATAAATATATTTAAATAATATGATATAAATATATAAAAATTTATATATATTCAACTTTATTTATTAATATTTTAAAATATAATTACATATACTTTTGTAAAAAAGTATAATTATCTAAATATAGGAATTATTAATTTATATATAAATATTGAAAATATTAATAATCATAACTTTTATTAAATTTAATTAATAAAATTAATATAATTTACACTTACATAATAACCATTAAAATATTATAAACTTACGTTATTTTCAATTTGATAAAATTATATATGTGTATATATATATATTTTAATATTTCTACTTTCTAAGAATTTAAGTTACTATATTTTATACATTATTAGTTGGAATAATAATTATTTATACTTAATAAAATTTAAAATTATTCTTTATAGTAATATTTTTTGTACTGTTAATAAATAATAATATTATATATATATTTAAATAAATTTAAATATGATACTTAATATAACTAGTATTTTTTAGTAACATAATTTTTATAAAATATTTTGCTAATTACCTATGTTTATGAAATATTATAATTTAAATTTATTTTACTTTAAATATAATATATATTATATACATATAAATCTATTAAAACCTAATTACTCACCATTTAAATTACAAATATATATATTTTTAAAAATAATAATATTTCACTAAATATGAATTATATTTTATACATAAAATTTAATTATATAAACACCATATTTAAATTTCCTAAATCATTCAATTTAAATTAGATCATACAAAAAACAATAACTCATTTAGAAGATAAATCACACAAAGGATAATATTTTATACGTCCATGCATCCATACATTCATACATCTATACATATTAAATAAATAAATCATACAAACAAAATAAATAAAAACAATTAAATAATTAAAATTTCAAATAGAAAATTTACCTTCTTAAAATATGGAAATATATGTTGAGAAAGAAACCCAGCAGAGCTCCATAATAAATTATAAAGCATAATGTATGAAAATGGGTGAGGGAGGCACTCTATTTATAGATTTTGAGAGGTAGGATGCATGGACCCCTTTCATGAATCCTTTGTAAAAATTTATAAGGAAGTGTGAACGGGGTTCACAATTTCTTTGCCATGTTGAAGAAGCATGAACGAGGTTCATGCTTCCTGAGTAGAAGAGAGAGAAGTGTGAACCCCATTCATGATTCCTAGTAAAATAGAGAATCATGAATGAGGTTATTGCTTCTCTATACCTTTTTTAATACTTAAAAACCATATCCCTTAAAAAAATTGAAATCTATTTTAAAGGAAACTCACCAAACCTATACCTCTCTGTGCAACACGATCACAACACACTAGCTACCTCACTTTCCTTTATCCGAGCCAACTATATGCAGACCAACCCAGGTTCATGTGGTTGTTTGGTTGTGCAACATTCACTGATGATGTTCCTCAACATGATTTGTATCATATACATGTTTAGTGATTGTTCACATGCATGGTGATGGTTGGAAACATTCATTACATGATATATCAATAGAGTGATGTGATTTTCAGTGGTGACTATAGTAATCTTTGTGTCGATACGAACAAAGTGATTTCTATTTTTTATATTTTGAGTCATGTTTGTGCGATGACTAATGAACACTACTATAAATATGGGAAACCATGCCCCTTGAAATGAGAAACCTCCATTGGTAGTCGCTATCCATATAAAAATCGACACCTATCGCCCCTCCCCCTACCCCTCACGAACAACCCTCCCCCTCATGACTACAACTTTGTCGAGAAAACCCTCCCCCTCACCTCCACTGCCACACCCATATCTATTGTCACTTGTCCACCCTCCAAACCCTCTCCACCATATTTTTAACCGCCACCACCACACCTAGAGCTGCTTCCGTGACCGCCACTCATCCTCCCTCATGACCCTAATCCCCTAACCTTCACCACACCCCCCCGTCGGTCTACCACTTCCACCCATATGACCTCCCCATCCCCCCTTCCCTTGATGTAGCCCTGTAGGAGTTGCTTCTATCCTGTTCACTACCACATCCCCCTCTCTTCCACTTCCAACGATCTCACTCCCATACTAGATTTGTCTCACTATTTGAGGAAACCCCCAAAATTTATTCTAAATTATTCATGTGATTCTCACATATGTATTTAAATACAGGAACCAAGTAGATTACAAAATATTTACCAAGGGGAGGTCGATCTATAAGAAACCAATAGAGCCAAACTTACTACTGTGGCCATTGAGGACTACCACCTCATACTGCTGATGAGAATGATATTGGTTTTAAAAGTTTTTTATTAGGTTCCTTCAGTCACTAAAAACATTATATCTATATCTAGACTTGATACATATAGATTTATTTTCAAGTTTAGAAATAAATTTTATTTATTGTATAAATAAATCATATATTATGGTAATACATTTTTAAATAATGGTCTTTATACATTGGATTATGAAAACCAAGTAATGGAAATAGATAATAAAACTAATTTACATGATTCATACAACACCCAAATTTAGCATCATTGACTAGGCCATGTAAACTAAAATCATTTGACCAAATTAAAACAAGATGGATATTTAAATTAATTTGAACTAAAATCACTTGGTATATGTCACACTTTTTTATAAGGAAAAATGACTAAATCCCCATTTAGTGTAAAATGTGAAAGGTCCAAAGAGATTATTGAATTAGTTCATACCGATGTGTGTAGACCATATCTAGTTGAAGTAATGGGCGGGTAATCATACTTAATAACTCTTACTGGTGATTTTAGTAGATATGGATATGCATACATGATGAGGTATAAGTTTAATTCTTTTGATAAATTCAAATAATATAAAAATAAAGTTAAAGAAACATCTTGGTAAGAAGATTTAGAAACTATTCTTAGACCACAGTGGATAATATATTAATTATGAATTCATTGATTATTTATAGGAGTTTGAGATTTTATCCTAACCCACCTACTTATACATCACAATGGTATGGTGTATGAAAAAGGAGAAACCACACCCTGTTGAACACGGTGAGATCAATGATTAGTCATACAAGTATTCCATTATCCTTTTGGGGATATGCATTACAAAAAACAACATAAATACTAAAACATGTGACAAATAAATAGGTAGATGATATTCCATACCAATTTTGGAGCGTAAAGATACCCATATTATCATTCTTACATGTGTAGATATGTGAAACATTTATTAAGGTCTCTTCAAGTAATAAACTAGCACTTAAACACCACAATACATATTTTTATTTTAAAAAGAAACTTTTATAGGATAAGTGTGAACCAAAACAACTTCAAACATTACAAATTAAAACACTACAAGCTCCACCAACTACAAATTCAAATTTCAAAGGAAATAAAATTCTCATAACTCAAAATTAAAACCGATCAAAAAACACCATACTCAGACCATGAGCCAGCCTGCATCCCACTTTCACTATTTGTCACACACTACCAACCAACACCATCTCAACACCAGAGCCGAACACATCCACGCCATCGAGAAACAAGCCGTCATCACTATATTCATCCTGAAGACGCCCACTCAAAGTCACATCCAAAAGAGAATTTAACTCCTCTACGTAGCTCCACCTCAGAGAGATCAGGAGAATTCTGGATCCAAATAAGAGAATGAAATGGGCGATTGAAGGCCAAAACAACAGCAAGAAGCCCTGGAAAAATTGACAAAAAAGAAATCCAACACTGTTGTCGCCATCAAAGTTAACCTCAAAACAATAATCACTAGAGGAGACGCCACACCACCGTTGTCAACAACCATAAGACTTGAAATAGAAGCCACACGAGGAACAACATGATGCGCCATTCACATCATCCCAAACCAAATAACGATGGTGCCATCCGAGACACCAAAAAAACCCACCCCACCATAAAACAAAATATAGAACCAGTGGGATGCCCGAGAAACGTGAACCAAATCCAACACGCCAATGACCCACATCCGCAATGAACCCGCAGCAAATTGGACAAACCCATTGCAAAAACAAAAAAAAATCCAAAAAGACTGAAAGTTGCATCGAATCATGGAACCGAATATATAATAGAACTGGGGATTAAACCCTAGGTAAAATGGAAATAAACAGATATTGAAGAGGAAAGGTGGTCTAAACCCTAAAAGAAGGACACTCTTGGAGAACCATGGCCTCCGGACTGCGAAGCCCAAAAAACTCCTTGAATCGGATGCTCCCAGTCCGACCTGGAAGGGAGAACCTGATCGCGAGTTCATAGTGAAGAATAGGTAGCCAAGGAAGAGCCAATGCGCCATCAACCACTCACTGTTGAAGAAGCATTCCCAGAGCCACTAACACTTAATGAGATAGATACACTCGAGAGAACAATTTTGAGGAGGAACCGAAGACAAATATGATGTAGACTTGTTATTAGTTGATAATAATGATCATGTAACCTAGAAGGAAGTAGTAAGTGACACAAATTTTTCCAAGTGACAAGAAGCTATGAATTCTGAAATGGATTCAATGTACCAAAACCAAGTCTATATTTTAGTATATCCTCTAGTTGATGTAAATCCCATTTGTTGTAAATGGTTATTCAAGAAGAAACTGAACATGGATGGAAAAGTTAATACTTATAATGCATGAATATTTGTAAAAGATTTCAAACAACATAAAGTTATAGACTACAAAAAAATATTTTCACTAGTTGTAATGCCGAAATACATCATAATTCTACTTGCCACTATGACTTACCATGAATATGAGATTTGATAAATAGATGTAAACAAACCTTTCTTAATGAGAACCTTCAGGAGGATGTCCATATGACACATCCCAAAGGGCCTGTGACTCCAACAGATGATAACAAGGTATGAAAGTTGAAAATATCCATTTATGGATTAAATTAAGCATCCAAGACATATAAAATTTTATTTGATGAAACCATAACAATATTTGGTTTCATAAAGAATGGATATGTTCCTTGTTTCTGTAAGCGGTTTAGTGGGAGTGTGGTTGTTTTCTTAATAGTTTATATTAATGATATACTACTTTTTAGAAATGAAATCCTAGTATTATATTCAGTTGAATCATGGTTAAATACATGCTTATCCATAAAGGAATTATGTGAAGTAATATATATTCTTGGGATCAAGATCCATCATGATGGATCCAAGATTCTACTCGATCCAAGTCAAGGTACATATATTGAAAAGACTCTGAAGATATTTAGTATGGAACAATCCAAGATGGGATAGTTTATAGTCACATGACATTCATCAATCTAAAAAAACATGTCCTTTATCACATCCAATGATTCCCACATTGCTTCTTCAAACTTGTGGTTTCGCCACAACACCTTGACGAGGGGAATTTTCTTATTTAGTAGAACTTTTTTCCCTACGATATAAGATCTTCAACAACTTATCTTCATAGGAGAGGTCATTCTCCAGTGGTACCACCTTTGGATTGAGTACATGCGATGGGACATGTATGTACTTCCTCTAGAGTGATATATGGAATACATCATGTACTTGAGATAGGTTTGGTGGGAGTTCTAGTCGATAAGACACTTATCCAATGCGATCAAGGATCTCAAAAGAGCTAGTGTACCTTGGACTAAGATTTCCCTTCTTCCCAAATCTCAAAACTATCTTCTAAAATGATATGAAGAGGAATACCATGTCTCCGACATCAAACTCTAGGTATCGTTAATGATTTTTAGCATAGCTCTTTTATTGACTCTGAGTATCTTTAATGTGATACTGGATGGTCTTAACCTTCTCCACCATTTCTTAGACCATTTCTAGACCTAAGAGTTTTCTATCCCCAACTTCATCCCAACATGTCGGTGTTCTGCAACTCTTCCCATAAAGGGCTTCATAAGGATCTATTTGGATTCTTGAGTGGAAACTGTTATTGTAAGAGAACTCAATAAGAGGAAGATGTTGATCCCATACTTCTTTGAAGTCCATTGAGAATGCTCTCAACATTTACTCAAGTGTTTGGATAATCTTCTTAGATTGGCCATCATTTTGGGGATAATAAGCCATACTGAAGTTTAGCCCAGTATTCCGAGCATGTGAAGACTCTTACAGAAAATAGAGGTAAATATTGGATCTCTACCAAACACAATAGATAGTGGTACTCTATGCAACCTTACCACTCATCTAATATATATTCGTTCCATTTGATCCAATGAGAAATCCTCTTAAATTGCAATGAAGTGTGCAGTCTTTATAATACGATCCACAACAACCCAGATTGCATTGTTTCCTTTGGATGTCTTCAGAAGTACAGTGACAATATCCATGGTGATTTTATCCCATTTCCATGATGGTATGGGTAATGGTTGCATCATCCCCTTAGACTTATACCTCTCAGCATTCACTTGCTGACATACCAGGCACTTTGATGTATAATCAGCAATCTCCTTCTTCATGTTATCCCACCAATAATATTCTCGGAGATATCAATACATCTTTGTGTTTCTTGGGTGAATGGAAAAATTCAAACTACATGCATCATCCAAAAGTTCTTTCTTTAACTCTGGAATTTATGGAACACATAGTCTTTTCCCAAATCTCACAATTCCTTCTTCATTAACATTGACCTTTGAGGATTTCCATTTTTTGATAGTTTCCACTTTCTTTTGAACTCTAACATCATCCTTTTGAGCATCCTTTAACCTTTTCAAAAGAGACTGTTTAGAAATCATTTGTGAAAGGATTGACGGAATTCCCTTATTTATGATTCCCATTTCCATATTCATCAATTATAAGAAGATTGGACCCTTTTCAATTATCATCAATGATATAATTTCTGGGTGCTTTCTACTTAGAGTATCCCCCACCTTGTTCTCTTTCCGAGGGTGATAATGGATTGAGAAGTCATAGTCTTTGATCAGCTCTAACCATCTTCATTGGATCATGTTCATCTCTTTCTATGTGAATATATACTTGAGGGTTTTGTGATCCATATATATTTCATACTTCTCCCAAAATACGTAATGTCACCAAATTTTTAAAGTGATGATTACTGTAGCCAACTCCAGATCATGTATTGGATAGTTTTTCTCATGAACATTAAATTGCCTTGAAGCATAGGCAATGACTTTGTCATTTTTCATCAACACATAGCCCATTACCTTCTTCAAAGCATAACTGAATACCAAAAAAAGTTCTCTACTTTTGGGTAGTGTGAGAATGAGGGCAATGATAAGCCTCCTTTTCAACTCCTTGAAGCTCTCTTCACATTCATCACTCCAAGAAAACTTTAATCCCTTTTGGGTTAGCTTAGTAAGAGGGTTGGAAAATCATGAGAAATTTCTCACAAATCAGCGATAATATCCAGATAACCCCAGTAATATATAGACATCCATTACTGATGTTGGCATCGACTATCCCTAATTTGCAGCTGTACTAGAAGGATCCACAGATATTCCATTGCTTATGATGATATGACCTAAGAATGAGACTTCCTTCAACTAGAACTCATACTTACCATACTTTTAATAGAGATTATCCTTTCGTAAGGTCTCTAGTACAGTTATTATATTCTCCCCATTCTTCTCCTTGGTTTTGGATTATATTAGAATATTGTTTATAAAGACTAAAACAATTTTTTCGAGGTAATCTCTAAAGACTATATTCATCAAGTCCATGAAGATTGTTGGAGAATTAGTTCGTCTGAAAGGCATTACTATGAATTCATAGTGCTTATATCTTGTATGAAAAGTAGTCCTGGGGATATACTCTTTCTTCACCCTTACTTGATAATATCCCAAATGCAGATCCACATTGGAGAAGTATTGTTCTCCACGTAGTTGATCGAACAAGTCATCAATTCATGGAAGATGATACTTGTTATTTATCATGATTTTTTTGAGATCACGATAATCAATGCAAATGCGCATCGACCCATCCTTCTTCTTGATGAAGGGGACTGGTGCACCCCATGGTAAAGCACTTGGGCATATATACCCTTTATCCATATTCTTCTCTAGTTGTTTTTTTATCTCCTTAAGCTTCAAAACAACCATTCTATATGGAGTCTTGGATATTGGAAATTCCCCATATATAAGATCAATTGATAATTCAACATCTCTTTTAGGAGGAAGACTAGAAAATTACTCAGGAAACACTTCAACAAATTCCCTCACAATAGGCATGTATTCAAGGATGGTTTCTTCCTTAGACTCAATCATCTCAGTAAGATACTCATTTCCATATGGTAGTAATATATATGCTTTGGATGATGGTGATAAAGAAGATTCATCTTCCTCCTTTAACTTGTACATAATTGGGGTTTGATTCACTATATGGAGAGTGATTTTCATTTCACGACAATTTATGTTGGCTATATATAAGGAAAGACAATCCATGCTAATAATTGTATAAAATTCCAAAAAATGGAGTATGAAGAGGTTCTCCAGGAAGTTCAATCTACAAATTGTGACATGGGAGGAGTTATATTCATGGGATGCAATGATTTACCCATTTTCCATTCTCACTAACATCTTTACTTCCATGATTTTTGGTGGTTTTGGGATTTTTTACTAATATTTAGAGACATAAAAGAATGCGTAGAAACTGAATGAAAAAGTAAGTTAGCTATTCTTGAATGAATAACTAGCGTACCTGTCACC
The DNA here is from genome assembly GCA_963277665.1 of Viscum album. Taxonomy (NCBI): domain Eukaryota; kingdom Viridiplantae; phylum Streptophyta; class Magnoliopsida; order Santalales; family Viscaceae; genus Viscum; species Viscum album. Next base: position 1,653,850,481 of record OY728152.1, read on the forward strand.
ACTTTGTTTTCAAGGTTCACTTCAATGGTAGTGATGGAAAAATCTCACCCTTGATACCTTGGAGGTTGTTGGTTGCCTTTGAAAACCCTTGGCTTAGGGAACTGGTTTTCAAAGTGCCCTGGTTCTTTTTAGTTGAAGCAAAGAACAATGCATTGAGCATTGAATGAAGCATTACTTTCCTCTATTGCAATAGTGGGTTTTTTCTTGTTGGAAGTTAATGGCTAGGTGCCCTTATATTCTACACCTAAATAATTTCCTCATCCCCTTCAAACAATTTCTATGGTTCTTATTTCTGTATATTTGGCAGGTGGGGTGATGGATTTTCTTAGCACCGTTGGATTCATCCATCAGACTGCCAGAATTGAATTCCACCTTATTCTTCTTATCCCCATGATACCACTGAGATTCTATAATATCCATTTAGACTTTTAGGGTAGAACAGACAATTTCCTCATAGCTCTCAAAGTCACGGATCGCTAGGGCTTTCCATAGGCTAGGTTTTAGCCCACCAAAGAAGAGGTCAACCTTTCATTTGGGGGTAACAAAAAAGACAAAGGCATATCGTTCAAGCCTTATGAATTTTTCCTCATACGATCTGATGGATTCATCATTTTTTTTCTTGAGGGCAAGGTAGTCCCTTTCCGTCTAAAGTTGTAGGGTACGGAGAAAATATTTATCAAAAAACATTTTCCAAAAATCCTCCCATTCCAAGACCTTGATCTCATACATAGGATTTTTATTTTTGATAAATTTACAACATTGATCAGATTCACCCTCCATATGATAACCATACAGAAGAACCTTCTCTTTTTCAGAACATTTAAGGATAGAGAAGATCTTTTCAATGGAGTTGATCCATTGTTTGGAAATTGAGGGATCAGATGATCCATTAAAATTATGAGGCCTTTGTCTCATTAAGCTCTCTATTGTGACTTATTCTTTCTTGGGGGGGGGGGGGGGGTTGAATGTTCCTATTGACCCGTGTTTCTATTCAAAACATGAGTTAACTGAGAGAGTATCATGACAAAGTTTATGATTCCCACTCCCATCAGATTAGACATCTCATTAGAATAGTCATCACATTGATCTTCACATCGGTTGTTAGCCTGAGTCCTCCTATTGCTGACCATTGGATGGAATAAAAGGATAGTTAGGAATAACACATAAAGGGAAATCCAAAGAAAAAATGTATGACTTATAAATTATTTTTATTTCCTTAACTCATGAATTCATAGGTTTCAATCTATGTTATCCCTGATCTACTTCCCAACATATATTCTTAGGGGCATTTTTTTAATTCCCTTAATAATGGTTCATTCTAAGATTATGAATTTACCAAATCATATCTCCCAAGAGTGTCATAACCAAGAGTGAATAAATTCCCATTGTTATGCACTGTTTCCCGTTTGAGTCTATCTCAAAGCGGTGTTTTCAGATTTTACCCCTAGATACATCTATTTGAGAGCTACCTCTACCTGATCGTATCTAGTAAGGGATGTATTTTCTTGATAAAACACTTAATCAATACTCATTAAAAGTTAGTTATGTTTTTATTATACTTAGTCTTATCCCCAAGGATTTCACAAGGGTTTTCTAATCCTAATCCCAAAAATAACTATACCTCCCTCTGATACCAACTATAACAACCCAGTTCTTTATTACACAATTAAACATAATTTATTACATAAAACACTTCACTTGATACAACATAGAATATAGAGAGGTATAGTTTCTTTGGGTATTAGGAACATTACATAACAACTTAGAACATGAAATACACATCTTTATTGAAAACTTATTTTACACGACCACACACATTCCTTCATACTTAGTATTGCGTGGGATAACCTGAGGAAATGCATAAGAAAAGGGTGAGATATAAAGACTAGTAAAGGAGTGAACAAGGAATAACATGAATAATACAATACATGTTAGTCAATAGGCATGTGAATGGAGCACAAGATAAACATGAACATAAAGGCATGATATAGCATGATTATTATAACATGGAAATGTGGCAATAACATTTAACATGATATTAGCATGATCCAAGGACCATTGCACATGGAGGATGATTAAAACCTCATTAAAATTGAATTATAATGTTTAAACCCTCATTTCACTTAATTTATCATGATAATAATCTTTACCCAATGCATTGGAGCGCTATCAGTGTACACCTTTCTTAATCATTTCATTTCATCCATAAGTGTGACCCAAAGATCATACACCATAAATTAATTGAACATAATCATTTATTATAAAATAAAGGAATGTGGAATTAATACATGAAACTATATAATAAATAATTAAATGTTCATAAAGGTGAATACCCTTGATAGAGAAATGGTCATGGTATTCACTACACAATGACTTTGGCTTGGAGAATCGTAGTGCAATTTTGGGAGCATAATGACGTGACATAAGAATTTATAAAAATGGTTGATGAGAGAGAAATGGGTATCTCATCATATTTAAATGAAATGGAAAGTAAGGGGGTAATATGGATACATTTCCCAACATATGTAATGTAATTTATATTCATAATATAAAAGAATTTTTTGAATGAAAATGAGAAGAGAGAAATTTCTTACGGAATTTCGGCTTGGTAACAGGTGTACATGGGAGGAATTAATGAGAGATAAAGGGGTATATCATCATTAAAAAATAATTAGGGAAGTATGGGGGAGGTGAAAAATCATACCCCAACATTTTTAATTGAAAACAATAGTATAACAACATAATAAAATTTGGCAAAAAATGAGAAAAGAAGAAATCCCTTACTTGGAAGTGTGATCCCAAAGGCTTGGGAGAGGATTGAGAGAGACTTCTAGGAAGATTGAGGCACCTTGGGAGGATTATAGAGAGAGGATGTAATATTTTGGTAGATCTAAAAAGGATTTTAGTTAATAGTAAGTGGGATCTTGGGTGGGTTTATATAGGAAAAGAGAGGGAATTCTTTATTATTTAGGTTTTGGGCACCGCACATTAAACTAATCAAAACCACAAGATATCCCATGGTTTTGCCCATATTTTTTCCAAAGGGGAGTGGAAAAAAATATTTTACAAGTAAAATTTTCTAACTTATTAAAATAATTTTCTTGCTTATGTGGTGGTGAGTCATACTCTCAAGGAAATCAATTTAAAAAAGTTAAAATGTTTTATAAGTCTTGGAGGATCCACTAAGGCACCATAAAATTAACCAAACAGATATAAAATCACATTATTTTAAAGGTAAAAAATATATTTTCCAAACATAGTATTTATAGTATTTTATTACATTACTATTGGGTCATTATTATGTCATAAAACACATTATATATTAGAACAATATTTATTTTTTATCCAAAAATTCAACTATCTCAGAAAATTATAAAAAATTCACCATTGGTTAATTTCAATATACTGATTCTAAAAATAATATTAATTTTTTTTAAATAATTTTCTAAATATGTGAATTTTTAATTTTAAAAATAAAAATAGACATTTATTGAAATTTCATGGGTTTTAACAAAAATAGTTTTCGAACCTTAATAAAAATTACAATTGTATTCCTAAAAATCATAAGATCATTTTTTTAATAAAATGTAATTTAGTAATAATATTTTATTAAAATTTAATTTAATTAAAAAATCCATTAATTCATCAAAATAATTTTTTTAATTGAATATTAACAAAAAATTCTATTTGTGATTTAAAAACTATTTACAAAGTTACAATAATACAATGAGTGTATATTATTTATTCTATACAAAAAATAATGCACATAATCGTAGTTCTAGGTTTTTGTTACATAACCCCTTATATCACCTGCATAAGACCTAAGGGTAAGGTGTGCGATGGTGATAGACTATTGGGGTGGCTCGGATAACATCGCTCAGGTGGTAATCGCTATCAACTTCCACTTCTCCCATAGGCGGTTTTGTTCGAACTTAACGTGTTGAAGCTCAGCTTCGTATTGGTCAAGAGAAAGTCCCAATCATGCCACCTCATTTATAATCTCCAACAAATGGGTTTCATACGGAGAAATACTACTGGATGAGGCCATCACATTATTGTTGTGAGTAAATTGGATTTGTTAAATCCCTATAATTATACTAATCATGTAATCACTGTTCAATGACTACATTAGAAACGGTAACAATTCTTAATGGTATTTTTAAATACAAAAATATAAAGCCAAGGAAGTGAATATGTTATATAAGCATTTTAAAAAATAATACATTTAATTAGATTAAGAGGAATTTTCATTAATAAAAGTTTGGGTCATTAAAATCTTCTCCCCTTAAGAAATTTTGCCCTCGAAATTTCCTTTCCCCACACTAAAATAGATGAGGGTAACTCTCCTTCATCACTTCATCTAACTCCCATGTTTCTTCTTCAAACATGTGGTTTTTCCACAACACCTTGACAAGGGGCATTGTCTTATTTCGTATAACTTTTTCCCTACAATATAATATTTTCACCAGAATCTCTTCATAGGAAGGTCATTCTCCAATGAAACCACCTCTAGATTGAGTACATGTGATGGTTAGGGTATGTACTTCCTCAAGAGTGATACATGGAATACATCATGTACTTGAGATAAGTTCGGTGGGAGTTCTAGTCGATAGACTACTTCTACCTGCTCGTATCCATATGGGGATGTATTTTCTTGATAATCCACTTACTCAACACTCACCAAAATTTAGGGATGTTTTTATTATACTTAGTCTTATCCCTATGGATTTCACTAGGGTTTTCTAATCCTAATCCCAAAAATAACTAAACCCCCTTCTAATACCAACTATAACAACCCTACTGTTTATTACACACTTAAACATAATTTATTAAATAAAACTCTTCACTAGATAAAACATAGAAGATATATAGGTATAGTGTCTTTGGGGATTAGGAACATTACATAACATCTTAGAACATGAAATACACATCTTTATTGAAATCTTCTTTTATAGGACCACACACATTCCTTTGTACTTAGCATTTCATGGGACAACCTAAGGACATGCATAAGAAAAGGGTGAGATATAAAACCTAGTAAGGGAGTAAACATGTAATAAAATGAATAATATATTAAATGTCATGAAATAGTCATATCAATGGATCATAGTATAAACATGAACATAAAGTCATGATATAATATGATTATCATAACATGGAAATATGAAAACAACATTAACATGATATTAGCATGAGCTAAGGCCCATTTCACATAGAGCATGAGTAAACCCTTATTGAACTTGAATTATCATAAGTAAACCATAATTTCACTTAACGTATAATGATACTAATATTTACCCAATGCATTGGAGCACTATTAGGGTGAACCCTTCTTAATCATTTCTTTTCATGCATAAGTGTGCCACAAAGATCAGACAGCATGGATTCATTAAAAATAACCATTTATTACAAGATAAAGGAATTTGGAATTAATACATGAAACTCTATAATAAATAATTAAATTTTCATAAAGGTGAATACCCTTGATAGAGAAATGGGCATGGTATTCACTACATTGTGATTTTGGCTTGGACAATCGCGGTGCAATTTTAGCAACATAACGACGTGACATAAGAATTCATAAAAATTGTTGATGAGAGAGAAAAAGATATATCATCATATTTAAATGAAATGGAAATTAAGGGGGTCATATAGATACATTTCCCAACATATGTAACGTAATTTAGATGCATAATATAAAATAATTTCTTGTATGCAAATGAGAAGAGAGAAATTACTTATAGAATTTTGGAATGGTAATGGGTGTACATGAGAGGAATTAATGAGAGATAAAGGGGTATATAACCATTAAAACAAAATTAGGGAAGTATGGTGGAGGTGAGAAATCAGACCCCAATATATTTAATTGAAAAAATTGTATAACAACAAAATGAAATCTGGAAAAAAATGAGAAAGAAATAAATCCCTTACTTGGAAGTGTGATCCCAAAGGCTTGGGAGAGGCTTGAGAGAGGCTTCTAGAGAGTTTGGGGAACCTTAGGAGGATTCTATATAGATTAGGGAAGAGTTTCGTAGAGCTCAAAAATATTTTAGTGAAGAGGAAGTGGGAGCTTGGGTGGGTTTATATAGGAAAATAGATTGAATTCTTTATTATTTAGGTTTTGGGCACCACACATTAAACTAATAAAAACCACAAACCATACCATGATTTTTGCCCATGTTTTTTTCCAAATGGGAGTGGAAAACAATATTTTACAAATACAATGGCCTAAATTATTAAAATATTAGGATTTTGTTTGTGGAGGTGAGTCATACTCTCAAGGAAATCAATTTAAAAAAGTTAAATTGTTTTATAAGTCTTGGAGGGTCCACTAAGGAACCATAAAATTAACCAAAAAAAAAATCTAAAATCACATTATTTTAAATTTAAAACATATATTGGAAGAAAATTCAATTTATAGTATTTTATTACATAACTATTGGGTAATTATGATGTCATAAAACACATTTTATATTAAAATAGTATTTAATTTTTACCCAAAAATTCAACTATCTCAGAAAATTGTGAAAAATTCACCGTTGGATAATTTCAATTTCCTGATTCAAAAAATAATATTCATTTTATCTAAATAATTTTTTAAATATTTTAATTTTCAATTTTAAAAATAAAATCCGACATTTATTGAAATTTCATGGGTTTTAACAAAAATAGTTTTCGAACCTTAATAAAAATTAAAATTGTATTATTAAAACTCATACGATCATTTATATTTAATAAAAATTAATTTAGTAATAATATTTTATTAAAATAATATTTAATTAAAAAATCTATTAATTCATCAAAATAGATTTATTAATTTAATATTAACAAAAAATACTATTTATGCTTTAAAAAATATTTACAAAGTAAAAATAATTAATTGAGCATATATTCTTTATTATATAAAAAAATAATTCACATAATCATTATGTTACGGTCTTATTACATAACCCCTTATAACACCCGCATAAGACCTAAGTGTAAGGTGTGCGATGGTGATAGACTCTTTGGGTGACTCAGATAACATTGCCCGGGTGGTAATCTCTATCAACTTACACTTCTCCTATAGGAAGTTCCGTTCGAGCTTAACGTGTTGAAGCTCAACTTGGTATTGGTCAAGAGAAAATCCCAATGATGCCACCTCCTTTCCGAGCTCCGACAAATGGGCTTCATATTGAGAAATTCTACTGGATGAGGTCGTCACTTCCTTGGTCTGAGTAAATTGGATTTGTTAAATCCTTCTATTTATACTAACCATGTGATCACTGTTCAACGACTATATTAGCAATGATAAAAATTCTTAATGGTATTTTGAAATCCAAAAACATAAAACCAAGGAAGTGCATATGTTATAAAACCATTTTACCTAATAATACATTTAATTAGATCAAGGGGAATTTTCATTAATAAAAGTTTGGGTCGTTACAATTGAACCTAGTAGATCAGTTTTGGTATTTAAGTTTATCAGATAAAGCCCATTAAGGGTATTTTAAAAATTTAAACTCTTTATGGTTTCCTTTATAAAGGCTTGTGACTCTATCAAATGGGCATGGCGATCTGTATGATTAACTACTTAAATGCACAGCTGGACCGAAGTAGGTTAGCTGTGGCATGTTTCTTATGAGATAACCCTCTACAAGTGTTTTAAAGATTTTCTAATTTAACAAATGTAATTGGGTTTCTTTATAATTAACCTAGGATGGCTTAATGGGACCCTCCCAGGTTTCCTTATCTATTACCAAGTGATTTTTTTTATAATTGGTACTTTATTTTTTGAAATAAATCTCTTAAATGTTTAAAGTTTTAAAGTGAATCAATGTATTGATCTTAAAGTGTAACCTTAGGTGGCATCCTTTGTTTAGACCCTTGTGTAAGGGTATTTTAAATATCTCTTTGAATTTCATTAAAATAAAAAAGATAATGTTTTCTATAGGCCATTTTACTTTTTAGAAAGGTATTAAATGACAGGAATAGAGTTGAGTGAAATTTTCTTGGTGTGACCTAGTGATGGGGTCGACAATTATACTTTTGTAAGAGGATATCCCAATGTAGGTAGAACCCTTAGAGGTTAAATTCCTTACTAAATACTCTAATCTTTCCGATGTATGGTGTTGTTGTCCCTAATAGGATTCTTAACTTCCAAATAAAACCCTTATTTAGATGGGTGGTCGTGGTATCCTTGATCTTATTACATTCATGGGCATCGAGTAATACTCGGTTTTAGAAGGTTAGACATGATTAGGGAATGGTCAGCTGCTTGGTAGTTCATGAGACCCTTTTTCTTCCCTTAATGATGGATGACTTTGTACATCGTCATCTAGGTTTGTGTTTGTATGGAGCAACATGACTCTGGGTTAAATCTATTGTATGGACCACCTGATACCAGGGTGCATAGGGAATACAACCAATGGATAGTATTGATGGTGTGCCACCTTTCATTCAAAACCTCAGGATGATGTTCCAAGATAATTGGGTGTTTTGAAATGCCATTCATGTTGGTTTTGGATTTGAGGAAAAATGTTATGACATTTGTGACTATGACTTGGAGCAGTGCCACGCGTGCTATTAAGGTGAATATAATCTATTGTGATTGTGAGTGGCTAGTATCTATCTTCTTTTGATGAATATGAAACTCCTAAGGTGGGAAGCATCATTTCAATTATGGTAAAGGTTTCCTTCCAGGTTGAAGGAAGACAGTTGAGGAAGACCATATGAAAATGTTCAATGTGGTTTTCAAATGCGTGAGTGGCTAGATAGTCTTATAGAATGTCAGTTCTTACTTGGAAGCATGATGCTGATGTGGTCGGATATCTATGTAACCCTGGAGAAACCTTATTGGTCATGGATGGACTTTATTGGTTAAGCTTAAGTGATCATGAGATTCCTTAGGTTGTAAAGACATTGTGATCGCTCAGTGACGATGCATCAGTAGGGGAAGCCAAGCTTCTTCTAAGAAGTCGACCAATAGTGGTTCAACTACTCTTTTTTATAGTAGTTGGGTATGGTTGTTTGGGAAATGTATTGAACACTTCATCTGGATATGATGGAAGTGTCTCAAATCTCCTTGGTAATCCTCTATAACCTATTATTGTACCCTTATTTAAGAGACGAGCACATCCCCTATCTTGATGTCATCCTGGGTGCACTGAGAGAGAATAAATTATGTACCATGCTAAGTTTTAAATTTTGTTAGGATCGATAATTCAACTCAAAAGAGTCACATTTATGTAATGTGGTTGTTTTAAATTGGAATGGTTAGTCCTGATCAATACTTGGGTTCCCGTTCAGGAACACCTTGGATGAATTCTTGGACACCAACCATCTCCCTCTGACTTAACCTCCTGGAATATGCTACTTCGGGCTCAGTCAAAGATATGATGTGATGTATTGGACATGTACCAATGTCTCCCTTAAAAACATAGAGTATGGACTAACTTGGTTTGGTTCCTTGGACTCTGGTTTAATGAATCCAAGGTTATCTCAGATTTGTTGTCAGGATCATAGGTGATTTTTAATGGGTAATGATTCTAGTGGGATGGATTTGGGTTACACTGTTGTTTGTGATGAGGCATGATAGTTAAATGGTTATTTTATGGTTTGATTAGGGAATGTAACTTGAAGTCAGGTACGAGATTTGGTGAATGTGCTCTTCGTAAATGTAAGATTCCTTAGAATAAGGAATTGCAGTTCTGTTTGTTTTATACTGGTTGTCTTAGCCAGGCATTTTGAGAATAGTCAGCCAGATGTGGCCCAACTTTTTATCCTTATTGTTCAATGTTATGGTTAGTGAAGAACGATTTTTTACATTCCATCATTTGGATGAGAGTGCAAGGTGTTTCATCAAAATATTTTCATGAAAAGCCAACTCAACCTAGCCAAATGAGGTCGGTGGGGAATCGACCATTTGACTAGTTCAAAATAACATTAGGAGAATCAAAATAATGCTTAAGGTATGATTTGTATGAAATTATGATGGTATAGGTACTGTGTCTCAGAATTTCCCCCTTTTTTATGTTAAACCTATGGTGAGAAGCACCATCAGAAAAATGTTTAAAGGGAATATGACATGATCATTTCTCTAGCTTAATGGGTTTGGGTAAGCACCGTTTTAGTGTTTTAGTTGGAAAACGAGCATTGGATCGAGTTATGATGACTTAATTTCCATAAACATAAGTAATTATTTGAGGTAAATTAGAAATTTTAGAGTACTAAATGACCATTTGAATGAAACTTCATGACCCTTTTATGCTGGATGATGATTTCATTGTTTCCCCAAGGATTCCTAGGGACAGAAAGTTCTATAGTGGGGAGGTTGTAATGACCTATGTTTTGATCCAAGGTAGAATTCCTCAGGAATTTGAATTTTGGTGTTTGACGGATGGGCCATTATTTTAACTAAGCCTCAGAACATAATTAAAAGAGTTGTAATTATTAAAAGCATTTTTTGGACTTGGTTAAAGGCCCAAGGGGTCCCTCTTGTGCGTCGTTGAGTTCCGAGAGCCCTGGGATCTAGAAAACTCAAGTTTGGGTGGACTGGTAGTGGTTCCTAGTTTGTATGAAACCATACAGCCCACAAGTGAAAATCTTGTGACACCTACAGGTGAGAAGAAGTGATCTGCACTAGCTGCACACAATTTCCCAAATTTTGTACCTAGAGTGCACGCTTTATGCCACTTAAGTAGTGTGTGTGCACTGTTTAGTGCATGGTTGCCATGTGGTTAGGGAAAACTGTGCGAGACAACAGTGCAGGGTTAGGGTTCCTAATAAGTGGGAGCCACATGGTTGGCGCTTGATTTGGACAACTATGTGGCCAAACCATGTGACTCAGTTTTGTGGGTGAAATTACATTTTTTCACTTAATGAGGTTAAATCCAATTTTCTTTCTTTCTTATTATCCCTCCAGCTATTTGAGTCCATCTTCTTAGTTCCTTGGGTTCCTCCTGCTCCCTAACCTAGGGATCATGCTTTATCCTTTGTCTGAACTTTAATTCTAGCACTGTGAGTCTATATGGAATCCTCTCAATAAGTTCTTTGTCCCACTTGATCCTTTATCTGTTTAATTTACTCTTGACCAAGTTATCTTGGTGCGAGCTCATTTCCCCTATTTTCAAGGAGGATCTATATTTCTTTGATCCCTTACAAGTTGGAAAAAATAAAATATTGACATTGGATGAGTATAGTATCCTAATAATGAGTTAGGTGTTCTATATCTCTTTCCCTAAGTTTCTATTGAATTATAAATGTCGCAGTTGTGCCACATGCTAGACTTTGTAGAGCATCACCCTAAAAGTGTTTTCTTCAATTTAAATTGTCATAATAACCTTTTTATACACATGTTGATCATTTTTTAGTAGTTTGAGGATGGAGACTTCGATCATGGACACCCCTTTCATGTCCCTATTTCTTTTTCCCCTCTTATATTTAATTTTTTAAAATATTTAAATACCTTCTAAGTGTTCTACTTGGATTATAAAAGGATTTTCCCCTTTTAGGTAATTTTCTAATTAATGATAACACCTTATGAGTTCCTTGTTGAACCATGTATTTTATTTTTCCATGTCAGTAGCCTTATAAAGCGATTATTTTGATAAATTGAGATATGCCTCTTAAAATTGATGCATGGTTGAGTTAAAGGAATTGTTTGTTATAAATGTCATGTTTTTAAAATAAAAAACCTCGGATGAGATGTGTTTTATTCTAAACTAAAAAGTGTTGATTAGTGTTTTGTATTTTGTTGGTTTATTACATTGATGGTTTTATTATTCCATTATGTTAGTATTTTATATGTGTGGAAAACATAGTACATGGCCTTCCTTATGACCAATGTTTTCAATGACCAACCAATTTATAAGTGGGTTGGAATGTCTTGACTCTTGAAAGCCTTTCCTTGATAAATGAAATAGCATATTCAAATTGAAGGGTTTAAATTAAATGTAATAAAATTATGTGGTACGACCATGCCACTTTCTATATTTAAATAAGCATGGATTGTGTGAATTGTATTAAATAGTTTAATTGAAATGAATTATAAAGGGTGGTAAGTCCACACCGATCAAGGTATGATTATGTAGATGCTTTAATTGAACTGGGATTCCTTGGTTATATATATGTGGTTGATAAACATAAAGCATGTGAGGTAATTCCTCATAGACATTATTAGAAATATGATTTCACCTTGATATAGACTGCATAATGATGGTAAGGGTTCAATTGAGAATGGAGGTATCACACTCCCTTACATTAGGTGTTGAGCATGATATCTCACACCATTGATACTATTTGGATGGTGGGTATGACACACCATGTCCCTTGTTTTGAGTTTTGACATGATGAAACACTCACCATATCAAGTGAAAATCATGATGTCTCCCACTCATTATTATATGTAGGTCTTATACCCAATGTTTGATCTTATAGTCTTGTTATCCTGGTTATGTATGTCTAAGTTACACCCCGATCCAACCAAAAACTAGTATTCCAGGTATTTGGACACTTACATCCACACATACTTAGTTCATATAGGTGGATGAAATATATATAACTATACTATATATATATATATATGATATTATTATATATATAGTGATTGATGAGACTTCCATTCTAACCATGAGATGAAGTCAGTAGAGTCGGCCAGGTGTGTTGTTGGAACCTGAGCTGACTGGTATCTATTTATTCAGATTTTTTTATTATTCATTATTACTTGCACAATACTTTACTTATTATTCATGTAATGGATTTAGTTATAGACACTATGGGTGGTGACTTATTGAGATTTTATCTCACACCCTACTCAGGACGCCACTACATTGGGGTACCCGAGAAGATTTCATTTTCGCAGGATCATGGATAATTGATTGAGTTGTTATTATTATACCTAGGAGTTAGGAGAAAAGTTCTGATTTGAAGCTCATGATTATTATAGAGAATGTTCTTGGTGCTTTTATTTCTTTTATTTATTCATGTATTACATTATATCATGTTTCTTATTGCAAGTATACTATTTTAGTTTATGTATACTCAACTGGAAATGAATGATTTGTTGTGTATTGGTGTTGTCCATTTTGTTTCAGTTGTTATTATTATTCTTCTCATGCTCTATTTTTATTTTATTACTAATTCATTTTTTGTTTGTTATTTATTATTATGATATACTACTGTTCTACTCTGTCCATGAGGGTGTCGTCTCACCACTATCACTTCCATTGACCCTCTCTACTAGTCAGAAGTCTCTTGTGTATGGGGAGGCGCGCATGATTCCTTGTGGTGATTGACTAGTCTACCAGTTTGATGGTCATCCAAGTAAGGATGTTAAAAAATATGATATACTAACAGGCCCTGTCTGTACCTATGACTCTAGCTGTGGTTGTGGACCATATGAAATAAGATCTAGAGGAGCATCTAGTTGATCTCGATAAGCACCCTTCTCCTATGTTACATCTACATCTATAAAAGGGTAATCACCCCTATACATCTATATCAGGATCTGCACCCTCAGAATTACCTAGCACATCAAATAAATCCCCATGATAAATCTCATTCATAGGAGGAAGTAGCTCTGTCACAACTCTATGAAAATAAGTCTGGTCTAAGGCACATCCCTCTATGGAAATAGATATGTGAAAGATATGGGTGATACAAGCATCCAATAAAAAAAAGTATGCATTTAGTTAATGTTAATAAAAAAAATTATTCAATAATGGAAGAAAAAATTATTACCAAGTCCTGATAGCCATGTCTGCATCGTGTAATAAATCTCACTGGGGACATGCGGTACCAGGGAAAATAATCCATATGATCTGATAAATGCATACATACTATTTCGGCCCCTTATAATTGGGACTAATATCATCTGTCCCATATCTCAATATATCGTGCATGATATCTTCTCTAGTCAAAGTATTATTTCTACGACATATTCAGGGAATGAAACGAAGGTGACTAACTTGGTGGTGTAGTTATTTTATGATAGAATCCAAAATAACCCATAAATCAATTATTATGATTCCACTCAACAATATAAAAATGAATCATAGGAATGATGAATGATCTGATAGAAAATATTTCTGTATAATATGGTGGAAGACTCTAGATGATAACCTCAGTATATGGCATCCAAGAAATATGAAAAATCAAAAAAATTAAGAATCAATTGATAAATAAATACATGTAATGTACACAATAATAATTTAACTATATAATGAATAACCACGTATGTCATCTGGTCAATGATTTTCCATCATAAGACCATAAACATGGACATCATGTTTGTCTATATCTGGATATCGATGTGCCTGAATCCACCCATAGATAATATTTTTATACTTATATTTCATAATAGAAAGTTATACATTTGATTTTTACATTATAAGGAATAACATACCATCATCCACGCAGAGTGTCTTCTAAAATATCAGTATAAAATTAATTAAAAATGAGGCTTCGACCCCAACCTTTAATATATCGGTAGAAAATAGAACACATGCATATAGATATAAGCGAGGGATGTGATCTCATGTCCACATCTGTATTGGAATAACACATCCCGTGATATATATCTTATTGATGTGACATGCATTTCATAGTGACCAATATGTATACGAAAGACATGAATACCCCCATCTATACTGGAATTTCTAGTCCCAGTCCTCCTTTAATGGTAAATAAATCAAATGTACAATATAGTCGAATAGTAAATGCAGAATATGCCATTAATAAGCCTCAAAATGTATGCTTGTGAAAATCATAGAACAATAATCTCATTGGAATCATTAGATAATGAGTGAAGTTATTATCTATCCACGACATGCGTAATTTACTGCTGATGATGGACCTGCCATCATCATGGCCCTACCATCATCATGGACCTCAATTCCTAGTAAACTATGAATTTGATCCAACCAATCTGTACCTTTTTAGTCTATCACAACTGCACCATCAATGGGGAGGCCCAATATAATGTACAAATCCTCTAGTGTAATAGTCACCCCTATGTAAAATTGAATGTATGTGTATATGGTCTCTATATCTCTACAAGTGCAGCAATGAGCTGATTATCGAAAAATGTGAAGTTTCACATTGATACACCATAAACCCAACACGATGAAGATGAGGGACAATGGTAGGAGGTGGTATAGCATGATAGAAACGATGAGATCACCATACACTCAAAGAATTCACTAGAAATCCCCCTAAAACCAGACATGAAACATGCCTATCCTAGAATACGAGCAATGGATGACCTTACATATCTATGGTTGATATCATAATTACCTTTTTATATTTAATTTAGTAAAATTTGTAAACTATTTTTTAAAAAACTACAAGAATAAAAATTAGGTAGAGAATTTTCATTCATAATTCAGCATTATGATGAAAAAATGCGGTAAATAAATAGATTTGACTCATGTTGTTGTATTATTCTATCAATTTATTGTTTTAATGATCTTAAATAATGTTTAATTTATTTCTAAATATTTCTATGTATATTTTATATGAAGAAAATCCTATATAGAACATGTGGGTTTATGACATATTCAATTGACCGTGTGATTTGAAGGAAAAATTTAAAGAAAATTCATTTAGAGGATGAACCTATTTTTATTCATTTTCATTGTGTGTTCAATTTTTTAATATTTGAAGAGTCAAAAAATTATTTCTTATTGAATATAGAAATGAAACAAACCAAAGATGAAACATGATAGAAATGAAGCAATGATACATGGACTGAATGCCCAAAATAGCCTATGTAACTTCACATTTGTCTGATTAACTTGGTGATCCAGGGAGACATACTCAATAGTGTCCCAATGATAAATAATCTGATTATTGAGAGACAAAAATACCATAAGTTTTGGTAACATTGCATATGATTCACCCCAACCACCATAAACATTCACAATTTCCTTTTTTTTCATTCCAACCTTTCCTATAGGATATCTTATATTTAAAAATTTGTTTTATTCATTCCTAAACAAGGGACACAGAAATTTTCTGACACATTCATATAATCTCTACAATAACAATTGATATAAACTCTACATCAAGTGAAGAGTGATACTGTGACAAGATTGGATGTACAAAAGTGTGTGGGGCTTCTAATATGTTATCTTCCAACATGAAAAAAAATTATCATATGTTACCCTCATTCAGAATTTATATTCTGGCCCATATTTGTCACATTGAATGAGATATTTTTCCTTATTTGACTCATCAAACACAAATAAAAAATGTCTCTCTATGTGGTAATATTTTATAACATTTTTCAAGGTAGTTTTACATTCAAACTCCTTCCCAACATAGATGGTGTTACTAGTCAATATAGATCTATTCCCTATAATTCTAGGGAATTCAGTAGCTAGTGTAATGACATACCAATCAAAATTCTATGCATACGACATTATTTCGACTAAGGAAGTGGATAATATATGATGATTACCACCAACCAGTGAATGATTATCTATCAAAGGAACCTCATAAGGTTTATTACCCATATCACCCTCATC
The DNA here is from genome assembly GCA_963277665.1 of Viscum album. Taxonomy (NCBI): domain Eukaryota; kingdom Viridiplantae; phylum Streptophyta; class Magnoliopsida; order Santalales; family Viscaceae; genus Viscum; species Viscum album. The sequence continues at coordinate 1,653,866,986 of OY728152.1, forward strand.
CATATCATATCCTAATGCCTCACTAGATAATTACTCATCAGATAAACTATCATTCAGTAAATAATAAGTACACATAGGGATGTCCCCTATAGTTCCTTCCAAATACTGATCATATTATTTATAATTTTTTTATTAAAGGATTCATATGAGTAGTTAATGAATGAAAATGTTGTAAAGGACCAAATTCTATAGATCTCACATAACATGGTTTTGTAGTAATAGGTTTCACCTCATCGATATCATAAATCACCACATATAATTCCATTAGACCATTACTACACTATTTCATATACAAAAATGATGCATCCATCCAATCCTCATCACCGAACATAGGATACTTAGTGTGCCATATATGTTTAGGATATTGAATATGTCTATATGTAATTGAAGTAATTGATTGATCAACCCTCAGTTTTATCTGACTATGAATCTTCATCAAAACTTCATCCAATATCACATAATCGTGAATATTTTCCAATCTTGTAGGTGGAAAACTATATCTAAAACCCTAATCAGTATAAATTACCTCACCATTGCAATATATTTATTCAAACATGATTACTAATAAAAAATTAATAAAATATTATATACTACATCATGAAATGTTTAAATTTTTTAAATTGGTTATGTATAAATAATTGTGACTTAATCTTGAGAGTTTTTCTATGGATTGGTTTATTATTATTAGATAAACCAACCAAAACCTAAGGGGGGATCCTAGAACCTCAATTGTCTCATATTTTAGCAACCTTCAGCCTCCTCTCATGCATGCTATAAACTTCAAATAGCAACACTTCTTGTCTAATTACATTTTATTACAAAGCTACTCACCTGAAAGTGAGGGGGTTTAGTGGTTAAGATACATAACATTTTTTTACAGACACAGAGGTCCTTACATACTTAGAGAGAGAGAGATATGACATATAAGTCATCAAAGAGGAAAATAAAATTCAATTATTACAAATTATACAACAAAAAAAACACGACATGGAATTTCAATCATACATTGGTCGGTCATCTTAAGATCATTAAATTATTAAAAATTAAATAATTGAATTAAAAAATACAACATGAAATTTCAATCACACAATATATGATAATCTAAAGATCATCCATCATATTAGATTTCTAATATGTTTTTTTGATATAGTTATTATGTTATACATCTTGTAACTTTACCTATAACTATATTTAATAAATAACATATATATATATATATATAAACATATATTTATATTCATAATTTCATAAATATTTTTTACTCTTGTTGGTGAAAAACTATACCTAAAACCTTGATCGATATAAATAACCACACTAAAGTATATTTGCAGTGATATGATTACCAAAAAAACTAATAAAACATTATATATATTTATACCACATCAAAAAATGCTTAAAATATTTTAATTAGTTATGAATAAATAACCATGACTTGATCTTGATATTTTTTCTATAGATTATTTTATCATTATGATAATCCAACAAAAACCTAGGGGTGAACTCTTGAAGTCTCTATTATCAAAGATTTCAGAAACCATCAGTCTCCTTTTAAACAATAACGTCTCTTGTTGAACACCTCTTGTCGAATGCCTCTTGTAGAACGTCTCTGGTCAAATGCCTTTTTATTACAAAGTTTCTCACATGCAAGTGATTAGGTTTAGGAGTTTGAGATATATAGAATTTTTAGGTATACATACAATTTCTTACATACTTAGAGAGAGGGATGACTCATAGGTCATCAATGAGGAAAAAATGCAATTATTAAAAATTATACAACAAAATACACAAAAAAGACATGCAACTTCAATTATGCATTGGTCAGTCATCTCAAGATTAGTCATCACACAATACTCTTAACATGTTTTTGGGGATACTAATTATGTTCTACATATTCTATAACTTTACTGATAACTATATTTAATATATAATAAATTTATAAACCTGGTTTCCAAAATTTAAACTTTTCAATGTGTGTGTGTGTGTATATATTTAGGTAGATTCACTTTATTTACTTTTGTGTATAAAATATTATAATTTAAATTTATATTAATTTAGATATAATATACAATAATATATACATATAAATATATTTAAATAATATGACATAAATATATAAAAATTTATATTTATTCAACTTTATTTATTAATATTTTAAAATATAATTACATATAATTTTATAAAAATGTATAATTTTCTAAATTTAATAATTATTAATTTATATATAAATATTGAAAATATTAATAATAATAAATTTTATTAAATTTAATTAATAAAATTAATATAATTTACACTAACATAATAACCCTTAAAATATTATAAACTTACGTTATTTTCAATTTGATAAAATTATATATGTGTATATATATATATTTTGTAATATTTCTACTTTCCAAGAATTTTAGTAACTATATTTTATACATTATTACTTCGAATAATAATTATTTATACTTAATAAAATTTCAAATTATTATTTATAGTAAAAAATTTTGTACTGTTAATAAATAATAATATTTTATATATATTTAAATAAATTTAAATATGATACTTAATATAACTAGTATTTTTTAGTAACATAATTTTTATAAAATATTTAGCTAATTACCCATGTTTATGAAATATTATAATTTAAATTTATTTTACTTTAAATATAATATATATTATATACATATAAATATATTCAAATCTAATTACTCACCATTTAAATTACAAATATATATATTTTTAAAAATAATTATATTTCACTAAATATGAATTATATTTTATACATAAAATTTAATTATATAAACACCATATTTAAATTTCCTAAATCATTCAATTTAAATTAGATCATACAAAAAATAATAACTCATTTAGAAAATAAATCACACAAAGGATAATATTTTATACATCCATGCATCCATACATTCATACATCTATACATATTAAATAAATAAATCATACAAACAAAATAAATAAAAACAATTAAATAATTGAAAATTCAAATAGAAATTTTACCTTCTTAAAAGATGGAAATATATGTTGAGAAAGAAACCCAGTAGAGCTCCACAATAAATTATAAAGCACAATGTATGATAATGGATGAGGGAGGCACTCTATTTATAGATTTTGAGAGGTAGGATGCATGAACCCCTTTCATGCCTCCTTTGTAAAAATTTATAAGGAAGTGTGAATGGGGTTCACAATTTCTTTTCCATACTAAAGAAGCATGAACGAGGTTCATGCTTCCTGAGCAAAAGAGAGAGAAGTGTGAACCCCATTCATGATTCCTAGTAAAATAGAGAATCATGAATGAGGTTCTTGCTTCTCTATACCTTTTTTAATACTTAAAAACCATATCCCTTAAAAAAATTTAAAATCTATTTTAAAGGAAACTCACCAAACCTATACCTCTCTTCACAATACGATCACAAAACACTAGATACCTCACTTCCCTTTATCCGAGCCAACTATATACAGACCAACCCAGGTTCATGTGGTTGTTTGGTTGTGCAACATGCATTGATGATGTTCCTGAACATGATTTGTATCGTATCTATGTTTAGTGATTGTTCACATGCATGGTGATGGTTGGAAACATTCATTACATGATATATCAATAGAGTGATGTGATTTTCAGTGGTGACTATAGTAATATTTGTGTCGAAATGAACAAATTTATTTCTATTTTTTATATTTCGAGTCATGTTTGTGCGATGACTAATGAACACTACTATAAATATGGGAAACCATGCCCCTTGAAATGAGAAACCTCCATTGGTATTCGCTAGCCATAAAAAAATTGACACCTATCGCCCCTCCCCCTACCCCTCACGGAAAACCCTCCCCCTCATGACCACAACTTTGTTGAGAAACCCCCCCCCCTCACCTCCACTGCCGCACCCATAGCTATTTTCACTTGTTCACCCTCCAAACACTCTCCACCATATTTTTAACCGCCACCACCGCACCTGGAGCTGCTTCCGTGACCGCCGCTCATCCTCCCTCAAGACCCTAATCCCCTAACCTTCACCACACCCCTGCGTCGGTCTACCAATTCCACACATATAACCTTCCCATCCCCCCTTTCCCTTGATGTAGCCCTGTAGGAGTTGCTGCCATCCTATTCACTACCACATCCCCCTCTCTTCCACTTCCAGCTATCTCACTCCCATCCTTGATTTGTATCACTACCCCCAAAATTTATTCTAAATTATTCATGTGATTCTCACATATGTAAATAAATACAGGAACCAAGTAGATTCCAAAATATTTACCAAGGGGAGGTCGATCTATAAGAAACCAATAGAGCCAAACTTACTGTTGTGGCCATCGAGGACTACCACCTCATACTGCTGACGAGAATGATATTAGTTTTAAAAGTTTTTTATTAGGTTCCTTCAGTCACTAAAAACATTATATCTATATCTAGACTTGATACAGATAGATTTATTTTTAAGTTTAGAAAGAAATTTTATTAATTTTATAAAGAAATCATATATCATGGTAATAAATTTTTAAATAATGGTCTTTATATATTGGATTATGAAAACCAAGTAATGGAAATTGATAATAAAAATAATTTACATGACTCAGACAACACCAAAATTTAGCATCATTGACTAGGCCATATAAACTAAAATCATTTGACCAAATTAAAACAAGATGGATTTTTAAATTAATTTAAACTAAAACCACTTGGTATATGTCACACTTGTTTATAAGGAAAAATGACTAAATCCCCATTTAGTGTAAAATGTGAAAGGTCCAAAGAGATTCTTGAATTAGTTCATACCGATGTGTGTAGACCATATCTAGTTGAAGCAATGGGTGGGTAATCATACTTAATAACTCTTACTGGTGATTTTAGTAGATATGGATATGTATACATGATGAGTTATAAGTTTAATTCTTTTGATAAATTCAAATAATATAAAAATAAAGTTAAAGAAACATCTTGGTAAGAATATTTAGAAATTATTCTTAGACCGCAGTGGAGAATATATTAATTATGAATTGATTGATTATTTATAGGAGTTTGAGATTTTATCCTAACCCACCTACTTATACATCACAGTGGTATGGAGTATGAAAAAGGAGAAACCACACCCTGTTGAACAGGGTGAGATCAATGATTAGTCATACAAGTATTCCATTATCCTTTTGGGGATATTCATTACAAAAAACAACATAAATACTAAACCATGTGACAAATAAATAGGTATATGATATTCCATACCAATTTTGGAGCGTAAAGATACCCATATTATCATTCTTACATGTGTAGACATGTGAAACATTTATTAAGGTCTCTTCAGGTAATAAACTAGCACTTACACACCACAATACATATTTTTATTTTCAAAAGAAACTTTTATAGGATAAGTGTGAACCAAAACAACTAAAAACGTTAAAAATTAAACCACTACAAGATCCACCAACTTCAAATTCAAATTTCAAAGGACATAAAATTACCACAACTCAAAATTAAAACCGATCAAAAAACACCATACTCAGACCATGAGCCATCCTGCATCCCACTTTCACCATTAGTCACACACTACCAACCACCACCATCATCAACGCTGGATCCGAACAAATCCACACCGTCGAGAAACAATCCGTCATCACCATATTCATCCTGAAGACACACACTCAAACTCACATCCCAAAGAGACTTGAACTCCTCTATGTAGCTCCACCTCGGAGAGAGCAGGAGAATTCTGGATCCAAATCAGAGAATGAAATGGGCGATTGAAGGCCAAAACAATAGAAAGAAGCCCTGGAACCATTAACACAAAAGAAATCCAACACTGTCGCCACCATCACAGTTAACCTCAAAAAAAAATCACTGGAGGAGACGCCACACCACCGTTGTCAACAAGCACAAGACTTCAAACAGAAGCCACATGAGGCGCAACCTGATGCACCATTCACATCATCCCAAACCAAATAACGATGGTGCCATCTGAGAGACCACCAAAACCCAACCCACCATAAAACAAAATCTAGAACCAGTGAGCTTCCCGAGAAACATGAACTAAATCCAACATGCCAATGACCCACATCTGCAACGAACCAGTAGAAAATTGGACCAAACCCATTTCAAAAATAAAAAAAATCCAAAAAAACTGAAAGTCGCATCGAATCATGAAACCAAATATTGAACAGAACTGGGGATTAAACCCTAGGTAAAATGGGAATAAATAGATATTGAAGAGGAAAGGTGGTGTAAAACCTAAAAGAAGGAGACGCTTGGAGAACCATGGACTCCGGACTGTGAAGACAAAAAAACTCCTTGAATCGGATGCTCCCAGCCCGACCTGGAAGGGAGCACCTGATCACGAGTTCATAGTGAAGAATAGGTAGCCGAGGAAGAGCCAATGCGTCATCAACCACTCACTATTGAAGAAACATGCCCAGATCCACAGATGCTGAACGAGATAGATACACTCGAGAGAACGATTTTGAGGAGGAACCGATGAAGAAAATGATTCAGACTTGTTATTAGTTGATAATAATGATCATGTAACCTAGAAGGAAGTAGTAAGTGACACAAATTTTTCCATGTGACAAGAAGCTATGAATTCTTAAATAGATTCAATGTATCAAAACCAAGTCTATATTTTAGTATATCCTCTAGTTTATGTAAATCCCATTGGTTGTAAATGGTTATTCAAGAAGAAACTGAACATGGATGGAAAATTTAATACTTATAATGCATGAATATTTGTAAAAGGTTTCAAACAAAGTCAAGTTATAGACTACAAAAAAACTTTTCACTAGTTTTAATTCTGAAATACATCATAATTTTACTTTCCACTATGACTTACCATGAATACGAGATTTTATAAATACATGTAAACAAACCTTTCTTAACTAGAACCTTTAGGAGGATGTCCATATGACACAACCCAAAGGGTCTGTGACTCCAACAGATGATAACAAGGAATGAAAGTTTCAAATATCCATTTATGGATTAAATTAAGCATCCAAGACATATAAAATTTTATTTTATGAAACCATAACAAAATTTTGTTTCCTAAAGAATGGATATGTTCCTTGTTTCTATAAGCAGTTTAGTGGGAGTGTGGTTGTTTAGTTTATATTAATGATATACTTCTTATTAGAAATGAAATCCCAGTATTATATTCAGTTAAATCATGGTTAAATACATTCTTATCCATAAAGGAATTAGGTGAAGTAATATATATTCTTGGGATCAAGATCCATCATGATAGATCCAAGATTCTACTCGATCCAAGTCAAGGTACATATATTGAAAAGACTCCGAAGATATTTAGTATGGAACAATCCAAGAGGGGATAGTTTATAGTCACATGACATTCATCTATCTAAAAAAATGTGTCCTTTGAAACATGATGAAATATAAAGGATAGAAAATATTCTATATGTGTCGAAGATAGAGTCAGTCATGTATGCTATGCTATGTACTAGGCTAGATGTTGACAATGCCTAAAGTGTGGTAGGAGAATATTAAGCTAACCTAAGTGACCTCCATTAGCGAACTAAAATTCATTGGGAGTTGGATCTAGTATAATTGGGAGTCTATTGGAGTTAGTGTTATAGAATGAACTACTTATACTTTAGATTAAATGAATTTTAAAAGAAATGAATACTTTTTAAACATCTTATTACATTCTATTCATTATTCTACATGAATTTAATATAATAATGTCCTAGAGTATCTGTCTTATTTAAAAGGTCATAAAAATTTCCCACTATGATGAGAACCTTGAAATTCCATGACAATATTCTTGAACTATATTCTACAGTCAGATAAAATTATATAATGGGTAATATAGTATGATTACTATTAGGTGTGGGTATTCATAATAATATGTGACTTCTTCTCATGAAGTTCACACTTGGTAATATCCAAGAAAGGAAATTATGAGAATAGACTTTCTAGTAGGAATTCTGCATGTTTAGTATCATAAGATATTCATGTATGCAAGTGTGTGTAATGGCATTTAGAGTTTAAGAATATTATTAATGCATATCATGACTCGCAGAGTTGGATTTACTAACCAAAACTACGATTCCATATATTCATAAGAAGTAGGGTACGTTGGGTGCATCACTAATAACTTGTTATTAATGAATAAGTTGAGGAAATATTTTTACCTTTCTTATTAATGGAAGTTTATATATCATCACTTTAATTGAAATAAAACTATCTCATTAAATTCCATGGCCATAGTGTAACAACAGCTTATTTCAGATAGTTAAAGAAAGACGTACCTAGAATATAGGTTGATGAAATAGGTGTTCAACCTTCTTGATGAGATATTTTGAAAAAGGTATTATATTACATAGTGAGCGATCATATATTGTTTTCAATGTTGTGACATTAAATTCTTTCTCTTGGGTACTTTGACCTATTACTAGACAATAATCATGGACTTTAGGTAATCCCACCTAATGCCAATAAGAAAGAAATATAAAGGGTTACACATGAAGTGTTTCTATTGATCAAAATTAAATTTTATTTGAATTTAATTATTGGAATAAATATTATTCTCATGACCAAGGAATAATTTTATTTAGGTTTTATCGATAGAAAATATTTTTTCACAAATTAATAAATAATTATTTATTCATAAAAAAATAATTTATTTAATTACATGAATATTTAATAAATATTCATTGTCTAGATTGTGAATAAAATATTTATTTTATTTATTTAATATTTACTAAATATTTATTCTTCAGACTGTGAATAAAATATTTATTTTAAAAATAAATATTTAATTTTATATTCAGGTATTTTATAAATGTTGAGAAGGAAGATCAAACCAAGATTATGTTCGATGATAAATATTAATTTTCAAGATAGTAAAATAATATTTATCATTTCACCGGTTAGCACACACCGTGTAATAAAAATAAAAATATTATTTTAATACATGGAATAAGGTCAGACATGGGTTTAACATTTAATTAAGGGAACTTTTTTAGTTAATTAAATGACAAACACTAACTCTAGGTCTATAAATATACCGCTTATACATTCTAAGAGAGGTTAATTGAGAATTGTTGTGTACAACATATTAATCTCTAGAATCCTCATATTCCTTCTCACAACCTCTCAAGAACAAGAAGATCTAGATAATTTCTTCAAGATCAAAGAACATAAAGTGATAAATATTAATAACACAAGGTGATCAATCAACTATTATAACACCTATAGAATCATAAAAATTGTTTAGAGAATTTAAGAGCATGTTTAGATCACCAATAGAGGAATTATACACTTGGATCCTACCAGAACAATGATAGATTACGAAAAAGGGTTTCAGATGAGCAACATATACTAAGAATAAATATCTCAAGTATGAGGTAAATTTTCTTCCAATTTAATTAAATTACTTATAAATTTAATTTTAAATGATCTCCTCTTGGTTCTGATAACCTTTATTTTCACCATTCAATTGAAAAATTTTGTTGGTCATGACATTCACATTTTGTATAATATATGAATGATCCATAAAATATGAAATTTTATGAGTTGGGATTGATCTAAATAATAACTTCCTCTATGATTAGGACCATCAATACTAATTGAATTAAAAGTAACAACAAACCCACCCTTAATTTCATCTTCCTTCTTTTAAAATAATCAAACCAATTTGTGTAGATTTTAAATTTCATATTTATAATATAGTAAGAACTCCTCTTATATAAAAATTTAAGAGCTTCAAGGATCCATGAAACATGTTAATATATTAAAGGAATCATAAAATGATTCTCAATGAATTAAAAGTAACCAAAAATTTAATCATATGATAGTGGATAAGATCATAAATAGTTTTAGCATGCTCGTTATCCATATAAGAATAAAAATTAGATTTTAGTACATTACAACATACCAAATGTTAAAAATATAAGGGGTTCACATGATAACTATATGAAAATATACTTAATTGGGAATCTATACCAACTTAGGTCTAGTGGGATTTTGTAAAGTACCTTTATAAGCCCATGATATAGAAGGATTAGTGTGTTTAACTCTATAAAAAAAATTAGAAATAAATTTATTCTTGTAACCAAAAGATTGATTTTTTAAAATAACATTCACTTTTATAATGACCAAATAAACTATATTTACTATATTTAATAAAAAAATACCTTCATTTTTTCCTTTCAACAACTAATTCTTGTACATTTGTGGTAATCTCTTTTCATAACCAATACAATTTCTATCTATCTTTTTTCTATAAATTTTATATAGTCACTTAAATTCATCTAAATTTTGACTTCCAATAAAATATTTAGATAAAATTTCTATTAAAATTTTAACCTCATATTTAAGATGCCCATTTTCTTTTTGAATAGTTTATGAATCATCACATATTTTATCTTCTATACATAAAGAAAAAGTATTCAAACTATCATTTTCTTTCTTAAGTTTATAAAAATAATCCATAAAACATTAAATTTCCTTTATTTTTCCTCATTTTTTATAAATAAAATACTTTAATTTTTCATTCTCTTATTTAAGATTAAAATTTTTATAATCAAACATTAAATTTTTAGTCTCTAAAGATAAATTATTTTTTTCTATAGTAACTTTCTTATGATCTTTACTCAATTTCTTATATTTGGTAGAAATTTTTTCAATATCCATATGATAATTTTCACAAATTTGATTTAACTCCTCAAAAATTAGTTTGTGATTTCTATAATTAGAAGACAAATCAAAATCCAAACTAGTACTACTTTATTTATCCATGTTTACCATTAAAAATATATTTCCATATTTCTTATTAGATTCACCCAAATCATCTGAATAACAAGATTAAGAAGGTGAGAAAGAAACTTTTTTTTATCCCACTTTGTGTGTGTTGAATTTATTTTCAATGATTTACAATGGAGTTTTTATTCAATTTATTGATGTAAAAATGAATAACTTGGATGAGGTTAGAAAGAAGAGGAGGTGTATTTAGAAGTCTCTGTATTTTTTTTAGAATACATTTTTTTATTTTACAAAGAAAATCTTGAAAGAGTTTCACAAAAATATTTCTAGGCCAAGGTTGGAAAAAACCCAAGAAACTAAGCCATCAAAAAGAACATACAAACCAAACTCAAATTCCAACCAACCTTGAGTGGCCATAGAGGTACCTAGGTCAGTCAGAGCACATGTATGAGGAGAATTGGGCATGCGGGTCAGTGCATAGGTGGGTGAGAGTATTTAGCTTCACCCATGTGGGTCAACACAAATTATCATAGGATACCACTAAGTCCTATTGTATTTAACTAGCCATTTAATGGAGCATTGAGGTTTATATGGAAGTGGTATTCCCAATGAGAATTAGATGAGGGAGAAGAATATTCATGTAACTATTCACTAGTTTAAAAATTTATAGACACATGTGAATTAAAGTATAATAACACCATGTAACTTGTCTTCAACATTATTCCATGTGAGAATTTCATATAACCGATTATAAGCCATGTCTCCCTGATATCGAGCCTTTAATAGATCTGGTGATCACCATGTAAGATTGAGAGTTGTTCCTGGCATGTCCAAGGATGTGCCACGATATTGAATTAGAGGTTCAGTACTATAAATGAAGAAGATAATGAGCGGATTATACAAAATATAAAACTATATTAATATCATATGATGTTAAGTTGAGCATTCAAGGTTAATATATCACATTTATTTATTAGTGATCCTAACAAAATAATGAGGTAACTAAGTGAAGTAGAATAAAGGGAGGTTTCTATGCTGAACACATGTGATGATAAAGCAGAAGATGAGACCACATCCTAGAGAATTTTGAGTGGGTGTTTTGGCCACCATGATGAGTATTTTTGTTTCAAAATGATTATACAGTGAGCACTATGTTGTACTTATGACCATGAAATTCTAAAAATATATGATTTTATGCACTACATAAAGGAAATAAGATACTTGTGTAAAGTCCATTATTATAGTAGATCAATAATTAGGATCAATACTAAATTTCTTCATGTGGTATCTTCAAGACTGTATGGTAAGTTATAAAAGGCATATTCATTTGGTTATTCTCATGGTCTATTAGAATGATCATGCAATCGAAAGGCACAATCAGTTCATACAACCGATCTTAAAAGGAATGATTGATTAAACATGGTTTATTGGATCTCTACATGATATTTCTTCATAAAATTTATTATATATCTCACGATAGATCATATACATAGAGAATTTTGAGAAGTCTTCTGGGTGAAAATCCAAGTTTATAAAATTTGAATATTCTAATGAGATAAAATCAGACGATTCCTTGGGATGATATTTATGGAATTAAAATATCATAATCAATTAAATGATCATGATTCTAGTTGATAGAGAATGAGATCTAACCAAGGGAGAAACAAGACACTAATATGAGATCCATGATTTTGAAGAAGGTTCTATATAGAAAAGAAGCATGATTACATGCACATAGAGATTTTAAATGGTTTAAGGAAGAAGATTTCATAGAGATTTAAAAGAAGGAATTATCCCAAGTATTTAGTATATTTAAAAAGAATATTTTAATGGGAATTAAAAATATTTTTAATGAGTAAATAAGTTGGGAATATCATCGACTAGTTTAAATAAAGAGGTTTCCTATAGATAAAGATCAAAGAGTTTCCAAAAATTTATTTTGGAAAAAAATATTCACGACATTATTTTTCTAATAATTAAGATACAATATGAAGAGAAAGAAAATATTGACAATAATTGTGAGAGAGTGATAGACTATAAAAACTTCAAATTTAGAATGAAAAAATAAAAAGGAGAAGTGAGAAACCCAATATAAGCTGACCTTAAAGTATTTAGGAGATATAAAGAGGGAACCAATGTTGTATGCAAAAGATTCATATCATGCACTGAATAAGATGAATAAAGGAAAGAATAAGAGATTGTGTGTGGAATATGTCAACTGACCATACACATGTCTAAGTTATGAGAATTCTAGACTAATGAATCCATATATCATAAAATTATGAAGAACACTAAGGAAAACCATTTGGTTTTTATAAGAGATGAAGAATATCAATCCATATAGTCTATGAGAGACTCAATCCAACACAAGTGATCTTGATTCAATGAAGTGAAAGTCCATTATCCTATAAAAAAGGGAAAGTAATCCCTCACTTACTTTTTTCTAGTTTGGTGCTAGGATAATAAGTTCAAGGTCATACCCTTTCTCATGATCTCATTGATAATAATAAGTAATCTATGTGTGCATGGGATAAAAATTACTATAAAACGAGGACATAATCATCTTCAAGGAGGTGAAACTCATTAATAAATCATGTCATTCTCTTATAATCCCTTTCTATATTTACATACATACTAACCATGGGAGAGATAAAAAGTTAAAGAGATCCAGTCACTAAATAAAAGAATATTCACTATAGGGGTAAATTTTAAATTGGTTAAAAGTATATCAACAATAATTCACCCCTATTAGTATTAGACACATCCCTATGTTATCCTATCAACTTTACTATAAAAAGAAATATTACTTGTTTCCTTTTCACTTACAAATTAATCACTTGATTATGAATATTTTATAAAATTCCAACTTGAAACTAAAGCTTTATTATTATTTTCCTTCTTATCATTTTGTCTTATTTTTAATTTTTCATCTTTGGAGATTCATATTTAGTGTTTCCATTTTTCTTACATTCAAAACATATAATTTTAGAATTTGGATTTATTTTCCTTTTATTTTTTTCTTATAAATCTTATTTCGATGATTCTTTTCACCTTAGATTTTCATAAGACCATGTAAAAACCTTTCTAATTGAATCAAATCATAATTATTTTTTATAATTATAAGAACCCATACAATCACTATAAGAGTAAGAAGATGCATGTTTAGTAGACTTGAAAGAAACTACCTTCATTTTTTCAATGACTCCACTATCAATATTATTAAACTCTAGATCATATTGAATTTGTTACCCAGTAATATAATCTATGATATAATCAAAAACTTAATTTCTTTATTAAATACAAACCTTATTGTAATTAAATTTTTTTAGAAAATATCAAAGGATTCTTCAATAAACACTTCATTCTTTATGGTTTCACAAAGTTCACACATGTTGTTTACAATATTAGTAAACGTACTATACATATCATTTACAAATTCATGATAAAAAATATTGAATTCTTGAAATTAAAATGTTTAAACACCTATCTTGATTCTCTTTAATTTCTCAGTTCCTTGATGAGTGACTTTTAAAGTCCTCCAAATGTCAGAATCAATTTTATAAGAATAAATATAACTATAAACATTTATACTAAAAAAAAAAATTCCTAACTTTTTAATTCAAATTTTTTTAAATAGAATCATTACCAATCAAAGTATCAAGATCAACCTCTAGTATTTTTTATGGTCTTACCATGATGGACTGATACTCAATACAAATATTTTTCAATTTTTTTTCTATATCCTTCCAATAACCATAAGCACTACCATTAAAATAAGGTAGTATTAAAGGATTTAAAAGTTCATCCTTATAAATTTTATTAATGAAAATTAATCTTTCTCTTAGTTTTGTTAAGGAATAGGGTACGTGTTAGTTCAAAAAACAGATATACAATGAAATATAGCAATAAAGAACAACTTATCCTCACAGGGGCTGGGCTTTAATACCAAATGTTAGGTTTGCTGGAGTTGGTGACCTAAAAAAATTCTATGTACTTTATGATTACCAGTATGTATAGTTTTCAATATCAATAAACTAATTATCACATTATGATTATTCTTCCATGTGACATAGTATGTGATAATTTATTAAGAGTAGATATCACATTGAAAGATCATAGTAGTTCCCCGCTATGATGAGAACCCAGAAATTCCACAACAATATTCTTAAATATATTTTCTATATACAGTTGAAATAATTTTAGGGAAAAAACGATATAGCCTATTAGGGGTGGTGATTCATAAGAATTTGAGTCAACTTATCATGGTGTGTTCCCTTGGTAATTTCTAATGTAGGAGATTATGAGAACAAGACCTGCCAGTAAAAAATCAACATTTATATGAACCATTGGGTGTTCCATCTATAAACATGTGTATTGATTTGTAGAATTTTAGATAATTATTAATGTACATTATGAGTCACGTAAATTGATGTATTTTCAAAAAGTGTGATGACATTTGTTCATGATGAAGTAGGATATGTTGGTTGTGTCACAGGTAATATTCCATTAATGAATAATGAAAGAAAGGATTTGTTCCTTTTGTTCTTTAATATAAGTTGAAATCTCAGGACCTTTAATGGAAATGATATATCCAAAATAAATAAATGTCCAAGGTGTTCTTTGGTAAATTTCATTTTTAGAAAGTTAAGTAAAGAAACATCAAACACATAGGTTTATAGAACCAACACGTGACCTGATTAATCAGAGATATCATGATAAATGGATTATATTACGTAGTAAGTGTCCATATGAGGTTTTATATCACTAAAACATTAACTTATTTCTCTATGGTTTCCTTGAAATGTTTCAATATTCTAACCTTGGACTTTTGAATTCTTCTCTTAATTCCATTGAGAAAGATATTTATAGGGTCATACACTAAGTGTATCCAAAACTTCAGTTAAACATTAATATTATTTATTATTTAACATGTTGAATAAATATTATTCCCATATGTAGTATAATATTCAGTCATATTTTCTTGATGCATATATTTCACCACTAGTTATTCCAGATAATATTTTGTGAGTAGAATATTTAATGAATATTTATTTTCTATTTAAGGAATATAATATTTATTTATTTATTGGAGAATAATGTAGTGATATTTATCTATTAAATAAATAGTCATTATTCAAGGTCTGATAAATATTGGGGAGGAATGGAAGACCGAGTTTAATTGTCTGATGAGAAATAATATATGTTAAATATTATTTGAATAAATAATATTTAATTAATTCTCTAATTTTTTACATGTCAATAAATAATAATAATAATCATATTGTAGACATGGGGTTCGACAAGAATTAAAAAAATAATGAGGTCCCATGTGAAATTATTATTTTCTAACCCTAGAACTATTTAAACCCAATTATATTATTTCTAAGGTGGTTTTAATTTCCTTTGGTTTTGCACAAAAACATCTAGAGAATTATCTTAAAGACCCAGAGAGATCCCTATCCAAGAAAGATCTCAAGAATGGAGAGAGAACCTCCTCCTCCACCACTCTAGATTCTACAGAGTTGAAATAGAATCCTCATTGAAGTAATTATCAGGGCGATCAATGATGAATGAAACATGTGTTAGGATCTACCATACTAGTACCCATATATTCCTACAATGACATTTGAAGGTTTGTGGAGCATGTGTGGATCACCTCTAGAGGTAATCTATACTTGATTCATACAACACATCAATAATAAGATGTAGAGACATTTTTGATTCATCAAAAAATAAATAATTCATTATTAAGGTAATTCTTAATTTCTTAAATTAATTATAAATCATTATGTTCTAATCTTATGTTTTGATTTTGGAATTATCTCATCAATTAATATTTGATTCAATTTAATTTGTCATGAAATTTATTGCCTATGCACATCTCAGATTAATCATCGATTACGAAAAAAGATGAGTTGGTAATTTCCTATCCAACACTTCCACTGCGCTTGAAACCATCAAGTAGTATTAGAGAAGTTTGATAACTATTTATAATTATTTAAATATTGTTGATTTATTTATGCATTTTTTTATTTTTCAATTCCAATTTAGTTGATCTCCAGTATGAATCATGAGACATGATCCTATTCCTCTTTATTCTGACAAATATAATCAAAATTGATTAATTTTATAAATTAATAACATTCTAAAAACTCATCCATAGGAGTTGAGTAATCTAAATAGATAATAGAGGAGTACACTCCATGTATCATGTTGGTACACACTGTGTACCTGCATTTAATACACCAAAATTATTCACAAATTAATTAAGAATTAATTCAATCCATGTGAATTTACTACACATGGAATGTATTTAAATACACCACATATTGAGCAAACAACCTAGCACATAGTTAGCTAGACTACATGATGTGTAACATTAATACACAACATGTAATCCTTTAGTCAAAGAGGAACTGTAAATTTTATTACACAACCTACATGACTGATGACCATTTAATTTAGAGACCACATGACATGTATCCCATGTACACACTATGTAATCCATTATTTTCAATGGCATGATTACATGTCGAGTCCCTAGGCATGTTCCATGGATAGATGGTGAGAACTATACATGACATGTAGTTGGATTATACACATCGTGATTATTATGAAATTATATAGAATTAAAAATTAATTTATTATATTTCTTAATCCTTATCATAATGTGTTTAGTGTGTCATTTATTTGACTATGTACATGCCACGTGATGGGTTATATATATATATATATATATATTAAATTCTAATTAATTTATATGCAATGTTAGGAACTATATATCATGTATAAATTGTAATAAAATCATTACTATATGCGTATTGAAACATAAAATGCTAATTAAATAACATGCATTATGTGTGTCATTTATTTGACTATGTACATGATATGAAATTACATGATAATTCATTAATTCCACATTACACACTGGGTAGTCCGAACAAGTACTCACCGTGTTTCCTACACAGTACATGTTTTGTTCATAATTAATTTTAAATAAATTTATTTAATTTTTTTTAAATTATGATGGATGATAATTTCTAGAATGTTCAGATGATAATTAAGATAAAATAATTGATTCATTAAATAAAATAATTAATTGATTCAAGATTGATTTATCTTAAATAAGAATAATTAGAATTGAGTAATTTTTATTAAATGCGTAATTTTTTTCATGCATGTGGATGATCATGAGAATAGACAGGACCTTTGTATGTGATTGATTTCCTTTTAAATTATTATTAAATGAAATTTATGGCTTGCACATTATCCTTCCTCTCATTATGTAAGGGACTACATGCCCATAAGTTCTTTTTATGTAAAGTCTTTAACCAATCCTTTGGTTCCCCTTACCCACATGTGAGTTAAATATTATGTAATGGAAGGATATATCAAGAGAGTAGAGTGGTTCAAGTTTGGATCCTCAGTAAAACCAATCCAAGAGGTACATGGGTGTACTGGTGGAAATCAACAACACGAACCAAGTCACGGTTAAATGTGTTTTCCCCAAGGCTGATGGTTAGTTTATCATTTTCTAGATAAACTAACCATTTGTAAAATCTCATTATCATACCACTTTATTATTTTATTTTTATCAATTATCTTGGTTAATTTCATTATGAATGTGTTGTTACAATTATATGAATTAATGAATTAATAATCATGAAATATAAAACTAATATAAATTATTTTACATGTAAACTTTACCTAAGACATGGTTAATCACTTAAGTAAATCCAATTAATATTAACAAGAATATAATAAAGATAAAAATGGGAAATTTTCATATAAAAATAAAAAACACTCAATTATATATATTAATTCAGTATAGCCTTCCAATACTTAAGTTAAAATAAAACCATTTTTCAAATCACTCAACCAGACCTAGTCATAGTGCTTTCAATTATCAGGGAATTTAAACTTGAAGTTTTGGGTTGAATTAACTTAGTTCACATAAAAGGTTGACTACACAAGTGGGACTTAGTGTAACTAAGGGGAAAATGTTGAGGAAACCTAATATAAGGATTTTAGGATTAGGGATTCCACTCAAAATATCAATGAACTATGATTTAATGTATTTTATATTTTTAATGCTTACCTAAAACCCTCTAAATTACTTATCAGGAACAAGTTTAGATTTTGAGAAGGGGAATCTGGGTCCTTTCCACTAAAACATCTAAGAAATAGGATGTTCTAAAGACAATAGTGAGGGAAATTGATTTTTTATAAAATATTTAGATATTAATAAATATATAATATTTATTTATATACTTTTATAAGATAAGATACTGAAATTATAATCTTATAAATTATATAAAAAAAATAAATGTGAATTTAGGCATATCAATGCAATCCATACTTGATAAGTACAACCTTCTCATAGGCACTAATTTCCAATAATGTAAAAGGTGCTTATGTGTTATAATATACTAAAAAAATGAAATTATACGTTCTTTAAAACCCTATTCCTGAAGCTCTTGGACAAAATTCTTGTGAGGAATATTTTTCTCTCTTTGAGAAATAATTTGATGATGCCACACATGTCCAATGTTTCATTCTATCATCTATGACCACTGAGTTTCTAAAGAAACATTAGGACATGGATGCATATAACATGATGTATCACCTTCATGATCTCTATCAAGAGAAGGTAAGATATGAGAGATATGAGATCTCCAATTTATTGTTTACATGCAATATTAGTGAGTCAATACCATCTAGATCTCATGTAGTCAAGCGTATTGGATACATTGAATGCCTAGATATCATGGTCATTAAATTACCAGATGAGTTGTGTGTATATATCATACTTTACTCACTACCCAAGTCCTTCTCTAGTTTTATTGTTAATTATAACATGATAAATAATAAGAAGAGTATTTTAGAACTTCTTACTCTCATTATCCAAGTTGAAAAGGAAACATGACATGAAAAACCCACAATATTTATAATGAATATGAAAATAAAGAACAAGAAAAAGGGCCCCAATACTCATAACAATTATAAATATCCCAAGGTAAATAATTACAATAATTGGAAGATCTAAAGGAAATCAAAGGAAAAGGAACCAATATGTTTTTCATGTGGAAAGAAAGGCTATTTGAAGAGTAACTACACCCAAAATAAATGGGAAGTTAAAGGTTCATTTGTTATCAAGTTTAATCATTCTATATCTATAAATTGGTTATTAGATACAACTTTTCCCCCCACATATTTATCCAAATGCTGTAACAAAGTATATTATGAAAGATTTCTAGAGGAGAGGTGGATTTGTAGGCTGACAATAGTGCGAGGCCGGATTCTCTAGCCATTGGATATACATTCCAATTCCAAAAAGAAATATTTTTCTTTTAAAATATTATTATTTTGTATAAATAGTTACCAAAAACATAATTTTTGTATCCTTCCTAGATATAGATGGTTTTTATTTCAAGTTTAAAAATAAAAACTATTTTTTATAAAGAAAACATAAGTTACGGTATGAAACATTTAAATTATAGTCTTTATGTATTAAATTTTGAAAACCATGTACTGGAAATTGATAACGAATCTTGTTCACATGACTCATATAACACCCAGTTGTGGAATCACCGTATTGGTTATGTAAATGATAACTTCTTGAAAAATATCTATTGAAATTTTTATTTAAACTCTTTTGAGATAAAACCACTTGACATATGTCATGCTTGTTTACACAGAAAAATGAGAAAAACACCATTTAATGGACACTGTTAAAGAGCCACATAGCTTCTAGTATTGGTACACACTGATGTGTGTGAACCATTCCCAACAAAATCTAGAAGTGGTTATTCTTAATTTATATCTTTTATTGATGACTTGAGTATAATTGGATATGTCTACTTTATGTGGTTTAAGTTTGAATCCTTTGACAAATTCAAAGAATTCAAGAATAGAGAAGGGAATCAAATTGTAAGGAAGATAAATAATCTTTGATCTAATCAAGGTGGTGAATATCTTAACCAAGATTTTATTGAATTTTTATAGGAGTTTGGGTCTCTCCCAAATCACTCCACCTTACACACTATCATGGAATAGTGTTAGTGAAAGGAGGA
Organism: Viscum album; assembly: GCA_963277665.1. NCBI lineage: Eukaryota > Viridiplantae > Streptophyta > Magnoliopsida > Santalales > Viscaceae > Viscum > Viscum album. The sequence goes on from OY728152.1 coordinate 1,653,887,755, forward strand.
ATTATACCTAGCTATATGTGGTATTTTTGATAACGAGCCATGAATATCTTCCATTTTCCTTTTGGGGATATTCATTACAAACTAAAACATAAACACTAAACCGAGTACCAAATAAATTGAAAAATGGAATTAAATTCATGTTATGGAGTGAAAGGAAACCGATTTTTTCACATACACATGTATGGGGTTTCATGGAGTTTGTTAAGGACATATATAGAAATAAACTATCACTTGAGGGCACAAATTGTATCTTTATATGGTATCCTATGGAAACAAGGGGATACTATCTATAAAACCCCTCAGATAAGAAGGAAACTATCTTCAGTTAATTCATATTTCTTGAGAGGGAGAACATCCTAAATAAGGATAGTAGGAAAAAGATTTACTTTGATGAAGATGATTTCCAAGATAAAAAATAGCACAGAAACAGATTCCAGAAGTCCTTATGGAAGAAGTTGTCCTAAAAAAAGTACTACATAAGAGAACCAGAAAGGTAAGAGAACTGGAGATATATGGTTTTATAGTCATCAAAGATGGTGACTAATTATTGGTTGACAATAATAAACCTATATCCTACAAAGAGGCTATAGAGATCTCAAAATATGATATATGGAAATAATCCATAAATTATGAAATGGATTATATGTATTAAAACCATTTTGGGTTCAAGTCAATCTTCTAGTTGATGTAACTCCTATTGGGTGAAAATGGGTATTCAAGAGAAAATTGGACATGGAAGGTAAATTAAGTACCTATAAAGAAAGGCTAAATACTAATGGTTTTGAAAAATGTCAAGGAATTGACTATGGTAAAACATTTTCTCTAGTTTACATGATTAAATAGATCAAAATTCTACTTACTATAGTGCCTTACAATGATTATGAAACTTGGAAAATGGATAGCAATAATTATTTACTTAATGGGAACCTATAAGAAGATGTCTATATGACAAAAACCGAAGGGTTTGTGGCTCCAGGTGATGCCAAAAATATATTCAAGTTATTAAGATCCATTTATGGATTGAACTAAGCATTTGAGTCGTGGAACATTTGATTCGATGAAGTTAAAAAAATATTTTTTCTTCATTAAGAATGAATTTGATCCATTTATTTATAAGAGGTTTATTATGAAATTAGACATTATATTAGTAGTATATGTTGGTGACATATTACTTATTGGAAATGACATACCAGTCTTACAGTTTGTTAAAGACTGATTAAACAAATGCTTCTCCATAAAGGACTTAGGTGAAAAAACCTATATTCTTGGGATTATGATCATTCATGATAGATCCAAGAAGAATGTTAGACTAATTCAAGGTACATAAATTTACCAGATACTAAAGATATTTAGTATGGAATGATCCAAGTGGGTATTGGTTCCATTGTCACATGGTATACATATTTCCAAGAAAATGTTTCCTCATACAAAACTGGAGAAATCAATATTGAGTAATATCCCATAAACTTAAGTGATAGGATCAATCATATATGACATGCTGTGTACTAGAATTGATGTTTCCTATGCCTTTATAATGGTAGTAAGATATCCAGATGATCTAGGTGAGCAAAATTGGTATGATATTATGTACATCCTTAAGTATCTAAGAAAAAATAAGAATATGTACCTGGTGTATAGAGGATATGAGGATATAGTTTTCAAGGGTTATACTGATGAAAGTTTTCATATAGATCATAATGATCTAAATTCATAGCTAAGATATTTTTTTAGTCTTAATGGAGGAGTTGTGAGATGGAAGAGTTCAAATTAGTCAATTTTCACCACTTCTAAAACAAAGTTTAAATATATAGTGGCTTCTGATGTATCCAAAGATTCTATTTGGATATGATACTTTTTATTGGGGATTTGTTTTGTACCTACTATTAAATAACCTATCACATAATATTTTGATAATAATACAATTTTGGCACTTGAAAAAGATCTAAGTCACACCATGGGATAAAAAACATTCTCTAGAAGTATCAAATCTTGAGAGATTTTTCTCAGAGGGGTGAATTTATAGTAAGAAGATTTTCTATAGAAGAAAACATGGTGGACCCCTTGACTAAAGTATTATCTAAGAAAAAACATGAGTATCATGTGATAACTAGAGGAATAAGTGTTTTTAATAGTTGGATCAAGTAAGAGTGGGAGTCTGTTTGAGTTGACTCACTAGAACCAACTTCTGTGTATTTTATGATTACCTATATTCATATTTTTGAATATTAATACTCTAATTATCACATCATGATTATTCTTATGTAAGAAAATGTATGTGATAATGTTTTAAGAGTATCCATCATACTGAAAGGTTATTATAGCTCCTCGCTATGATGAGAACCCATAAGTACCATGCAAATATTATTAAGTATATGTTTTATAGTCATATGAAATAATTTTAGAGACATAAATGATACAAGATATTAGGGGTAGTGTCACACCCTGACCTTAAAATTTAATTATTTTATTATTTTATAGGATTTTTATATTTTGGTTGAGGTTCAGGTTGAGTTATCAGTTTGAAATTTTGAGTTTTTGGTGAAAATAGCGATTTTTGGCTTGACAAGATGCGGAGAACGGTTGGTGCATGGTTAGGTAAAACCGTGCACACTCACCTAGAAAAACATATGGAAAATGTTGATTTTAGACAATGGTGACCACATTTTTTGGAAAACCATGCAAAATAACCATGAAACATGTGCCTTTTGAATAGTTAGGGGTGCACAGTTGGTTCATGGTTTGGAAAACCATGCATTCAAACTATTTGAGTTTCCCAAGTCATTAAAATTTCTAAATTACTATTTTACCCCTCTATGTTTTAACCCTAATTTAGGTTTTCCTCCCTATTGGATCATTGTTGGTGCAAAAATGGGCTCCCAAGCTCCCTCCCTTAGGTTTCTCCCCCCTTTTTGGTGCTTCTCCTTTATATCTAAGGTGATTTTTTATTATTTTTGGTCGATTTTCATCCTCTCCTCTCTTCCCTCTCTTGGTTCCTTATTTTTTCTTTAGTAGAACCTCTATTGGTCAAAACCTATGGGTTAGGGTTGATGTGTGAGTCGTTTTTCTTTGATGTTAAGGTGTGAAAACTTTCTCTCAAGATCAGTTATTCCTTCTCCCATAGTTAAGTTTCATTTTCATGTATTTGAAGTAGGTGTTTCCATACATTTCCTTTCTGGAACATTCCATTTGATTCTTGATATTTCATAAACAATTTATAAATTCATTTCCCTTTCTTATGAAGTGTTATTACTAATTTATTTGGTATTTTAATGACATCAAGTCGGTGAAAATTGTTTTTAAAAATGTTTATTTAACTATGCATATATTAAAATACATGCAAGGTGTTTGATGAAAAGCCTCTTATTTTAAAAAAAATTGAAATTTAGAACTTATGCTGTTATTTTCCCTTGGTTGTATTTTGGTAGCTTTGGTAAAATGACTAATTGGGCATGATGTGTGGTTCAATTTCCACTTCATGTAATAATGATTTCTGGTAATTTTTTTGGAAATGTTCTCCTAGTTTTCAAATGATTATTGGTGATCTTATCATTGCGTGGCTTGTTGTGTTGGTTTAAAGGTAAGAAATATTTTTTGAAAATTGTTTTTGGATGATTTCATGGACATTTGATGTGTGTCACTAGATGGTGAAACATCAATGGGTGCATGGGGTGCACACATGAATAAGCATTCAAATGATGATGAAATTTAAAAATGATGTTTTCCTTGAGACTCAGTTTTTCAAAAGGTTTCTCCTTTTCTCCATCTCTCCTTTTTCCTAAAATGGTTTTTTGATTTCCAAATGGTGACATGTTTATTTAAGTGACTTAAAAATGTGAGTTCAAATGTGTTCTTTGAAACTATGTCCCATTCAGTACTTTGAAATATGGTTGATTTATAAAGGAATGTTTTAAAACTTGTGATATTTTTTTGGAGTTTTTCTTTAAAAATTGTATAATGTGAAAGCCCATTTGGTCATTTGTGTTACCTTGGATTTTTTTTAATGTGATGTGATGTAAAGGCCCAATTGGCACCTTGTAATGTTTTAGAAATTGGTCTTGGAACTCATGGTATGTATGGACCCGGTGGGTATGTTGACATGTTTTGGAAAATGGATTGAAAATGCAGGTAGCATGAAGGCTTGGTTGGTATTTTAAAATGATTTGGAAAGCAGTTTTGATTATGGAAAATGGTGGTTTCCATGTAATCTTTAATTTTTGGATGAATTCACTTGTGAAAGAAATTTATTTTCCTATATGTTTTTGTTTAATTGGCCTATGTTTGGAAACCACTATAATTTTGGGATGGGATCCTCTCTAGTGGCTCATGCACTGGAATGTTTTTGTTATTAAGTCCATTATAATTTTGGGATGATATCCTCTCTAGTGGATCGGATGGGAACACTATGGGTTATGGTTTCTATACCATGTTTTTTCTAGTATTACTATTATCATGGGATTCATATCATCTAGAGGGTCGAGTGATGGTTTCTTGTCAACCCTGATTAGAAAAGTTAGTACCCCCTTGACTTGATGGGGCTAGGTGAGACATGCCACTAGATTGGATAGTTTAGAGAGGCCATTTGGTTATTGACTATGGATCTTCATCATATGATGGAAGGTGAGTCCAAACTGAGTAAGTCTAGGCATTGACTCTAGAGATGTTTAGGAAGTACCCATGATTACTATATGTATGTTCTATTAATTTTTACTGATTGTCTAGATTTTATCTATGATAGTTTATGCTGGTTGTATTTGTTTCATTTAATTTATATAAAAACCTTTTTTTACTTGGTATGGATTTATACTTGGGTTTTTTCCTTTAGAACGGGTTGTGAAAAGTGATTTTTGTTTTTGAAAAGGAAAGCTGTGTGTAGTGTTTTAAAAAAGAAAATTTTGGAAATCTATGTTTACTTGATGGAAATGATTTAAAAGCATGTTATATAAATTTATTTTATACTTGTGTTTGTGGAATGTTTCTAGAATGGAAATTCATAAACTTTTGGTGATTACCTAATGACCTGTTCAAGCTCACACCCTACTTGTGTCACTCGACATCGGTAGAACTGAGCTGTTTTGTAGGTGCAAGTTTCTGGTTTGGTTTCTCTTGGAGAAATTTAGTTCTGTGGGTGGTGGTGAAAAAAAGTTCATATGGAGATCATGTTAGTGGGGTCCAATTTTAGTTTTAAATTCAGTTTTTTTGTTCAAAAGGTGTTGTATCTAGATAAGTTTCGTATTTATTTATATCTAGTTATTGTTGGTTATGATGCGTGCTTAGTTTTTTTTATTTGATCCTACTTTTTTTGGACAAAAATAATTCTAATTGTGATTACTTTGATGTCAGACACTAGTTTCTAGACCATGGGGATCAGGAATGACCTTCAGGTCATATCTCAGATTGGGTTCAGTGTTTGGTTTGATGAAATCCTGGATTGTTTCATGAAAAAAATGTCATCAAAGCAAGTTCTTATTATTTGGGGTGTTTGGTAGATCAGAGATTAGGATTTTAGAGACTCGGGAGGTTGGTATGAGAAGGATGTGATTAACTCTTTCTCGTTCTTTTCCTCAAGTTTCTAGGGGTAGTCTAAGGTTTGAGTCTTTATTTTTTTAGTTTGTTTGGATGAGGAATGAAAATAGAGGTGAGCTAGTGTGATGTTGCAATCTCACATGGAGTAGTGACCCATGTGGAGTCTAAGTACATGGTTCAAGGTCCTTTAAGTTGTTAATTATTAAATGGGTCATGGACCACTAACCATGTCTCTAGGTTAGTCTCGGACACTAGTTCCTCATTTTGATAATTTGGTGTGAGTTATGTTTAGTTTCAGTTTCAGTTTGCGTGAGTGGAGTTTTTCAATGAAAATGGTTTTGAAATGGAAATGATTTGTTTCAAGTGGTTTTGGAATTACAAGACTGGGTTTTAAAATATAAAGTGATTCAGAATCTTATAAAATTTTGGAAAATGTGGAGGAAAAATGAATTGAGAATTTGGTAAATTCTTAGGTTTGATGATAAAGTGAAATGTGTGACCCTTGGTATTCCTTATGGATGTTCACATATGTTTGGGTTTTTATGGAAGGTTTATGTTAGCATGTGTGCATGGATGATATAAGTGAGATGGGATGGACACATATGCGACAGTTCATAGGATGCATTGGGTGAGTATTTGAGATCAAATGTTTGGATTGGTTTTTCAAAATGATTTTTGATATAGAAAATGGTTTTAGTAATTGGTTTTTTTTTAAAAATTATGTTCTTGTTTTGCAAAGAATGAATTTTAGTATTTGGATAGTGTCCTTAGAAGAAGGTGGTTTTTGAAATTGGGATAATATGGGTTTTTTGAAAATAGTATTTTTGGTTGGGCTAGTAGTGTTTGATATGGTTCTTATTTTTTGGGCTTTATGTGTTCTTTTCTATCTTGTTTCATGTTGATATTGTTTTTTTGTGTTCCTTTTACTATTTAGAATATGCCACCTAGAAAGGCCCCCAAAGTTTGTAGTGGGTATTTTCCATTTTCTAGTTATTCTAAATTTTTTTCTTACTTTTTTGGTGATCGATGTTCGTTAGAGGTAGTGGAATGTCTTTAGGAAGTTTAGTGTATCTTCAAATCGTTGGAAACTCATGAATCTATAAGAGTGCGTGTTATTTTGGGATTGTTTGAGGGTCTATATTTGGATAATTGGAAGGTGATTTATCCATTATCATTATAAGTTAGGATGACATGGGAGGTGTTCAAGACCACTTTCTTCTGATGGTTTGTTCCCGAGGAGGTGAAGATGAAGAAAGTGGAAGAGCTCACGAGTATTCAATAAAGCCATTGGACAGTGAAGGTCTATGTTGATCACTTCAAAGAGTTGGTTTCATTTTCTCTAGAGGTAGCATAACAAGATCTTTTTAAGGCTCCTCTTCTTATTTGAGTTCTTTGTCTAGAGATCAAGGAGTGATCACTCTCCTCAAAGGATATTTATTTCGAGAAGTTGGTGGATGAAGTGTTTCTGGACGAGGTGCATTCAGGGGATGTTGGTGAACTGGTTTCTCTCAATGCTCATGATGGTTACCCATCTAGTGAGAGTTATATTCTAGAGGAACATATTCATAAGAGGTCTCCCGTTTTGGTCATGACTTCTAGTTCATCAGATCATTCACTCATGTGATTTCAGTGCAGTTGGTTTAGGAATTCCATGCTATCTTGTCGTAATCCTCCAAAGTACTGTCATTATTGTATCCATTTGGGTCATTTGGAGAAGTTTTGTATGAAGAATTTACCAAAGAATAAATCTTGATCAGAGGATGTAATCTCCCAACTGTGAGGAAGTTGATGCTTCAGATATCATATATCTAGCCACATGACTCGGAGAGATGATCATGTGCAGTTAGAAATCACCAGGGGTGTGGGGAACCTTGAACCGGTCTTTGTCTCTATTGTTGGAGTGGAAATGGTTTAAGTTTCCTATTGTGGGTTTTGTATTGTTGTGAGTTCTTTGTAAGAGACTTAGTGGTATTTTTTTCTTGTTGTCTCACTTTTATGCCTTGGATGTGGATCTTCAAATGGGAATCCTTTCATAAATCGGTTTTAGTTTTCATTTTCTCTTGTTTAGAGATATAGGTGCTTGTGGAAATCGATGATTGTAGCTTGTGATTGGTTTCACTTTTTGGTTTGAGTTCCTTTCATGGGTTTTACCTTATTTTGGGGGTTTGGTTTATGTGGAGAATTTCCCATTCTAGTGGTGATTTTTTTAGAGTATGCATAGAAGTTTGGGTTATCCTTTTTTGGGAGTTCCCATGATGGTCTCCCCGAGGTGGTATTGTCGAGAGTTCCCATGTTGGGATAGTTCGAAGTTGTGCCACTATATTAATCAGGTTCTTATAGTGGGGAGAACCATATCGTGTTCTTCATCTATTTTTCATGCTATGGTTTCCTCTATAAATGGTCGGGTGTGACTTGTGAAGTGAAAGGTCACCCTGAGGTTCATGGTTTTTATTTAGCTTTATTTAGTTTTGGGATCAAGTTTTGTTTATCATCTGACTAGGTGACATTATGGGGGTAGAAAGTGTTTGTGGTGGGGAGAATTGTCACACCCTAGCATTTAAATTTCTTTATTTTATTCTTTTCTTGGATTTGGATATTTTCATTGAGGTTTGGGTTGAGTTCCTGATTTTACTTTTTGAGTTTTTGGTGAAAAAGGGATATTTTTAGCTTAAGAGAAGGTGGAACATGGTTTGCACATAGTTAGGGGAAACTGTGTACTCTTGTTTAGGAAGTTGTGCAACAAATGTTGATTTTAGACAGTGTTGACCGCATGGTTAGTGCACGGTTTGGAAAACCGTTCTAGGTAACCATGTGACATGTCCCTTTTGGACATCAACATGTCCCTTTTGGATAGTGAGGGGTGCACAATTGGCGTACTATTTGGAAAACCATGCGGTCAAACCGTGCAAGTTTCCCAAGTCAATAAAAGTTAGAAATTTTCCTTTTTTCCTCCACTTTTTAAACCCTAATTTGGGGTTTTATCCCTCTTGGCTCGTTTTTGGCACACAAATGGGATTCTAAGATCCCTCCCCTGGTTCCTCTCATCTTATTGGTGCTTCTCTTTCATATCTAAGGTAAATTTTCTTGATTTTTTGTTGATTTTACTCCGCTCATGTCTTCCTTCTCTTAGTTCCTTGGGTTTTCATTAGTGGAACCTTTCTTGGACAAACCCTATGGGTTAGGGTTGATGTGTGGGTTTTTTTATTAGATATTATGGTGTTCAAATTGTCTCTTCGGATTGGTTATTCATTCTACAAAAGTTTTATTGCGTTCGTACGTCATTGAGGTAGGTATTTCCATCCATTTTTCTTTCGAAACATTCCATTTGATGCTTGAGATATCCTATATAATTTTTAAATTCATTTACCTTGCTTGTGATGTGTTAATACAAATTTATTTTGTGTTTTTATGATGGAAATTTGGTGTGGAATTGTTTTTTATAGGTATAATTTAACCATCACTATATTAAAATCCATGAAAGGTGTTTGATGAAATGGATCCTATTTTCAAAAAAATTAAATTGAGCACTTGTGGTGTTATTTGGCCTTGGTTGTATTTTTTTTAACTTTTTTGAAATGACTAATTGGGCATGATGTTTGGTTTAGATTCCTATTCATGGAATGTTGATTTATGTTAAAATGGTTTTGAAATTTTCTCCTGGTTTTCAAAATATTATTTGTGATCTTGTGATTGGGTGACTTATTTTGTTGGTTTAAAGGCAAGTGGTATTTCTTGAAAATGGGTTTTGGATGATTTCATAGACACTTGAAGTGTGTAATTGGATTTTGTAACATCCATGGGTTCATAGGGTGCACACATAGATGATAATTAAAATGATGATGGCATTTAAAAATGAGGTTTTCCTTGAGACTCAGTTTTCAAAAGGTTTCTTCTTTCACCCCTCTTACCTTTTTCCTAAAATGGTTCCTTGATTTCCATATGTCGATGTGATTCTTCAAGTGACTTAAAAATGTATCTTTAAATGTGTCCTTTGAAACTATGTCCCATTCGACACTTCGAAATACAGTTTATCTCTAAAGGCCTATTTGGTAACTTGTTATATATTTTTTTGAAATTTTTCTTTAAAACTCATATAATGTGAAAGCTCATTTAGTACTTCACGTTGTCTTGAAAAAATTGGTTTTAATGTGATGTGACACGAATTCCTAATTGAAACCTTGTAATATTTTAGAAATTAGTCTTGTAACTCTTGGGATGTATGTTCTCGATGGGTATGTTCGTATGTTTTGGAAAATGGATTGAAAACACAGGTATAATGAAGGCCCAATTGGTATTTTAAAATGATTTGAAAAATGGTTTTGATTATGGAAATGGTGATTTCCATGTAATAATTAATTGTTGGATGAGTGTTCTTTTGAAAGAAATATACTTTCATATATTTTTGTGTATACTTGGGTTATATTTGGAAACCACAAGAATTTTAGGATGGGATCCTCTCTAGAGGCTCGAGAACTAGAACAATGTTGGTGTTAAGTCCATTAGAATTTTGGGATAGAATCCTCTTTAGTGGATGATGCATGAGAACACTATGGGTTATGGTTGATATACAAATTTTTTCTGAGTATCATTATTATCATGGGATTCATGGGCATCATCTAGTTGGTGAAGTGAAGGTTTCTTGTTGACCCCAATTAGATGGGTTGGTACCCCCTTGACTTGATGGGGCTAGGTGGTACATGCCACTGGATTGGATAGTTTAGAGCGGATAGTTTGTTATTGACTATGAAGTTGCACTATATTCTAAAAGGTGAGTCCAAATTGCGTACGTTTAGGGATTGAATGTAGATATGTTTATGAAGTTCTCATGATTACTATATGTATATTCTATCAATTTATGATGTTTATCTAGAATTTAAACCGACTAGTTTCTGTTGGTTGGCTTTGTTTCTTTTACATTCTTCACAACCCTTTTTGATTACATGGTATGGATTTGTACTTGGGTTTTTCATTTAGAATGGGTTATGAAAAGTGGATCTGTTTTGGGAAAGGAAATCTTCATGTGTTGTTTTAAAAAGGAAAATTTGGGAAAGATATGTTTTGTTTCTAGAAATTATTTAAAAGCATGTTCTCCAAATGTATTTCAAAATAGTGTTTGTTGACTGTTTCAGGAAAGGAAATGCATGGAAACTATACTGGTTACCTACTGAGCTATTTAAGATCACACCCTACTTGTTTTACTCAGTGTTGGTAGACCCGAGCTATTTTGTAGGTGCAGGTTTCTAGTTCGGTTTCTCTTGGAGAAGGTTAGTTTTGTGGATGGTGGTGACTAAGAGGTCACATGGAGATCATGTTTGTGAAGTCCAATTTTAGTTTTAAATTAAGTTTTTATTTTGTTAAGTGGTTTTTGTATGTGGATGAATTTCATATTTATTTATATTTAGTTATTGTTGGTTACGATACATGCTTAGTTTGTTTATTTGATCATGATTTATTTAAAAAAAACATTCCCATTGTGATTACTTTGACACCCGACACTAGTTGTCAACCCGTGGGGATCAGGAATGCCCTTTGGGCCATGTATCATATCAGGTTGGGTGTCATGTTGGATGACATCCTAGATTTTTTTTGTGATAGGTGGATACTCATAGGACTTTGAGGAACCTTCTCATGATGTGTGCCCTTTTTAAATTTTGGTGTAGGATATTATAAGAATGAGACTAGCTGACTGGAAATCCAAATTTATATATGTAATTAGCTATTAATATTAGTGAATGTGTGTATTGATCCTTATAATTGAATATTATTATTAATGGATATTATGAGTCACATAGATTGATATATTGACAAAAAAACATGATGACACATATTCTTAGAAAAGTATGATATGTTAGGTGCGTCATGAGTAATATTTCATTAATGAATAATGTGAGAAATAATTTATCCATTTTATTCTTTAAAAAAAGTTTATATATCAAGACCTTTTATGGAAATAATATATCCTAAATAAATCCATATCCATAGTGTTCTATGGGAAATTTCACTTATATAAATTCAAGGAAAGAAACATTGATCACATAGGTCGATGGAACCAACATTCAACCTGCTTGATTAAACATACCGTGATAAAGGGATTATATTACATAGTAAGTGTCCATATGTGGTTTTATGTCTCAAAAAATTTAACTTCTTTCTCTATGGGTGTCTTGGTGTGTTTTTAGAATAAAACCTTGGAATTTGAGATGATTTTTCTAATGCCATTGAGAAGGAGGCCAAGTGGGTCAGACACTAAGTTTATCTAAAAATTTAGTTAAATAATAATATTATTTATTATATAACATATTGATTAAATATTATTAAACAATATGGTTTAATAATTATTCAGGTTTATTTAATAAGATATATTCCATCACTAGTTATTTAAGAGAATATTTCGTGAGAAGAATATTTAAAAAATATTTATTTATTATTTAGCGAATATAATACTTATTTATTTATTGGTGAATAATGCAGTGATATTTATTTATTAAATAAATAGTCATTATTCAAGACCCAATAAATATTGTGGTGGAATGATGGATTGAGTTTAATCTTCCGATTAGAAATAATAAGTATTAAATATTATTTAAATAAATAATATTTAATTAATTTTCCAGTATTTTGCATGTCGAGAAATAATAATAATAATAATATTATTATTATTATCGACATAGGGTTCTTCAGGGATTAAGGAAATAATAAGGGCACATGTGAAATTATTATTTTCCAACACAAATACTATTTAAACCCAATTATATTATTTATAAGGTGGTTTCCATTTCATTTGATTGTACGCACAAACATCTAGTGAATTCTCTCAGTACCCTATAGAGCTCCCTCTCTAAGAATGCTCTCAAGAATGGAGAGCAACCCTCATCCTCCAAAACTTGATTCTAGAGAGATCAAAGAGAATCCTTCTTGAAGATATTCTTGGGGTGATAAAAGATGAATGATGCAAACATTAGGTTCTATCACGTTAGCACCCATAGATTCCTATGACGACGTTTGGAGGTTCGTAGACCATGTGTATATCACTGTTGGTGAAAATCTACACTTGATTCCAACAACGCAATGATGATACGATGTAGAGATATTTTTAGATTCATCAATGAAGAAATAATTCATCACAAGGTATTTCTTAATTGATTAAATTAATTATAAATCACCATGTGATGATCCTGCATTTTTTATTTTGGTGTTCTCTCATCAATTAATCTTTTATTTGATTCAGTTAGTCATGTCATTATCATCGATGTATATCTTGGATTAATCATCGATTAAAATAAAAAACTGAGTTAGGAATTTACCATATGATGTTTTTTGCTGTGTCTAGAACCTTTAAGTCATATCAGAACATTCACATAATTATTTATAATTATTTTAAGATCATTGATTGATTTTTACATTTATAGTTAGTTTTCAATTCTGGTTTAATTGATCTTTAATTTGAATCATGAGATCTGATCCTCTTCCTCTTTGTTCTAACAAATATAATAAAGATCAATTAATTAAGTGAATGAATAATACAAAATTGGAAATTGAACTATTTGTGAGAGGGTAATTATGACGGGACCCCATCGCAAAAGGTCATTTGCGATGGGGTCCTATCGCAATTACCTTGTCACTGAAAATGATGTCAAAAATGATATTTTTTTGTAACAGACCATCATAAAAAATAATATTTATGATGGGAATCCAACTCGTGACAAATATTTTAACCAAGGTTTTAAAAAACCTACTTCGCGACATGCCCATCGCCAAAAACTAAAAAAACTAAAAAATAAAATAAAAAAATTAATATTAATAAAATTTAATAAAGTAATAAAATAATAACAACAACAAAAATAATAAAATAATAATAACAAAGACTAATAAAATTAGTAAAAATATAATGAAAATAATAAAATTATAGAAGAAACACTATTCACAACAATATAAAAAAATAATAAATAATATAATATAATAATAAAAATAATAAATAAATAATATAATAATAAAAATAATAAATAAATAATATAATAATACAAATCATAAATAAATTATATAATATTAAAAATAATAAATAGTACAATACAATAATAAAAAATAATAATAGAAACACAATATTCAAAATAATATAAAAAACACACTATATAGAAATATAAATATATGGACTAATAAAAGTATTACAAAAAAGTTTTACATTCAAATGTTTATCCTAAAAAGTAAATAAGTCACTAAGGGGGAGAGTTATCTGGAGGATCTGGAGGAGGGAACTCCATCCCTAAACCACAAGTTAGACATCACATGTACTCCATTGCCTACTAGTGTTGCTGCTGTTATTGATGCATCTCTTCCTACTATTATTACTATTGTTGATGGTTCTCTTCCTGCTCCCTACACATACTCTCTATAAGCTCACCTTAATATCGTAACTTCTCCTAATATTGTGTAATAGATGATGATGATTCTCTACGAGCTCCTCTCAAGCTACATGAAAAAATCGAAATAGTACCATAATAACCCCAAGGCGTCAATTGAGAGCCGATACCAGCAACTCATCCTTGATCGAAGGCATACTGGGTCACCTAAATCCATGCTTCCTCATCAAATCTTGTTGTACTGGTCTGATCATCGGTCTTGGCCTGAATCTCAGTCCTTGTCTGAGACTTCGCGGCCTCATATGACTCCTTTAATTGCAATTTAAAATTAAATTAGTTAAAATATTATTTTCAGTTAATTTTAAAACTCAAAAAGAAATAATACTGACCAAAATATAACATCTACGATCATCTCTAATCTCTCCAATGATAGTATCACAGTATATCCTCCTATAAACATCAAACTCCATAATATTGGGTTTTTTGAATGCCTATATGAAAGTAAAATAAAAAATTTACATTTAAAGTTATATAAATTAATTAAAAAAGGTACTTCCCATATGTTCCCTATGCGTATTGAATGTACGACTACCTAATAGATGTGTCACCACCTGTATCCTCCTATTTTATCGACCAACTAATGATATCATTTGAAAACAACCACCCGTCAAATGTGAACATAATCCATCCCAAACTTGAGAATAAATGTAATTAGGTTGATGTGCACAACAAGAATGATCAAAGTCGGTGACTCTCTCTTTCCTCATTACTGTCCTCCTCAAATTGGGAAAAAACTGACAAAAATGCTCATGCATAAAACTATCCCTTTCCTTCCAGATAAATTCGTGCATTCTCTCATTAATGGGATATCATAAACCATGTAAAAATTTAATAATATTAAGTTATTAAATAAATAAATTTCAAAATAAAAATTATTTATTTACTTTCTAGCCAATGATCGAGGATACAGTGATGAACATCAACATAAATATTATCCTATGTAACCCATGCTCCAGAAAAATAATTCTGCAATATAGATCTACCCTATCCAAAAGTTATATGCAAGAATCTGTGAAAAAAGAGAAAAAATATTCATACAATTAGTATATAAATAAATTAATGATAATTAATTAAAACTAAATAAAATACACAATTAAACATACCTTTTCATGCATGGATCAAATCCATGTCATGGAAATCGCTCGGGTATAGGGTCAACAATAATAAATCTTGCAAGACCATGACCCCTCTGATTCATTGCTAAACTGCAAGTAGTCAGAGGGTCAGATGATCCAACATCCTACTCATTATCAAGTCGATAATCCCCCTCCAACTCACGAAACAGATCTGAGTCTACTGAAATATGAAATGAATATTGTTAGTAAATAGTTTAAAACAAATATTATATGTAGATATATATTATATATGATTATAATAAGCATTTAACTGTGTCAATATTCATCTTCACCCTCATATTCATATCTTAATGTGTCAATATCTTTATATTCTTCCTTAGTATCATAAAATCCCATAGGAGTTTCAGTTTCATCATATCTTTTTATTTCAAATCCATTTTTTATATCAATAACATCATCATCACCATCAACCCTTAATTGTGGGGTGTCAACATATATATTCATGTATCTTCTTGGAAAATATGGATTTGGAATAGTCTCTTGAAAAATTTCAATTCCTTGCACTTTAGAAGAACCACATTCACTTTTAATAAACTGATTTTCCCAAGATTTCATTTTTATTATGCTCCAGTAATCACTCCACTCTCTTTAAGTAGCACAATATTTTTCATAATAAATTTGATTTTCCTGATGATACAATAAAAATGATTTATTTTATAAAAGAAGGATTTTATATTTAATATCAAAAATTCCATGGATCAGATGATTACACAAGCGTCTCTTAGTATCCAACCACTAACATTTAAACATTATTATGTAATTCTTTCCTAGATAACACAGTTCAATTATTTCTTCTAGAATGCTGTAAAACTCAACATCAATTTCTCTATGATGATATCCTATCAAGAAAACACCACTATTCATTGTTTTTGTATTCCTCATATATACATGTATAAAATCAAAAACCATTCACCACATATGCATTATAAGATTTAACCATTTTGGATGGTGGGTTACTAAATACACATAATCGATTATTAATTTTATCATCATGTTGAGATACCTGATTTTTTTAAAAACATCATTATAACAAGTAAAAAATTCATTTTATATGTTAAACCATAAATAATTTATTTTACAAGTTTTTGAAACCAGTAAGAAAAGTTATTTTTCTGACGTTCTTCAAGAGAACCTACTGTAATTTGTGGAAACTGTTTCTTGATATGATTATTATATAATGTAAAAATAAAATAATATTAATTAACTATAACAATGAATATATAATAAGTGATAGGATCACTCATAGTAAAAATGGTTTAATTTCTTTATAGTGGAGCAGAACATGTGTATAAGTCATGTGATGCTCATAATCTGAAATCCATCGTTCATAAACTCCACCATAACCAAGTTCGGGATGATTAAAAATTGATAATTGATTGTTAATTTAATCATAAAAAATTCCCTCAATAAATCCCATGTGATTATGTTTTGAGGTATATTTATATTGAAAATAATGAGAGCATAAAAAAGAAATTTCCTCCTACAAATAATATTTTTTAATTGATCCTTAAACCGATGTTTTGTTACATACTTTTTTCTTCAATTTATGCATGAATATATTGAATGGGTACATCCATAAAAACTATACCAAACCTCAACATTTCTCTTATTTCATAAAATTTAATATAAAATGTTCCATTGAGTCAAAGAAATACAATAGAAATATTTTTTCCAGTTTATATAAAATTAAAACAACATCTTCTTGCAATCTACTTAGTGCATTGCTATTTTTTGTCACCACACAAATGTCTCAAAAATAAAATGAGATTTCTGTTCGTGCATTAAAAATAATATAATTCACTAAAATTCTTAATCCAATTGATATAATTCTTTCTATTATAACATGAAAATCATGAATTTTTAATCTGGTAATATGACCATTTATGAAACATCTGTAAAAAAAGGAAACATAACCATCTGAAAGTCTCAAATCTACAATCCACCAAAAAAATAATAACTAATTTTATTTGGAAATTGTATAAGATACTTTTTGATTGATTAACTTCTATGATCTGATATTTTCAAATAGTTCTAGTTTTGGTCACTTACAAATTTGGGAGAGATCTAATCATGCCTTTATATTATATTTGATCTTACTTGGTGTATCCAAAACTATATAAAATATATTCTCAAAAATTTATTCTTAATATGCATGACATACAACATGTTATAGACCAAAAAA
This sequence comes from Viscum album, assembly GCA_963277665.1. Taxonomy (NCBI): domain Eukaryota; kingdom Viridiplantae; phylum Streptophyta; class Magnoliopsida; order Santalales; family Viscaceae; genus Viscum; species Viscum album. Next base: position 1,653,905,013 of record OY728152.1, read on the forward strand.
TCATACAAATATGATAGATCCAAAAAATGATCCATTTTATCTAATTGTGTTTTTTCCCAAATCCATCAATTATTTATTAGTTTATAGTTGGTACAAATGTAATGAGAGGTAATGAAGAGACAAATGATTTTAAATCCATACCTGAGATAATTTTTGGAGGTCCATCTCTTTTAATTGGGCCTTTTCTAAAATGAAAATTCTTCTTCTGAAAAGGATGATCGGTTGGAAGGAATCTGCGATGACAGTCGAAAAAAATATTTTCTTCCATTGATGAGAATAAATTCTTTTTTGTATCTCATACAATATAGACATGATTTTTTACCACATGTACTCCAACCAGATAACATGAAATATGTTGTGAAGTCACTAATTGTCCATATCAATGCATCTTTCAGTAGGAAATTTTATTTCACAACAACATCATTTGTACTAGACAATATTACTCCAAAATAAATTTAATTCATCAATCAATGTATTCAAATAAACATAAATATTATTTTTTGGATGTCCTAGAATTAATAAGGTCAAAAATATATATGGATCCTTCATCAAAATCTAAGGAGATAAATTTTATGGAGTTATAAAGGTAGGATAATAAGAATATTGACTACCGTAAAAACCAAATGGATAGAAACTTTCATTAGAAAGATCCAATCACATGTTTTGGGCTTCTGAAGAAAAATACATATGTAATTGGTCAAAATGTTTCCCTGAATCACTATCATAAGGATAATTTAAGCTTTTAATGGTTAGAATATTGGTCTTGTGCCATGATATCAATGATATTGTGTTATGAGACAATAATAAATGTTGTAATTTGGGTGTAAGAGGGAAATACTTCAACTATTTTATAGCTATCAATACAGACTTTCCTAGTTGAACCTCTTTATACCTCGATTATCCACATGTAGGAAAACTATCTAATGACTCATTTTCATTATAATATAATATTCAATCATTTGGACATGCACAAATCTTTTGATAACTAAGACCTAGATTATGAACCAACCTCTTGCTCTCATAGAAATTTCTAGGTAATACATTTTCTTTAGGTAATAGTGTTTTAACAGAATAGAATATTTGATCAAAACAACTATTTGAAATTCCATTATCTTATTTAAAAGCCAGAAATTTTTTAACTATTTCAAATTTTCTTATCTAGTAACCAAGATATATGGCATCCTCAGTGGACCTCAAAAAATCATATAATTGAGATGGTTCCAACTTAGTAGTTAAATCAATATCATCATGAGTTTTAGTTTTTTGAAAATACAAACCTACCACATCATGTAATAAATTTTGAAACCATGATGGATTTGGAACCAAATCAATAGTATCTTCTCTAGAACTTTGTTCACCATGTTGATAACAAAAAATATAATCAGTTTGAAAACCAAAATGCAATATATGACCCCAACATTTTCAAATGTGTCAAAAGTCCTAAGACCACATTTCTTACATTGACACTTAATTTTACCTTCTGAAACAAATTCTGGTTTTGATGATGGAAATGATAAGAAATTTTCAATACCCTCAATATATATAAGACTTATACCAGAACCGTTTGGATTTCTATACTGATTTATCCAAGCGTGATCATCTAATAATGATTGTTTTGACTTCCTTATTCCATATCTCTCTACAAACAATAAAATAATTAGTTTTTAATGATAAATTTGATATAAGAATGACATTATCCAAAAAAGGAAAAAATATTAATTTTTCCAATGTATTTCTAATTATTAGTAATTATTCCTAAATATTGCTAATTATCAGTAATTATTGCTAATTATTGATAACTATTACTAATTACCGCTATTTATTAGTAACTATTACTAATTACCACTATTTATTACTAATTATTACTAATTACCACTATTTATGACTAATTACCGCTAATTATTACTATTTATTACTAATTACTGCTAATTATTACTAATTACAACTAATTATTACTAATTAATGCTAATTATTACTAATTATTGCTAATTATTACTAATTATTACTAATTATTACTATTTATTACTAATTATTGATAATTATTATTAATTATTGCTAATTATTACTAATTATTACTAATTATTTCCAATTATTACTAATTATGACAAATTATTACAAATTATTACTAATTACCACTATTTATTACTAATTACTGCTATTTATTACTAACTATTACTAATTATTACAGATTATTACTAATTATTACTAATTATTATTAATTTTTACTAATTTTTACTAATTATTACTAATTACTGCTAATTTTTACTAATTATTACTATTTACCACTATTTATTACTATTTATTACTAATTATTATTAATTATTAATATTTATTATCGATATTTATTAGTAATTATTAGTATTTATTAATATTTATTACTATATTTTACTAATTATTAATAATTACTACTATTTATTAATAATTATTCTTAATTATTTCTAATCATTACTAATTATTACTAATTATTACTTATTATTCCTAATTATTACTAATTATTCATAATTATTGCTAATTATTACAAATTATTGCTAATTATTGCTATTTGTTTGCTAATTTTTGCTAATTTTAGCTATTTTTTGCTAATTTTTGCTAATTATTCCAAATTATTTCTAATTATTCAGAATTATTGCTAATTATTCATAATTATTTCTAATTATTGGTAATTATTGTTAATTAATCATAATTATTCCTAATTATTTCTAATTATTACTAATTATTACTAATTGTTAATAATTATTACTAATTACTTCTATTTATTACCAATTACCGCTATTTATTACTAATTACGGTTATTTATTACTAATTAATGCTAATTATTACTAATTACTGATATTTATTACTAATTACCGCTAATTATTTCTATTTATCGTTATTTATTACAAATTATTACCAATTACCGCTATTTATTACTATTTATAACAATTTATTACTAATTATTACTAATTACTACTAATTATTACTAATTATTACTAATTATTACTAATTATTAGCAACTATTACTAATTATTACTATTTACTACTATTTATTACAATTTACCATTATTTATTACTAATTAGTACTAATTACCGCTATTTATTAGTATTCATAACTAATTATTACTAATCACTACTAATTATTACTAATTATTAATAATTACTAATATTTATTACTAATTACCGGTATTTATTACTAGTTGCCGCTAATTATTACAATTTATCGCTATTTACCACTAACTACCCCTAATTATTACTAATTACCACTATTTATTACTATTTAGTACAATTTATTACTAATTATTACTAATTATTACTATTTACCACTAATTATTTCTATTTACCACTATTTATTACAATTTACTATTATTTATTACTAATTATTACTAATTACTATAATTTATTAGTATTTATTACTAATTGTTACTAATTATTACTAATTATTACTATTCACCACTATTTATTACAATTTATTACTAATTATTACTAATTACCACTATTTATTATTAATTATTTATAATTATTACTAATTACTGCTAATTATTACCAATCATTCCTAATTATTACTAATTACCGCTAATTATTACTAATTATTCCTAATAATTATTAATTACCGCAAATTATTTCTTTTTATTACTGATTATTACTATTTACTACTAATTATTACTAATTACCGCTAATTATTACTAATTAACTATAATTACGGCTAATTATTACTAATTATTACCAATTATTACTATTTACCACTATTTATTACTATTTATTACTAATTATTGCTAATTACCGCTATTTATTACCAATTATTCCTAATTAATTCTAATTACTGCTAATTATTACTAATTAATACTAATTAATACTAAATAATCCTAATTTATACTAATAACTACTAATTAATACTAATTACATGAAATTATTATTAAATGATCATAATTGAACCAAATTATTACAAATTAATACTATTTACTTTTAAATAAAAACATTAAATATTAATGAAACAACATATTTGTACAAATAAATAATGAGAAATAAAACTATATTATCCTAATTTAATGAAATTAACGCTAATTAATAATAATTATTACTAATTTAAATTAAAAAGAATTAATTAAAAATTCAAAGCAATAAATAAATACCTTAAAACTGAATCTTTCGTTAGATGCTAGTTCTGAAATTTGATCCACTATAAAATTTAAAAGTTTGAAAAAACTGAAGAGAGAAATATGTGAGCAGAGATAAGAGAGGACTTGAGAGAATTGTGAAATGGGAAAAAATTGGATGGGGGTATATATAGGTTAGATCATTTGCGACGAGAGTATTTGTGATGGGAATCCCATCGCAAATAGTATTATTTGTGACGGGTCCCGTCATAAATGATGACCCCCTATTAATTAGAGGAGGCTGTTAAAAAAGTATTTGTGACGGGCCTCGCCACAAATAGTTCTCCGGTTATTAATTGAGGCGGCGGTAAAAGATAGTATTTTCAACGGGATTCGTCGTAAATACTATCATGGCGAATAATTATTTGCGACGGGGATCCTCCCCTGTCGCAAATACTGTTCCCGCGCTAACATGCGCCAAGGGTATTTACAACGGACTGTCGCAAATACCTCTTTTATATACTATTTGTGACGGGTCAAAATTCCTGTCGCAAATAGTCTCTTCGCAGGACGCTTTGCGATAAACCCTAGGCTCAAAGCAAATGACCCATCATAATATGTCATTTTTTTATAGTGATATTTGAAGAACTCATTTGGAGGTACCGAGGATTCTAGATGGATAACACAAGAGTACACACTGTGTAACCCATTGGTATACGTTGTGTACCCATGTTTAATGTACCAAATTAATTATGAATTAATTCAGAATTAATTTAATTTGTGTTCATTTATTACAACCAGTGTGTATTTAAATACACCACATATTGATCGACCAGCCTGGCACACAGTTACCTAGACTATATGACATGTAACATTTGTACATGATGTGTAGTCCTTCAGTCAAAGACAATCCATGTATTTTCTTACACTTCCAACATGATTGGTGACCATGTAACTCAGAGACCACACAATGTGTAGCCCATGTACATACTGCATACTCTATTATTTTCTATGGCACAATTTCATGTCGACTCCCTAGCCATGTGCCATGTAAATAAGATGAGAACTATACATGACATGTAGCCAAATTGTACATACCGTGTATATTACCAAATTACATAGAATTCAAAATTAATTTATTATACTGGATAAACCTTATCTACATGTGTTCCATGTGTCATTTATTTGACTATATACACGTCATGTGATGGGTTATATATATATGTCTAATTAAATTATGCATAATGTTCAGAACTAAAAATCATGTATAATTTGTAATACAATCTTTACTCTAGGTGCATTGAAACATAACACACTACATAAATAACATGTATTTCGTGTGTCATCTATTTGACTATGTGCACACAATGAAATTATGTGATAAGTCATGTATGCCACATGCCACATGAGTAAATAGTATAAAAATATAATACACACTGGGTAGTTTGAACGAGTACTCACTGTGTTTCCTCCATGGTACATGTTTTATATATAGTTAATTTTAAATAAATTTATTTAATTTGTTTATAATTATGATAAATGATAATCTCAAGAAAGTTCCAATGGAAATTAAGATAAAATAATTGATTAATCAAAGAAGATATTTAATTGATTCAAGCACAATTTGTCTTAAATAAGAATGATTAGAATTGAATATTTTTTATTAAATTCAAAATTCATTGCATGTATGTGGATGATTATGAGTATATAATATACCTTTTTATGTGTTTGGTTTCCTTTTAATTTCTTATTAAATTAAATTGATGTCTCGTGCATCATCCCTCCTCTCATTATGTAAGGGCATGCTTACCCATAATTTCCTTTTATATAACCCCCTTAACCAATCCTTTGGTCCCCTCACCTGTGTGTGAGTAATAGATTATGAAATGGATGGAGCTCCCAAGAGATTGGATACAATTCAAGTTTGGAGTTGAGGCGAAACCATTCCAAGAGGTACATGGGTGGATAGGCGGGAAGCTATAACACGAACCAAGTCATGGTTCAAGGTGTCTTTTCCCCTAAGTTGATGGTTAGTTTATCATCTTCTAGATAAAATAACCATTAGTAAAAGTTCATGACCATACCAATCTATTATTATTTTTTCAATCTACATGGTTAATTTCATTATGGATATTTTATAATGATCACATGAATTAATGAATTTACAATCATGAAAGATATAACTAAAATAAATTTAATTATGCACAAAATTTATCTAAGATATGGTTAATCACTTAAGTAGTACCACTTAATATTAATAAGCATGCAATAAAGATAAAAATGGGAAATTTTTACATAAAGATAAAAATAACTTAATTATATATATTAAGTCGATATATCCTTCAACTTCTTAAGTTAAAACCAAAAAATATTTCAAAGTGCTTGACCAGACCAAGTCAAGTCACTTTCAATTATCTGATAATTATAACTTGAAATTTTGGGATGACTTAATTTAGTTCACATCAAGGGTTGACTGCCCAAGTAGGACTTGATGTAACTAATAGGAAAAGGTTAAGGATATCCAATTTAAGCATTTCAAGAATAGGGAGTATACTCAACATATCAAGGAACTATAAATTAATGTAGTTGGTATTTTTAATGCCTACCTAAAACCCTTACAATAATTTTTCAGGACCATGTATGGGTTATGAGAAGGTGAATATGGATCATTTCAACTGGAATATCCAAGAAACTGGATGTTCTAAATACAATGGTAATGGATATTGGGTTTTGATAAAATAATTAAATATTAATAACTATATAATATTTATTAAACTACTTTTATTTGATAAAGTACTAAAATTATGCTCTTTTTAATTATAGAAATGATTATAAATATGAATTCAAACATATGGCTATGATACATACTTGAGAAGGTTAACATTCTCACTGGAAATAATTTATAAGAATGGAAAAGGAACTTATGCATTATCCTATTACATGAAATGAAATTATATGTACTTAAAAACCCTATTTCTGAAGGGACTGGCGAAAAGGTTAGTGAAGAATAGGTGTATCTCTATGAGAAACATTTGGATGATGCCACATATGTCCAATGTTTCATGCTATCATCTATGACCAATAAGATTCTAAAGAAAAATGATGACATGGATGGGTATATCATGATGTCTCACCTTTGTGATCTTTATCAATATAAGGTGAGACAAGATAGATATGAGATCTCCAATTAACTTCTTACATACAATATTGGACAATCGGCACTAACTGGGCCTCATGCAGTCAAGATTATTAGCTACATTAAATGCTTAAATATCATGGTCATTAAATTCCCAGATGATTTGCACACATATCTCACCCGTTCCTTACTACCCAAGTACTTCTCTAGTTTTATTATTAATTATAACATGAGAAATAATGAAAAGAGTCTTTCAGAACTTTGTACTCACATTTTCCAAGTTGGTAAGGACACGATGCTTGAAAAACCCACAATCCTTATGGAGAATAATAAAAGTAAGAACAAGGAAAAGTGTTCAAAGACTCATAATAATTATAAATCTCCTAATCACAATCCTTCCAAGAATAGGAACATCTAAAGGTATGAAAAGGAAAGGAAGCAGTCCATTTTTCATGTGGTAAGAAAAGAAACTGGAAGAGGAATTGCACCCAGAAGTAAGGGGAAGATAAAGGTGTGATCTTTATCAAGTGTAATCATTGTACATCTATACATTAGGTTTTATATAAATCTTTTTGTTCTCATATATATATCCAAATGCAGCAACCAAGTAGATTAAAAAATATTTCTAGAGGAGGGGTGAATTTTTGGGCTACCAATAGTGCAAGGATAGCTACTTTAGCCATTAAAGACTATTAAATTCCATTTCCAAAAAGGAATGATTTTGATTTTAAAATATTTTTATTATATAACCATTGTTACAAAAAACATAATTTCTGCATCCTACCCAGATACATATGGTTTTTTTCAAGTTTTAAAATAAAATATGTTTCTTTTATAAAGAAAATATGTGTTATGGTATGACAAATTTAAATAATGGAATTAATGTATTAAATTTTGGAAACCAAGTATTAAAAATTGATAGAAAATCATGTTTGAAAGACACATATAACACCCAACAATGGAATCACCATATCGGTCATGTAAAAGAGAAGATTTTGAAAAATATCTATCAATATGGCTATTTAGACTCTTTTGAGATAAAACCACTTGAAATATGTCATACTTGTTTACAAGAAAAAATGAGTAAACTGCCATTCGGTGGATAGGGTGAAAGTTTCACAGAGATACTAGGATTGTTACACATTTATGTGCGTATAACATTCTAATAATAGTTAAATGTGGGTATTTTTAATTCATAACATTAACTAATGAATTGAGTGGATATGGATATGTATACTTAATGAGGTATAAGTCCGAGTCCTATGAAAAATTCAAATAATTTAAGAATGAACTAGAGAATAAATTGGGAAATAAAATAAAGAATCCTTGATTTGATTGAAGAGGTGAATATCTTAAGTAAGAGTTTATCAATATTCTACAGGTGTTTGGGGTTATTTCTCAACTCACTCCACCTTACACACCACATTGGAATAGTGTTAGTGAAAGGAGAAACTGTACCTTACTATATATGATAAGGTCAATGATGATTCATGCAGATATTCCATTAACCTTATAGGTATATGAATTATAATATTTAGCACACACACTAATATAAGTATTAAATAAATCTGAAAATGGAATTCCCTTTGAGTTATGAAGTGGAAAGAGACCTTTTTTATCACATACATGTGTATGGGATTGTGAGGTGTTTGTTAAGGCCATATCAGGAAACAAACTAGAACCCCAAGGCACAAAGTGTATCTTTATAGGGAATTCTAAGGAAACAAGAAGATACTACCTATACAACCCCTTAAGGAATAAAGTGACTATCAGTAGATAAGAAATCTTTCTCATGAAGGATCACACCCATAATAAATATAGTGTGATAAATATTGAATTCAATGAAGTTGATTCTCAAGATATACAAGAGTTGATACATAAATATATTCCACAAATACCCATGGAAGAAGTTATTAACTAAACATAATTACTAAGTAATTTCACCAGAGAGGTAATACAACCAAATAGATATGATTTTCTAATATTAAAAGATGATGAATCATTATTATTTAACAATAATGATCCTATATACTACAAATAGGTAGTAGAGAGCTAAAAAGTAGAAAGATTGAAAGAATTCATGAATTTTGAAATGGATTCAATTTATTAGAACCAAGTTTTGGTTCTGATCAATCTTTTAGTTTATGTAAATCTTGTTGAGTGTAAATGAGTATTCAATATAAATTTGGAAATGGAAGGTAAAGTAAATACCTATAAATAATGTCTAGTTGATAAAGGTTTTAAACAATATCAAGACATTGACTATGATTAAACCTTTTCTCTTGTTACCATGTTTAAATCCCTAAAAAATTATACTTTCTATAACAAATTACCATAACTATGAAATTTTGTAGATGGATGTAAAAAATGTTATCCTTAATGGGAACCTACATAAAGATTTATATATAAAGCAACATGAAGAGTTTGTGACTCTAGGTGATGCCAAAAGGATATGAAAGTTACAAAGATCCATTTATGAATTGAAGAAGGTATCTAGGTCATGGAACATTCAATTTGATAAATCTATATAATAATTTTTTTTCATTAATAATGAATGTGGTTCATGTGTTTATACGTTATTTAGTGGGAAGACGAAAATTATCCTAGTAATATTTTTTGATAACATATTATTTATTTGAAATGAAATACTAGTATTAAAATTTGTTTAGGACTGGTTAACCAAATGATTATTCATAAAGGAATTTGGTAAAGTAGCCAACATTCTATGGATTAAGATCATTCACGATAGATCCAAGGGGTTTTTGTACTAATTTAAGGTACATACATTGACCAAATACAAAATAGATTTAGTATGGAACAATCCTAGATGGGATTGGTTCTAGTGTCAAATGGTAAACATAGTTCCTAGAAAATGTGTTCTTAGACACAATAGTAGAAAGAGATAATTAGTAATATCCCATATATTTAGGTGATAGAATAAATCATTCATGCCATGTTATTCACTAGACTTGATGTTTCTTACACAATGAGCATGATAGACATATATAAAACTGATCAAGGTGAACAATATTAGCATGCTATTAAGGCTATCCTTAATTATCTGATAAGTAATAGAATATGTTCTTATTTAATAGAGGAGATGATGAGCTATTCATCAGGATATATAATGATTCTAGTTTTTAGATAGACTGGAATGATAAAAATTCACAATTTCCTGAAAAATCTGAAATGGTTTTGTCCCGACGTTCGGTTATGGGTGATTAAAGGTGATTGAAAAATTTTTCATGTTGGTTTTACAATATTTTTCTCCAATGGAAACTCCCAATGGTTCTTACATCCATAAATGAGTATGGACTTTCTTTCCAAAGGTAGTTGGCCCTTTGGGGTTTCATACCTAACAATGCTTAGGACATCACATTGGTCAAGAGGATAGGAGATCAAACTCATCACACCCTTTTGAAGGGAATTATTACCTACTACAAGGCTCTCTTATAGATTTAATATATGTTCATGAAATCCTTCCCATGTACTGATATGGGACTAGTTACCCCTATGTAAATAAATTTATTAAGACCACATATTTATAGGAGAAACTATGTGCATATCATGGGTTCTCCATAATTCTCTTATTTACTTATGATGCTTTATTTTATAGCCACATTTGGGTTCTCTGGAGTTTATTGAGTTCTAGGGAGGTGGTTGGTATCTTGGAAGCGGGATTGAACCTCTATGAAGCATCCTACATATCCTATGAGAATAGTACTCAAAACCCACATAGTTCATTTGACATATTTTAAGGCAATGTAACTGAATCGATCCATGTAGTTTAACATCATGCAGTAAGGATGCAAATATCGAGCTCGGTCCTCAAGGAGGCGTCCTATGTATCCTGCTAAGACATGAATTAGAGTATTTATAGTTTGTGTTTGTGTCATAATAGACGCAACAATAGAGTCCTTGAGAGGAACTTATACATATAAGGCTTCCCTGAATTGACTCATTGGGAATATGGACCTTGAGTAAAGATGTGATGTAATAAAACTTACATCCCAATGAAGGGCCCACACTGGGGGAATTATCATCATTCTATTGGTAAAATAATCACTAGTCTCTAAGCCCATGTGATTCATAATCGGTGTGAGAAACAAGAGATAATGGAAGATCAGACACATCACATGAGAGAATATTTTCAGGGGGATTACACATCAAAGTTTCCCTTTGAGAGGTATGATCACCAGTCTCACAGAGGATATGGTGTAGAGATAAGGCCTTATAAATGCATCTTATGTATCCTTTTTATAATAGGAATTAGAGTAATCATAGTTTTATTCAACCCTGAATCACTAATGGGTTTGAGGTACTTGTGGAAATGGTCAGGGATTACACCTAAAGATATTCCTATGTGTGATCCCTCTCCTCATCCAATGATGGATGAGGAATGATTATAGACTCATATGAATAATTTAGTCCCACTAGTTAAAAATATTTGGGATATGAATGGACTTACACCAAAGTGGATTCCCATTGGAGGTCAGTCCATAAGAAGGTGTCCTACATATCCTAGTTTTGGTAGGAATTAGAGTTCTCATAGTCTAATTATCCCTAAACCGTTGATAGATAAGATTGGGTGATCACACTCAGAGAAATTATGATTATCCATGAGGTTTTATGAATGTTATGGTATTATAATAGGATGGATGTGTTATTTGAAATCTGGCATTAGGAAGGCATCTTACGTATCCTGGATATGGAAGGAATCAGAGTTCTCATAGTTTAGTAACCCCATATCCCACTAATGGTTTGGGGTGGGTGTTTACACTCAGATACATTATTATTATCCCTAAGGTTTTAAGAATTCTAGGGGATCATACCCGGATGGATTACCTTTTCCATATTCATTATCTATATTCTAATAGATAATGATATATGGAGATCACAAAAGGTTTGTTGGATATGATTGGTATGGCATGGAGGGATCGTCCAAGAACATAACATAAATAGGGTCACATGGGTGCATAACCCTAACCCATTAAGTACAATCCCCTTATAAAGAGGGTATGCAACCAAAGGTTCTTGGGCATGGATCCGCATGGTATAAGTGTGAGTGTGTCTACTAGATGAAGTTTACATGTCCTAAGGGATATAACTAACATGTATTGATGATATGCTAGGTATATCTTGATTTTCTGCCCGATATATTTTGGGGTGTTAGTCTGACATGGAAGACACGTACAAGGGTTTCTGCCTAACATGTAAAAGATGCTATGAATGATTGAATTTGACATGTCTAAGATCTTTATCATGATCAAATGACTTATCTTAAATGTATTCTTATGATTTAAGTAAAAATATCCAATGTATTTCACCTGATCAAAGAATACATGTACAAGATCTTAGAGTATCATGATTAAAGAATAAATTTCAAATATATTTTACATGATTAGTTGGCTTGTCTAGGATGTATTCTCATGATCAGCCTGACATGTCCTCAGGTTGTTATGTGACAATGATGAAATGTCAATAGGAAATCACATGACAATACCAACATGTCAATAAGTTGTCTCATAAGAAACCTGAATTTTCCAAGTCCTATATTATGATCAAAGTGACATATCCAAGGAATCCCAAGGATCCCGTGAGACTAGTAAAGAATATTGAGATCATGTGACCTTAATTTAATAATATTGTGGGATCTCATAAACATGTTTATGATCTCACAATTTTTTATTATTGTTGTTGCATGATCAAAGGGATCATGCCTCAGCCGCATGGGAAATAATTTTCCTAGGAAAAGGAGTATATAGATAATGAGTTCCTTCTATAGCCAAACCTCCTAGGGACTGTATGAAAAAAGGAATATCTTCCCATGATCTTATATGTACTTCAAGGGGGTTCCCACATGATGAGTCACATGAAGCTCCATTACTCATGTGATTTGCATGAACTTAAAAGGGGTATAATGATGGGTTATATAATCATGTGTAGGGGATTGTATATTGATGTCGTGGCATGGAAAAAGGGTGCATGATGCATGGAGCAGAGGTAGGACATGGAATATGAGGTTGATGTCCATGGTGTTTGAATTTCATAGACATGGATCCCTAGGGATGCTGAATGTTGAGGCATCCACATCCAGGGTTTCATGCGGGTTCCATGAGACCTATGGTTTATGAAATTTAAATACTGAGGGCATATGAGATCACCTATTTAAGGATTCATGGAGGCATCACACATGAAGAGGGAATGTGCCTGGGGATATCTTTTTAGGCTACTCAAACCAGGAGTGACATCCAGCATGAGCGCGTGTTCATAAGAATGATTCACATTTCAAAGAGTTAGCATTATGTTTGTTTTATTCATGTGACCATGTAATTTTGTGGTGATTATGTGATGAATTATAATAGTAGAATTCCATGGTGGGTTCTCATAATGGGAGTCCCATGGTTACCTGGAGGTGTTCTCCAAAGACAGTAGATGATGCTCGCTAGCCTATGTTCTTATCCTCATTTCTCTCCGCCTGTTTTCCATATTCTCCCCCTCTATAATGTGTCTTTTTTATAAGTGATTAAGGGTGTATATATTAAACATTTGGCTGATGTTGATGCCACTTTTCATGATGAGGATGATGCATGAACTATCTTGAGGTGGTGGAGGCTTCACATGATCCTCATCATGTGATCACATGGTGGCCTCATCTGATGACATGATCAATGGCTATAAAAGATTCACATGATAGTTCCAAGGTCATCACATTATCACTATCTATTCATGTGATGGATTTTTGGACACCCTATGAGGGATTCACATGATCTTTGGTGGCTTTTATTGATCAACATTTTAGCTTCGTATGATCTTATAGATAACAGGAGGTTCTTGTGATGGGAGTTATGCTCTTCTTCCCATGAAGCTCATGATTCCCACAATGATTAATATGATCATCATGCGACTCATGGTTCTTCTTGCGATGGCCTCATAGTGGGATTAACATGATCAAAATTCACACAATCTTCATACATGTGAAGTGAATATGCATTCATGGATTTCGTACATTAAGGATTATTTATCTATCCCAGGATTGATCAATGGAGATTGATATCCATGGAGAGTGTTGGAGTTTTGGGGTGCCAGATGTTAGCTCTCACATGATCACAAGAAAATCTCATGAAGGATAAAGGTTGAAGAATATGATCGTAGTCTTATTGAACGACTGGGATTAGCCTCATTATGCAACCTACATTCTATGAACATGTTTTTAACACACTAAAAGTTACCAAAATAGCCCCATGCCATATCAATTTTTTCCAATTGTTGGGGTGAAATTAATAAATAATCTCATGAAATCCATTCGTCGAGATGGCAGTGGGATTGACACCCACAACACCTTCACATATTCCCTCACTAGCCATGACCTACCATTACGAATCCCACCTAGGCACAAATTCCACACACACCCCATGCATTCACCATGTGAGCTATTCTCACTCACATATAATCCACTCGGTTGGTTGGTTTGGTGTCTCGCTAGGTGCGGTTAAGGTGACTACCAAAAGTGCTTAGGTTGATCTAGCTGGACGGTTGGATTAACTGGTCTATTTTTTTTGGATATGGGGAATAATTGGAATAAATTTATAAATACTTAGAATAATATTATAAGTAAAATTAATACAATAAAGACCAAAATTTTATTACTTTATAAAGAAAATTTGAATCCCATATTCTTAAATATTTTACCTATGAGACCTTCATGAAAATTATATTAGTATTTTTTCATAATCTTCACACTTCTGAAGTGTTCAATATAAAATTAAATATCACACAATTATGGGTTTCAACAAAATTCCCCAATATAATTAGATAAGTTTGGAATAAAAATAATTTGATTCTAAGGTAAACAAATATCACTTTTTCATATATCTAAACATTTGATGGTCTTTGATATTGATCCACATGAGAGGATTTTTATAGATTGTGTTGAATGAGGAAATTTCAGGTGCTATTAAGAGGAGACTCCTGACCATGAGTTCTTGGATGAATCCATGACACGAGTTAGCCTCATATTGGGGCATAAATACCTTGGAATCAGAATGTGTATAAATTATAATATGGAATAGGGATTGAGTGAAAAGATGCCTATGGCTAGATCCAAAGAAAGGTACATGGATGTATTTATGTATCCTATGAGAATGTGAATCAAACGGTACATAGTTTTTAAATAAAATCTTATGCAGATCAAGCTCAGGCATAGGTTACATAGGTTCATGGATGAATAACTCTATGATGAATGCCCTTCTATAGGTTTAACTCATATGTAGGAAGGGGAGTGTCATCACTTTATGAAAACATCACGAGTAGGGACCCATGACTTGGTAGAGTTGTCACATGGATCATCCAAGATACCCATACTTTTTTGTAATACCAAATAGACCCAAATTATTTTATTTGAGTGCTTAACTTACAAAATATTTCTATTGAAAATTTCTCATGAATTCCCACCAACAAGAGATTCCTTATTGATATACCTATTCTAGTTTTCTTGAGAT
The DNA here is from genome assembly GCA_963277665.1 of Viscum album. Lineage (NCBI taxonomy): Eukaryota > Viridiplantae > Streptophyta > Magnoliopsida > Santalales > Viscaceae > Viscum > Viscum album. The sequence continues at coordinate 1,653,920,720 of OY728152.1, forward strand.
GACATAATTTATAAGGATAATTTAGGTAATAAATACATCTATGAGGGATAATTCTCTAACTTCTACCCAAGTGAGTGGAATTAGCGAGCATAAATTTATTTTTATAGGGAAACGTAATGACCCCTACAAGATTTTTATTTCTTTTATTTCATTTCCCTACATTTTTCCTATGATTCATATAGAGAAAGTCTTAGAATGTATAGACTTAGATTTTTCTTAGGATGAACTCTTATAGATTTTTTACCAGACATGTTTTGTGTCTTTTTCTATTTATAAATTCTCAATGTTTCCTAGATCAAAAAAATTTTTATGTTCTGTGAGAATAGAATCAATTTTTTCCCAAGATGCCCTTTTTAGAGTTTCAACCCAGCGAGCATTGTGTATCTTTTGATTGGGTGTTTTAAGATCTTGTAAAATAGACCATTGTTATGCTATAGTTTAAGGTATTCTAGACTAGACCTTCTATAATTGTAGTTTAAGGAATTCTAGCTTACACCTTTCGTTTCTATAGTTTAGGGTATTCTAGATCAGACCTTTTATTGTTGTAGTTTAGTGTCTTTTAGATCAGACCATTTATAGCTATAGTTTAGGGTATTTTAGCTCATACCTTTTATTATTCTTGTTTAAGGTCTTTTAGCTAAAAATTCTATTACTATATTTTAAGGTATTCTAGCTTGGACTATGCGATGCCATTCAGTTTAAAGTCTTGCCGCCAGGACTTCATCGATGAATAGAATTGGGGAAGACATGTTAGAGATGACCTAAAACAATAGGAAGTGCTAAGTTTTGTTGAAATGTTTTCAAGTCTCACAAGTATTGTAGTTTATTTCCTACAAGGAGGACATTCCTCTATTTGGTAGGTCAAATCCCTTATGAATAAGCCCATAGGGCTTATATGAATGGTTAAGTAAATAGGATCTAGGATATTTTCAAGGGTCTTATAAGATTTTGTATATGGTATTGGTGGATGGTAAGAATATTAGGGAAGAAAAATATTCATGGACAATTGGAGTATGAGTTGTGTGAATCATGTGTCTAGAAGCTTGAATCAAAGAATCATGGAATGGGGTATACATACTAGGGATGACCCAAAACACCACAAGTGATGAGTTCCACCACAGTTTCACCAGGGCCCATGAATATTAGAGCTCTTTTCCTATAAGGTGGATATGAATCTAGTTGGTAGGTCAGAGACCTTATGAATGATCCTATATGGATTATATTCATGGTCATGTAGAGGGGATCCCCACTCTTTCCCAAGGGACATGGAAGATTGGTGAAGATTCAAATGTCTGAATGATGAAGTTGTAAGTGGAGTGAAAGCTATCGATGGAGGGTTATGGCACCCTAGGGTAGTTTAGATTTTAGTTGGGAGGATCAGGCCCTATGACACATGGTTTTTAGTAACATGGTTTGGTCTATCAAAAGGTTTAGGAATGGAGTTTCACATCCCTGGTTTAAGAAAGGGTATGATACACGATGACAGAATGTCAGGAATGTAAAATCCCTTTGAATATTCTGATTATGGGGGTTGTAAATCATGGTCTTAAGTTCTTAGGTCATGAGGATGGTATGGGAGAATCATACTGAGGATGTCATATAACACCCTCAGGTGTTGAGTCTTTCTACAGGGAAATCAGGATCACAAGGATCAGAAATCCCTTCCTATATGTTTAATATGTCCCTAGTTGGTTGGTCAAAGCCCTTATTCATAAATTGTAAGGTCAAATAAAGATATATATTTTCCTTTATAAAGGACATGAAAGGTTTTTTGTGATCCAAGGCAGTAAAATCATGAAGTTTGATTTAGGGAAAACATAATATTCAAGATGGATTTGAGCACCTTAAAAGTTGTGTCACTGATTAGTGAACATGTTATCATAAGGAGGATATGAAAAAAAACATTAATCCAAATTTTGAATGGACCAGAGGGACCAGAATGTATAGATAGACTTTTACTAGGGCCACAAAATGGCCCTATAATCTTTATACCTCATTCATTTGTGCATTAACTTTTTCCTAATCTCTAGAGATGGAGATATTAGTGAGAAGAGACTTGAATTTTTCCCACGACACCCTTTTTTGGGTTTTTAAGTTAACAAGTTTTATTTATCCTTTTCTAGAAGTTTTAAGGTCTTGCGATTTAGACCATCGAAGGCTAAAGTTTAAGGTCATACAACTTTGAGGTGCTCAAGACATGAAGTGTGATTTATGCGATAAGGGGATTAAAAGATATTAGAAGCACCCCATACTTTGGTTAACTAGGTTCAGGCTCTTATGGTCCTTTGATAAGGGATGATGATGGGTGATGGCCTTTAAATTTTAACTTAATATAGTGGGGAAATATCTTTCATGTATTTTAATGTTATGTGACAAGGAATTTTTCCTTACTATTTATTATCAAGTGGTAAGGATGTTTTCCTTTCCTTGTAGTATAATGCCTTGCAGTAAGGACATTCACCACATAGTTCCAATCCATATGTAGTTAGGGGTGCATTTTTATCATTTTATATGTTGAGGATAATCCATGATTGGGGATCTGTGTGTAACCACATATATTATGATGATAGGAATCAATCCACGTGTAGTTATTAAATGGGAAACACTCAACGTAGGTATGAACCTTACATAGAGGGGGAATTTTTACCATTAATTATTGTTGCTAGACCCAGGATTGGATATCCGAGTGTCACTACATATCTTATGATGACATGAATCAAGATACACATAGTTCTTGAGAAACTATGCAGTTTAATGTCATGTGGAAAGGATGTAGGCTCCCTGACATGAAAAGTAAATACTACAGTTGGGCACAAGACTCGAGATCTAGGTGTCACTAAATATCCTAAAATAGAAGTAATTAGGCCACATGTAGTTATTTAATGGATGTTTGGTGGAAGACCAACACTAATGATAGTGGTCCTCTCGATCAAGGTCCATGACAATGCACATTTTTATGCCATGAAAGAGAAATCAAATGTGCAGTTTAACATCATGCAGTGGGGATTCATGGTGTCCCTTTTAAGGTCTTACATCCAAGACCATGTTAAACCTATTGTTAACTGATATGTATCAATCATGTATGTAATAACTTACTAAAATTCCTAATCCCAAGTGAGCTATGCTTGGTGTGAGAAAAAAGAATGGAAAAAGGTTTCTTTCATGACATTAAGGAAATTAAAGGAAAGGACAGGGTAATTTTGTATCATGTGGTGGTTAGGAAAAGATATAGGATATGGGTGTCCCTACAAATATCACTGGAATGATAATAATTCCATAGATAGTTCTTGAAAAACCATGCAATTTAGTGTCATGTGGAGAGGACATCAGCCATGCAGTTTAACATCACGTGGTATGGATGAATGTGACTCTATATGAAATTAGAGGAATATTGTAGATGAGCCTAATAATAGAGGTATGTGAATCACTACATATCCTATGATGGTAGGAATAAAGCCACACATAGTTCTAGAGAAACCATAAAGTTTAGTGTCATATAGTGAGTACATCTTCCATGCAGTTTAATTTCATGCCGTAAGGACGATAGGTACTCGATGTGAAAGAAGAGGATTGAGCATTACCATCCAGTCTAATGTCTTGTGACTGGTATGAAATATATTTTTTTAGTCCTAAGATTATATATATATATCTTTCACTACATATCCTATAATGGGAGGAATCAATCCACATGTAGTTCTTATATGAGGATATTCCCTATGTGAATCTGACTCTCACATAAGGATGGGGAACTTAATTTCTCTTTCACATAGATCTAGATCATGTATAATGAATCATGAATGAGGAAATTCTTATTGTTTAGTTTAATATCATGTGGTGAGTAATTCTTCCATACAGTTTAGCGTCATGTGGTTAGGAAATATCTTGTACAATTTAACATCATGAGGTCAAGATGTGTTCCATAAAGTTTAATTTCATGTGGTTAGGATGTGTCCTGTATAGTTCAACATCATGTGGTTAGGAAATGTTCTATACAATTTACTATCATGTTTTTAGGATTTATTTTTGTATTTTAATGTCATGTGACCAGGACTTGAGACTTTGTGTAGTTTAAAATCCGCTGCTATGACTTATCTCATATAGTTTAACTTCATGTAGACGGAACTTGTTGTGTAGTTTAATAAAATGAAACTAGTATGATTTCCTTGTAGTTTAATTTCATGTGGTTAGGATTTAAGAATTCATTTTCATTTAAATTATTTCTTCTAGGACTTGATAGCAAGATAGGGGTGTATTTTCCTAGACATTTTATTGAAACCTTGATGATAATTGGATAATCCTAGATATTGTGTAGCCATATATGGGTTCAGTTTGAGATTTTTTGTATAATTAAAAGAGAAAACATATCAATGTTTCTTTACGAATTCAATATACACCACCTTATCCTTGAGAAACATGCTGGAAAAAAGAGGTAGTTTATGAGTCCTCTTATGTTCCCAGATTCACTTGTATGATCTCATTGATGGTGGTGGAGATGCCTTCATAAAATACAAGAGGGGAGTTCCTGAGGTCATCCTATTATTCTTCCATCTCTGAGTCCATAGATACATTTTTTAACATGGTGTATGATTTGTTGACATATCTATCACTGAAGAGGTAAGAGAGGCCATGGGAAGAGACATCAGCATCATGAACTACCATAGTTGTTGTAGGGAGATTATGGAGCCGATAATTTTCTATTATTCTATCACTGGGGAGAGGAGAATATTGTAAATCTAGGATTAAATTCACACTTTAACCATATCCATATACAATTATATTATGAAAAATTTCCAATCATTCAAAGAGATTTGTCACGATTCATAGACAACATGCTGTAGGAGTTCATTATTCTCTTCTTATTCTGGATGTTGGACCATAGAGGACCTAACCATGTCCTAGTAATAATGGAGTATATTTATAATTTGTGGTTGACCCTCATATCCATGAAAAGGGAGGAATCTATCCTCCAATATCTTACAAGTATACCACATATCCAAGAAAATGTAAAGAATACACTCCCTTTTTGACATGTTCAATATCTCATAACTAGAAGTGGAAATGGGTTTGGAAATGTTGGGAGGTTGTTTCCAGATAACTATATTTATATCTCCATGTAATAATTTTCTTCATAAGGAATATATATCTTTACCTAGTTATACCATAGAGGTTACCTATCTGGGTCACATGCTAACCATAATGAAGTGCTGCTGATGGTTAGTGGGGCACTATATATGGTTGACCTTGATGTTTCGAGCTCCTTTATATATAAAGTTGGATGATTTTTTAACACATATCTATATATATATGTGTCTAGTAAAGGGTAGGATTTCTTTATCTATGGGAGATATCACCATGGGGAGGTTGACCATGGTGGATGTTAGGAGGAGAGTCCCTACGATCCAACCACACTACCAAGAGGAGGACTATCGTGATAATGATTTCCTTCCTATTATTTGAAGAGTCAGTGGATCCTTGGGGTGTTGATGATGTGTATCAAATAGTCTCAAGGAAAATTAAATTGAAAAGGTTAGGGATATAAGACTCATTCTTCTTCATGGTTGGAATATGATGACCTACCTTTTGGGGTTGATCAAGGGTATAAGCATGCTCTATGACAACTACCTGAATATATTTATAACCTTTTGGTACTGTGGGGATATGATCTCATTTTTGATATGTTTCTAGAGTATGCCAGTGAGATTCTATATTATTGGTAGGGATATGATCCTACCTATAGGTGGTTTTGAGAATATACCGATCAATCTTGGCTGAAGTGAGGATATGATCTCAGTTTATATATGAATTATCTATTGAAATATGCTGATGAAACTTTAGAATGGGAGAAGGGGTATGGGCCTCCTCCTATAAGCTATTAGAATATTTTGAGTAGATTATTTTATAGGAATATGATCCTATCCTGAGGCATGTGACGCTCTCACTTCATGAGACCTAGTCAAAGTGGGATATGAACCCCGTCTTATGCCTTTGGAGTATACCACTGCTCTTTTTTTATAGGAATGTGACCCTATCCTAAGTCATGTGCCACTATCACTTGGTGATCCCTGGTTGGAGTCGGATATGAACCCAATCCTATGGGTTTGGATTATGCTGCTAGTTTTTTTGATAGAAATATGATGCTGTACCAAGGCATGTGCCGCTCTCACTTGGTGAGCCATAATCAGAGCGGTATATGAGCCCGATCTTAGTCGTGTCCATTACCAGAGTATGATGATAATTTTTCTAGATGAGAGTAAGGATATTAAATTACTACATAGTAGACACTTCTTCATACTGATCATAGTGTTGTGATACTTTGGCTATCAGGATAGGGATATATTTCTATACTTGCATTCTTAGTAGAATAGAGCTCCTCTATTGCTTTCAAAAAGAACTGTCACCTCAACAGGGTATGTACATGAATAGATTATTTTATGCTCTCAGCTATCAGGATATATTGGTCGATGTATTTGATTAAAGTGGGGATATATGACCACTCCTTTACTCCTTATTCCAAAAGAATATACTGATGGGATTTATGCATGGGTTATTGTATTGATGCTTTTCCCATGTTTTCTACTCAGACATGATAATATAATTTGTTTCAAACATCAGGGATATGAGTCTTCTCCCTCTCATATATAACTTTTCACATTAGGCAAGGTGTCCTTGACACCCAGATTTATGTGTTAAGGGAGGTGTCCTATCAGATAATACCCTCAGTAGGTGACTGAGGGGTATTGGTGATTTTTTGATATAGTTGTGATTGAGATTTTACTACATCTTTGGTACTTCTGGGGGTAGGTGTTGAATCATTTAGGGCCTTGGATGGTTCAGATGCTTCCCACTGATTAAAATATCCTGAATGTCCTGGTGTCTTTGTGGAAATGGTTGAAGTCAGATGGTTTCTAGAATACCCCCAATGAGGAGGTGGAAAATATAGAAATGAACCTATCCCTATGGTACTGGGGTTTTGAAAATATAAAAATGACCCCAGCCCTGTGGGTTGGGGTGAGATGGAATAATGTATGAAATTTACCCGATGAGGGGATGGAAAATATGAATGTCCCCCAAACTTATAGGGTGGAGCACTTCACTACAAGGTGATATTTTATAGGAGGTGATGTTACATCATTATAGGGTAGATATCCTAGGATAATTCCCAAAATTATTTCCCATAGATCCATATTCTCTCATTGGTGTTGAGCAATTTGTTCCTCTATAGAAATTTCCTTATCATCTTCAAGGGGTTGACTAGTAGGATCCATCACAACCTTCTCTATTCTTTCAATGGTAGGGTGAGTGGATGATGATGGGAGTCTCGACATGGACCCCAAATACTAAATCCACTACTACCACTAGCCATATTATCTATTATCATTAACCTATAAAATACCAACATAGTTGGTATCACCTTTTATAGATGCCTAAAAGATACCTCCAAGCCCTTATTTTCCTATGTTGGAGGTAGAATGTAGGACAACCTTTTATGACTCAGATGAATGTAGGAGGGTATTTTTTATTTGGTAATTCCTTCATCAAAGACCAAGGACAAATTTATTTAAAACAAATAAGGAACTACAAAAGTCTGAAGGAGGGGATTTTATTACAATCTCTTTCATAGAGAGGAAGAAGATCAACCAGAAGGTCATAAATGCACATAAATCTCTGGTTGATTCCTTTATTGGCAAGAACATCAGCCACCATGTTTGCTTCATGATAAGCATGAGTTAAAATGTATCTGAACTCCCTAAGAAAATCTTGGAAGTTCATCCATCGAGTAGTAAGGGGCCAAGCAAGGTGAACCACCCCATTCCAAATATCTTGGACAATGTTAGTTGAGTTACTTTCAATCCAAATGTTGTTCTACCCTTTATTTTAACAAAGTCAACTACCTGGATCACAACCATAATTTCTAATTTAAGAGAGGAGGCGTTATCGTAGATTCCAAAGAAAAATCCATGAAAATGACTAAGAAAATATTTGAAAACAGTTCCAAAGCCCATAGGACCCGGATTTCCTTTGGAAGATCCATCCACATTTATCTTTATCCATCCAGAAAATAGGGTTTTTCAGAACAACTCAATTGAATGTCTCGACTTTCTGTAGAGGCCTTCAATTATATGTCATCGGAGGATCAAAAAGTATCCAATCGAGTTGTCACAATGAGCTTTTTGATGTGAGGAGGCATCCCTAATGGTGATGAGAATTATCTTCTAACCTACATTAAGATTTAGTGAGTGATTATTATGAATAATATCATTTATATCATACCATATGATGTGGATGAGATCAAAAATGGCGGAAAGGAAGAGATTCTTAATTTGTCGTGAGGTATAAATCTCCAAACAAAATTTTAGTTGGGAGTAAATAGAGTCAGAGTGAAGCCATATGCAGTCAAAAAGGTCAGTAATAAAATTACAAATAAAAGAAGATATAGCATAAGATAAAAATAAGTGGTTAGCATTTTCTCCATGCTGATAACAAATATGAAATTTAGAGCATAGTTGAATACCGAAAGACTGAAGGAAAACTTTAGTAGGAATATGATTATGATAAATACTCCAGATAATGTTTAGTCTAGAGGGATTCATCCATGATTTTTCAAAGTGTTTCAACTAACCAAAAATAGGATCAGAGTTAGTGAAATTATGATTGTAAAAACTTTTTTAATCTAAAATGTCATTGTGAGCAATTTCCCAAGTGATAAAATCATCCGCGTTAGAGAAGAGGTGGCTATAGACCACCTGCATAATGGAATCTGTGAGGTTAAGGTTATAAGAGTGCATCAACTTCTGAATAGTACAATTGATGTTATCCTAAGGGGAGTTAGGAGGCAACAAGTAAATGAGGGGGGCGATAGACCAGTTTTTAATCCAAAAGTTCATGGAAGAGTTCATACTGACCATCCATCTAGAGTTGTTTATAATGCTGGAAAATGAGTTTCTGATGGAGGGCCAGATCAAGGAGTTAACATAGATCAAGTTTCCTTTTTTAGTTTCTATAGGAATTTATTTCTCTGAAAATAAATGGAGTCATAATTTTGATTGATCAATCTCTAAGTGAGTCTGGCTTGAAGAACCTCATTAAAGAGATTGATATTGTTAATTCCAAAACCACCATTTTCTAATGGTTTGTAGTAAGTAGGCCAAGGTATGGTAACAAGTTTTCTTTAAATAATATTTCTGGGAAAAAAAAGTTTATGATATAGCCATTAATTATCTTAAGAATATTAATCGGACATTTGTAGATCATTAACAAGTAAACCAGGTTAGAGATGATGGTAGACTTAACCAGGAAAATCCTGCCAGCCATGGAGAGGGATTTTCCTTTCCAGTAAGAAAGTTGGTTGATGACCTGGTCAACAAAAAAAGTGAAATACATGGATTTAGGTCCTCCCCAGAATAAGGGAACACCTAAATAGGTAAAAGGGAAGACTCCTTCTTTGATACCAAGGTTTTCAATGATGATAGATTTTCTATTAGAAGGGAAACATTTTACAAAAAATATAAACAATTTGTTCCAACTAATGGATTTCCCAGATACGTCCTCATAGTGGGATAACGAATTTTTAAGATTAAGAATATTTACTTTTCCCCCATTTAGAAACAATATTTTGTCATCGGCATATAAAAGATGGTTCGACACATTTAGGTTATGAGCCACTTGAATAGGCTTGAGTTTATTTTGTTAAATAAGCCGGGTGAGCAGTCCACTAAGATAATCTTCCACAATGGAAAAAAGAATAGTAGATAAGGGATCTAACTGATGGACTCCTTTGGTACATTTGAAGTATCCTTTAGGAAATCCATTGACAAGGATGGTGAGGGAAGACAATTTAAAAATAAAGTTTATCTTGCTTATAAAGGCATCGTTGAAACTGAATCTCTGGAGAACCTTGAAAATAAAATTCCAATCTATAGTTTCAAAGGCTATATTATTTGGATATGAGCCTGATTTAGAGCTATAATATTTGGATACCCCTAGTGGGATCTCCTACTAGATTCCCCAATTTTAATATTTAGGTCAGGAACAAATTCCTCTACAATTCCTTGTAAAATTTAGGTTAAATGTTAATGAAGATGACTATAATAGATGGGATGCCTCTTAGGAATATTCTGAGTGATCGATTTGACATGGTGATTTTCCTAATCCACCTCCTTGAGGTATGGAAGGTGTATGTTGCTGCAATCTAGGGATAAGATCCCAAAGTAGTTAAATGTGGAAATGAGGGCCTCTTACACTTCTAAAGACTATCATGGGAAGTACAACCTATGAGGATTTATCCTCTAAAGGATTTCATGAAATGATTCTAAATTTAGGATAGATCTGTTGATGTGGTACACCTGGACCAAGATGTTCACCAAATGGAAGTAGAGGTGTTTCATTGGTTACAATGTATATCATATCCTTGGGGAAAAAGCATATTTTCCAGTGATCTCAGAATCCATTAGAATACATGATGATGTCATTCTGATGATAAGGAATCTGAATGTTCTAGAAAGGAAATAAAACACCTTATTATTACTGAATCATATATATGAGTACATGTTCAATCAATTACATTAACTATTAAAGGACAAAGAGGAGGTCCCTTACTTTTATCCAAGGTTCAATGTAGTTAAAAAAATGTTTTGGGTTCAATATTTTATTACATAAAAATGTGGTATACAATTTCTTAATAAGAAACTAGAAAATCTATCCTTTTTGAAAAATTAAAGGGATTCTATAGTTAAAATATTTCATACTAGGTTCACCATTTTCCCCAAAAAATCCGGAAATTTTTTGACCTGACACTCAATTGTGGGTGACTGAGGGTGGTTTCACAATCATTTTCACAAGGTTTACCATATTTATATCTAATGGAAACTCCCAATGATTCCCACATCCATATCTAAGTATATACCTTATTTACAAAGGCATGTGGTCCTTTGGGTTTTTAGGCCCACCGATGCTTAGGAACTCACATTGACTGAGAGGATGAGATGTCAGTATCATCACACCCTTTTGGGGGGAATTATTACCTTCTCCTAGAATCTCTTATAGATTTAATATATGTTTATGAAATCATTCCCAGAACCCGATATGGGACTGGTTACCCCTGTGTAAATAACTTGATTAAGACCATGTATTGATAGGAATAAATCTATGCATATCATGGGTTCTTCGTCATTATCATATTTATTTATGATGATTTAGTTTATAGCCACATTTTGGAGCTCTATAGTTAATTTCTATCCAAGGAGGTTGTTGTTTTCTTAGAGACAAGATTGAACCTCTATGAGGAATCCTATGTATCCTACTAATATAGGAATTAGAGTCTATGTAGTTCGTGTATGTGTCATAAAATATAAGACAACATAGGCCTTGGGTATGACTTATGCATATAAGGTTTCCCTGAATTGCCTCATCAGGAATATGGGCCTTTGAGTGAAGATGAGATGTAATCATAAGTACATCCCAATGATAATCCCACACTAGGGGAATTTTCATCATTCTATAGGTACAATCATCTCTATTCTTTAGGCCCACGTGCGTCACACTCGGTGTGAGAAACAATAGATAATGTAATATCTGACACATCACATGAGATCATATTAGCATGAGGACTACACATAAAATTTTACCTTTGAGAGGTATGATCACTAATCTCATGGAGAATATGGTGTGGAGCTCAAGCCTTAGGAAGGTGTTCTACATATCTTTTTTATAATAGAAATCAGATTCATCATAGTTTTTTTCATCCCTAACCCACCGATGGGTTTGAGGTAATTGAGGGAATGGTTAGGGTTTACACCTAAAGGGATGACCATGTGTGATCCCCCCTCATCTTCTGATGGATGGGGAAGGATGATAGAATCATACGGAAAATTCAGTCCCATAAGTTAAAAATATTTGGGATATGAAGGGACTTATACTAAAGTGGATTCTCATTGGAGACTAGGCCTTATGAAGGCTTCTTACGTATCTTGGTTATGGAAGGAATCAAAGTATTCATAGTTTAGTTACCCCCTAACCAGATTATGGGTTGTCACACCTGCCATTTTTAAATTATTTATTTTATTAATTTTACTAGGCTTCTGGTAGTTTAGGTTGAAGCCTGGCTTAAAAATTTTGGAGTAGTTTTTTTAAAAATGAATGTTTTTCCCTTGGCTGTGTCCAACACCTCGCAGCCAAATCCATGCGGCCTCACCTGGGTCACCAAGCGACCTCACCCAGTTTAATTAAATAAATAAAATGGATTAATAATAAAGAAATAAAATTAAAAGTGTGATGAAATAAAAAATCAAACAAAATAAGAGTTTTTAAAGATAATAATAATAATTTTATTCATGGATATTATTATTATTATTATTATTATCATAATTGATATAAATTTTTATTTTATTTTATTAATATCAATTTAGTTTTATTATTTTTATTATTATTATCATAATTATTCATATTTTAGTTTATTATTATTATTATTATTATTAATATGAGTGATTTGGGTTTAGTGTCACCAGACGCACGGACAAGGCATGGTTCTGAGACCACATGGTCTACTTGGATTTCAAAATGAGTTAAAACATAATGGGATAATAAAATAATAATGAATAATGAATAATGAAATAGAAATAAAATGAAAATAATTAGTTTAATAAAATTTAAGAAATTGTTTTAATGATAATAATATGAATATTTTTTGATAATAATAATAATAATATTATTAATAGTGTTAAAGATATAAAATTTATTAAATTATTACTAATATTGTGATAATAAATATTATTGTTAATATCGTGTAATGTTATTACCATTTATTATTATTATTTTACTTATTTATTTTATTACTTTTTTTCTCTTTTTTGCTTAGGGTTTGTGCCACCCCCTTAACCTATGTTCCGTCACGCCCCAACACACCCTTCATCTTCCTTATGCCATGCTTCCATCCCCTCCTCCCAACCCATGTTCGCCGTCGCATAGTAATGTGAAACGGGTATGCTGAGGTGGGGCGGGACAAGCCCACACGGGTTTGAGCCCGCGTGAGTTTGTCCGTAAAAGCCCGCATATAATGCAAACAAATAATTTCAAGCCCGCCCCACCCCACATAAACCTATGGGTTTCCCATAGGTTTCCCACAGGCTTACCCACATTTACAAAAAAATACTATTTATAATCATTTAAATACTGTATTTTTTATCATTCTTAAAGGTATTTTTGGGGATAAGTATGAATTAAAAACAACTATAGTTTTAGAATATGTGATGGAACATTTTTTTGTGGGTTAATGGTGGCATGTGGTGATGCTGATGTGGTGGTGAACTGTTGCGATAAAAAGTAGGTGAGTGATCGGTGATGGGTGATGAATGATAATGTTGGTTGTGTGGTGATGTGAAAAACTACACCTGCGAATAAATGAAGTCTCTCCAGGTAACAATTAGTTTTAGAGGAAGATATTATTTTTTTCATGAGGTTCTATCCTATTCTCTTAATAAAAAAATAAAATCAAATAAAAACAAAATTAAATCGACCTAAAAAATATTATGATTATAATAAATCTTATAGAATTGAAACCATGCTCACGGGTGATGAGTTCCATTTTTTGAGAGATGGTTTGACACACCATGTGAATATGGTTAATAATTACTATATAGATAATATAATATCATATTAAAACAATAAATATAGGCCTATTTAAAATTCACATGTGAATAAATGGTGAATTAATATGACCATTATGCTGAGAAATCATATGTCACCATTTAACAATGATTTTTTATTTAAAAAACTAAAATGTTAAAGAAACATATATTGTAAAAATAAAATATTTTTTTTTAAATCAGGCCTGCAGACAAACCCACACCCACGCGAGCTCAACATGCATTGGGCCGCACCCGTGCAGGCTCAACCCGCATTGGCCCGTGGGAAAACCCACACCCATGCGGGCTTAACCTGCATTAGACCGCACCCACGCAGGCTCAACCTGCATTGGCCCGCACTCTAAACGGTAAAATATTTTTGTCCCACCCCGCCCCACATCTTCCCCATACCTATAAATCCCGTGGGCCGTAGGCCCTCTTTTCATTGCTACCATCGCACCTTACTGCTTCCCCTCTATCACACCCTACCTCTACCCTGAACATCCCCCCGTCACACTGCACCCTCCCTCTCATGAACAACCACCGTCGAAGTTCCTCCCTTCTCACCTCCTGACCGTACTCCCATCTGACCACCTCCCTCCTGGTCGTGATCCCATCCGACCCTCTCCCTCTCCACTCTGACGAACAACCTCTCCCACTATTGTCCTGACCATCGCTTCCTCTTCATTGATGAATCCTTACCCATAGCTTCCCTTCGGGCACAACCTCCCTCTTCCAGCGAAGTTCCAACATGACAACCCTACTGGTTGACCTTGTCTCCGGCACGCAACACCCTATTCAGTTAAGTTCTTATTTATTCTTCTTTTGTGTTTTGTTTCTTCCAGCAGGTATGAGGTTCGTTAGGGGTCATTTTCGAATCTCTATATGGTTTAAATTCTTGTTTTAGGGTCCAATTATATTCTCATGTGGTGTGAATTAGGTGCAATTAGAGATCCTCACCAAAGTTTGGAAGTTTCTTCACCCATGGTAGGTGGTTCCATGCCCTTGCATCTTTTAGATAATTTAATTTTTTTGTCTAATTAATTTTAATATGTTATATGTTTTAATTACATGGTGGGGACTATGTTTTAGAATGTTTTGGAATACTCATTTTATGAAATTGTATTTCTTGAATAATATAGTCTTGTCATTTATATGGGTATTTCTGTATAAATTCTTGGAAGTGGTTTATGAATTGTTTGAGTATTTCGAATGTAGTTTTAGAAAAAAAAGTGTGATCCGAATTTAGTTTGAAACTAGTTCCTTTATATGAATTGGTATATTTAATTGTTTAATGGTTTTAGAGTGTTTTATAAATTATTTAATGGTTTATTTAATTTTTTTGATGGTGTGAAACACGTTTTTATATGGTTAGGATGTGCGGTTGAATCTTAAAGAGGGTTTCTTGTGCACTTTTGATGTAAAACACTGGCATGTTTAGTAGAGTTGTTTTATAAACTATTATAATGGGTTGTTAAATTATTTTTAAAGGTGAAAAATATGTTTTTTAAGTACTTGTGTGATTATTTTCTGGGTTTGGATTTTATATGGAAAGTGGCTATGTTGTGTGTGTGTGTGTGTGTTTTAAAGTGTTGTTTCTTAAAAAAAGGGTCTTGTGATTTGTTTGTAAGGTGGGAGTTGAGTTCGAAACAGATTTAAGGTGTTTTGGCATTAATAAATGGACTCCTTGAGAAAATGAGTTATATTCATCAGGTTTCGCACACCCATATTTGTGTTTTATGCCTTGAATATATTTGATAAAATGTGCAGGTGGTGTAAAACCCCTTTTTAAATGGTTTTGTTATGTTTATGGTTTAGAAAGGGTTTTTTCTAAAATGGGAATCAAGTTTTTTTTTCTTGTGTAGACCATTTCTTTCTAATTTCATGTGTTTCATAAATTGTTCAACTAGATTTATTAAATTATATACGGAGGGTGGGAGTTTTCTTTGATATGATTAAATGTGCTTTGAGTTTTTAAAAGGAATATTATATGTGAAATTGAGAATTTTTTATGTGCAATAACTTGTTGTGCTATTTAGAAATGTTCTTTAAATTGTTTAAATAATTTATCAAGTCACGCAAGTGATGATAATTATGGTGTGAAATGGTTTCAATGTGCGTGTGTTTTTTAAAATGGTGTTTGGGTATGCAAGTGGTGACTTTTGTGTGTAATGTATTGTTTGGTTTGTGATGTTTGAAAGTGATATATTATGTGAATATGGAACTTGTTTGATCACAAGGTAAAACTCCAGGTACCTAGGTGGGTGAATTATGACGAGTACGCTAGATGATACGTAATGGGTTTGTCCCGGTCTTGTCTAGAAAGATTTATGTTACAACACTAACTAAACTTTTGTGATGATTGGAGACCACTAGGTTATGAATTCGTTTCCCTACTAGTGGCTCATACACGAGAATGTAGATCATTGTGGTTCATATGCCACATTTACACTGAGGTATAATGTCTCTAGCATCCCACACATTCTAGCTACCTTAGGGGATTCACCAGCAGTGCTCCACTATTTATGACGTGGTGCCCTCCGGCGGTATATGGAGGGCCACCTGAGTGTGTGTGTCTTCTTTATGTATTTTTTCACCCACTTTAAAGTAGTATTGGTGAAATGTTTTTTCTTAAAACATTATATAGAGACCCAAATCTTGATGTACATGGACATTACATTACTTTTGCAGAATACTTAATACATAACAAAAACAAACACACAATGACCATAATAGTTTAGTGTCTTTGGAAACTCGGAACATAAACTTCTAATCATAGTGAAAGATCTTCAACATCTCCCATAAAGATCTTCCACTTTTGTTTTCTTACCTAAAACCTTTCTTTATATCCTGGGGAAAAGAAAACATATAATGGGTGAGCTCAAATGCTCAGTAAGGGTAAGCATGGATAAAATAAAACAAACCATATACATTTGAACTTCAGAACATGAACATAAGGTTTACACATCAAAATCTTGAGTTGTGAAATAAATCTTGGCAGTACGTAAGGAATAAGTCATAAAGGAACATTAATCATGATAAAATAGCATGGTAATAAAACATTTAATTGTGGAAAACCATTAATCACATGATATGATTTTCATAGTAGCCTAGGCATTGTTGCCAAGACCATCTTAGTGGACAAAGTCCCTTACTGAACCGAGTTCACTCCTCATTCCATTCCTGTATCACTGAACCCGATTAACTTGTCGTTCCAGCCATGTCTATCTCATGAGATATAAATCTTTACCCAATGCATTGGAGGGAGATATAGGTCCCAACCATCTCATAATGAAATCATTCTTACTTGTGCCAAAAAATAAACATAAATAATTCATCATAACCTAAAGAATAAAATGGGTTTCATAAACGTCATCCCATCATAACATAATCCATAAAAAAATGGATATAATTTCATCATAAGAAACGTTAAACCATTTAAATCATAGAGACATTATACTTGAAACATACACATATGAAATAATTTCATCTTATATGTAAAATTGTTTTGACAAAACACTTGAAATTAATTCTTGAGGAAAATATCCTTTCAAAATAATTTTATTTTCACAAAATGACATGCAATTTTAAAAGAAAGGATTTTGTTGAAAATAATCATGAAATATTTTACAGTAAGATTCATGGAAATAAGGAATTATGAAACTGTAATAATACGTTCATACCGTATAAGTTAAAAAAAACATTATCCTCGTACTTTTGTCAGAAAAGTCAAAAAGTACCTCGTATGGTAAACAAAAGAAAAATTCCCTCCATACGATGTGGTAAAAGTAAAAAAAGGGTAAAAATGACTTTAAACATACATGGAAGAAAATTAAACATTTTATGAAAACATTTTGAGAACATATGGACATGGATAATAAACATAACCCTAGTAAATACTTACGAATAAACAATCTCGGATAAGAATGAGATTGGAATAATTATCCCTTACCTTTGGTCTGATATGCTTCGTACGTATCTGATCCTCCTGTATAATTATTTAAATAATATAATTTTCTTATTATAGAATCATATTCATTGTTATGATATCATATATGGTTCACTTATGACTTTATATTACTCGTTCTTTTGTAAATTCCATGTTAAAACAACGTTTTGGGTAAAGTCGTTTTATTTATCATACGTGTGTGGACTTGTTGTTCTTGATATTATTATTAATTATATCATGATTTACTTAATTCCATAATTTAAATCATGATTTATATATCATATATATTCAATATATATATATATATAATAGATATATTAATGAAATGAAATACACCGTTCATGGAGACGGTAGGCCGTACGTACGCATGAACGCTGTTTTTGTTTCTTTATTGAATTGAATGGAATTAAGTAAATGAAACATATATGTACATAAATCTAGTATCATTATTATTTAATATAATTCATTATTATTTATTATATATACTTTATATTCATACTTTAATGGTTAGTCATGAAAAATGAATCTCATCGCGTTCGTAGAGACGGTAATCCGTACGTACGCACGAGCGATGATATCATTACCATAATTATTGAATAGAATTGGAGTGGATTATATAATATATAATAATTATTATGATGTTATAATAACCATATATAGTAAGTCTTTAGACCATTATACCCATCCAAGTAAGGTGGTGGTGGAAAAACTGATTACACCACAGCGTGGAGACGGTATTCCGTACGTACACATGCGCGATGATTTCGTTTTCCATAGGATGGATAGAAGGTGAAATAGGGTTTTTTAATATTTATAATAAAATATCAGTATATTAGTGATAATTATTTTATTAATTAATAATGAAACAATTAAAGAAGAGGATGTGTAATAATAAATAAATTTGAATGAATCGGTAACAGATATTACCTCTTCTTCGACACACCTCTTTGAAACATCCTCTTAGGGAACTAAAATTGGTCTTTTAAGAAGACCATAACCTCTATTATGTTTTTATGGATGTTGAAAAGATAAATGGGCAGGGGTTTCCAAGCTTTAAGGCTCAAAATTTTGTAAAGAGAAGAGGGAGGAGGTGCCCTTTTATAAGGGAGGAGAGGGGCACTTTAGGAAAAACTTAAAATATTATTTTATAATAAAGTCATATTCAGTTTATAATGGATCCAAAGTGACTTATTTAGAATATAAAGTGGGTATGGGTCTAAATATTCTCAACCAATAGGTTTTAGACAAGTTTAGGTTACTAATTTAACCTTATTATTTAGATTTAACTCTAAGTTAAATAATTTAACTTTTACCGTGTCTTCTTGTTTTCTTACACTATATGGTTAATAAACTTACTATAACAAGAGAAACGAACCCCAAGTGGTTAATTATTATTATATATAACCTTATCTAAGTCATTGTTCATAACCTTAGGTTTTTATGAATATAATAACAATTAATAATATAATATTTGTTTTAAAAACTATTTTATGTCAATTTTGACACTATTTGGTAATTGATTTTATGTGAAAATAATAACAACATGATTAGTTCGAAAAAAGTTAATTTAATAAACAATAACATGTCATATTAACCTATAAAATTAGTGGAATTTATAAAAAGTCTCAAATTACATTTATTTGGGTATTTATATAATCAATTATGTTAATATTTCATTAATAAGGTAATTACTGCATCATCATTGTGTCATAAATAAATTAATTTATTTAATGTCTAAAAATTATAAATAAATTACCATTATGTAGGAAATATTTTTAGATTTATAATGAATATTTATAGTCGAATTTATATTATGTATAACCCTATATTAAAAATGTTTTAGTTTTTAAACTTTGATTTTATCTATTTTAACTCTTCTTTAAATAAAATAAAAATAAATGTCCTAATCTAATCCAAGTGGACCTAAATGATAATATTTTATTTCTAAGTTTGTTTTTGGTCAAATTGAACTTATCAAATAGAATTAGGACATGTGTTAGGGTAATAATAATAATATCATTTTTACCCTTAATTACCCTATTTACTTTTAACTATGGTAAATAAAAGTAAAAAAGTTACTATTCACCAAAAATTATTTTTATCTTATTTAACCACATTTTACTCCTTGATATTAACCGTGCTATCGAATTTTCAAAATTCCACTCACAGAAGTGGTAAAATTAAGTTTTATGTAAATTTTCAGATTCTCCTCGGAGGTGGGTAACGGACGGTGAAAAGTTCAATAAAATTTATATATATATATATATATAATTATTATAAAATGACTCCAATGAATTACATTGAACTTATATAGGTATTATGTATCAATTTTTACCTAAAATAAATTTAATTAAAATAAATAATTATTTAAATAAAAAGTCGGTTTTTAAATAGTAACCCAGTGTTTTCACTATTCATCAAAAATTGAAAGTTTTCAAAAAAATTCCAAAAATTCACCCTAGGCTAATTTCGATATTCCAAATCCAAAAATGAAGTCCATTTTGAATGATAAAATTTATAAAATTTCAAAAAGTGGGTATTACTATTCATAACAGATAGTTCATAATAATATTATAATAAAATCTCGTTTAGTGAAACTTGGTATTGCGTACTACACATGCTATCGAAGAAGGCATTGATTGTGTGTAATGCAAGACAAGTCATGGTTGCGTGTAGTGAAATATCTGTTTGGTGTTGCGTATAACATAATAAAAACTTATTTCATTTATACATTAAATAAAATCTATACTTAATGTTGCGTAGAATAATTTCTGCAAACCGAAGTTCAATTTGTGTGTAACACAAGCCAAGAATAGTGTTGTGTATACTGCAAGATAATACGGTGTTGCGTATAGAACAAGTTAATTTTGGTGTAGCGTATAACACAAGACATCAATGAAATTAAAAAGAACAATTCTCATAAAATCTCAGGTTTTTTACATTCTACCCCCTTAAAATGAATTTTTCCCTCAAAATTCGTCAGGGTTATATATGGTTTACTAACTAAAAGTTTCTTTCATAGAAACCCACATCATAAAAAGGAATACTAAAACTTAATTTTAAAAATTAAAGTAAGAAATGTAACTGTTACCCAGATTAACTCATCACTGGGTTTCCACATAGGAGAACATAGGTGGAAATATGGATATTGAAGAGAAATATAACCATCAACTTCTGATGAAGAGTGGTAGAGAACATGGCTATGAAAAATACAAAAATCACAAAGCCATAAATTTGTGATGATCTAAGGTACCATCTAATTCATCAGATATGAGGAAACTAGGACAACATTTTTGGTTTTCAAGATCATTTCCCTAAAGTTGAATAATTTTTGAATTAAAAGAAATACTTACTTTATTTTGGTATAATCTCACTGTTGTTTGTGCCATGAACAATCTCCACATCATCTCTTAATGAAATTAAGTTGAATTTGTCTTCCGTGAAGTATTAGCAGATCATGCGATAGAATGATGGGTCATTCCATCTGTCCCAAAAAAAAGGTTAGCAAAAGTTATCAAATATACATAAGTCCATCTATGGTGAGGTTAATCATATATGATTCCAAAAATGGACTTATACTTCATCTATCATACCGCTTAATAAAATAGAACTAGTTTATACTAACTAGGGACTTCCTGTAGGCCAGTGGTATGCGATAAAGGCCTATCGCACTTCAGTTGTGGGTTCGATTCCCACAGCCTTGTCCAACATGACGGGTTGTCGCCCATCCTGCAGGTTGTCCTTTTTCTAAAACTACATTATTATAACATTCCATAAATAATATCGAAAAAAGTTCTAGCCTTATACAATACTAACTTATGTATAACATAATCCATTCCTATCTTTAGGCTTATCCAAAATACTTCCGTCCAAGCTCATAGTATAAAGAAAACAATTACGAGAAATGTCATCTTCCGAGCATGTGAATACCATCATTTATCCCCCATATATCATATGATATATCTTTTTGGTCAAATTACGAACATGTGAATAACTTAATCATGTATTCTCTTGAAAAATGAATACCCATCGACTCTTAGTGAAAACATGAATGCTGTCAAAATTTAACACTTTCCACATACCAAAATCCAAAAATTTCTATATACTCAAACCATGATATAACTTTGTCCTTATATCAGTCATGAGATCATTTCATTTTTTCTTTATCGCTTCATTATGCGCATATCATCTTCTTTCCAAAAATATTTCAATCACTTTTCATGGTTACCGGTACTATAAAATTATTGAAAACCACAATAGACTAATACATAAATATTCCAATATTCCACGATACTATATACAACATTATTTTGGAATCCCATTACATAAACACTTAATCATTACACAACATCATTTTCATACTCAAAATCACAAATATTGATCGCATATGACATCCCTTTATCCTTTGCCTTAAGAGGTTGCTCACGTTGATCATCATTAACCCTTGGATTAGGGCATTGATTAGCATAATGCCCCATTTCCTTGCACTTGATGCATTGAAGTGTTGGTGGAGAGTTCTCTATAGTCGTTTCTTTATTGACATCATTAGCAACCCTTTTTTCCATTACTTCGACACTCAGCTGCTCGATGACCTTCTTTAAAACATTTTCTAGTACCTTTTTGGCAATCTCCACCATGCTTCTTTCCACACTTTGAGAATAAAGAAACATTCATCTTATTTTCACCATTGTTCTGAGATTTCTCCTTGAACTCCATCATTCGTTTCTTGTCAAAACGATGAGATGGATATGTAACACCAACTTCCATTTCTACCTTGATAGCATGACTCACAATTTCTTCATAGCTACTAAAGTCTCTTATAGCTAATGCCCTTAGAAGACTTGGTTTTAGGCCACTGAAGAATCGATCAACTTTACTTTCAGGTTGGATGATAAAGCTAGATGCATACCTTTAAAGCCTTGTAAAATTTGCTTTATATATACTAACAGATTCATCATACTTTTGCTTAAGCTCAAGGAAATACTTTTCCATCTTTGTTCAAAGAATATGAGGGAAGTACTTATTGAAAAATAAGCTCTTGAACTCATCTCATTCCATAAATTCAATTTCATCTCGGGGCATCGTATTCTTAATTAGAGTCCACCATTGACCTGATTCACCTTCTAAATGGTAAATAGAGAGAATGAATTTTTCATGTTCCGAACAGTGAAGTATGGAACATATCTTTTCATTGGTACTGATCCATTTTTCAGCAACAAGTGGATCAGAAGACCCACTGAAATATGGTGGATGTTTCCTCATGAAGGACTCAATAAAATATTGTTCCCTTCTCTGCTCATTTGGAAGTCCAGAATGATTCATAGCTTGTGTAAGTATAACAATAAGATTTTTCACTCTATCTCCCATAACATTGGTTTGTTCAGGAGGAAAATCATTGCATTGTCCATTACATTGATCAACATGGTTCCTTCGGGTTCCATCCATCGTCTAAAACCCAAAAAGAATAGTGTGAGAGACAAAAATCAAGCTAGGAAAACAATATAATAAAGGGGGAGTACCTTTAATATATAAAATATTAGGATTAATTCTAATATCGTTACCGTAATTCTAGGACTATAACATATACTTATACATAACCTTACAGACATCCCTGTACATACCTTAGAAATATCTCTAGGGATCTCACTAAAGTTTTCGCATCCGAGTTTCCAAAGGTTAACTAAACCTTTCCCCTGATACCAACTGTAGAGGCCTGAAGCTTGACGTACATGGACATTACATTACTTTTTCGGAATACTTATACATAACAAAAACGAACACACAAGGACCGTAATAGTTTAGTGTCTTTGGAAACTTGGAACATAATCTTCTAATCGCGGTGAAAGATCTTCAACATCTCCCATAAATATCTTCCCCTTTTGTTTTCTTACCTAAAACCGTTATTTATATCCTGGGGAAAAGAAAACCTATAAAGGGTAAGCTCAAATTCTCATTAAGGGTATGCATGGAGAAAATAAAACAAACTATATACATTTGAACTTCAAAACATGAACATAAGGTTTACACATCAAAATATTGAGTTGTGAAATAAATCTTGGCAGAACGTAAGGCATATGACATAAAGGATCATTAATCATGATAAAATAGAATGGGAATAAAACATTTAATTGTGGAAAACCATTAAGCACAAGATATGATTTCCATAGTATCCTAGGCATTGTTTCTAATTCCATCTTAGTGGAAAAAGTCCCTTACTGAACCGAGTTCACTCCTCGTTCCAGTCCTGTATCATTGAACGAGATTAACTTGCCGTTCCATCCATGTCTATATCATGAGATATAAATCTTTACCCAATGCATTATAGGGAGATATAGGTACCACCCATCTCATAATGAAATCATTCTTACTTGTGCTACAAAATAAACATAAATCATTCATCATAACCCAAAGAATAAAATGGGTTTCAAAAACGTCATCCCATCATAACATAATCCATATAAAAGAAATGGATATAATTTCATCATAAGAAAAGTGAAACCATGTAAATCATAGAGACATTATACTTGAAACATACACATATGAAATAATTTCTTCTCATATGTAAAATACTTTTGACAGAACACTTGAAATGAATTCTTGAGGAAAATATCCTTTCAAAATCATTTTCTTTTCACAAAATGACATACAATTTTAAAAGAAAGGATTTTTTTGAAAATAATCATGAAATATTGTACTGTAAGTTTCATGGAAATAAGGCATTATGAAACCGTAAGAATCCGTTCATGCTTTATAAGATAAAAAAACATTCTCCTCGTACTTTTGTCGAAAAAGTCAAAAAGTACCTCGTATGGTAAACAAAAGAAAAATTACTTCCATACGATGTGGTAAAAGTAAAAAAAGGGTAAAAATGACTTTAAACCTACATGGAAGAAAATTAAAAATTTTATGAAAACATTTTGAGAACATATGGACATGGATAATAAACATAACCCCATTAAATACTTACGAATAAACAGTCTCGGATAAGAATGAGATTGGAATAATTATCCATTACCTTAGGTCTGATATGCTTCGTACGTATCTGAAAATCCTGTATAATGATTTAAATAATGTCATTTACTTATTAAAGAATCATATTCATTGTTATGATATCATATATGGTTCACTTATGACTTTATATTACCCGTTCTTTTGTAAATTCCATGTTAAAGCAGCGTTTTGGGTAAAGTCGTTTTATTTATCGTACGTGTTTGGACTTGTTGTTCTCGATATTATTATTACTTATATCATGATTTACTTACTTCCAGAATGTGAATAATGATTTATATATCATATATATTCAGTATATATATATATATATATAATAGATAGATGAATGAAATGAAATACACCGTTCATGGAGACGGTAGGCCGTACGTACGCATGAACGCTGTTTTCGTTTCTTTATTGAATTGAATGGAATTAAGTAAATGAAACATATATGTACATAAATCCAGTATCATTCCTATGTAATATCATTCATGATTATTTATTATATATACTTTATAATCATACTAGAATGGTTAATCATGGAAAATGAATCTCATCGCGTTCGTGGAGATGGTAATCCGTACGTAAGAACGAGCAATGATATCTTTCCCATAATTATTGAATAGAATTGGAGTGGATGATATATTATATCATAATCATTATTATGTTATAATAACCATATATTTTAATTCTTTACACCATTATACCCATCCAAGTAAGGTGGTGGTGGAAAAACTGATTACACCACGACGTGGAGATGATATTCCGTACGTACGAACGCGCGGTGATTTCATTTTCCGTATGATGGATAGAAGGTGAAATAGGTTTGTTTCATATTTATAATAACATATCAGTATATGAGTGATACTTATGTTATTACTTCGTAATGAAACAACTAAATATGAGGAAGTAGAAGAAGAAATAAATTTGAAAGAATCGGTAATAGATATTACCTCTTCTTCGACACACCTCTTTGAAACCTCCTCTTAGGGCACTAAAATTGGTCTTTGAAGAATACCATAGCCTCTATTATGTTTCTAGGTATGTTTAGAAGATAAATGGGTAGGGTTTGGCCGATATTGAAGGCTCAAAATTGTGTAAATATAAGAGGGAGGAGGTGCCCTTTTATAAGGGAGGAGAGGGGCACTTTAGAAAAAACTTAAAATATTATTTCATAATAAAGTCATATTCGGTTTATAATGGCTACAAAGTGACTTATTTAGAATATAAAGTGGGGATGGGTCGAAATATTCTCAACCAATAGGTTTTAGACAAGTTTAGGTTACTAATTTAACCTTATCATTTTGATTTAACTCTAAGTTAAATAATTTAACTTTTACCGTGTCTTCTTGTTTTCTTACTCTATATGGTTAATAAACTTACTATAACAATCCCAAATAACCCGAAGTGGTTAATTATTAATATATATAACCTTATCTAAGTCATTTGTATGAACCTTGGATTTTTTGGAATAGAATAATAATTAATAATATAATATTTGTTTTAAAAACTATTTTATGTCAATTTTGACACTATTTGGTAATTGATTTTTGTGAAAATCATAACAACATGATTAGTTCAAAAACAGTTAATTGAATCAATACTAACATGACATATTAACCTATTAAAATTGTGTAATTCATTAAAAGTATCAAATTACATTTATTTGGGTATTTATACCATCAATTATTTTAATATTTCATTAATAAGGTAATTACTGCATCATCATTGTGTCATAAATAAATTAATTTATTTAACGTCTAAAAATTATAACTAAATTACCATTATGTAGGAAATCTTTTTTATCTTTCTAATTAAAATTTATAGTCTAATTTATCTTATGTATAACCCTATATTAAAAATGTTTTAGTTATTAAACTTTGATTTTAACTATTTTAACTTTTCTTTAAATAAAATAATAATAAATGTCCTAATCAAATACAAGTAGACCTAAATGATAATATTTTATTTCTAAAGTTTTTTTGGTCGAATTACACTTAACCAATAGAATTAGGACATGGTTTAGGGTAATAATAATATCATTTTTACCCTTAGTTACCCTATTTACTTTTAACCGTGGTAAATAAAAGTAAAAAGTTACTATTTACCAAAAATTATTTTTATCTTATTTAACCATATTTTACTCCTTGATATTAACCATGTCTCTCGGATTTTATAAATTCCACTCATAGAAGCGGTAAAATTATGTTTTATGTAAATTTTCAAATTCTCCTTGGAGGTGGGTAAAAGACGGTGAAAAGTTCAATAAAATTTTTATATATCTAAAATTATTATAAAATGACTACAATATATTACATTGAACTTATATAGGTATTATGTATAAATTTTTAACTAAAATAAATTTAAATAAAATAAAAAATTATTTAAATAAAAAGTCGATTTTTAAATAGTAACCCAGTGTTTTCCCTATTCATCAAAAATTGAAAGTTTTCAGAAAAATACCAAAAATTCACCCTAGTCTAACTTCGATATTCCAAATCCAAAAATGAATTCCATTTTGAAAGATAAAATTTATAAAATTTCAAAAAGTGGGTATTACTATTCATAATGGCTAGTTCATAATAATATTATAATAATATATCGTTTAGTGAAACTTGGTATTACGTACTACACATTCTATCGAAGAAGGTATTAATTGCATGTAATGCAAGACAAGTCAGGGCTGCATGTAGTGAAAGCTCTATTTGGTGTTGCTTATAACATAATCAAAACTTATTTCATTTATACATTAAACAAAATCTATACTAAATGTTGTGTAGAATAATTTCCACAAAACGAACTTGAATTTGTGTGTAACACGAGCCAAGAATAGTGTTGCGTATACTGCAAGCTA
This sequence comes from Viscum album, assembly GCA_963277665.1. Lineage (NCBI taxonomy): Eukaryota > Viridiplantae > Streptophyta > Magnoliopsida > Santalales > Viscaceae > Viscum > Viscum album. Next base: position 1,653,948,132 of record OY728152.1, read on the forward strand.
ATACAGTGTTGTGTATAGAACATGATAATTTTGGTTTAGAATATAACATAAGAAATCAATGAAATTAAAAAGAATAATTCTCATAAAATCTCAGGTTGTTACACATTCTTTTCCTTTTTTTCTTTTAGCTTGTAAATGTTTTCCTTAATAGTATTTTTAAAATCATGTTTTTTAATAATCATATTAAAATTTCTCCTAGATGTTGTGGCATGAAACATTTTTATTTGGTGGTATCCTACTGGGCTCTTGGATCACATCCTACATACACCTTTGGGTGTATGTAGACCATATTCTTTTTGTATTCGAGGTTAAGGAATCGTTCTTAGTGATGGTGGTTCGATTTTTCGATGGTCTTTCCATGAAGGTTTGATGATGGTGGTTTGAGGAGGTGGCTCCTCATGTTGCATGAAGGTTCAGATAGATGTATTAGTTTTCTTTTCTTTGTTGTCCTCTTCGAGTTTTGGTTTGAGTTGTAAACTTTAAGTCTGATTCAATGTTAAGGGCTTGTTTGGTTCTATATTTCCATATTTTTTATTTATTCATGGGTTGTTTTGATGTCTCTTGTTTTGGGTAAATCATTCCCATGTATTATTTTTGATACCCAGGAACTGGTGCCAGCCTGGGGGGATTGAGAATGCCCCTTGGGTCCTTCCACAGACCAGGTCGGCTGCCGGGTCGGATGGCGACCTGACCTGGTTCATGACATAATGGAATCAGATAAGTTTTTCTCTCTTGGATCATGTTCCTTTGGGATAGAGTCTAGGTAGACCAATGTTATGGGTGTCAGAAATCAAAATTCTATCTACGAGCATGGTGCCTAGCCAACACACCTTGTGGTGGGACTCTTGCTACTAGGGTAAGTTGAGGTTTATCTGAGTCTTTGGTCCTTGTGGTTAATCATGTTTAGTAGAAATGAAAAGGGGGTGGGGATAGTGGTCCTAATGAGCTCACAGGGCCTAGAAATCCATGTGGAGCCAGGGAAATTGTCCTAAAATATTCTCTGTGGAGGTGGTGTGATTGGCGTATGGCCACCAACCATATGTCCTAGTCACCCACTGACACTAGTTTCCTCTTGCATCGTCCCTCATATCTTTGTTTTGGATTTTTGGAAATCTGGTTTTAAATAAAAATTATTTGGTCTTGGAAAATGTTTTAAAATGAAGATATTTAAAAATAAAATAATGTGTGTGGTTTGAAAAGTGTGGTTTGAATGTTTTGGTTTTGAAAAATGAAAAGGCCCTGTTTTGATCCTTAGTGTTCTCATGGGAAACCACATGTATGGGTGTATATGGAAAGAGAAATAGTTAATGGGCATGAGGTGGGTGCCAGTGTGGCATGGGAACATTCATGTGTGAGGCACATGGGACACCATTGGTGTTTGTGTAACCCACTAGCTTCGTTTATTTTCAAAAAGTTATGTTAAATGAAAATTTGGTGTTTTAATAACTGGTGATTGTGTGGTGCGTCATTGTATTTTAGAAATATTGGATGTGAGACATTTCAAGCTGAGAATACTTTTTGACAGATTTATGTCTTGATTTTGAATTCTTATTGGTAAGTTGGTGTGAAAGTGTGTGGTTAGTGGTTTCTTTTGAAAAGTGCTTCGGGAAGCCTTTGTAGTGGTTCCCTCTGCATGTTTAGTGTTTGTTTGTAGTACGTATTTTCCATTGGACCAGTTTTATTAGGTCTATGGTTGTCTTTCTTGACTAGTGTATGCCCCCAAAAAGTGTTAACATGTGATTGAAGTGAGACCACAAGAAATTCGTTATTGGTCGGCCCTCTAGTTGATTAAAGTAAGGACTCTCCATTTTTAGTAATAGTGCTAAGTCTGTCCCTTCTTCTTTTTGGTTAAACAGATACTCTCTCAGCGTGATGATAGAAGTGAGGGGAGTTTAAGGGAGTTTTGTTCTCTTTGAGTTCTCTGGGTTGCCGGGTATGAAGTTTGACACCGCTGTGTTTGAAGGTTCCCCCTGGAAATGGTGAAATGAATTCCAATGGGGAAGGGTGAATGCAGTTCAGAGTTATCAGTGTTGACTGGTGTCTTGAAGGGATTTGTATTACTTTCATCGACTTCAAGGTTCTTGTTTGGTGACGTCTTGTAGTGTGAGTTCTCTTTAAATAGAAAGGGTGGATTTCATATAATCCTTCGGGAATCCCCATTTTCATAGGGGTGTGTCGTCCTCTTAGGGAGCTCTAATTTTTTTCTATTCAAAGGGGAGTGTTTTTTGTGCATATTTCCTTATTAAGTCTCTTGGTTAAGGTGAAGAGGTAATGCATGTGCATCATCTAAACCCCTATTTTGATAGATGTTCCACGAGGGATTAATTAGATGTCGTGGTGTGTTGTGTTTGTTGGTGTTGTCTGGGTTGTGGTGTGGTTGTGTGAGACACTAAAAGAATAATCTTCATTCAGGAGTCTTCAATGCCTGACTAAAAGGTATGAGATTCTTCGAACATCAGGGCTCCAACCATAGGGCTCAGAGTGAAGCTGGTAGGTGGTCAGGAACCCTAGGAGTGCATGGGACCCCAACTGTATTTCTTTCATCATTGTTGAAGGGTGAAGGAAATTTAAATAGTATACTTTAGCTGTTCCATTCAGAATGACCCATTTGGGTGCATGAGGTTTCCTGTGGATATGGGGAGGCGTGGTCGTCACGTTACCTTAAAGTCTTGGGGGTCGAGTCCCACCTAATGTAATCGATTTTAGTGGTCCTTATGGGGACTATTGGGTAAATCAGTCTCAAATTTGAATATTGCTCATCCAGGGATGTGGAGATGTTGGTTTGTCTTGGGTTATGGTTTTGATGCATCGGTAGTTGGGCCCCGCCCTCCCCACCCCTTGCGGTGGGGTGTTTGGTCACCATCGGGAAATTTTAAAAAGTTTTTTATCTTCAATCAGTTCTAATGGTGGGGAGACCCACGATGGGTCTCACACAAATGTGTCTAGAATGAATCAGTGCTGGCATTTTTAATAATGGTGGGGAGTCCGCTTGGGCCTCTTCGTGTCAGTTTTACAGTTTTGTCTCTGGAATCAGTAAGTTTCTAATGATGGGGGACCCCTTTGGGCTTTCCCCTATTGTTCTTTTAGTTTTTTTCCTAGAGATGACTTGGTAGTAGGTTATTAGAGTTTTCCTTGGACGTGCTTGGTCTTGTTTGTTTGTTCTAGTCAAATGGAGTGGTTTTGGTTCATTGGTGCTCGAGGTGTTTCAGTTTGTGAAGTTGGTTTCCATGGGTGAGAGAGTTCCTTTCCTTGATTAATAAACTAGAGGTGTTTTAGCTCTTTAGGGGGGGCGAAACATATCAGGAAGTCTTTTTACAAGTTTCTTGAGGTTTTCATTTAAGTGAACTTCTCTGATCATGATGTGTTTTCCTCTTTTCACTTTCTTTTCATAGGGATCCTTTTTGAACCTAAAGGGGGTATCAATTGCTACTTTGGGGTTCAGCCTTAGTTGTGGCTTTCTAGGGACGGAAAGCACTATGGTGGGGAGAATTGTCAAACCCACCATTTTTAAATTATTTATTTTATTAATTTTATTGGGTTTCGGGTAGTTCGGGTTGAATCCTGACTTAAAAAATTTTTAGTTCTTATTTTTAAAACTAATTTTTTTCCATTGGCTACATCCAGTGCACTGTAGTTGAAGTTGCGTGACCTCTCTTGGGTCACCATGTGACCTCGCCCAGTTAAATTAATAAAATAAAATGGATTAATAATAAAGAAATAAAATTAAAAGTGTGATGAAATAAAAATAAAATAAAATAATATTTTTTAAAGATAATAATAATAATAATGTTATTCAGGGATATTATTATTATCATCATTATTATTATTATCATAATTGATATAAATTTTTATTTTATTTAATTATATCAATTGAGTTTTATTATTTTCATTATTATTATCATCATTATTCATATTTTAGTTTATTATTATTATTATTATTATTATGAGTGTTCTAGGTTTAGCATCACCGGACGCAGGGGCATGACACAGTTCTGAGACCGTGCGGTCTGTCCGACTTTCAAAATGAGTTAAAACATAACAGGATAATGAAATAATAATGAATAATGAAATAGAAATAAAATGAAAATAAGAATTTGAATAAACTTTAAGAATTTTTTTAATAATAAGAAGAAAAATATTTTTTGAGAATAATAATATTGTTATTAATAATAGTGTTAAGGATATACAATTTATTAAATTATTATTAATATTGTGATAATAAATATTATTATTAATATCATGTATTGTTATTACCATTATTATTATTACTATTATTTTACGTATTTTATTTGTTTGTTTTTTACGTTTTCTCTCTCTATTTTTCTTAGGTTTTGTGCCTCCCCCTTACCCTCTGGTCTATTGTGTCCCAACCCTCCCTTCATCTTCCCCACGTTGTGCTTACATCCCCTCCTCCCAACCCAAGTTCACCATCACGACTTACTACTTCCCTGCCGTCACGCCCTACCTCTTCATTAGACACCCCCCGTCACGCTGCACCCTCCCTCTCCTGGCCAACTACCATTGCAGCACCTCCCTTCTCGCCTCTCGACCGTGCTCCCATCCAGCCACTTCCCTCCTGACTGTGCTCCTGTCCGGCCCTATCCATCTATACTCTGGAGAACACCCTCCCCCTCTCTTGTCTCAGCCAGCACTTCCTCTTCATAGCCGAATCCCTACCCACAACTTCCCTTCATGTGTATCCTCTCTCCATCGGCGAAGCTCTGGCGTGGCACCCCTGATGGCCAACCTTGTATATGGCATGCAACCCCCATCTGGTTAAGTTATTATTTATTCTTCCTTTGTGTTTTTTTCTTCTAGTGGGTATGAGTCTCGTTAGGGGTCATTTTTGAATCTATGTTTGCTTTGAATTATTATTTTAGGGTCCAATTTATTTCGTATGTGGTGCGAATTAGGTACGATTGGAGTTCCTCCCCAAAATTTGAAAGTTTCTTCACCCAAGGTTAGTGGTTCCATGCCCTTTCATCTTTTAGATAATTTAATTTGTTTGTATAGTTAATTTTAATATGTTATATGATTTTATTTCATGGTGTGAACTATGTTTTAGAATGTTTTGGTGTACTCTTTTGATGAAATTGGATTTCTTGAATAATATAGTCTTGTCATTTATATGGGTTTTGCAGTATAATTGCTTGGAAGTGGTTAATGAATTGTTTGAGTAGTACGAATGTAGTTTTAGAAAAAAAAAGTGTGATTCAAGTTTGGTTTGAAACTAGTTCCTTAATATGAATTGGTATGTTTAATTGTGTAATGTTTTTAGGGTGTTTTATAAATTATTTTATGGTTTATTTAAATTGTTTTTATGGTGAAAAACACATTTTTATATGGTTAGGATGTGAAGTTAAAATTTAAATAGGGTTTAGGGTGCACTTTTGATGTAAAACATTGGTGTGTTTAGTGGAGTTGTTTTATAAACTGTTATAACAGATTATTACATTATTTTGAAAGGTGAAAAATATGTTTTTTAATGATTGGTGTGCTTATGTGTTGGGTTTGGATTTTATACAAAAAGTGGATATATTGTGCGCGTGTGTGTTTTAAAGTGGTGTTTCTTAAAAAAAGGGCATTGTGAGTTGTTTGTAAGGTGCGAGTTGAGTTCGGGACATATTTAAGGTGTTTTGGCGTTGAGAAATGGACTCCTTGTGAAAATGAGTTATATTGATCAGGTTCCGCACACCCGTCTTTTTGTTTTATGACTTTAATGTATTTGATATAATGTGTGGGTGGTGTGAAACCCCTTTTTAAATTGTTTTTTATGTTTATGGCTTAGAAAGGGTTTTTTATAACATGGGAATCATGTGTGTTTTTCTTGTGTAAAGCTTTTCTTGCTAACTTTAAGTGTTTTATAAATTGTTTAACTAGATTTATTAAATTATATGTGGAGTGTGGGAGTTTTTTTTATAGGATTACATGTGCGTTGAGTTTTCAAAGGGACTATTATATGTGAAACTGGGCATTTTTCATGTGAAAACCCTTATTGTGCTATTTAGAAATGTTCTTTAAATTGTTTAAATAATTTATCAAGTCACAGAAGTGATGTGAATTATGGTTTGAAATGGTTTTGTTGTGTGTGTGTTTTTTAAAATGGTGTTTGGGTATTCAAGTGGTAGCTTTTGTGTGTAATGTCTTGTTTGGTTTGTGATGTGTGAAAGTGATATATTATGTGAGAGAGGAACTTTTTTGAGTACAAGGGAAAACCCAGAGTACCTAGGTGGGTGGATTAGGACTAGTACGCTAGATGATACGTAAGGGGTTCATCCTGGTCTCATCTAGAAATATTGACATTACAACAATAACTAAACTTTTTTGATGATTATAGACAACTAGGTTATGGATGTGTTTCCCTACTAGTGGATTGTGCATGAGAATGTAGATCACTATGGTTCCTATACCATGTTTACACTGAGGTATGATGTCTCTAATGTCCCACACATTCTATCTACCTTAGGGTATTAACCCACAACACTCCACTATTCATGATGTGGTGCCCTCTAGAGGCATACATAGGAACACCTAAGTGTGTGTGTCTTCTTTAGGTATTTTCTCATCCACTTTAAAGTAGTATTTTTTAAATGGTTTTTCTTAAAAAATTATTTTCCTTTTTACTTTTATCTTGTAAATGTTTTCCTTAACAGTATTTTTAAAAGAATATTTTTTAATAAGAATATTAAATTATCTCCTAGATATTGTGGCATGAGACCTTTTTATTGGTAGGTATCCTACTAAGCTCTTGTCTCACACCCCACACACACCTTCGGGTGTATGTAGACCTTGTTCTTTGTGTATTCCAGGTTGAGGCATCGTGCTTAGTGATGGTGGTTTGGGTTGTTGATGGTTTTTTTGTGTAGGTTTGACAATGGTTGTTTGAGGAGTTGGCTTCTCATGTTGCATGAAGGTTTAGATAGATGTATTAGTTTTCTTTTCTTTGTTTTCCTCTTCAAGTTTTGGGTTGGGTTGTAAAATTTAAGTTTGGTTCAATGTTAAGGGCTTGTTTGGTTCTGTCTTTCCAACTTTTGTCTATTTATTTGTTGGTTGTTTTGATGTCTCTTGTTTCAGGTAAATCATTCCAACGTATTATTTTTGATACCCAGACACTTGTACCAGACCATGGAGATTGGGAATGCCCCTCAGATGGGTTGGGGTGGGTTGTAATGTCCTGGAATTTCCGTGTATTTTTTTAAATTATATGGAATTATTTTGAGACCAGGTGCTGAGACGACATGTGATTCTGAGGCCCGAGGTGACCATAATGTAATTTAGAAATTTTATTTAGTTCACTTAAGTAAACGTGCGAGTGGGTTTTTATAACTTTTGAACCAGTGCTTGGATTGAAAACTTGAGGGCACTGTTGAACTCACAATACCGAGATTCTCATAAAAAGGACTTAACTTCGATCGACAAGGGTTAGATGGAAATTTTAAATTTTAGACCTTTCAGAAAATAATAAAATAACTTAGAAAAAGTTATTTTATTTTCTTTCGCATGGTTGAATGGAGGATGGCAGCGCTTCGGTGCGACAATGAGGAAACGACGAGGTGCATTAAATGAGGATCATTAATAGATCATTGTGAAAGCGTAACCGCTATGATGTTTCATAAATGAAATATCATAATAGAAACATTGAAACATGTTTATTTTTATTAAACTAACATGTTGGATAGTTGATAATTAAACCTTGGGGATTCTTTGATGAACCTACGGTGGAATTCCTCTCGAAAAATGAACAAAGAACACCAGAGAAACCCCCTCCAACAACGAATGCTGGAGGATCGAATCACGGAGAAAAATCTCAGGGAGAACGAGGTCGGATATAGGAATTGATGAATGATGAAGAACAATAATGGATCATAGGTCGAAGAAGACTTGGATCATCATCCATAACCTTCGACAGATCCGAATCCAAGTAGGGATTGATTTGTTCTTGAATTCCCCGTTATTCATTTTAAAACAATGAATGCGGATCAACCCACAAATAGGTTGATCCACAGATCATGTGTTCCTGAAGGAGGGTGATTTCCTTGGGGGTTTTTCATGGGGATTGTTGATAGATAGATAGAACTGTGATCCCAAACCTACCTTGTTTCAAACTTCTAATACGGATGGCACGGGATGGCACGAACAAGGCATGATCCCCTCCGCCTTGTTCATTTTCATGGAAAAATTCTCAAATTGGTGGAAAGGAAAGTTCGAGGCTGTTGTAGTGAAGGTGGTAGCCCTATAGTCTTGTAGGCATAGACGGTTTGAGAAATGGATCACCAGAGATACTCCAGTGGCCGTAGAAGGTACCGCCGGTGCACTAGCTCTGACGGGAGGAGGGAGGAAGCACACCCATCAGCACGCCACAAAGGCAAAGATCCACAACTAATTGGATGTGGCAGTGTGGAAGTGCAGTGCCGACTAGTGTCGCGTGGAGGGGTGGCCCGAATTTGGGACACTCAGAAAAGATAGAGACACACGGTCTGTCGATCGTGTGTGGGAGGACTATCTGACCGTGCTGGAAGAAACAGACACAGTAGAGCCATGTATGGATGAACGAGATTGTTTTGATATGAGGACCGGTTACAAGGGGAGGTGACGCCAACTGGTATCGCTGGGTGACGAACCAGATGCGGCTAAGCCATGTCCGGGCTGGATAAGCTGACCTTCCTCAACGGGTCGGGTTTATATGGGTAGGCCACATCCCACTCGGTGGGCCATGCCAACTATTGGCTAGGCCAGCCATGGGCTGGACCTAGTTGGGTTGGGTCGGGCCCAGACCCAACCGGCCCCCGTTTCACTAAAACTCATGTAACTAACAGACCAAACGTCCGATTGATGCGTTGTCTATGGAACACGGACCCTTGAGACAAGGAGGTCCTTATGAGATACTATACATTAGTTTTGTTGGTGGTTGGCATACAATTGGGTTGGATCAGACTCGAATCCAACTAGACCATTTTTACAAAAATGCCCATAACTTACAGCCCGGGTGTCGGTTCGACGCACCATCTATTGCGTTGGGACCCTTATGATGAGATTGTCCTTTTGGTTACTCTATGTGGGACTTATTAGTGGTTGAGGTATGACCAATGGATTTAGGAGCAGATCCTCTTAGAATCAAGCATTCTAAGTGTGGGAAACCAATGTCTGGATGTGACATGAAGAATGAGAGTGACCCTATGTGGATTAGCATGAGAGAGATCCTCTGTGGATCAGCATGAGAGGGACACTTCATGGAGCAGAAGTATAGAAACCCTCCATGTATTATCATGAGAGAGACCATTCATGGATCAGTTGTATAGAGACCCTCAGTGGATCAGCATGAGAGTGGCCCTTCGTGAATCAGTAGTAGAGAGACCCTATGTGGATCAACATGAGAGAGACCCTTTGTGGATCGAAAATAGAGAGAAACTCCATGGATCAATAGTAGAGTGATCCTTTGTAGATCAGTAGCAGAGCGACCCTTTATGGATCAAAAGTAGAGCCTCTCAATAAAATAATATGATCTATCTTTACGAATAATCATCTTTAGTTCTGTACATAATTTAAACCTAGTGTGAGATGTATTTTACTTTGTGCTATGTATTTGAGATCTTTCTTAGTGGTGTTTCCTTAGGGGTGTTTCCTTTGTGGTATTTTTTACCTTGTGGATTTCTGAGATACCTTCAGGGGTCTTGGAGTCCCTCCTGAGTTGTTATACTCACACCTACATGGACTTCACCTACACATGTTGTGTCTTGTGAAGATGATTGATGCTACGATGTAGACCTCAGTGGTCCAGGACTCAGTAGAGCTTAATGAGGTAGGAGTGGACATGGTATACTTCTACAATGTCAGGATTTACTACCACTACCCTACAGGTAGAGACTTTAGGGTAGACTTTGATAGTACTATTTAGTTTATGGGTTCTTGGGTTTGTATTCTAGCCCCTTTACTTTCAGTTTACACCTTTTACTCTCAGTGGTGGTACCTTGTGGTGGTTGTACTTTTTTTCATTTGTGGTTTTATTTGTGTAGTATTCTATGTCTATGTGTGTACATGTTTAAAGGTAATGCCTTCCCTTTTTGGGATATGCATTTCAGGTACTATTCACCAGCCCCTAGCCTATGAAAGGCGGTATTGAGGTAGTCATGGCGCGGACCCCAAGAGACGGGTCGTGAAAAAGGGGTATCAGAGGGTGATCGGTTCTACCATAAGAACTAACAGTCTGTATTTTCAATTGTGGGAAATAGTGTTAAGTGTATTGAGTTCAGATTTCAGTCTAGGGAGTCTTGTGTTGGTGCGACAGTCGATGTATCCATACATCAGGGCCTTGAATTCTATTTTTTTCCTTAGTACATGAAAACACTTATTTTATGTGTTTTAGAAAATGTTTTTCTCTTGATTTATTTTGAGTTAGCTCACCAGGTATAAATTATTGACTGTGGAACATCTGTTTACCTACAAGATTCCTCCACGAAGATAGCCATACAAGATTCCAGTGAGGGATCACGATGATGGCCCACCGAATGATGAGGCGTTGTTTCATGGAACAATTATAGAGATAACACCTTCAGGTGGTGTACCACTAGCACCACCACCTATAGAGAAGCAGTTGCTACCAGCCCCACCAGTGGACTGTGCACGCTGACTGACCCCACTGCACAACTTCTAGAGACCGAGGCCTTTAAGGCTTCGAGGTGAGACATATCCTCAGGCAGCTGAGGATTGGTTAGAGGTAGTTACGCGGGGTTTTTTTTGCCTAGTAGAGACACCTACATACCATATGGTGGTCTTATCCACAAGAGTTTTTATGTAAAGATAGGGATATGGTGGATCTTGATGCTCTAGAAAAATGAGGAGGTGACCCTTTCCTGGTCGGACTTTGAGAGCCTCTTCAAGGTGGAGTTCTTACCAGCGACACTACGCTCAATGTATATTTAGGAGCTACTACACCTACAACAGGGAAGCCTGACTGTGGCCTAGTACTTAGTGAGGTTTACCGACCTATCCTTCTACTCCACTGACATGGTACAAGACCCTTTCTTCAGGGCCCAGACCTTTGAGAAGGGACTCCTACGGGAGACCAGGGTGTCGATGATTTCACTCCACAACCCGACACAGACTGGAGTGCTAAATCAAGCTCTATTGGTGGAGATATTCCTAGCTGAGAAAGCATCGATAGTGAGAGCCACCAACAGATGATAGGTGGATGAGTCATCTGTAGCAAGTAGTAGGCAAATGACATAGAGGCCCAAATAGGATAGACCTTTTGGAGGACGACTCCATGACACAAGGTTGGAGGTGTGGAGCTCGAAAGGAAGAGGATTTCAGCTAATGGCTAGAGTTTTTACTCATATGGTGGGTTGGGACACATGGACCATGACTGCCCGACCTGTAACAACCTGGATCTGGGTTCTACTCAATGGGTGCCTCAAACTCAGTTGGTCACATGACCTCAAGCGCATTTCCCCAATAGACAGAGGCTAATGACTAGAAGCGAGGACCTAGGTCTGATAGTGGGGAAACTATGCCCTCATTTGTCAAAGTGTAACGCAACAGAACAAAATAAAAGCTTACAAAAGCAGAAGTAGTAAACAATAACAATGATAAAATGGACGCAATACGAAAGTAAAGAAAAGACCAATAGTCATATATAATGATGAAATATGTCCCTAAGTCTAAGAAAGCATCCAAAACAGGATACACAACAATCTGAAACAATACAATACAAGGGAAAAATACAGTAATAAAATTAAAACAGCATAGCAGGAACTCAGAAGCATCGCAAGCCTAAGCGCAGTCCCATGCTCTCCTACTCATCTACAACATCAAGTAACTGTATAGGGACCCTTTAACTTATCTACACCTACAACAATATAATCTGTTTGGGCCCAAAACATGACCCAAACAGGGTGTGAGAAATAAATCCCAGTAGGTAACCACCAAAGGCCTGTTCCCAACTGTCAGTGAAAATGTGCAACAACAGTGTACAGTAATGAAATGCAGTAAACCAAGATGTACTAAAAAGTAAACATTCCTACCAGTTCCATTTCCATTTAATTATTATTTAACAATTCAATATAATTGAATTGTAAGTTTCCAAGACCCAGCCTTAGCCGACAATCTCCTATACAGTGCCACAAAAAAACTACAACTAGCTATCTAACACGTACAAGGTAAAAAAATACCAATACTGTGCTTTAGCTTGGTAGGTATAACATGTGAAATCATGACAGTGAATATGCAAAGTAAACAGAGTCATCAGACATGAAAAACCTTACCCTCAGGTAATCGGAACCACGTCCTCAGGCTAATCAGAATCAAAACCCTCAGGTGATTGCCCTCATTCATAATGAATGTTTCCCTCAGGAATACAAGATAATTCCCTTAGGCATGGAAGAAACTACCCTTAGGCATATGAAACATTGCCATCAGGCTAAATAAAACACTTTCCCTCAAACTGAATAGAACCTTTCCCTCAAGCTAAACAAAACACTACCCTCAGGATAAGAAAGTAATCGGGCTGATCCCAACACATAAGAAGGAAATTTATATACATTTCTTCTCAAAAAAACTCAAAGCATTCTATAATCATGGCATACCCTTGGGAATCCTGGCCAAATGACTAAACAAGGGAACTCACCCACGGGGTGGCCCTAGATTCAAGTAATGATCCCAGATAGCAGTTTATAAATATTCATTAAATTACCTATGAAATTATAGGAATTTAATTAGTCAAGGATTCAGCCATACAACACCCAAAACATGGTCGCGTAGCACAACGGTACACAAAAACAACATGATAGTTGGATTTAAACATCAGAACACCTACCTCGATCTCCCCTGATCGATATACACAAACATCGCCTCCCAAAATGACCAAGAACGGTGTAGATCTGGGATAAAATATTTCCCATTAAAACTAAAATAACTTACTTTAGAGGAAGAATTGGTAAGAAGGACTCATAAAGAGGGAAGAAATCACCAGATCAGTTCAAACGTGATCGATGGCAGAAGAATCTGATTCCCAGTGTGCAGTCAGGAGCTCCTCTAAGCTTCGGCCTTATCTCCTGAGCTCCAAATGAGAGTTCTGCCTCCTCTACCAAATGAGGAGGCTACTGCCTATTTTAAGTGAAAATCCAAGACTACACGGCATGTACTTTGAAAGTACACGGCGTGTACTTTCCTTTTTAATTATTCCTCTAGCGGATAATTTTCACCGCCACCCTATTCATCTACCGACTGATTACATGGAGTGTAATACTAAGTACACAACATGTAGATAGTTATTACATCCTGAATATCCGACAAGTCTACACGCCCTGTGTTTTCATCCCACATGACCAAAGTTCACGACATGTATATGAAAGTACACGACATGTAGTTTGTTTTTACTGGAAAACCTATGTTCCCTGCCTTCTCATCTCCCATAGCCAAAGTACATGACGTGTGTAAAAAAGTACATGGTGTGTACCCATTAATTTGGGATTTTTCCCATTTTCCTTATTTTATCAAAAACACTTAAGGAAAAGGGAAAAGAAGAAACAAGTACCTCAAGAATAAGAACCGGGTTCTTACAAACTCCCCCCTTAAAGCAATTCATCCTCGAATTTCCCTTCCAAGGGTGGTGAAGATAAAGTTGTGAAAAAATCCGGCCACTGAGCACGTACGTTGGTCTCCCACTCCCAGGTTTCGTCCTGCACTCAGCCATGCTGCCATAGCACCCATACGAGAGGAACTGATAGGACTCAGAGAACCTTTATTCTCCTGGAAACAATACGAATCAGATGCTCCTCAAAGGATGCATTGACTTGATGTTCAACCTCCTCAGGCTGAAAAACGTGAGACAGGTCTGAGTGATAATGACATAGCTGAGATACGTGGAAGACGTCATGCATGTCCCGATACCTCTGCGGTAACTGCAACCAATAAGCAACCTATCCAACTCTCTCCAGAATCTCAAATGGACCTACATACCTCGGTGAAATTTTACCGTGTCTCCTAATCCGCCTGTGTCCCAACCTTGTTGGAACACAAAAGAAAACCTGATCCCCGAACATGAACTCCAAGGGTCGTCTGTGGCGATCAACATAAGATTTCTGACGATACTGTGCAGTAGCCATCCGCTTCTGTATCAACTTGGCCTACTCTGAAGTCTCCTGCACGAGACATGGTCCCAATAAAGCTTCCTCACCTGCCTCCAACCAGTACAAAGGTGATCAGAATGGCCTACCATATAAAGACTCATAAGGTTCCATCTCAATAGTTTCCTGAAAACTATTATTGTAGGAAAACTCAACCAGGGGTATGTGCTTTTCCCAAGAGCCCCCAAAGTCCAAGATGCATGCATGCAGCATGTACTCTAGCACCTGTATCATATGATCTAACTGGCCATCGGTCTGAGGGTGGTAAGTTGTGCTCAGAAGCACTTGTGTACCCATTTCCCTCTAAAAACTCTGCCAGAAACGAGATGTAAAATGAGAATCCCTATCTGGAACGATATAATGAGGGACCCCATGAAGACACACAACCTCTTGGATAAACAACTTCTTGAGCTCGATAACATCGAAGGTCTTCTTGATTGGAAAAAAGTGAGCTACCTTCATAAGTCTGTCTACAAAAACCCACACGACATCACTGCCTTGAGGTGACCTTGGAAACTTGGTCATAAAGTCCATTGAAACATCGTCCCATTTCCACTCGGGAATGGGTAACTGTTGTAATAGTCCGGCTGGCGTCTGATGCTCAGCCTTCACCTGCTGACAGGTGTAACATCTCGTAACAAAACTAGCTACCTCCCTTTTCATACTCGGCCACCAATAATAATGTCTCGTGTCATGGTACATTTTGGTAACTCCAGGATGTACTGCCCAAGCTGAATCGTGAAACTCCCGCATCAACTCCTCACGTATATCCACTGGAACCCACACTCGTCCATGGATATGATGTACCTCATCATCACCTATCATCCAACCAGGAGGAGGGTCATTACATGCCACCGACTCCTGTAGAACTAGGCCTTCCGAATCTGATAGTTGTCTCATCCTCACTCTATCCAGGAGGGTAGAAGTCATAGTTAAGGAAGAAAGATAGGCTCACCCCTGACTATCGTGCACATCCAATTGCATCTCAGAGAACAAAGCCATAATCTTCCACTCACCACTGGCCTCTTGCACTGCCTGTATCTGATTCCTCCTACTCAGTGCAACATCAACTGCGTTACCCTTACCAAGTGTATAAGAAAACTCGAAGTTGAAGGACTGAAGGTATTAAACCCACCTTCACTGTCTGAAATTCAGGTCACGCTGGGTAAAGATGTCCTTGAGAATTTTGTGGTCCATAAACACCAAAAAATGTTCTCCCAAGAGGTAATGTCTCCAAAAGAATAACACATGAACAACTAAAGCTAACTCGAGATCATGCGTCGGGTAATTCCTCTCATGTGGCCTCAACTACCGAGACCCGTACGCAACTACTCTATCGCCCTGCATGAACACTGCTCCAACCCAATACCTGATGCATCATAGTAAACTTTATAGCTCTTCCCTTGCTTTGGAAGTATCAGGACTGGTGCTAATGTCAACATTACTTTCATATTCTGAAAGGCTGCCTCACAAGCTTCTGACCAAACGAACTTCACACCCTTCTTAGTCAAACCCGTCAACGGTGCTGCTAAGTGGGAGAAGTCCTGTATAAAGTGCCTGTAGTAACCATCCAGCCCCAAGAAACTCCGTATCTCAAACATGTTCTTATGATTCTCCCAGGAAACTACTGCTCTCATTTTCTCTGGGTCTACCACAACTCCTGTCTCTGAGATAGTATGACCCAGGAAGTATATCTGGTCCATCCAAAAGTAGCACTTTGAGAGCTTAGCATATAGCTGATTCTCTCTCAGTGTACTCAAAACAATCTCAATATGGGTAGCATAGTCATGTCGAGTGTGAGAGTACACCAAGATATCATCCACAAAGACTACCACAAAATAATCCAGATATGGGTGGAACACACGATTCATCAGATCAATGAAAACTACTGGCACATTTGTGAGTCCGAACGGCATGAACGAGTACTTGTATAGACCATATCTACTCCGAAAAGCTGTAAGCGGTATGTCCGATGGTAAAACGTGCAACTGATGATATCCGGATCTCAAGTCAATATTAGAGAACACTTGTGATCCTAGAATTTGATCCAAAATATCACCAATACTTGGAAAGGGATATTGGTTCTTGACCATCAACTGGTTCAGCTTCCGATAATCCACAAACAGTCTGAGGGTACTGTCTGTCTTCTTCGCAAATAGGATAGGTGAACCCCAAGGAGAAGTATTGGGTCAGATGAAACCCTTTGCATGTAACTCCTCTAACCACCTCTTGAGATTCTACAACTCTGGTTTAGCCATCCTATAAGGATTAATGGACACCGGTGCTGCTCCTGGAACTAGCTCAATAGAGAAATCCACCTCTCCCTCTAGAGGTAGACCTGAGATGTCATCCAGGAAGACATCCCTGAAATGATCAACTACTGGAGGGAAATAATTTTGACAAGCTCCCTGGTCATCCAGATATAAATTTGGGTTGTCACTCTACCTCTCCCACGATGCTCGGGTCCAACATGGCTCGCATGGACATCCAACTCGCCCTTGTATAGAAACTCTCTGCCCTCTAGTGATGTGAAACTCACCCTGCGATGATAGAATTCTACAAAGGCTCGAAAGGGTACCAACCAGTCCATCACGAGAATGACATCGTAGCTCATCATCTCCAATACATAGAGGTACCACAAAAAGTGACACCCACCAACCTCTAGAGGGAACTCCTTGAACTAACGCACACCTTCCATTCTAGTCCCCAATGGAGTGTCTAACGTCATAATATCAGAATAATAAGAAGAAACATAGAGCCCAAGGCTCTCCACAATGGGCACATATATAAAGCTATGTGTAGAACCCATATCGAAAAGTACAGAAGAAAAAACAGAAGCAACCAGAATATTACCTCTGATAGTAGAAGGTCTGGGATCCTGCTCCTACTGGGTCTATTGAAATGCATATACCTACCCAGTGCCGCAACCCTGCAACATAGCCTGGATACCTTGAGCTGACCCACCCTGCTGCCTCTTAGATCCTGGTGTCTGGCTACCACGACCATGACCACCACCTCGGCCTAAACATCCAGACGTATTCCAATTCCCTGATAGTTAAGAAGCTGCTAGCCCTTTTCCCGCACATGGAGTCTGC
Organism: Viscum album; assembly: GCA_963277665.1. Lineage (NCBI taxonomy): Eukaryota > Viridiplantae > Streptophyta > Magnoliopsida > Santalales > Viscaceae > Viscum > Viscum album. The sequence goes on from OY728152.1 coordinate 1,653,965,350, forward strand.
ATAAAACCCCTCTCACTAGCCACTGGTGGAAACAACCTAAAAAAGCGATATAGATGACCCATCTTGCCGCAAGCTCATCACTCCATTGGGTCACGTGGACACTGAGGTCTCTTGTGCCCCTCTTTACTGCACTGGTAGCACATAACTGGGCCACCTATAGAATTCTTATGGCTAGTAATTACACCTTGAGATAAATACATCTGCCTCTTCCACTTATTGGTAGAAATAGTACCAAAGACTGGTTCCAAACTGCCCTGGCCTGCACCACTAGATTCCCACAGGTTCTGCTCAGTAATCAGTGTCTGGTTCACAATAGCATGCATTGTAGGCAACCTAAAAACATTCACCAGTGCTTGGATGTCGTATCTAAGACCATCCTCAAAGTGTCTAGCTATCAACGTCTCGTCACCCACCAGAAGAGGTGCAAAACGCTTTAGCTCGGTGAAGCGGGTAGAATAGTCCAACACCTACATGGTTCCCTACTGCAGATTCATGAACTCTCGAGCTCTATATTCCCTTAGTATCTCTGGAAAGAAAAAGTCATAGATGACTGCCTTAAAATCTTCCCACACCACGTATCGATGATGCTCAGTCTAGGTGGTAACCTCCCAACATCTCTTGGTGGAATCACACAACATGTATGTAGAGAGATTGACCCTATGACCAGGAGGCATCTCCAGATGCTCGAAGATAGTCTGCATAGAACCCAGCCAAGATTCAGTAGCCTGTGGTCCGCCATCCCATGAAAACATATGCGATGATGTTGCTGGAATATACGTGTCAGATCTGCCATAGATGTGGCAGCTGGCAGTGCTCCCTAGAAGGTCTTCATAAACCTCATGAACCCATTACAGAACTATGCCTCTGTGCCTATGTTCGGTATAACGGCTGGCACCGCATCTGGCTCTGTTAAAGGATCTATTGGTAGCCTGTGGCCTACCGTCTCTAGAGTATACTCATTGCCTCTATCTCGGAAAATAACTTGAGGCCATCTCGACATCATGACTCTACAAGGTCAAACACTCCTCAAATTAAGATCATCAAGGACTGAAAACAAGGAGTGTAATAAGGGAATAGGATAAAGAAAACATTCAAGTTTTACAAAACAAGACTACACGATGTGTATAATAACTACACGGCGTGTTCCCTCAAGTCTTCCACATGGGAATGTACTCTTCCCAAACTGATCGTGTAACACCCCAAACACACGGCGTGTTGTCCACACACACGACATGAACTTGAATTTTCTTCCCCTTCCCGAGTCCTTCTACATGGCTTAACCACACATCTCTCTTTTTAATGAGACTACATGACGCACATAATAACTACATGGAGTGTACTAAACGAGATTTACCGACCCGTGTTGTCTGCAAACATGGCCAAGTACAAAGCTCAGACTACACGGTGTGTTCTAGATAGACACGGTGTGTACTGATTATACTCCAAATGCCCGTGTTTTCAGTGACATGGTCGGCTACTCGGCTAACTCTACACAGCGTGTTACACCCACACACGGTGTGTTACACCCACACACGGCGTGTACACCACCCCATTTTCCTAGCCGCACAGCCAAGTCCACATGGCCTCTCAATGGTCAAGACTACACGAAGTTTCCCTCAGGTACACTATAAAGACCTATAAATTTCAAGGAATTTTCTTTCTTAAATTCTTTGGGATTTTACGAGTACACAATTTCTGACAACACCTGATTCCGAGGCCCGGTGTGCCCAGAATCAATTTCCGAAGTTTAGCACAGGTACGTTCAGTGAATGAACGAGCGGGTTTTTCTATCTTTTGAAATGGTGCTTAGAATTGAAATCTAAGGGCACCGATGAACTCACAGCGCTGGTATTTGCTTAAGATGACTTTTACCGTTGATGCGTTTGTTCGGGAGAAGAAGTTAAATTTTGGGGTTTAAGTGAGAAGTGAATACAATTGTGTACAATTTTATTATTTTAACCTTGGAAGTTAAACTCTCTCATTGGAAGTTGTTTGTGGGGCCCACAACCACCCAACTTTCCATGTGTGGTTATGAGGGAGGTGGGGCCCACACGTGCACCCATCTTTTCACATTCCATAACCCTTAACCACTTGAACTCCCATAATAAATTTATGGTAACTCATCCTCTCTCCCTCTTTATTTCATGCCAACTCACATTAAATTGATTGATTAAACCTATTCAATTAATTTAACTAAGAGTTTTAATTTTAAGTTTTGAATACATGGCATGTTATAATAAAATAAGAGTAAGTATTATTTTATTGGGGGTTGGGTTTGTTGTGTTGAGACTTTTGGGGAGAGCTTTACTCTCTTGTAGAACTTCATACTCAATGAAGAATGACAAAACTTCGTCAAGGATCATCGACTTGGCGACCCGGTTTCTTCCGTCCTCTTCTTCCTCCATGAAAAAGGAGGAGGCACAACTGTGGAAACTCGCCAATGATGTCATGCCATATAATCTTCTCTCCGAGAAAAAGGAAGGGAGATGCCACTTCCTCCTCAGACGCTCTCCGTCGACGTTTATGGAACCTCACCCCACGACGCTGTTTTCCGCGACGCTCTTCGTTTGACAACTTGTGTTGAGGTAGGGGTTAATTCTTCGTTCAAGTATTATTTAACAAACTTCATTGTTAAATGATTGACTGCTTGTTATCGATATAACGAGAGAGGATCAGACCGCACAAACACGGCCGATCCTCCTCCCCATTCACTGTTGATCTTCATTGTGTCTTGAAATGGAGGCGACGCGGTGTCGTTGCACTGCGTGGGGACAAAGAGGACTGCGGATGGAGCAGGCCGCGTCAGAGAAGCGCGGCGCCGTCGCGTGGCGCCAGTGAGACCAAAGGAGGCCGTAGCCAGGGTTTGGCCATGGTGAAGGGGCGCGACGCCGTCACGTCGTGCCGGAGCACCAAGGGGCCGCGGCCGGGGCGGGCCGCAGTGGAGGGGCGTGGCGCCGTCGTGCCGCTCCTGTCAGACAGAAGCCACGGCCTAAGGCCACGACAGTTTTCCAAAGGGGCAGCCGGCTGAGCCGGCCGCCGGCGCCACCTGGAGGCGGGACCCGAAGGGTCCCACAGTTACAAAGGCCAGCCATTAAGGCTGGCCGTTTTGGAAAACAGGGGGGCATCGCCCCACCCCCCTTCACACCCCGCTCGACTGCGAGCCGAGCCGCGCCCAAATGGGCCGGACCTGGACCCGGGTCGGACCGGGCCCGAACCCCCTACTTTCAGAAAGATTCGTTCAAACGCCCATATCTTGGGCTACAGACCTCCGATTGACGCACCGTTAGTTGCGTTGGGATCCTTGGATCAAGACGGTCATTTAGATATATTACGCTCAAACTTTCGGTAAAGTTTGTGCACGTCCGGATTTGTTCGAACCTGAAACCAGCCGGGCCCTTGGAGCGGAAACACCTATAACTTAACGACCGGACGTCTGAATGAAGTAACATCGATCACATTGAATTTCTATTAGTGAGACGGTTATTTCGGCTTACTATGCTCAAGGTTTGGACATAGATGGAGTATGGTTGGGTTGGTTTTAACTTTAAACCCAACTGGGCCCCTGGGACGGAAAAGCCAATATCTCTCAGACTGGGCGTCCGATTGACGCGCCGTCTGTCGCATTGAGTTCCTTTTGACGAGACAGAACTTTGTGATGCATAAACTCTGGAATTCGTGAAAGTTGATGTATCGAACCCCTTGGCTCGTGAAGTGGACCCTCCCGGAATCGAGCGTGCTGTGTGCGGGAACCCTAGAGCTGGCTGTGACTGCGACGACGATGGCGACTGTACTTGGATCCTACGTGGGTTCAGCAGTGATGACGACTGTACTTGGATCCTACGTGGGTTTGGTAGCGATGAAGACTGTATTTGGATCCTATGTGGGTTCGGCAGTGAGGACGACTGTACTTGGATCCTACATGGGTCCGTCAGCGACGAATTCTGTACTTGGATCCTACGTGGGTTCAGTAGAGGAGATGATTCAGAGGCTACATCTAATCATCTCCACCCCTCTTCATGAGTAGTATACCTGTGTGAGCTGAGTCTTGACTTTCAATCATTATCATCGATATAATTTTCATGCTTTCCTGTGTGGATTGGGTTGTGCTTTCCTGTGTGGATTGGGTTGTGTTTTCCTATGTGGATTGGGTTATGATTTCCTGTGTGGACTGGGTTGTAGTTGGGCTCGTGTGTTGGAGCTGAGCTGGAATTGATGACTTAGGTATATGTATGGGCATATAACTAAGTAGATTTGGTTGATACTTCATTATTGTATCTTTCCTTTATGGTTTATCCTTCGTGGATTCTCAGACCTTCGGGGGTCTCGGGGACCCTACTGAGTAGCGTATACTCACCCCTGCACGGGCTATGCCCGCACTACGTTGTGTTGGATGTAGACGACGAACAACGTTGATCGAGGGGGAGGCTCGTGGATCTGGACGGTACCTAGAGGTGGATCACTAGATGGGACGTACACGGAGCGGACAACTGGAGCCAAGGAGCTAAGGAGACCATCTGTACCCACCCTTCAGGTGGGATTTCCAGAGGACGGCTCAGAGTTGCTGCTTTACTTTTCTACTGTTGTACTTTCTTTTCAGTTGTAATTTACTTTTAGTTGGGTTTGTATTCTGGCCAATTTAATTTCCACCACATACTTTTTTACTCAGTTTAATTAGTGTTTACTTCATCTTGTGTACTCTGTGGTGTTTGTTTTCTTATATAAAGGCAATGCCTTCCCTTTTATCGGGATTTACGCCTTTGGTGCTAGTCGCCAGCCCCTGGCCTATGGGAGGCGGGCTTGGGGTAGTCACGACACTGGCCCCGAAGATGGGTTAGGACATACACAGTGTGTTTAAGAAGAGGTAACACCAACCCATATTTGTTAGTTACACGGCCGGATCCCCAGTTCAAACTACATGGCATGTTCGTCATTGACATAGCGTGTATAAATGAAGATTTCCCCCATCCGTGTTGTTAGTTACATGGGCGGACACAGGGTCCACACGACATGACGTGTATAATAGGTACATGGAATATACCCTTAGAGTTTTCCCAACTCGTTTTTCTACCTACACGGCCTATGACACGGTTAGAAACTACACGACGTGTACTTATGGTACATGATGTGTACTTAATTTTTTTTCCATTTCTTCCCGAACAGAAGATTAAACGGTGTGTAATCAAAACTACACGGCGTGTATTATGGGTTTTCCAGATAGTAAGCCTTAGAAACTACTTCGGATCCTAGAAAAACACTGAAACCAACACCTAAGTGCTAAATTCCAATCTGTGAGGGCCCATACTCCCCTGCGAATCAAAGATTGGAATCTTATGTGTGTTATAACAAGGTAAACAAGTCGATGATCCACAAAATTCTGATTGATGAGGGCCCATACTCCTCAAAAACCAAATTTTGGCGTTCATTCCCAGAACCTTACATAACAATACCCTATCAAATAACTGGTATTTTATCAAGGTATCTATCACAACAACATGCCTTTTCCAACACAAAATCTATCACAACAACATGAAATTTCTAATGCACCTATATGGCATGGAAACTATGCATGGAATATGATTCTAACATGTGCCTAAATGATGCATGAGATGGAATACCCTCATATCACCGAGTTTCAACTAAATAGAACCCAGTTATAAAAATATAAACAGAACACAACAAGTGCGTCACCCAATGGTGAAAATCAAATCAATTGTAATAATCATAAACAGAAAATCACAATTTAATTCGAGGAAATATGGTCTTTACCTATACATGGGGTAGCTACTCCCAGGAATATTTATTACCAAACCCCTTAAAAATATGTCCCTTTCCATCATCTCCAAATAATAAAATAACTCAGAGAAAAGAAAAACCCCTTTGATACCACTTTGTAACATCCCGGATCCGGGTGCCACTCAACGGGTGCCCCGAACCAGGTTGGTCACATGAACTCAAGCACATTTCCCCAAACACCAAAGGTTGCTGACTAGCAGCGAGGTCCTAGGTTTGATAGTGGGGAAACTATGCCCCCATTTGTTAATGTGTAACGCAACAGAACAAAATACAAGCATACAAAAGCGGAAGAAGTAAAAAATACCAATGCTGAAATGGACACAGTACTGAAGTAAAGAAAAGACCAACAGTCATATATAATGATGTAATATGTCCCTAATTATAAGAAATCATCCAAAACAAGATACACAAAAATCCAAAACAATAAAATACAATGAAAAAATACAGTAAGAAAATTAAAACAGCGCAGTAGGAACTCAGCAGCATCGCAAGCCTAAGCTCAGTCCCATGCTCTCCTACTCCTCTACAACATCAAGTACCTGTATAGGGACCCTTTCCCTTATCTACACCTGCTGTAATATAATCTGTTTGGTCCCAAAACATGACCCAAATAGGGTGTGAGAAGTAAATCCCAGTTGGCAACCACCAAAGGCCCGTGCCCAACTGTCAGTGAAAATGTGCAACAGCAGTGTGCAGTAATGAAATACAGTAAACTAGGATGTACTAAAAAGTAAACATTCCTACCAATTCCATTTACATTTAATTATTATTTAAAAATTAAATATAATTGAATTGTAAGTTTCCAAGACCCAGCCTCAGCCAACAATATATTATACAGTGCTGCAGAAAAACTACAACCAGCTATCTAACAAGTACAAGGTAAAACAATACCAAGCCTATGATTTGGATTGGTAGGTATAACATGTGAAATCACCACAATGAATATGAAAAGTAAATAGAGTCCTTAGACATGGAAAACCTTACCCTCAGGTAATCATAACCGCACCCTCAGGCTAATCAGAATCAAAACCCTCAGGTGATTTCCCTCAAGCGTAACAAATGTTTCCCTCAGGTGTACGGGATAATTCCCTCAGGCACAGAAGAAACTACCCTCAGGCATATGAAACATTACCCTCAGGATAAATGAAACACTTTCCCTTAGGCTGAATAGAACCTTTCCCTTAGGCTAAAAAAACACTTCCCTCAGGCTAATAAAGTAACCGAGCTGAGCCCAACACATAGGTAAGCAATTTATAAACATTTCCTCTCAATAAAACTCAAAGCATGTTATAATCATGACATACCCTTGGGTATCCTGGCCAAACAACTAAACAAGGGAACACACCCACGGCGTGGCCCTAGATCTAAGCAATGATCCCAGAAAATAGTTTATAAAAATTCATTAAATTACCTGTGCAATTATAGGCATTTAATTAGTCAAGGCCTCAGCCATATGATACCCCAAACATGGGCACGTATCACAACGTTATTCAAAAACAACATGATAGTTGGAATTAAAAATCATACCACCTACCTCGATCTCCCCTGATCGATATACGCGAACAGAGCCTCATAAAATGACCACGAATGGCGTAGATCTGGGATAAAATATTTCCCATTCAAACTCAAATAACTTCCTTTAGATGAATAATTGGCAAGAAAGACTCACTGAGAGGGAAGAACTGACCCGCATGGTTCAAACGTGATCAACGACGGAAGAATCTGATTCCCAGTGTGCGGTTGGAAGATCCTCCAAGATTCAGACTTCTCTCCCAATCTCTAAATGAGCGTTCTGCCTCCTCTGCTGAATGAGCAATCTACTGCCTGTTTTAAGAGAATTTCATGACTACACGACCTGTACTTTGAAAGTACATGACATGTACTTTCCTTTTCAACTGTTCCTCTGGCGGCTACTTTTCACCGCCACCCTGTTCATCTACCGACTGATTACACGACATGTAATAATAAGTACAAGGCGTGCAGATAGTTATTACATCCCGAATCACCGACAAGTCTACACACCCTGTGTTTTCGTCCCACATAACCAAAGTACACGACGTGTATATAGAAGTACACGGCTTGAATTTTGTTTTTACTAACAAACCTATGTGCCCTGCCTTCTCATCTCCCACAACCGAAGTACACAGCATGTGTACAAAAGTACATGGTGTGTACCCATTAATTTGGGATTTTCCCTATTTTCCTTATTTTCAAAAAAACACTTAAGGATAAGGGAAAAGAATAAAACCGTTCCTCATGAATAAGAACTGCATTCTTACACTGACCTACCTCACAAATAATAAATATATAGTCAAGGGACTTCCAAGGTAGAGGCATAGGTTTGAGAAAGGAGGTCTGTAGGGTGGCGGTCGTGGCAGGGGAGAAGGTTGAGCAGCAGGTGGTGGACGACGGTTCGAGGTACCACCTTCACCACCCCCATGTGGTCCACCACGGGCTTAGGGAGCCGACAGATAGGGGCGATCTCAGATTCAGGCAGTAGAGGCCTATGACCACGGTGCTCCAGATATGATTAAAGGCATGATCTATATTTTACACCTTAGCTGTAGTTATTATAGACACAGGTGAAAGTCACTCTTTCCATTCCACGAACCTCGTTCGAGGCTCCGGGATTCTGGTGGAGCCATTGGATCGATCATTATGATTAGAGACTCCTACAGAAGGGTATTAGATGATTACACATTGGTTTTGGCACTATGAGATTACTCTAGGAGGAGGGAGATTATACTGGGATCTCCTAGTAGCAGCATCAAGGCCTTATGACATCATCTTGGGTATGGACTAGTTATCTAAATTCCATGATCAGATTGACTATTTTAGGTGAAAGGTGCATTGTTTATATGAGTATGGGACCAAGTTTTCCTTCACCGGTGATAAGGTAACCTTTGTTGAACAATATATAATTTCTCGGAAAAGGGTGAAACCGATCACTCACTATTTGGATAACCTCACACTTTGTGCAGTGGACGAGAGGAGTTCAAGCTTTACTGTAGTGGTGTATGAGTACATGGACATCTTTCTGGAAGATTTTATAGGACTCCCTCTTCACAGAGAGGTAGAATTATGCATTGAATTGTACCTAGGGATGACACTGATATCTACACCAGTATATCGAATGGATCTTACAGAGCTTTGGGAGTTGAGAGTATAGTTGTTGGACTTATAGAGGATGGGGTTCGTAAAACCTAGTGTTTCTCCATGGGCATCCCCGGTGTTGGTTTCCAAGAAGTCATATGGGAGCTTGATACTATGCGTGGACTTCTGGCATCTGAACTAAGTGACCGTGAAGAACAAGTATCCACTGCCGAGGATTGATGACCACTTTGATCAGATGAAGGGAGCAATGTGGTTCTCTAAGATCGACCTCAAATCAGGCTATCACCAGCTTTAGGTACAAGATGAGGATGTACTGAAGATAGCCTTTGGATGCAGGTACAACCACTATAAGTTTTTGGTGATTCCTTTCGGTAGGACCAATGCCCCAACAGTGTTCACGGGACTCATGAACATGATTTTCCAGCCTTAACTTGATCATTTTGTGGTGGTCTTCATTGATGATATCTTGGTGTACTCGACATAAGAGGAGGATCACACTTCACACCTGCGGATAGTCCTGGATACACTCTGAGAGAACCAAATTTACGGTAAGCTCCCAGAGTACTAGTTCTTGATTCGGGAGCTCCACTTTCTGGGAAATGTCATCTCAGAGGCTGGATTTGTGGTGGATCCAGTGAGGATAGAGGCAGTGCTTGCTTGGGATCCACACATGAGAGTGCTTGAGGTGCGGAGTTTCGTGGGGTTGGTTGGGTACTGCCAGAGGTTTGTACCTGACTTTTCCTGATTAGAAGCACCCTTTTCAGCTTTGAAAAAGAAGGGATAGCCCTTTGTATGGACGAAGAGGTTCCATCAGAGTTTTCAGAAGCTGAGGTGTATAATGAAGAGTGCCCCCATCCTGAGACTACCAGAAGAGGGTGTTGGATATGTAGTCTTCTACGATGCATCAGGGACCAAACTAGGTTGTGTCCTAATGCAGGAGTGTGCGGTGATTGCCTGTGGCTTCACAGGGCTCCTTCGACGATCGTCTCAGACCGTGATGCACTATTTATATCCTGGTTGTGGAAGGGGTTGCAGGAGGCATTCAGGACCCAACTGTGCTTGAGCATAGCTTTTCACCCCAAGACAGATGGTCAAACAGAGCAAACCATACAGACCTTAGAGAACATGCTTCGTGCTTGTGTCCTAGATTGTGGTCGTATTTGGGAAGACCAGCTAACACTGGTGGAGTTTTTGTACAAGAATAGCTATCACTCCACCATTAGAATGAAACTATTTGATGCCTTGTATGGGAGGCCATGTAGATCACCTCTATGATGGAAAGACCTTGGGGAGTCAGCACTCATGGGTCCAGAGTTGGTACGGGCTACCACTGAGAAGGTTTAGATCATCCAAGAGTGGATGAGGACTGCACAGAGTAGAAAAAAGTATTATGCTGTCAGGATATGAAGACCCTTGGAGTTCGAGGAGGGAAACCATGTTTTTTTTCAGGCATCACCCCGACAGAGATTATGGAGATTTGGCTGGGGAGTTAAGTTATCTCTGAGGTTCATCATAACTTTCCATATTTTTAGCATAATTAGAGAGGTGGTGTACCTCCTAGATCTTCCCCCATAGATGCACAATGTGCAAAATGTTTTTCATGTGTTGCAGTTGAGGAGGTACGTGCATGATCCATCACATGTCATCGACTGTGGAAAGCTGGACATTGATGGAGAGTCAATGTTTGCAGAGTTCCTGACGGAGATAGAGGATCGACATGCGCGGGTCCTTTGTGGATGGTCGATTCCTCTGGTGTGTGTTCGGTGGAAGCATGGGAACCTTCAAGAGATCACATGAGAGCGGGAGTCTCAGATTCATGCTCAATACCCCCATTTGTTTGATTAACCTTTGTTTTGGCTTTTGGGGATGTAAAACCCTATGGTGCGGAGAATTTAATGTCCCGTAATTTTTGTGTATTTTTTTAAATTATATGGAATTATTTCGAGACCAAGCGCTGAGACAACACATGATTTTAAGGACCGGGGCGCCCAGAATGTAATTTTAAATTTTTCTTTAGTTAACTTTAATAAAAATGCAAGAGGGTTTTTCTAACTTTTGAACCAGTGTTGGGATCAAAAATTTGAGGGCACCACTGAACTCGGAATTTTGATATTCACCTAGAAAGGACTTAACTTCAACCAACAAGGGTCAAATGGAAAAGTTAATTTTTAGAAATTTTGGAAAATAATAAAATAACTTAGATAAACTTATTTTATTTTATTTCACACCATTGAGCGGAGGACGGAGACACTACAGTGCAAAGACAAGGCAATAACGAGGCACATTAAATGATAATCATTAATGGCTCGTTGTGAAAGCCTAATCGCTATGCTGTTTCATAAATGAAACAGAGTAAGGATGGAACATCACAACATCTTAGCATAATAGAAATGCTGCGACATGTTTATTTTTATTAAAAAAATGCATTAGAGAGTTGAGAATTAAACCCTGGTGATTATCTGATGAACCTACGGTGGAATTCCTCTCCAACAAGGAACAATGAATGCCAGAGAAACCCTCAACAACAATGAACGATGGAGGATTGGTGCGTGGAGAAAAATCTCATGGAGAATGAGATTGGATCTAGTAATTAAATAACAGTGAATAATGATAGCGGATCATGGGTCAACAATAACCTGGATCATCATCCATCACCTACGACAGATCGTAATCCATGTAGGGATTGGTTTGTGCTTGAATTCCCTATTCTTCATTCTAAAACAATGAATGTGGATCAACCCATGAATAGGTTGATCTACGGATCCAGTGTTCTTGTGGGAGGGTTATTTCCTTGGGGGTTTTCATGGGGATCGTTGATAACTTGACAGAAATTTGATCCTGAACCTCCCCTGTGTCAACTTATAATGTGGAGGGTGCGAGCCGACATGAACAAGGATCGATCCCCTCCGCCTTGTGCATTCTTCATGGAAAAATTCTCAAAATTTTGTAAATTTGAGTTTGATGTCATCGTAGTGAAGATGGAATCCATACGGTCCCATAGGTATAGACGGTTTGAGAAACAGACCACCAGAGCAACTTTGGTGGCCCGCAGAAGGAACCGCTGGCGTGCCGTAGTGGCAGATAACTGCGACCAACTGGCCATGGTGGCATGGAAGTGTGGCGACGGCCAATGCCACATGGAGTGGAGGCCCGTGTCTGGGCCTCTTGGGAAAGCTGTCAACATGTGGTCCATTTACCATGTGATGGAGGACCAACCGACCATGCTAGATGAAACGAAGGTGGCAGAGCCGCGTCCAGCTGACTGAGACTGGTCTTCTACGCGGACCGGTTACAAGGGGAGGCGGTGCCAACTGGCACCACTAGGTGACCAACCAGACACGAATAAGCCACGTCTAGTCTAGAGAAGCTGTCCTGCCTTAGTGAGCTGTGTTTTTGCAGGTGGGAAGCATCCCACCGGGTGGGCTGGCCCGGACCCAATCAGGTCGGGCCCAGGTTGGGCCAGACCAGTACCCAACCGACCCCCATTTCACTGAAACACATGTAACTAACATACCGAGCATCTAATTAATGTGATGTCTTTGGTACGAGGACCCTTGTGATTAGGTGGTCCTTCTGAGATATTATACGTGAGTTTTGGTGGAGGTTTGTGTATGACTGGGTTGGATCAGACTCAAATCCAACCAGACCCTTTTTAAAAAAATTATCATATCTTACAGATCAAGCATCCCTTCGACGCGTCGTGTTTTGCGTTGGGACCCTTACGAAGAGACGAACTTCTGGGTTACTCTCTGTCGGACTTCCTGGAAGTTGAGGTATGCCCAATGGATTGAGGAGAAGATCCTCTCAGAATCAAGCTTGCTAAGTGTAGGAATCTAGTTGCTGGATGTGACATGAAGAATGAGAGCGACCCTCCGTGGATCAGCATGAGAGAGACCATCCATTGATCAGTATGAGAGAGAAATTTTTTTGATCAATAGTAGAGAGACCCTCCTTGGATCATCATGAGAGAGAACCTTCATGGATCCGCAGTAGAGTGACCCTCTTTGGATCAACATGAGAGAAACCCTTCATGGATCAATAGTAGAGCGACTCTTCATAGATCAACATGAGAGCGACCCTTCATAGATCAACATTAGTACAACCCTCTATGGATCAGAAGTTGAGCGACCCTTCATGGATCAGAAGTAGTGAGACCCTTTGTGGATCAGTAGTAGAGTAACCCTTCATGGATCAGTAGTGCGACCCTTCATGGATCAGCAGTAAAGCCTCTCAATAGAATAAGATGATCTATCTATACGACTAATCATATTTACTTTTTACTTAAGATATACTTGATGTGAGATATCTTTTAATTTGTGCTATGTATTTAAGATCTTGATTGGTGGTGTTTCCTTTGGGGTATTTCTTTTGTGGTATTTTTTCCCTTGTGGATTTATTAGAGACCTTTGGGGGGCTTGTGGTCCCTACTGAGTTGTTATACTCACCCCTGCATAGGCTTCTCCCGTACATGTTATGTCTTTTGAATATGATCGATCCTATGATGTATAACTTAGTGTTCTGTGACTCGGTGGAGTTTAGGGAGGCAGGAGTGGATAGGGAATACTTCTACAGTTTCAAGATTTGCTGTCACTACCCTATAAGTAGAGACTTTAGGGTGGACTTTGATTATACTTTTTTACATTGTGGGTTCTTAGGCTTGTATTTTGGCCCCTTTAATTTAAGTTTACACCTTTACTCTCAGTTGTGATACATTGTCGTGGTTGTATTTTTTTTCTTTGTGGTTTGCTTTGTGTAGTATTCCATGTTTGTGTGTGTATAGGTTTAAAGGAAATACCTTCCCTTTTTGGGATATGTCTTTCTGATTCGAGTCACCAGCCCCTATTCTATTGAATGTGAGCTTGGGGTAGTGACAGGACGGGCCCCAAGGGATGGTTTGTGACACATGTGTTTTCACTCAGAGACATTATTGTTATCCCCAAGGTTTTAGGAATGGTAGGGGATTATACCAGGATGGATTCCCTTTGGCATATTCATTCTCTATCTTATGATAGATAAAGTTAGGTGATTACTATGAAAGGTATTTTGGATACACTTGTTATGACATGGAGGGTCTTTCTAAGAGCATTTAATAAATAGGTTCACATGAGTGCCTAACCCCAATCCATTAAGAACACTCCCCTTATAAAGGAGGTATACAACCAAAGGTTACTAGCCAGGGATCCATGTGGTATAAGTCTGAGTGTGTCTGCCGAATGAAGTTAAAATTTTCTTGGGGATCTTCCTAACATGTCTTGATGGTTTTCTTGGCATTTATTGATTGTCTGCCTAAAATGTTTTGGGGTGTCATTATGACATGGAATACTTGCCTAAGGGTGTCTTCTTGACATGTCTAAGATTCTTTACATGATTGAATTTGACATGTCTAGGATCTTTTGAATGATCAAATGAATTATCTGATAATGTCTTCATATGATCGAAGCGTACATGTATAGTGTATTTTTAATAATAAAAATGGACATGTATTGGATATTTTGCAAGATCAACCGAATTTTCTTAGAAGTATTTTCATTACCAATGTGGACATGTAAAAGATCTTCCGTATGATCAGATGGCTTGTCTATGATGTCTTCATATGATCATCTTGACTTGTACTTGTGCTATCACATGACAATTTTGACATGTCAATAGGAAATCACATGACAATGCTAACATGTCAATAATATGTTGCATAAGAAACCTTAATTGTGAAAGGATTATCTTATGATCAAAGTGACACATCCAAGGCCACCCAATGACATCATGATACTAGTGAATAATATTCCTATTATGTGACCTTAATTTACTAATTTGTAAAGGTATCAAGAACATGTTTATGATCTGACACCTACCTAAGTATTGATGTCACATTCTCAAAGGGATCATGCCTCGACCACATGGGAAACAATTTTACTAGGAAAAGAAGTCCATGGATAATGATTTATTTCCATATCCACACCTTTTAGGGTCTATACAATAAGGGGGGGGGGGGGGTTCCCATGAGTTTTTATGTTTGAAAATGGGGTGTATTCATGATGGAGTTATATGGAGCTCCATTACTCATGGGATTCACATAAACTCAAAGGGGGTCTCACGATGGGTTATATAATCATGTGAAGGGGATTGCATATTAATTCCATGTCACGGAAAAGGGTGCACACTATATGGAGGAGAGGGAGAACATGACATATGAGGACCATGTACATGGTGATTTTATTTCATGGATAGGGGTCCTCAGGGATGCTGCATGTTGAGGAAGCCACACTCAGGGTTACATGTGAGCACCACATGAAATGGGGTTTGTGACATTGTATGATTGAGGGCCTATGTGATTTCCTATTCAAGGATACACGGAGGCATCAAAAATGTAGAGGGAATGTGTTTGGGGATATCTATCCAATATTCTTAAACTAGTAGTGACATCCCACGTGAGTGGGGGTTTAGGAGAATGATTATATTCTCAAAGAGTTTTCATGCTGTTAGTTTTATTCATGCGATTTCATGATCTTGTGGTGATCACATGAAATCTTCTCATGATGGAATTCCATGGTGTGTTCTTACAATGGGAGTCCCATAGTTACCTATAGGTGTTCTTTGAAGGTAGTAGCCAATTATCACATTCCTTTATTCTTCTCCTCCTTTCTCTTTGTCTTCTCACCTACTTCTCTCCCTTCCTCACATGTATTTTCTTATGGGGGAGATAAAGTTTATATAGTCAAAGGTTGGATTATGTTTATGAAACTTTGAATGGGGAGGGTTCCATGTGTACTATCCAGAGGTGGTAGAGGCTTCACATGATCCTTATCATGTGGTCAAAAGGTGGCCTCGCATGATGGCATGCTCGATGGCTGTTGAATATTAAAATGAAAGTTCCAAGGGCATCATAATTATCACCATCTATTCATACGATGACTCCCCAAAAACTCTATGATGGATTCACATGATCTCCGATGGCTTTGCATGATTGGCCTTCTAGCTTCCTATGATCTTGAGGATGATGGGAGGTTCTTGTAAAATGAGTTATGTTCTTCTTATTTTGAAGCTCATTATTCCCACACAGCTTCATCTGATCATCATGTGACTCATGTTGTTTCTTGAAATGGCCTCATTATAGTATTCACATGATCATATTTCACATGATCATCATACATGTGAAGTGAATAAAAATGTATGGCTTTGTTACATTGAGGATGATTCAGCTATCTCAAGATCGATCAGTGGAGAAGGATTTCCATGGAGAGAACTAGAGTGTTGGGGTGCCAGACATCAGCTCTCACATGACCATAGGAGAATCCCATAAAGGACATAGGTTGAAGATGATGGATGTGGTATGATCATATGAGTAGGATTATTCACATCATGTAGCCTTAATTCTATGATTATTTTTTCAATTCATGAACATTGGCTATGGTATTCTCATCCCACATTGACTTTGCCTATAGTTGGGGAATGTTTAATAGAAAACAATCCCGTGACATCCATTCATTGAGCCAACAGTGGGGTCATCACCCACAATACCTTCACAAACGCCCTCAATAGCCATCCCCTCCCATTGCACGAACCACCTAGGAACACCCACACACATCCCATGTACGTACCATGTGAGATATAATCACTCACAACCACACCACTAATTTCATTGGCTGGATGTATCCCTGGGTGTGGTTGAGGTGACTCCTGCAAGTGCTCAGGTTGAGTTGGCCACTTGGTTGGATTATCTGGACAATTTTTTTGGTTACGGGTAATACTTTGAATAAATTTATAAATACTTAGAATAATATTCTAAGTAAAATGATTACAATAAATACCAATAGTATATTACCTTGTAAAGAAAATACCAAGCCCATATTCTTCAAGATTCTACCTTTTAGTCCTTCATGAAAAGTATATCAATATTTTTTGATAGTCTTCACACTTATAAAGAAGATGAGGAGTTATTCATCAGGAGTTATACTAATTCTTTTTTTAGATCAGAATGACCATAAGTCACAATCAATATATTTTTTCAGTCTCAATAGAGGATCCTTGATCTAGAAGAGTTCAAAGTGTCCAATTGTCACTGATTATACAATTATGAGTATATAGTGGATTCTCATGCAACCAAAGAATCCTTTTGGACAATATTTTTACAATGGATTGATGTGGTACCTAGTAGTAAAGACCCTGTCACATTATATTGTGATAATAATATAGTGGTTGAACTTTCCAAATATCCATGGTCACCCCAAAATACAAAAAACATACTATAGATGTATCACATCTTGGGGAATTTTTATCATAGGGGTGAATTTGTAATGATTAGAGTTTCTGTGGAGGAAAATGTGGTGGAACCCTTGACTAAATCATTATATCAATTGAATAATGAGTATTATGTGAGAGCTAGTAGGATGAAGATTGTTAGTAGTTGGATCTAGTGAAAGTGGGAGTTTGTTGGAGTTGGTTCCTTAGAAACAAATTCTATAAAAATTATGGTTACCTATATTCATAGTTTTAAATATTAATAAATGACTTATCACATTATTATTTTTCTTCTGTTAGACAAAATATTTGATAATTTCTTAAGAGCAGTTGGAAAACTGAAAGTTCACACCAGTTCCTCACAATGATGAGAACCTATAAGTACCACAAAAATATTCTTAAATATATGTTTTATAGCTGAATTAAATCATTTTGGAGGCACAAATGATATAGTCTATCAGGGGTGGATACTTATAGGACTTTAAGACACCTCATGGTGTGAACCCTTAGTAATTTACAATGTAGAAGATTATGAGAATGAGACCTTCTTGTAGGAAATCCACATTTATACGTGTCATTGGATGTTTCTATATGTGGATGTGTGTATTAATCCTTGGACTTTAATATTATTATTAATGGGTATAAAGATCCTTGTAGTTTTATGTATTGATTAAAATCATGATGACATATGTTCACGACGATGTAGGATACATTGGGCGCATCAGGAGTAATATTTCATTAATGAATAATATGAGAAAGGATTTTTCCCTTATGTTAGTTAAAGAAAGTTGATATCTTATAAAATTTGGTGGAAATGATACATCCTAAATAAATCAATATCCATTATGTCATGTGAGGAAGTTCATTTCAAAAAATTTAAAGAAATAAACACTGGGTACATAGGTTGATGAAACCAACATGAAACCTGCTTGATCAGAGATATCATTATAAATGGATTATATTACACTATAATCATCCATATAAGGTTTTATATCACTAATACATTAATTTATTTCTATATGGGTGTCTTGGAATGTTTCTATATGCTAACCTTGGACATTGGGATGCTTCACCTAATGAAACCGTGAAAGAGGCATAGAGGGTCACACTCTAAGTGTATCCAGGACATCAGTTAAGTAATAATAATATTTATTATTGAACATATTAAGTAAATATTAT
Organism: Viscum album; assembly: GCA_963277665.1. Taxonomy (NCBI): domain Eukaryota; kingdom Viridiplantae; phylum Streptophyta; class Magnoliopsida; order Santalales; family Viscaceae; genus Viscum; species Viscum album. The sequence goes on from OY728152.1 coordinate 1,653,983,671, forward strand.
TCCCATACATGGTTTAATAATTATTCAGGTTTTCTTGATGGCATATATCCCATCACTAGTTATTCGAGAGAATATTTTATGAGTAGAATATTTAATAAATATTTATTTTCTATTTAGTGAATATAATATTTATTTATTAAATATATAGTCATTATTCAAGGACTAATAAATATTATTTAGGAATGAAAGACCAAGTTTAATGGTTTAGTGAGTAATAATATATATTAAATATTTTTTAAATGAATAATATTTAATTAATTCTATAGTTTTTTGCATGTCAAATAATAATAATATTATTATTATAAACACAAGGTTCCATAGAGATTAAGGAAATAATAAGATAACATGAAAAATTATTATTTTATAATCCTATCACTATATAAACCCAATTATATTATTTTTAAGGTGGATTAAATTTCATTTTTTTTTTGCATAATAACACCTTGAGAATTCTCTCAAATCCATAGATGACTCCCTCTCTAAGAATGCTCTCAAGAATAGAGAGTGATCCTTATCCACCACTACTCTTGATTCTAGAGATTACAAAAAGAATCCTTCTTGAAGTGATTCTCAAATAAATAATAGGGAAATTAAACAAGCATTAGGATATACCATGTTAGAACTCAGATATTCCTATGACAATTTTTTAAGGTTCATAGAGAACACGTGGATAATTTTTGGAGGGAATATACACTTGATTACTACAAATAAATGATAATAATTTGTATATAAATTTTCAGATTCATCAATAAATAAATAATTAATTTCAAAGTAATTGTTAATTGCTAAAATTAATTATAAATCATTATGTTATGATCTTTCATTTTGGTTCTAGTGTTATCTTATAAATTAATCTTTGATTAAATTTTGATTGTTATGGAGTCTATCATCGATGTACATCTCAGATAAATAATTGATTATGAAAAAAGATGAGTTGGGTATTTCCTATATGGTGCTTACACTATGCCCCAAACCTTCAAGTGGTATCAGTGCGATCAAATAATTGTTTATAATTATTTAAATATATTTGATTGATTTATGTATTTATCATTTGTTTTCAATTATAGTTTAGTTTATCTTTAATCAAAATCATGATATATTTTCTTCTTTCTCTTTGTTCTCAAAAATATAATCAAAATAAATTATTTTTATAAATGAATAATAATTGATGAACTCATCTAGAGATGTCGAGGATTCTGGTCAGATAACACAAGAGTAAATTCTATGTATCCCATTGGTACATGCTTTGTACCTATGTTTAATTCACTTAAATTATCCACAAATTAATTTAGAATTAATTTATTCCATGTGCATTTATTACATGTTGTTTCTATTTAAATAAACCACATATTTACTTTCCATCCTGGTGTACTATTATCCAAACTACATGAATTATATCATTAATACAGAACATGTAGTCCTTTAGTCAAATATAGGCCATGTATTTTCTTACAAGGCCTATATGACTGGTGACTGTGTAACTCAGAGACCACATGGTATGTATCCCATATACACACCATGTGCTCTATTATTTTCCATGGAACAATTAAATGTCTATTCCTTAGTCGTGTTCCATGGATAGACTATGAGAACAATACACGACATGTATTTGGATTGTACACATAGTGTATATTACCAAATTATATAGAATTAAAAATTAATTTATTATAAATTTTAAACGATGTCATCATGTTTTTCATATGTCATCTATTTGACTATGTAAACCCCATGTGATGGGTTAAATTTATATATAAATATTAAATGTCTAATTAATTTTTTCTTAATGTTTAAAACTAAATATCCTGTATAAGTCGTAATCAAATCATTACTCTACTCCCTTTTAAACAAAACACACTATGTAAATAAAAAGTGTTCAGTGTGTGATTTATTTGACTATGTAAATGCTATGAAATTATGTCATAAGTCATGTATTCCATATGTCATATGAGTAAATAGTAAACGAATATAATACACACTGGGAAGTTCAAATGAGTACTCAACATGTTACCTCCAAGGCATATGTTTTGTACATAATATATTTCAAATAAATAATTTTTTTTTAAATTACGATGGATAAGAATATCAAGAAATTTTGGATGAAAATTAAGAATAAATAATTGATTAAATAAATAATATAATTAATTGATTCAACCATGATTTATACTAAATAAGAATGATTGGAATTTAATATTTTTTATTCAATGTGTAATTAATTTCATGTACATAAATGATCATAAGAATAAACCAGACCATTGTATGTGACTGGTTTCCTTTTAATTTATTATTAAATTAAATTTATGGCCTAAACATCTTCCCTCGTCTCATTATGTAAGGGGCTGAATGCCCACTATTTCCTTTCATGTAAGCCCATTAACTAATACTTTGATTCCCATCACCTATATGTGAGTAAAAATTTATGTAATGGATGAAGTTCCCAATTGAGTGGAGGTGGTTCAAGTTTAGAGCCGATCCAAAACCAATCCAAGAGGAACATGGGTGGATAGGTGAAAATATGAAACATGAACCTAGTCATGGTTCAAGGAGTTTTTCCCCTTAGGAAAATGGTTATTTTATCATATTATATATAAACTAACAATTAGTAAAATCTCATGTTCATATCACTTTATTATTTTATTCCTGTTAAGTTTAAAGGTTAATTTAATTATGAATATTTTTTCATGATCACATGAATTAATGAATTAATGAGAATTTGATATAGAACTAAAATAAATTGGATAATTCATAAACGTTATCTAATACTTGTTTAATAACTTAATTATATCCATTTAATATTAAAAATCATGCAATAAAGATAAAAATGGGTAATTTTCACATAAAGATAAAAATAACTCAATTATATATATTAAGTCGGTATATCCTTCCACTACTTAAGTTAAAATCAAACCATAGTTTAAATTTCCTGACTGGCCCAAGTCAGGGTGATTTCAATATCACAGAATTATAACATGAATATTTGGTTTGACTTAACTTAGTTAACATCAAGGGATAACTGACCAAGAATGACTTGGTGTAACTAAGAGGAAAAGGTTGATAAAATCCAATTTAATGACTTTATAATTAGGGATTCCACTCAATATATCAAGAAACTGCGAGTTAATGTTGTTGGTATTTTTAATTTCTACATAAAACCCTTCAAATAAATTTTTAGGCCCAAGTTTGGGTTATAAGAAGGTGAATATGGGTCCATTCCACTAGAATGTCCAAGAAATCGTATATTCTGAAGACAATGGTGGGGGATATAGGGTTTTGATAAAATAGTGGGTGATTAATAAATATGTAATATTTATTTTCCTACTTTTATAAAATAAATTACTAAAATTTTACTCTTATTAATTATAGAAATTAAAATAAATATGGATTTAGACATATCACTATGATCCATACTTGAGAAGGATAACCTTCTTACTGGAACTAATTTCAAAGAATGTAAATTCTTCTTATGAATTATCCTACATCATGAAAGGAAATTCCATATTCTTGAAAACCCAATTCTTGAAGTTCATGGACAAAAGGCTAGAGAGGAAGATTTGTCTCTCTATGAGAAAAATTTGGATTATTCCATAGATTTCCAATGTTTCAAGCTATCATCCATAAATAATTAGTTTCTAAAGAAACATGAGGAAATGGATGCATATGTCATGATATATCACCTTCATGATCTCTATCAAAAGAAGGCGAGTAAAGAAATATTTGAGATCTCTAATACACTATTTACATAAAATATTGGAGATTCAGTGCCATATGGGCCTCATGTAGTCAAGCTTATTATCTACAGTGAATGCTTAGACATCTTGGGCATTAAATTATTTGATGATTTGAACACATATATCATCCTTTCCTAACTACCCAAGTCCTTCTCCAGTTTTATTTATAATTATAACATTATTAATAATGTGAGGAGTCTTTCAAAATTTCTTACTCTCATTCACTAAGTTGATAAGAACATGGGGTGTGACAAACCTATAATCCTTATGGTTAATAAGAAAAGGAAGAACAAGAAAAATGGGCCCAAGACTCAAAAAGAAGTATAAAGATCCTGAGCACCATCCTTCCAAGAAGAGTAAGATCCAAATGAAAGAAAAGGAAACGTAAGTAGTATGTTTTTCATGTAGAAATAATAGAATATAATAGAGGAATTTCACCAAGAATCATGAGGAAGGTAAAAGTGAATTCGTTATCAAGTATAATATTTCTATATCTACACTTTGGGTATTAGATACAACTTGTGGTGCTCATATATATCTGAATGCATGAGTGAAGTATATTCTAAGGAGAGGTGGATTTTTGGGCTACCAATGGGGTGAGGAAGGTTGTTATATCCATTGGAGACTACCACATTTTATTTCTAATATGAATGATTTTTCTTTTAAAATATTTTTATTATGAACTAACTATTACTAAAAACATAATTTCTATATCTTTCCAAGATACATATGGTTTTTTTATTTTTGTAAATAAAATATATTTATTTTATAAAGAAAATATATGTTATGGTAAAAAACATTTAAATAATGGTATTTATATATTAATTTTTTGAAATATAAGCATTAAAAATTGATAATGAATCATTTTTCAATGACTCATATATCACCCAGCTATGGAATAATTTTCTTGGTCATGTAAAGGAGAATAATTTGGATTATCTCTATCAAGATGGTTATTTAGACTCTTTTGAGATAAAACCACTTGAAAGATTTCATGATTATTCACAAGTTAAAATGACCAAACCACCATTTAGTGGATAGAGTAAAAGTTCCATAGAGATTCTAGGATTATCACACACTGATGTGCGTCAAAAATTTGTAATAGAATATAGAGGTGGGTATTCTTAATTCATAACTTTTATTGATGACTTGAGTAGATATGGATATGGATACTTTATGAGGTATAAGTCCGAGTCCTTTGAAAAATTAAAATAATTCAAAAATGATGTAGATAATCAACTTAGAGATTAGATAATGAAGCTTCAATTTAATTGAGCTAGTGGATATATTAAGAAAGAGTTTATCAACTTTCTACAGGAGTCTGATATTCTTTCTCAAAACACCCCACCTTACAAGCCATAGTGGAATGGTGTTAGTTAAAGGAGTAAATATACCTTTATAGGCATGGTAAGGTCGATGATGAGTCATGTAGACATTCTATTATCCATTTGGTTATATGAATTACAATCTGAAGTATACACACTAAAACGAGTACCAAATAAAGTGGATAATGGAATTACCATTGAGTTATAGATTGGTAAGAAACCCATTTCTTCACATACATGTGTATGGGGTTAAGTGGTTTTTTTAATTCCATCTTAGGAAAAAAACTACCACCTTGGTGAAAAAGTGTATCTTTAAAGTGTATCATAATAAAATAAGGAGATACTACTTATACAAACCCTTAGATAAGAATATGGCTGTTTTCAGAAAATTTTTCACTCTTGAGAGGGAGTAAATATTCAAGAAGGATAGTGGGAGAAAGTTTGACTTCAATGAAGTTGATGATCAAGATACAAAATAGTTGTAACAAGAATAGATTCTACAAGTCCCCGTGGAAGAAGTTTTTCCAGAAACACAAGTACTACATAGGAGGACTAGAGAGGTAAAATAACTAGAGAGATATGGTATTCTATTCACTGAATATGATGACTAATTATTATTTAAAAATAGTAAACATATATCCTACAAATAGGTAGTATATATCTCAGAAGAAACAAGATAGTATGAATCAATGAATTATGAAATGTATTTCATATATTAGAACCAAGTTTGGCCTTTAGTAAACACACTAATTGATATAAAATTTATTGGGTGAAAATGGGCATTCATTATAAAGCTATACATGGAAGGTACAATAAGTAATTATAAGTAAATTCTAGTGGATAAAGTATTTAAACAACATCAAGGTATTGACTACGATGAAAATTTTTATCAAGTTTCCATGTTTTAAATCCATCAAAATTATATTTACTATAGCAGTTTACCATGACTATGAAATTTAGTAGATTAATATCAAAATATATTTCCTTAAAGGGAACCTATATTAATATTTCTATATAAAAAAACTTGAAGGGTTTGTGACTCCATGTGATAAAAAACAGATATTAAAGTTATAGATATCCATTTATATATTGAATCAAGAATCTAGGTTATGGAATATTCGATTCAATGAAGCTATAAATGATTTTTCCCTTAATAATGAACGTGAACCGTATGTTTACAAGCAGTTTAGTGGGAATGTGGTCATTATTATAGTAGTATATTTTGAGGACATATTACTTATTGGAAACAACATACCAGTATTATAGTCTGTTAAGGACTAGTTAAAAAATGATTTTTTCATGAAGGAATTATGTGAACCCGCCTACATTATTAGGATTAAGATCATTAATGGTAGATCCAAGAAGATACTCAGACTAAGTGAAGGTATATACATTAACCAGATACTAAATGTATTTATTATGGAACAATCCAATATGGTATTGGTTCCAATGTCACGAGGTATTCATATTTCCATGAAAATGTGTCCTCAGACACAATGGGAGAAAGAGAGAATGATTAAGATCCTATACAATTAGGTGACATGATCAACCATGTATGACATGTTATGTACTATAAATGATGTTTTCTACACATTGATCATGGTAGGAAGACATCAAGCGGATCCAAGTGAACAACATTATTCCGTTGTTAAGGCTATGAATAAGTATCTGAGAAGAACTAAGGATATGTTCTTGGTGTATGTTGGAGATGAGAAGCTAGTAATCATGGGTTATACTTATTCTAGTTTTCATACATATCATAATGATCTAAATTCATATTTATGATATATTTTCAGTCTCAACAGAAGATATGTGATCTAGAAGAGTTCAAAGTAGCTAATTAACACCGATTATACATTGGAGACCGAGTATATAACAACTTATGATGTAGACAAATAATAAATTTAGACATGAAACTTTGTTTATGGTATTGATGTGATACCTAGAATTAAATACCCTATTACCTTATATTGTGATAATACTACATTGATGGATCTTTCAAAAGAGATAGGGTCACACCAATGACCAAAACATATACTTCATAAGTATAAAATCTTAATCAATTTTTCTTACAGGGTAGAAGTTGTATTAAGAAGGGTTTATATGGAAAAAACATGATGTACCCCTTAACTAAAGAATTATCTTAGTTGAATCATGGGAATAATGTGAGAGCTATCAAACTAAAGGTTTTTAGTAGTTGGTTATAGTGAAAGTGGTATTTTGTTGGAGTTTGTTCCTTAGAACTAACTTTTTTATACTTTATTATTACATATATTAATAGTTTTAAATATTAAAAAATGACTTATCAAATCATTATTGTTCTTATACATGACATAGAATGTTATAAGGTTCTAATAGTAGCCGTCACAATAAAAGGTCATAGTAGTTCCCCGCTATGATGATAACCTAAAAGTGAACTGAAAATATTTTTTAAATATATGTTCTATAGATGGATGAAATAATTTTAGGGACATAAATGATATATACTATCAGGGGTATATACTCATTGGAGTTTGTGGCACCTTCTCATGGTGTACAACCTTCACATTTTTGGGTGTAGTAGATTTTCAGAATGAGACCCGACTGTAGGAAATACACATTTATATGTGTCATTGGATGTTCATATCTATGGATGTGTGTATTTATCCTTTGAATTTAATATTATTAAAATATATTATGATTCATATAATTTGATGTATTAATGAAAAAAATGACGACATATGTTCAAGGAGAAGTTAGATATGTTCGGTGCGTCATGAGTAATATTTCGTTAATGAATAATGCATGAAAATTTTTTCCCTTATGTTCTTTAATATAAGTTAATATCTTATTCCCTTTGATGGAAATATAATTGTATAAATAAATCCATGTCCATGGTGTTTGGTGGGAAAGTTTATTTTTGAAAGGCCAAAGAAAGAAACATTGAGCACATAGGTTGATGGCACTAGTATAAAACCTATTTGATCAGAGATATCATGATAAATGGATTATATTACACAGTAATCCTTTGTATGAGTTTTTATGTCACTAAGACATTAAATTATTTTTCTATGTGTGCCTTGGCCTATTTCTAGATGACAACCTTGGGATTTGGGATACCTTTCCTAATGACACTAAGAAATTAGTATAGTGGTTTACAAATTAGGTGTGTCCAAAAATTTAGTTAAATAATAATATTATTCATTATTAAAAATTTTGAGTAAATATTATTCCCAAATTCGAATTAATAATTATTCATGTTTTATTGATTGTATATATTTCATCAATAGTTATTCGATAGAATATTTTATTAGCATAATATTTAATAAATATTAAATTTCTATTTTGTGAATATAATATTAATTTATTTATTGGTGAATAATAAAGTGATACTTATTTATTAAAAAAATATTCATTATTCAAGGACCAATAAATATTACAGAGGAGTGACTGACCAAGTTTAACATTCTAATGCAAAATAATATATATTAAATATTATTTAAATAAATAATATTTAATTAATTTTATAGTTTTGTGCCTGTCAAGTAATAATAATAATATTATTATTATAATAGACATGGGGTTCTATAGGGATGAAGGATATAATAAGGGCATATTGAAACACATGGCCGATTGTCTCCTATCGACCGGTTAAAGTTCAGATGCTCTGCTAATGTGTATAGCAGCACTCGGGTCGAATCCTCGACGATGATACTTTGAAATAGTCGTTTGTTTTTAGTTGATTGTATTATGATTGGGGGGGAGGTTTGTTTGAAGAGATTAATTGAAATGACTAATTTATTATGATTGATTTAACAAATTTATAATGATTGGGGTCAGTTCATCATTAGGTTAGTTAAGCTTGTGATATCCTTGAGCTTTGCTTTATATTGCATTTAAATTAACACCCATGTCACAAGATGATGTTGATTAGAATTACTAAGTGTTAAGGCTTTAAACCAAGCCTTAACTTAACTTAAGGTTATAATCTCAATCAGATCTTATTTATGGTGGTGTATTTATGGTCCCAATAATCCATGAAAACCACATGTTAAACAAAACAAGTCATTAATCCATGACATGTTAAGTCCAACATACACAATGTTAATTCAAAGAATATTCATCGAGCAGAAGCTCTCAATCACTTAACATACCTAAATTATAACTCACCCCAATGAGAGATTTACTCATATATTTGGGTGTTTAATAATCTGGTTATAAAGATTATGATTATAAATTAACAAGAGAAGAAAAAAAGGGATAAGAAAAGAGTGGTACGTCGACACACACACACGAACAGTGATGATAATTAAAAACGAACTTTCGATTGAATGAGGAAGCTAAAGAAGGGAAGGGGATTGAACTGAATTTAATCTATTTTAAGAACATAAATATTAAACTACAGAATCTGGATGAGAATAAGAGATATGGAATAAGTAACTTGCATTAAAATAGAATTACAAAGAAAGAGACTTACAAAATTACAAAAATACAGAACACAAAATTAAGTGAAAACAAAGAGAGGAGGAAAGGTATCTCAAGTGAAAACTTGAGTATGGAAGGTCCTACCAAGCCTTTTTAAAGGCTTTTGTCGTGACAATATAATCTCCTATCTTCTGAAATTCCAACCCTTTTGAAAGGAGAGGAGGGGATGTATTTATTGCCCAAGGTGGTGGACTGTTTACATTCCAGAAATACCCCTCCACTTGTCTCATAGATATCGACATCAAGATAGCCGAATCTATAGAAATCTCATTCTTCAATGTTGTATATAATACAGTTGGTCAACTACTCTCAAAATTTGGAGTCATTTGGACTTAAGGATAAAAGGTTATGGCCGGTTGATTAAAAAAAGTAAAACTGTCCATTTCAATCCATTATTTTTCAAGTCCAGAATGTGAAAGGGTTTTTGAATATTAATATGCCTTCAAATCCGAATGTGTTATTCAACACAGTCGGCCAACTATATCTCCTCTTTCACACTGCAAAATCTAAGCTCTATTTGATGCTTAAATCATGAGATATGTCATGCATACTATACTGATTTTAATTCTCGGCCAGAATAGTGGGCTGGACTTCAAAGCTTCATTTGGGCCCCTTTTACTTAGATTTGGGCCTTGAAATTTTTATCCAAGATGACATGTAGTGTCCCCCGAATTATTGTGAAGAGTTAATGTTTTTGGACTTCTGTATTGAGCCCAGTAAATCAATCTTCATGGCTGGTCCAATTTGTTCATAGATTCTTTGGTCTTGTTTGTGAGGATCATATGACCCTTCAAATGGCAGAATTGGATCATGGTACCTTCTAATGAAATGTTGTATAGTGAAAGGAGAATACTAAAAAACTAGAACCACACAATTTGGATCAGTATAAGGATAGGTATTATTAAATCATTAAACTGACTCAACTGGACTACTTCTAAAAATGCTCAAAAATTATACTTAATATTAAAACATTAATATTTCACACAAATTATGCACATTTCATATAAAATAAGTAAGGGAGTATATAATAAATCATGAAAATATTAATGAAATAAACTCCCCCACACATAGTTTTGTGCATGTCCTCATGTGCAACAAATATAAAAACATGACAAAATCATTTTTACTCACCAACAGATATTAAAATTTTGTTTTCTCCAATCAGGGGAGGTTTAGACTATTTCACTCATCCATTTTGAAATCCACCACAAGTTTCTACAGAAACAATGTTCCAAAACTAATTCATTTTTTCATGCTCAAATTTAGAAATGGAAAATGTGGACACTCAAAACTCACACCTCTCAAGATGATAAAATTTATTTGTGGAGGTTCACTCTTTCACCAACCAAAAGTGAAAATCTTAGAGTTTGAAAAGAGCTCCCAGCTTACAATACCTATCCAAAGTGAAAAATAATCAAGAGGTATTTTTAATGGGTTTTTCTGTAGCTATGGGATAGTAGGAATAAAATGTCCAAGAGAGAGAATAAGAGGGTTAAAATACCAACATAGAAAAAGCAATGCACATTTTTTTTGAAATAAAACATGGAAGGAAATGAAAACACATATTTACAATGGAATGATTGTGTTAAGAAAGACACAATAGGGGAAGAAAATATGAAGGTAATGAGAATAGGAAACATTTACAAAACAAAGAACTTCCCCCAATAAGAATATAATGCAAGTGTTCTTTCTTTTTCTTCTCCTTTTTCTTTGTTTTTTCGAAAGTTGAACTTGGAAAAGATCTCACACTCATAACCCAAGCCATGATTGATCTCCTAAAAACACTAATTTTAATAGTTATAACAAGATCAAAGGTTGAGGAAGAGTGATTTTTGACCTACCAAAGACACAACCCATTTTTTCATTTTTTTTGATTTTTTTCATCATTTTTTTGAACACTTGTCAATAACATCTACAAAATTACATAAGTGGAAGTTCATTACATTCCCCAAAACACACTTAATGACAAACTCTCCCCCACACTAAAATGGATGCTTGTCCTCAATCAGATGATAACTCGTGGAAAATCAATAATAGGGTACCCAAACAATGAAATCCATTCCCCCCACACTTAAATTTCAAAAAAAAATTATGTAATGAAAATTCATGTTGATATTGGGTGGGAAAAGGTATTGGGATTGTAATGTGGCTATCAAAGAAAAGGTTTTCATAGGCTCCAAGGGGCTTTCAAAAGGAGGATTAATGTAATGGAAATGGGAGGCTATTTGGCTATTGTGATTCTCATGTGGTTCAGAAAATGCCTCTATCATATTAATACACACTAAGGTAGTAAATTCAGATCAAAGGTCCACAAACTCAAGACTCACAAATGGGGGTGAAAACACACATTTTGAAAAGATGGCCATAGGTGGCCTTGGAATGAAAGCAAACGTTGTTCCTCACGGTTCGGGAAAAGAATTTTCCAAATCAAAAATTGAGCATTCAAAATGTGTTGTTTTTGACACAAAATTCTTTATCCAAATTAATAATGAAAATACAAAATTTTTGAGATGAAAACATGTCTATTAACTCCCCAAAATTGTTGTACAAAATTTCAAAACTCGATGGTGAGTAAGCATGACTCTTCAATTTTTTTGTATATTTTTTTAAGTGATTGTTTTCTTGGTTTTTTTAGTTTTTTAGGTTTTTATATTTTTTTGTTTTTTATAAAGATACAACCACAAAAAAGGGAAAGTGAAAAAGAAAGGTTTTGAAAAATAAAGTGGTAAAAAAAATTAAAGAGAGAGGAAAAAGAAGAAAGAGGTAGAGAGAGGAAGAGATAGAGTGATTTAAAGGGAAAGAGGTGCCCCCTGGTTTGGATTTGGCGGGTCGCCTTCTCCATCTAGTGGTAGGTCTACTAGAGAATTTGGGGAGCCAGTAGAAGTCTATGTTGATCTAGGATTGTGAATCCTCTCATGGTGATGCTTTAACCGATGTCCATTAACCATGAATGTCCTTTTGGAAGAGGGGTCTTGGACTTGCACTGCACCAAATGGGTAAACGTTAGTAATAACAAAAGGACCTTCCCAATGAGAATTAAGATTACCTGGGTGAAGCTGAAATAAAGAATTTAAGAGAATTGCCTTTTCACCTTCATGAAATACATTTCTCAGGATGTGTTTGTCATGGAGTACCTTAGACTTCTCTTTGTACATATTAGAATTCTCATAGGATTCAAGTCGAAGCTCCTCCAGTTCAGCTAATTGCAACAATCTTTCTTTACCAGATTTTTCACAATCAAAATTACAGGTTTTCATAGCCCAAAAAGACTTATGTTGTATTTCAACTGGTATGTGACACGCTTTACCAAAAACTATCCTAAAAGGAGACATCCCAATGGGTGTTTTATAGGCAGTTCGATAATCCCAAAGGGCTTCACCAAGTCTCTCAGGCCAGTCTTTTCTGGTGGCCTTAACAATTCTCTCAAGTACCCTTTTCACTTATCTATTAGAGAGTTCAGCCATGCCATTTTTTTGAGGGTGATATGTAGTTGAAGTTTTATGTACAACCCCATTCTTTTTCAGAAGAGCTTCTATGGTTCTATTACAAAAATGGGTTCCTAAGTCACTGATCAAGGCACGTGGTGTGCCAAATCTTTGGAAGACGTGGGTCTTTAGGAACTCACTAACAGTATGAGCATCATCCTTCCTAGTGGGTTTGGCCTCAACCCACCTTGAAACATAATCAACCGCAAGAAGAATGTATGAGAATCCATTGGAAGGGGGAAATAGTCCCATGAAATCGATGCCCCAAACATCGAAGATTTCACAAAAGATTAAGGTATTTTGGGGAATTTCATTTCATTTGGATATTGTGCTGAACTTTTGGCAAGTGGGACATGATTGATAGAACTCATGTGAGTCCTTGAAGAGTGAAGGCCAGAAGAGTCCAGAGTCTAGGACCTTTTGGGAGGTCCTTTGTGGTCCAAAGTGGCCACCTCCAGGAAGTGAGTGACAGAATTCTAATATGGAAGAATGTTCATTTTCATCGACACATCTCCTTATTACCATGCCAGCCCTAGTTTTCCAAAGTCTATTTTCTTCCCAAAAAATAGTATTTTGAATAAATTTTCAACTTCATTTTTTGTTCTTTTGAAAAAATTTCAGGGAAAACACCAGAAACCAAATAATTTACAACTGGGGCATACCATGGTAACTTTGGAGTGAGAGACGAAAGGTTCTCAATGGGGAATTCACGATCAATGATTTATGAATGAGAAGAATTAGAAATTCTACTCAAGTGATCAGCCACATGGTTTTCTTTTCCAGGTATATCTTTGATTTCAAGGTTAAACTCTTGGATCATTAGGATCCATGTTATTAGCCTTGGTTTGGAATCACTTTTCTTGAGTAGGAACTTTATAGCAGAATGGTCTGTGAAGATGATGATTTTGGCACCTAAGAGATTGGGCCAGAATTTATCTAAGGCAAAAACCACTGCTAGAAGTTCCTTTTCAGTGACAGTGTAGTGAGATTGAGTTTCATCCAATGTTTTTGAGGCATAATAGATGTCATGAGGAATTCTTTTTCTTCTTTGACCAAGAACATCCCCAACAGCTCTATCAGAAGCATCACACATCAACTCATAGGGTAATGACCAATCTGGGGGTTGGATTATTGGGGCAGATGTTAGAGAAGTTTTGAGTTCAACAAAGGCTCTCTTTCAAACCTCATTGAAATGGAAAGTGACATCATTTTGGATAAAACGAGTGAGTGGGAGGGAAATTTTACTGAAGTTATGGATGAATCTCCGATAGAAAACAGCATGACCGAGAAATGAACGGATGTCTCGAAAAGAGTTAGGTTCAAGAAGTGATTGGATCACTTCAATTTTGGCAGGATCGACTTCAATACCATCTTTTGAAACTATGTGCCCTAGAACAATCCCATTTGCAACCATGAAGTGACATTTTTCAAAATTTAACACAAGTTTACACTTGACACACGTTTGAAGGACTAGAGAGAGTGAATGCAAACAAGATTCAAATGACTCACCATAAATGGTGAAGTCATCCATGAAGACTTCCATGTAGTGTTCAATGAATTATGAAAAGATAATCATCATACACCTCTAGAATGTTGCAGGAGCATTGCAAAGTCCAAAAGTAATTCTTCTATATGCATATGTTCCAAAGGGGCATGTGAAAGTAGTCTTTTCTTGGTCCTGAGGCGAGATTGGGATTTGAAAACAGCCGGTGTATCCATTAAGAAAGAAATAGTGTGACTTTATTACCAATCATTTTAGCATTTGATCAAGGAATGGAAGAGGGTAGTGATCTTTTTGGGTTTCAACATTCAATTTTCGATAATCGATGCATACACGCCATTTGTTCTTCACTCGAGTTGTGACTACCTCCCCATGTTCATTTGTGACAATAGTTATCCCACCCTTATTTGGTACAACATGAACTGGACTAACCCATTCACTATCAGAAATTGGGTAGATAATACCAGCTTGAAGAAGCTTGGTGATCTCTTCCCTAACTACCTCAAGTATGAGTGGATTGAGTCTTATTTGTGGTTGTCTAATTGGTTTGGATGATTCCTCAAGATGGATGTGATGCATGCAAAGGTCAGGGTTGATTCCTTGTATGTCATCTAGGGTCCAACCTAAGGCCTTTTTGTTTTTCTCTAACACATGAACAAGTTTGTACTCCTTGGTTTCAGTAAGGGTGGCAGAGATAATGACAGGATATGAGTGATCATGGAAGATGAATGAATATTTCAGGTGTGCAGGAAGGGGTTTCAGATTAGTATCATCTTTTATTTGTGGGTTAGACATCTCAGTAATGGATGAAGGGAGTTCAGTTGCTTCAGATTCATTCTCTTTAATACTATCCAAGGTGGAGCATTAGATATCAGAGTTGATGTGGGATTCAAGAGAGTTTTCAAGTTCTTCTAGATTGATGGAGTCTATGAATGAGAGGTCGACATAAACTTCACCATTTATGACCTGGTTAATCATGGTGTAGATTTCACAAGATCCTTTGTGATTAGAACATGAAGAACATGGTGGATTTGGGTTCAATTGAATCTTAGAAGTGTCCTCATAAGCATGTATTGAGAATGCAGAGTGATCCTCAGATGGGTATCACATGGCTTGGAAAATGTTGAACTTGACCAGTTGCTCACTGAATTCCATGGATAGGATGCCTGAATGGACATCAATCTTGGTTCTCATAGTCACGAGGAATGTTCTTCCTAGAATTAGGGGAGATCAAGAAGATTTCGTCTCACCTTCCATGTCAAGGACATAGAAATCAGCAGGGAAGATAAGATCATTGGCTCGGACAAGGACATCCTCAATTATTCCCTCAGGACTGGCTGTGCTTTGATTCTCCAACTGAATGAAAACACCCGTTGGGTGAAAGGGACCTAGACCAAGGTTAGAGAATATGGATTTTGGCATGACATTAATTGAGGCTCCTAGGTCTATGAGTGCATCATCAAAGTTTGAACTTCCAATTTGGCATGGAACCGTAAAGGTACCTGGATATTTTCACTTAATGGGTATGGACTGCGGGGTGGAAACATTTTCAAAGGTCCTAAGTTGCCTCTTGTGGGTACACAACTCCTTGAGAAACTTGGCATACTTAGTAATTTTCTTTATGGAATCTAAGAGGGGAATGTTGACTTCAATACGTCTAAACATTCCAAGCATTTCAGGATCAGGTTCAAAGGACTTCCTTAGTTTAGAGACAGCTTGAGGAAAAGGAATTGGAATCATAAGTGGAATGGAAAGAGGTGAGGGAATGGATTATGGTTCCTTTTCAATTTTATTTTTCTTTTCATTTTCTAGGTCAACATTTAAAGGAGGGTTTGGGGATTTATCTTGAGGTATAGAAAGTTGCTTTCCTGGTCTAAGTGAAATTGCACTTACATTACCCTTTGGGTTGGGTAATGGTTGAGCTGGGAGTTGGGAAGAATTTGATTGTTGTTGCTAGCTCAGGTGGGATGCAAATTGACCTATTTTAGTTTCGATGTTTTTAAGGATATAACGGGTGAAGGAGGCAAGATCTTACACTGCACTTTCCCATGGTTGCTTGGAAGAAGAGGCTTGTACCGGATTGGGATTTCCTTGATTTTGGTTCTTGGGAAATTGATTTTATTGGTTTTGGAATTGGGAAGGCTCACTAGGATAATGGAATCCAGGAGGAGGATTGTTCCTTTGAGGTTGAGGAACAAAAGGATAAGGTTGATGGAAGTTACCACCACCTTGACCATATTGGAATTGGTTTGGGTTTTGAGGAGGGAATTGAGGGGGGGGGTGAGACATGGGGTTACCATACCTCAATCCTTGGTTAAAGTTAGAGGAGAAGGGCTCAGAGTGAGGTTGGTTGAAGTTTCTAACAAACTGACCTGATAGTTGAGGATTGGTGTTCCGCTGAGCATATACTGCATTGAGCTCCATTGGTCCAGATGAATCAGATTGATCCTCTTGAAGTTGTGGACATGTGTCAGTTGGATGAGATGGAGAGTTGCAGATTCCACAGTTTTTGACAGGTCCAGGAAACATTGATTGTCGATAAGACAAGGTTGGGGATTTGGTAGCCACAGCTAGTTGTCGCACAAGACCTGTAATTTCACTCATACACTCGGTCATTTTGTTCGGCTCAATTGATTGATTATCTTGGGCTTGTTTGACTTGAGCATGTGCTCAAGTATGTAATTGTTGTGTGTTTGCAGCCATGTTACTTATGAGATCTCTTGTAGCTGCAAGAGTTTTATCAACCAGAGCACCACCACTTGCGACATCAATGAGAGTTATCTCCATAGCCAATAACCCCTCATAGAAGTATTGGATCAAGAGTTGGTCAGGGATTTGGTGGTGTGGGCATGTTGCAACAAGGTTTTTGAACCTATCCCAGTACTCATGGAGTGATTTAATTGGGAATTGATAGATACCACTTATTCCCTTTTGGATAGAAGCAGTACGAGAAGCAGGAAAGAATTTCTCTAAGAATAGCCGCTTCATGTCATTTCATGTAGTTATGGAACCAGGAGGAAGGTAGTAGAGCCATGACTTAGCAGTGTCAGCTAGGGAGAAAGGGAAGGCTCAGAGTTTGATTTTTTTCTTCAGAAACCCCTTGAGGCTTCATGGTAGAGCACACTACTTGGAACTCTTTAAGGTGAAGATGTGTATCCTCACCGGCTAGCCTGTGAAAATGAGGGAGAAGATGAATCAAATCCGATTTGAGTTTGAATTTAGCTTCTACATTTGGATATTGAATACCAAGAGGTTGGTAATTCATATCAGGGGCAGCGAGTTCTTTTAGGGTTTGTTCCCTAGGATTGGCCATTTCAATTTCAACTGGTTGGATGAGGACTGGTTCTTGAATTATTTGAGTATCTCTTATGTTCCTCCTAATTTGGTGAAGTGTTAGCTCAATTTCAGGGACAAACAAATCCGAGGGATTGTTTGGGAGGCTACGGGGCATTCAGAGAGATTTTGTAAGAAAGAGGAATACGGGGTTTTCTTTGTATTTTTTTAAAATAACAAGAAACTAATGACTACATAAAGCACCATCCCCGGCAACAACGCCATTTGAAACACGCGGCTGATTGTCGCCTATCGACTGATCAAGGTTCCGGTGCTGTGCTAATGTGTATAGTAGCACTCTGGTCGAATCCTCGGCGATGATACTTTGAAATAGTTATTTGTTTTTAGTTGATTGTATTATGATTGGGGGGGTTTGTTTGCAGAGCTTAATTGAAATTACTAATTTATTATGATTGATTTAACAAATTTATAATGATTGGGGTGAGTTCATCATTAGGTTAGTTAAGCTTGTGATATCCTTGAGCTTTTCTTTATATTGCATTTAAATTAACACCCATGTCACAAGATGATGTTGATTAGAATTCCTAAGTGTTAAGGCTTTAAACCAAGCCTTAAATTAACTTAAGTTTATATTCTCAATCAGATCTTATTTATGGTGGTGTATTTATGGTCCTAATAATCCATGGAAACCACATGTTAAACAAAACAAGTCATTAATCCATGACATTTTAAGTCCAACATACAAAATGTTAATTCAAAGAATATTCATCGAGAAGAAGCTCTCAATCACTTAACATACCTAAATTATAACTCACCCCAATGAGATATTTACTCAGATATTTGGGTGTTTAATAATCTGGTTATAATTATTATGATTATAAATTAATAAGAGAAGAAAAAAAGGGATAAGAAAAGAGTGGTACGTCGACACACAAACACGAACAATGATGATAATTAAAAATGAACTTTCGATTGAATGAGGAAGCTAAAGAAGGGAAGGGGATTGAACTGAATTTAAACTATTTTAATAACATAAATATTAAACTGTAGAAGGTGGATGAGAATAAGAGATATTGAAGAAGTAACTTGCATTAAAACAGAATTACAAAGAAAGAGACTTACAAAATTACAAAAATGAAGAACACGAAATTAAGTGAAAACAAAGAGAGGAGGAAAGGTCTCTAAAGTGAAAACTTGAGTATGGAAGGTCCCCCCAAGCCTTTGGAAAGGTTTTTTCGTGCCAATATAATCTCCTCTCTTCTGAAATGCCAACCCTTTTGAAAGGAGAGGAGGGGATGTATTTATAGCCCATGGTGGTGGACTATTTACATTCCAGAAATACCCCTCCACTTGGCTCGCAGATATGGATTTCAAGAAAGCCGAATATCGAGAAATCACCTTCTTCAAATCTTTATATAATAAAGGTGTCCTACTAATCTCAAAATTTGGAGTAATTTGTACTTAAGGATAAAAAGTTAGGGCCGGTTGATTAAACAAAGTAAAACTGTCCATTTCAATCCAGTCGTTTTGAAGTCCCGAATGTGAAAGGGTTTTTGAATATTAATATGCCTTCAAATACGAATTGGTTATTCAAAAAAGTAGGCCATATATATCTCATCTTTCACACTACAAAATATCATCTCTATTTGATTCTTACATCATGATATATGTCATGCATACTATACTGATTTTAATTCTCAGCCAGAATAGTGGGCTGGACTTCAAAGCTTTATTTGGGCCCCTTGTACTTAGATTTGGGCCTTGAAATTTTTATCCAAGATGACATGTAGTGTCAAAAGAATTATTGTGGAGATTTAATGTTTTTAGACCTCTGGATGGAGCCCAGTAAATCAATCTTCAAGGATGGTCCAGTTTGTTCACAGATTCTTTGGTCTTGTTTGTGAGGACCATATGACCCTTCAAATGGAAGAATTGGATCATGGTACCTTCTAATGAAATGTTGTATATTGAAAGGAGAATCCTAAAAAACAAGAACAAAACAATTTGGATCAGTATAGTGATAGTTATTATTAAAACATTAAACTGAATCAATTGGACTACTTCTAAAAATGCTCAAAAATCATACTTAATATTAAAACATTAATATTTCACACAAATTATGCACATTTCATATAAAATAAGTAAAGGGAGTATATAATAAGTCATGAAAATATTAATAACATCACATATGTATAATTATTATTTTATAATCCCAGTACCATTTAAACCCAATTATATTATTTCTAAGGCGGTTTCTATTTTTTTTGGTTGGGCACAAAAAAATTTGGAGAATTATCTCAAATCCATAGAGAGCTCCCTCTCCCAGAAAGTTCTCAAGAAAGGAGGGTGATCCTCCTCCACCACCAATATCGATTTTAGAGAGATCAAATATAATCATTCTTAAAGTGATTCTAAGGGTGATCAAAGATGAACAACATAAGAATTAGGATATGTCATGCTAGAACTTGAATATTCTTATGATGATGTTCAGAGGTTTGGGGATCATGTGTGGATCACCCTCGGAAGGAATATACACTTTTTTCCCATAACACAATTATTCTATGATGTAGAGACGTTGTTAAATTCATCAATTAAGATAACATTCATCTATAGGAAATTCTTAATTACTTAAATTAATTATATATCATTATATGATGATCTTTCATTTTGGATCCAACATTCTCTCATAAATTAATCTTTGAATCAATTACAATGTCCATGACATTTATTTTTGATGCACATCTCTGATTAATCATTGATTATGATAAAAAATGAGTTGGTAATTTCCTATATGGTTCTTCTGTTGTACCTTAAACCTTTAAGGTCCCACCTAGATAAATTACAATATAGGGTGTGTGGGGTGAATTTTTAATGATAAAAATCATTGTTACTTAAAATATTTTATATAATTCAGTGGATTAAGATATTTTAAAAATTCCTCCAAAAAAAATGATGCAGTGGAAGTGTGAGGAGTAAAATAAGAAATAAAGAATATATGAACATAATGATTTTTATATTTATAAGGATTGGACCTTAAACATTACATAATATTGAATTAAATGAATAATTCATATTGAAGATCTTTTCAGGTTTATAGTTTTAGAGAATTAGGACATAACTATTACATCTCAAAAGATTACAAGGTAGGCATATCTACATAGTTTCCATTTTTTATAAAATAAAAATCTTGAAAAAAAGAGTCATGTCTAGTTCCATGTTTTAGACAACATGACTTTTCCTTTGTCCCATCCTTGACCTTATTCATCTTTAAGTCCTGTGAAAACATTTCAAAACTTGGGATGAGTATAAAAAGCTCAGTAAGGGTTATAAAACAAAGATTGAAAACATTTGTTCATAAATAAATAAAAAACATGAACTCTTTTACTTAACTCATGAAATAATAATATTTATGAAAGACACATAGAAATCATTAATCATAAAGTTAACTTGTGGCATCCATATCATACTTACATTGTAGCTATCACAGCTACATAGGGAGTTACTTTGGAATACCCATCATAGTATATTCCCAAAATCTCTTAGGAGAAACATTCACATTTACCTCCGCCATGTTACCCAATGCATTGGAGAGCTATATCAGGCTCACCCGCCCTAGGTTTATCACCGAACCACCCATATACGTAAATAATGCCCAAGAACCATAACATGATCATAACACATAACATAAGCATAAAGGAAAGATAACATTTCCACATTGCAATAATAAAATATAATTTCAAGATATTGAAATAATAAATCCATTTTCAAAATCATTTTCAATACCAAAATACATAAAAAGAGTATATGGTATTTATTTTTCCTTTTAAAAACATTCTGGCTTGTTAAGGAAGCCAAAGATCAAATAATACTCGAGGCGGCGGAAAGGTCGTTGTCACCACTTAAGTTAAAAAAAACATTCCTTTTTTTCGTTTAGTAAAACTTTTAATATAAAAATATCCCCTTTTAATAAAATTAAAAGTAAAAGGGGTTTATACATCGTATAAAATAAAGTCATGTATAAAACTAAAAATGCCTCAATAAAAGGAGATTGAGACGAAGTCCCTTACCTCACGTACGACTTGACTCGATCGTTCTTTAATCTCTGGAATAATAAACTAAAGGTAATTTATACTTTCCTAAGAACCTTTATCAAGTTTATTATTCCTTTTATATCACTTATTACCATGTTATAAACATTATGAAATCATTTAAGGTAATAACGCTCATTTTGTCGATATTTGGTACTTGAGTAAAAATGAACACCTTATATTTACAAGTTGTCCATGTGGTCAAAGGTTCATTATATCCATAATGATATTAATTATTTGGATATCATATATATAATATATATCCAATATATACATGTTTTTATAATAGTACATAACATTTAGAGGTAAGAAATGAAATGCACCGTTCATGGAGACAGTAAGCCGTACGTACGCATGAACGCTACTTTCATTTCTATTTCTTATTTTAATTTAAATAAAACATAATTATACATAGTTATATTATAATTATATTATAATATCATATATAATATCATTAACTCCATCCTTTATACATCCCACATAAGTCATTAACGAATCAAATCACTTTGAGGGGGTGGTAGTCCGCACTTCCTCAAATGAGATTATCGTATTTACCCACTAAAGAAACCATAAAGACATGCTATAAATGGGAAGTACAAAAGAATAAGGAAATCATAAACATAATATATATCATACATAAATACAGTTCCATCATAATGGCCACCATGAGAGGCGGTAAGATGTAATTGAACAGTCATCGTTTCGTGAGGCCTTAGTTTGCCATCCACAGAAACATTATGTTCTTCATCAATTAGATGGAGGTGTGTGTAAGTGTAGTTCTAATTATTCTCATAAAAACATCATAGTATATTGAAGATACTGGTTTTATTACAAAATAAAGTAATAAAAAGAGTTTAGGGGTTGGAGAAGTAAAATAAAAGAAAATAATTTAAGAGAAACTGTTACCTTTAATTTGGGTAACTCCCTTTGGTTTGAACCAAAGGACATCTTGAAGAGCCTTCTGCCTAGGGTAAGGCTTCTAAGAGGAGTAGAGGGATGTATGGAGATTAATTGGGTATAGTTTGGATGAGCCAAATGGCTTGAGAGGTGTGAGGAATTGGTTAGAAGTGGTCTCCTTTTATAAGGTAGAGGAGGGGCTCTTCAGGAAAGTGTGAAAACATTATTTTATTATATAATGATATTAGGTTTCTAAAGATCCAAAAATAGTTATAGTAGAATATAGGATGACTCATGGTCGAAATAAAATCATCCAATCAGAATTGGACATGTTTTGGATAATATTTTAATCATTATAATCTTATTTATTTAAATCAATTATTAATGAGGTAAATACTGCATCATTATTGTGTCATAAATAATTTAGTTTATTCGATGTCTAAAAATTATAAAAAAATAACTATCATGTATGAAATATTTTTATATTTCCAATTAATATTTATAGTAGAAAATATGACTTATATAACACCATATAAAAATTAATTTACTAAAAGATATTTTTTATTATCAATTTTGTCTTTACATTAAATTAATTAATATAAAGTGTCATTATCTTTCATAAGTGGCTCCATAGGGTCCCAAAATCGACCCAAGGATGCCCATGGTTGGACATGACTCAACCAATAAGGTTAGGATAAGTTTTAAGGTAATTTTTAATTATTATAATATTCTTTTAACCTTAAATTACCCTATTTACCTTTAACCGCGGTGAATAAAAGTCAAAAGTTACTATTCACCAAAAATTATTTTCGTCTTAATGAACCAAATTTTACTTCTTCATAACAACCATGTATGTCAGATTTTTGAAATTCAATTTACAGAAGTGGTAAAATTTCATTTAAATGAAAAATTCAGTTTTTAACTACTACTAAGTGGTTTCACTATTCATCTAAAATTGAAGTTTTTCAGAAAAATACCAAAAATTCAGCCTAAGATATATTTGATATTCCGAATTCAAAAATGATGTATATTTTTCCAAATTCAAAACATAGAAGTGGAATTAATTAATTTTAAAATTAATTCCTGTTATCAAAATAAATAGCATGTTTTTAAGAAGTAATAACTATCAAAAGATTGATACTTGTTTATGTCCAATTTCAATGTGAAATTAATTCCAATGACCAAAATTGGATTAAATGGTAAAAATATATTTCAATTTCACTTTAAAACCGACTAAAAATATAATCTAACCATATAAATAAATTAGATTAAAAGGCACTTTTTGAATCAAAATAAAGTATTTTTCACTATTCATTAAAATAATGAACTTTATTAGAAAAATACCAAAAAATTACCCAAAGTAAAATTTGATGTCCCCATTCTAAAGAAGGATTATATTTGGTCAATTATAATGTATTAAAGTGACCAAAACTATATTTAAAGAGGGTTCTCCATTAAAAGGCGGAAAATGGGCATTTTAATGTAAATTATGCTTAAAATTAGATTCATTCATATTTTAAGCCTCTAACTTTTTATTGGATAAATGTAAATAAATTTAACAGTCATGTATAATCATATTGTAGTTAGTTTCATTCATTCCTGCCAATACAACGGCTAGGAGTTAACTACAATTTAAAATAATAATATTATATTATTAGTGTGTGCAATGTAAGATTCCAAAGAAACCCGCTGTTGCGTATCGGGTACGCTATCGAACATAGAAACCCATTTAAAGTAAAATTAATATTTAATTCACAAATATTAATAAATATGAAATATGTCTTATTCTTCATTTACCTAGGATGTTACATCCTTCCCCCCTTTTGGAAATTGCGTCCTCACAATTTTTATTCACTTATCAAAATAAGTGGGGGTATTTGTCCATCATAGCATTTTCAGATTCCCACGTTGCCTCTTTAACCATATGGTTTTTCCACAAAACCTTTACCTGGTGAATTACCTTATTCTGCAACACTTTCTCTCTACGGTCAAGAATCTGGACTGTTTGTTCATTATAAGAGAAATTCTCTTCCAACTGAACTACCTCTGGGCTCAAAACATGAGATGGATCTGGCATAAAATTTATCAACATCAAAACATGAAAAACATTGTGTACCTGGGATAAACTTGTAGGTAAATCCACTCTATACGCAACTGATCCAACTTTCTCCAGAATTTCATAAGGTCCAATGAACCTCATACTCAACTTTACCTTCTTACCAAAACGCATCACACTTTTCGATGGAGAAACTTTGAGAAAGACATGACCACCTACCTCAAAGAAAAGATCCTTCCTCTGATTATATGCATAACTTTTCTATCTGCTCTGAGCTATTCTCATGTGATTCTGAATAAACTGAACTTTCTCTACCATCTCTTCTACCAATTCTGGTCCCATCAGCTTCCTTTCACCTACTTTATCCCAGAATTCTGGAGTTCGACAATGCTTTCCATAGAATTCCTCAAATGGAGCCATATGTATACTGGAATAAAAGATTTTATTATATAAAATTCAACCAAAGAAAGATGTTGTTCCCAACTTCCCTGGTAATCCATCGAGCAAGCACGTAACATATCCTCTAAGGTCTGAATTTTTTGTTCTGACTACCCATCTGATTGAGGATGAAAAGCTGTACTAAAATTTAATTCAGTACCCAATGACTTCTGAAGGCCTTTCCAAAAGTTAGAAGTGAACCTGGGATCAAGATCATACACAATGGAGAGGGGAACTCCATGCAACCTGAATATCTCTTAATCATAAAACCGAGAAAGTTGATCTAGAGACAATGTATCTCTAATATGAAGGAAATGAGAAGATTTAGTCAATCGATAAACTATAACCCAAATTGCATTATTACCTCGAGATGTCTTTGGTAATACCACAACAAAGTCCACAGATATATTTTACCATTTCCACTCTGGCACCGGTAAAGGCTGAAGCATTCCTTTTGGTAATTGTCACTCTGCTTTAACCTGCTGAAAATTCAAACAATTCACAGTAAAATCAGCAACACATCTTTTCATTCCATCCCACCAGTAATACTCCCAAAGATCTCTGTACATCTTAGTACTGCCAAGATGAACTGAAAAAGGAGAACTATGAGCTTCACATAACAACTTATTCTTCAATTGTGAATCACAAGGCACACATAATATCTTTCCAAATCTCAAAACACAATAATTATCAACGTTAAAATCAGGAAACGTACCCTTCTGAACCAACACAACCTTTTTATGTAACTCACTGTCTTCCTTATGTGCTTGCTTAATTTTGTCTGATAGAGATGATTTCACTAATACCTGAAACAAAACAGAAGAATTTCCTACAACAAAAATATCTATGCCAAAGTTCATCAAATCAAAAAACAAAGGATCTCGTTCCAAACATAATATGGTTAATGAAGTATTACTTTTTCGACTCAAAGTATCAGCCACTTTATTTGATTTCCCCGGATGATAAAGGATCATGCAATCATAATCCTTGATTAATTCCAAACATCTCCTCTATATCATGTTCAATTCTTTCTGAGTGAATATATACTTCAAAATTTTGTGATCAGTATATATTTCACACTTCACTCCATACAAATGATGCCACCAAATTTTTAAAGCAAAAACAACAGCAGCTAATTTCAAATCATGTGTAGGGTAACTTAACTCATGAGGTTTCAATTAACGTGAAGCATAAGCAATTACCTGATCATTTTGCATTAGGACACAACCTATTCATTTCAACGAAGCATCACTATAAATAACAAACTCACCATTTCTGGATGGAATTTCCAAAACTGGAGCATTCACCAATCTTCTTTTCAATTCCTGAAAATAATCGTCACATTCTTTTGTCCAGATGAAGTTAACACATTTTTGAGTTAACTTAGTCATTGGACTAGATAACCATGCAAAATTTTCAACAAACCTCCGAAAATAACCATCCAAACCAAGAAAACTACAAATATCGGTTATATTTGTGGGTCTTTTCCATTCTTCAACAACTTTCGTTTTAGCAGGATCAACAGTTATTCCATTTTTTGAAACAATGTGACCAAGGAAAGAAATTTGTTGTAACCAAAACTCACACTTTCTGAATTTCCCAAATAGTTTCTTTTCTTTTAAGGTTTTTAAGACAACCCTTAAATGACTTTCATGTTCCTCTTTACTTTTGGAATAAACCAAAATATCATCAATAAACACAACCACATTCAAATCCAATAACTCACAGAAAATTATATTCATAAGATCCATGAATACAACAGGTGCATTGGTTAACCCAAAAGGCATAACTAAAAATTCATAATGGACATATCTAGTATGAAACACGGTCTTTGGAACATCAACTTCCTTTACATTCAACTGATGGTACCCCAACCTCAAGTCAATCTTTGAAAAATACTGAGCTCCCTGGAGCTGATAGAAAAAATCATTGATATGAGGCAAATGATACTTATTCTTAACAGTGCTGTTATTCAATGCACTGTAATCAATTAAAAGTCTCATTGAACCGTCTTTCTTTTTAACAAACAAGACAGGATCACCCCATGGTGACTTGCTAGGTATAATGAAACCTTTATCTAATAACTCCTGTAATTGCTTCTTTAACTCTAAAAGTTCAATTTGAGCCATTCGATAAGGGGGTTTTGAAATTGGCTTAGCATCAGGAACTAAGTCAACAATAAATTCAACTTCCCGATTAGGTATAATACTAGGAAACTCATCAGGAAAAACATCAAGGTACTCGTTTACCACTGGCACATCATTAATCTGAACAGTTTCTTTGTTTTCAACAATATGTGCAAGGTAACATTCATTTACATATTTTACTAGTTTCTCTGCTTCCTGATATGTTATCAACTGCAAGGGTTCATTTTTGTATACAAACTAAAAATCATTCTGAAAAGAAACCTCTTTAGCTCTGAAATCAATCTTAGCATGATAAAAAGAAAGCCAATCTATGCCCAAAATAATATCAAACTCTACTATAGGAAAAACAATAAGGTTTTCAGGTAGATTCTTTCCACACACAAGGACGAGAATGTTAATATGTTTTCTTTTTATCTCAAAATTTCCTCCAGGTGTTTTTATTGTATGTTTTGTATTCATATCTTGAGTTGGAAATCCCAATTTACTAGAAAACTTGTCAGAAATGAAAGAGTGTGTAGACCCCGAATCAAAAAACACATTGGCATAATCTGAACAAACAACCAGTGTACCTGATACAACTTCATTTGATGGCCCAACATCTTCTGAATTAGTTGCAAAGGATTTATCCACCCCTTTCTGCTTGTAGTCTGGCTGCTTTCCTTCAGTTGAGTTCTTTGTTGGACACTCATTTTCATAATGACCCATTTCAATGCACTTAAAACGTTTTACTAACTATAAATCAGATTTTGTCTTACCATTAACCTGATCTTTTTCAGTGAAATTATGATCCTTATGTCCCATTTTACCACATCGGTAGCACTTACCAGAATTCAAAAGACATTCCCCAACATTCTTTTTACCACATTTTTCACAAACTGTAAACTTGTGTTTCTTACCATCAGACTTTTTAAAAGAGTTCTTCCCTTTCACCTGCCACCTCGTCCTCTTATTCTATTATTTGTCAAAGAATACTTGATCATCGACAAACTCCATTTTCACATTTTCCGCACAACGAACAAGTTTTTCATAAATTTTTAACTCACGAGAAGATAAAGACCTTTGATACTTTGGATTTAATCCTGAGTAAAAATGGTTGATTTTTCTATCAAGATCTCGTATGAAATTTTAAGCATACCTTGCCATTCGAGTGAATTTTTCTTCATAAGCAGCCACTGAGTCATCCTCCTGCCTCAATTCCAGAAATTGTTTTTCTATCCTAAGATGAACCACCTTAGGAAAATATTTCTCAAGAAACATACCTGTGAATTCATCCCAATCAAGAGCATCAATCTCCTCACTATCCCTGATATTTTTCACCATCGACCACCACTGACCAGCTTCACCTTCAAAACGGTAAACAACAAGACTAACCTTTTGATGTTCTGAATAACCCATGACATAAAAAATCTTCTCCAATGATTTAATCCACCCTTCAGCTAGCACATGGTCAGATGATCATCTGAATGATGGGGGATGTTGCCTCATGAAATTCTCTAATATTGACGTGTTCCTCTGTGGTTGATCTGGTAGATCTCGTACATGGATACCACCACCATTTATAGCCTGAGTCAACTGTACCATCGCTGCAACAAACTATTCAGTTCCGATTCTGACCATCCCAGGTTGCTGATTTGGAAGGTTGTCTTCCTCCTGATGTCATCCCAATATAGTTTCCCTATTTCCTCTACGGAAAACCATTATGAACATAGAAATATCTTAGGTGAAGCAACATGTTAATCTGTAAATAATATATGATATCAATATTAACATAAATTACTTTATGGATATTAATTTAACAATACCCTAACTCCTAAAGTTATCTAAACCGACCTTTTATACCAACTATAAGGACCCGGCCTTAAACATTACATAATATTGAATTAAATGAATAATTCACATTGAGGATCTTTTCAGGTTTAGAGTTTTAGAGAATTAGGAAATAACTATTACATCTCAAAAGATTACAAGGTAGACATATCTACATAGTTTCCAATTTTTTTATAAAATAAAAACTCTTAAAAAAACAGTCATGTCTAGTTCCATGTTTTAGACAGCATGACTTTTCCTTAATCCCATCCTTGACCTTATTCATCTTTAAGTCCTATGAAAACTTTTCAAAACATGGGATGAGCATAAAAAGCTCAGTAAGGGTTATACAACAAAGAATGAAAACATTTGTTCATAAATACAAACAAAACATGAACTCTTTTACTTACCTCATGAAATTATAAGATTTATGAAAGACACATAGAAATCATTAATCATAAAGTTAACTTGTGGAATCCATATCATTCTTACATTGTAGCTATCACAGCTACATAGGGAGTTACTTTGGAATACCCATCACAGTAAATTCCCTAAATATATTAGGAGAAACATTCACATTTACCTCCGTCACATTACCCAATGCATTAAAGATCTATCTTGGGCTCACCCGCCCTAGGTTTATCATGGAACCATTCGTATACGTAAATAATTCCCAAGAACCATAACATGATCATAACACATAACATAAGCATAAAGGAAAGATAACATTTCCACATTGCAATAATGAAATATCATTTCAAGATATTGAAATACTAAATCCATTGTCAAAATCATTTTCAATACCAAAATACATAAAAATAGTATATGGTATTTATTTTTCCTTTTAAAAACATTCTGGCTTGTTAAGGAAGCCAAAGAACAAATAATACTCGCAGTGGCGGAAAGGTCGTTGTCACCACTTACGTTAAAAAAACATTCCTTTTTGTCGTTTAGTAAAACGCTTCTTATAAAAAGTTTATCTTTGAATAAAATTAAAATTCAAAGGGGTTTATACACCATATAAAATAAAGTTGTGTATAAAACTAAAAATGCCTCAATGAAAAGAGATTGAGATGAATTCCTTTACCTCACGTCCGACGTGACATGATCGTTCTTTAATGTCCTGAATAATAAAATAAAGTTAATTTCTACTTTCTTAAGAACCTTTTTCAAGTTTATTATTCCTTTTATATCACTTATGACCCTATTATAAATATTACGCAATCATTTAAGTTAATAACGTTCATTTTGTTGATATTTGGTACTTGAGTAAAAATGAACACCTTATATTTACATGTTGTCCATGTGGTAAAAGGTTCATTATATCCAGAATGATATTCATGATTTGGATATCATATATATCATACATATCATATATATTCAGTATATACATGTTTTTATAATAGTACATAACATTTAGAGGTTAGAAATGAAATGCACTGTTCATGGATACGGTAAGCCGTACGTACCCATGAACGCTACTTTCAATTCTATTTCTTATTTTAATGGAAATAAAACATAATGATACATAGGTATATTATAATTCCAGTATAATATCATATATAATATCGTTAAATCCATCCTTTATATATCCCACACAAGGCATTAACGAATCAAATCACTTTGAGGGGCCGGTAGTCCGCACTTCCTCAAATGAGATTATTGTATTTACCCACTCTGGAAACCATAAAGGCGTGCTATAAATGGGAAGTACAGAAGAATTAGAGAATCATAAAAATAATATATATCATATATAAATACAGTGTCATAATAATGGCCACCATGAGAGGCGGTAAGATGTAATTGAACAATCATCGTTTCGTGAGGCCTTAGTTTACCATCCACAAAAACATTATGTTCTTCATCCATTAGATGGAGGTGTGTGTAAGTGTAGTTCAAATTATTCTCATTAAAACATCATAGTATATTTAGGATACTGGTGTTGTTACAAAAGAAATTAATAAAAAGAATTTAGGGGTTGGAGAAGTAAAATAAAAGAAAACAATTTAAGAGAAACCGTTACCTTTAATTTGGGTAACTCCCTTTGGTTTGAACCAAAGGACTTCTTGAAGTGACTTCTGCCAAAAATAATCCTTATAAGAGGAGGAGAGGGATTTAGGGAGCTTAATTGGGTATCATTTGGATGTCAAAATGGCTTTAGAGGTGTGAGGAATTGGTTAGAAGTGGTCTTCTTTTATAAGGGAGAGGAGGGGATCTTCAGGAAAGTGTGAAAACATTATTTTATTATATAATGATATTCGGTTTATAAAGGTCCAAAAATCATTATTGTCTAAGATAAGATGACTCATGGTCGAAATAAATTCATCCAATTAGAATTGGACATGTTTTGGATAATATTTTAATCATTATAATCTTATTTATTTAAGTAATTTATTAATGTGGTAAATAGTACATCATTATTGTGTCATAAATAATTTAATTTATTAGATGTATAAAAATTATAAACAAAATACTATCATGTATGAAATCTTTTTACATTTCCAATGAATATTTATAGTCGAAAATATGACTTATATAACACCATATAAAAATTAATTTACTGAAAGATTTTTGTTATTGTCAATTTTGTCTTTACATTAAATTAATTAATCTAAAGTGTCATTATCTTTCATAAGTGGCTCCATGGGGTTCCAAAATCTACCCAAGGATGCCTATGGTCGTCCATTACTCAACCAATAAGGTTAAGACAAGTGTTAAGGTAATTTTGAATTATTATAATATTCTTTTAACCTTGAATTACCATATTTACCTTTAACCGCGGTAAATAAAAGTCAAAAGTTACTATTCACCAAAAATTATTTTCATCTTAATGAACAAAATTTTACTTCTTGATAACAACCATGTATGTCGAATTTTCAAAATTCAATTCACAGAAGTGGTAAAATTTAATTTAAATGACAAAGTTAGTTTTTAACTACTACTAAGTGGTTTCACTATTCATCTAAAATTGAAGTTTTTCAGAAAAATACCAAAAATTCAGCCTAAGCTATATTTGATATTCCGAATTCAAAAATGATGTCTATTTTTCCAAATTCAAAACATAGAATTAGAATTAATTAATTTTAAAATTAATTCCTGTTATCAAAACAAATAGCGTGTTTTTAAGAAGCAATAACTATCAAAATATTGATACTTGTTTATGTCCAATTTCAAAGTGAAATTATTTCAAATGACCAAAATTGGATTAAATGGTAAAAATATATTTCAATTTCACTTTAAAACCAACTAAAAAGATAATCTAACAATATAAATAAATTAGATTAAAAGTCACTTTTTAATTAAAATAAAGTATTTTCACTATTCATAAAAAAACGAACTTTATCAGAAAAATACCAAAAAATTACCCAAAGTAAAATTTTATGTCACCATTCTAAAGTAGGATTATATTTGGTCTATTAGAATGTATTAAAGCGACCAAAACTATATTTAAAGAGGATTCTCCATTAAAAGGTGGTAAATCGGCCTTTTAATGTAAATTATGCTTAAAATTAGATTCATTCATATTTCAAGCCTCTAACTTTTTATTGGATAAATGTAAATACATTTAACCATCATGTATAATCATATTGTAGTTAGTTTCATTCATTCCCACCAATACAACATCTAGGAGTTAATTACAATTTAAAATAATAATATTATATTATTAGTGTGCAACATAAGATTCCAAAGAAACCCACTGTTGCGTATCGGGTACGCTATCGAACATATCAACCCCTTTAAAGTAAAATTAATATTTAATTCACAAATATTAATAAATATGAAATATGTCTTATTCTTCATTTACCTGGGATGTTACAATATTAGTTCAAATACAAATTATCCTACGTATACTCTTTATAATCTAACTTACGAGTATGGATATACACTATAGATAAATTAATTTTATTGGTTTAATCCAAACCTATAATTTTATGATGGGATTCGAATTTACCCACAAAATTATAAATAATAATCCATAAACCTAACAGAATCATTTATATGGAAATATATAGAACCCAGGCCATCCTATAACCTTTTTACAAGATCATACACAACCTATTCCATTTCATTTTATCCAGGTGGGTAGAATTGGTTGGTATCTTTTAAGGGTGGTATAACTTGCATAAGTGTACGATGAAGTGTAGAAAAATTCCAAAGGAAAAATAAATAAACAATTACCCATTTGTATTTTTGAATAGATTTTCTATCATAGGTATGTTTTTCTTGGCACTCCAAGTGTATTTGAAGGATTAAGTTCATGTAAAATAGCTATACCTCAGAAAAAAATATAGAAATGAAGCTTATGGAATTTTAGTCAAACTATGTATCAAATTATAGTAAAATAGAGTCACATTGTGGTTCACTACGGGAAAAATGGGTATTTGCGACAGGTCATTTGCGACGGGGGTCCGTCGCAAATCGCCCATCGCGGAAAACGCCGTCGCAACAACAATTATTTGCGACGGGCCCATCGCTGAAGCTATTATTGGCGACAGGGATCCTTCCTATCGCAAATAATACTCCGTATATTTGTAAAAGCTTTTAAAAAAAGTAATTGCGACATGCCCCATCGCAAATAGTAATTGCGACGGGCCCCGTCGCAATTACTTAAAAAAATAAATAAAAACTATTATTAAATTATTTTAATGGATATAATAATAATACTATTTGCGACGGGCATAGTATCCCGTCACAAATACTATAAAAAAAATAAAAAAAATATTAATAAATTATTTTAATTAATATAATAATAATCCAATTATAATTCAAAAATAAAAAATAATAAAATATTAATAAATGATTTTAATTAATATAATAATAGAATTATAATTCACAAATAAAAATAATAAATTATTAATAAATTATTTTAATTTATATAATAATAATAGAATTATAATTCAAAAATAAAAAATAATAGAATATTAATAAATGATTTAATTAATATAATAATATTAGAATTATAATTCATAAATAAAAAAAATATTAATAAGTTATTTTAATTAATATAAAAATAATAGAATTATTTTACATTCAAATATTAAAATAATTCAAATATTAAAAAAAAGTATAATTAAATTATAATATTATAAAATTTTAATATATATATAAATTTTAATATTATAAAATATAAATAATAATATTATTCATATTAATATTGTTATTTCAAAATATAATATTATTAATATTTTATAATGAGACAGAAACTACGAATAGGAAAAAATTCATATTTTGATTTAACAAACTTTATAACATAAAAACAAACTCTAATCTGAAGGGGGGGGGGGAGGGGGGGAGATCTGCAGATGTTGGTGGAGGAAACTCCATCCCTAAAGCATTAGTGAGTCGGTGCATGTACTCCATCTGCTCCTGGTGCTGCTGCTGCCACCGACTCATCTGCTCCTCGTACAACTACTGCTGGCGTCGATGCTCCTCCTCATGCTGCTGCTGCTGCTGACGCATCTTCTCATGCTCATGTCGGAGACTCTCTATCAATGCAGTCTGAGATCGCAACTGATCCTCATACTGTGTAGTAGAAGAAGATGCACAAGCTCCTCTCGAGCTGGACGCCGACATCGCAGCACTACCATAATAATCTCCAGGAGTCAGTCGAGAGCTAATACCAACTACCCGACCCTTCTCGAAGGCATACTGGGTGGCATGCATCCATGCCGCCTCATCAAACTGACAGCCAGTGGTCTGATCTGATGACTCGGCCTGACTCTCAGGCTGGGTCTGTGACGCTGTTGCCTCATATGACACCTGTAGTTGCAATTTAAAATTAAAATTGTGAATATATTATATGCAGTTAATTTTTAAACTTGAAAACAAATAATACTGACCACAATGTGATGCTAACGATCACCTCTGAGCTCCCCAGTAGCAGGATCACTATACATCCTCTAATATACGTCGTACTCTGTAATGTCGGGGTGCTCGACAGCCTATAAGAATAAAAAATAAACTGTTAATATTTATAGTTATATAAAATATTTATAAATAATGTACGTACCAGATGCTGTCTATGAGTACTGAAAGAATGACTCCCAGCTCAATGAGTCACCTCTTGTCTCCCCCGATTCTGCCTCCCCACCTATGATCTCCTCTAAAAGGAACCACTCAACCAGTGCGCACATAATCCATCCCATACATGGGATGAAATGTACTCTGGTCGGTGTGCTCTACATGACTCATCAAAATCTGACACTCCTGCTTTCTTCATGGAAGCTTTTCTTAAATTGTGCAAAAATTGACGCAAGCGATCACGCATGGCCACCTCCCATGCCTTGTGGATGACGTCACGCATGGTATCCTCGATCAGATACCATAAACCCTACAAATAAATCAAAATATCAAGTTAGAAATGACATAATTTTCAAAATAAAAATTATTTATTTACGTACGAACCAACCAATGGCCGAACAAGGCCTGCTGCACATCAATGGGAATCTGCTCCCATGTGGTCCATGACTGAGAGAAATAGTTGCGCAAAATAGCGCTGCCCTGTCTGACTGCTATATGCAGAAAACTGTAAAAATAATAAACATTTATTATGTGAATAGATTAATGAAATCTTAGTCAAATCCACAGATTATCACACAGGTTATCACACCTCCGTGTGTGTGGATCAAACCCAAGATGTGGACGTCGCTCAGGGACGGGGTCAGGAATCATCAATCGTGCAAGACCGCGCCCCCTCCGCGTACTCCCTGAAGCACCTGCAGGCTGAGGGTCATCTTCCAGCAACTCATCCGCATCGAAATGCAGGTCAGCATCCGCCAACTCACGAAATGTCTCGTCATCCATCTGAAACAGAAAATGTTAATATTGTTAGAAAATAATTGATAATTACTATTATATATATATATATTATGATTGTATATAACTACCATTGAATTCTATCAGTGTTCATCTTCATCATCATCTTCATATATGTCAATGTCATCTTCATATTCCTCTTCAACATCATCGATATCCATTCGAGTTCTAGTTGCTTCATCTCTTACCATTTCAAATTCATATGTGACATCATTAACATCATCGTCATCACCGACTCTTAAATGTGGGGTATCGTCATCGATACTCATGTCTCTTTGTAAAAAAGATTGATTTTGACGACTCACTTAAAAAACTTCAATTCTTTTCACATCAGTGAAAGCACATTCACTTTGACAAAACTGATTGTCTCGAATTTTGATTTTTATTACACTCCACCAATCAGTCAAGTCTCTTGATGTAGCATAGTACTTTGCGTAATAAACTTGATGTGTCTGTTGAGCCAATAATAATGGTTCATTTACTGCAAGAACACATTTACATTTAATATCGATGATTCCATGAGTCGGATAAACACGCACGGCTCTCTCTGTATCCAACCACCGACATTTGAACATGGTTATGTAATGTTTTCCAAGATAACAGAGTTCAATGATTTCATCAAGTATGCCATAAAAGTCAACTTCATTTTATCGATGATGAGATCCTCTCAAGCTAACTCCACTGTTTATTGTTTTTTTCGATTCCCCGTATTCATGTGTGTGAAATCGAAATCCATTCACCACATATGCATTATAAGTTTTAACAAATTTGGAAGGTGGGTTACTCAATATACACAGCCGTTTGTCAATTTTATCAGCATGTCGAGACACCTGAAAAGTTGTGAAATAATTATCAATATAGTAAACTATACATTGAATGAGTTGCTAAAAGATAAAGAATTTATGTTACCAGTTTTTGAAACCACTGAGAGAAATTTTTCAGTCGGCGTTCTTCGAGAGCAGCTACTGTAATTTGTGGAATTTTTTTCTTGATATGATTATCATACAACCTACAAAAACCAAAGTTATTTACTGTAACATAAATGATAGAATAAGTGATATAAACACTTACAGTACAACTGATGTCATCTCTTCACAGTTGAGCAGAACATACGTATGAGCTCTGTGATGTTCATCATCCGAAAGCCAGCGTTCATAAACTCCACCAAAACCAAGCTCTGGCTGGTTGAAAACAGATAATTGATTGTCGATTTCATCAATATTCCTCTCTTTCTGTCCCATTCGGTTGTGTTTTGAAGGATACTCAGATTCAAAATAATGGGAGCAGAAAAAAGATATTTCCTCTTGCAAATAAGCTTCTGCAATAGATCCTTGAACATATGCTTTGTTACGTACTTTTCTTTTCAATTTTTGCATGCATCTTTCAAATGGGTACATCCATCGAAACTGTACTGGACCACCACATTTGGCTTCATATGGAAAATGTAACATCAAATGTTCCATTGAGTCGAAGAAAGATGGCGAAAATATTTTTTCCAGTTTACATATAATTACAACAACATCTTCTTCAAGTTTGCATAGAGCATCATAATCTGCTGTAGCCTCACAAATTTCCCGAAAAAATGAGACATTTATGTTATGGAATCCCAAATCACATAATTCAATAGACCTCTTAATCCAATGGATATAAGTCTTTCCATTATAACATGACAATCATGACTTTTTAATCCAGTAATATGACCATTCTTTACACATCTACCCAAATTGGAAGCACAACCATCTGGAAGTCTCAAATCTACAATCCACTAACAAAATAATGAACGGTTTTCTTTAGACAGTGTATAAGCTGCTTTTGGTTTTAGTAACCTTTCTGTTCTGACATTCTCAAACAGTTCCAGTTCTGGATGCCTGCAAATTTGGGAAAGATCTAAACGTGCATTTACATTGTCTTTGCTCTTTCCTGGCGTATCCAATACTGTATGAAACAAATTATCAAAATAGTTCTTCTCAATGTGCATGACATCTAACATGTGTCGGACCAACAAATCAGACCAATATGGAAAATCCCAAAATATGCTATGTTTAATCCAATTGTGTTCTTTCCCAAAACTATAAATTTTCTGTTGGTTTATTGTGGGACCAAAAGTGATGGGAGGTAATGAAAATACAACTGATTTTAACTCCGAACCTGATAGCATTTTTGGAGGTCCATCCCTTTCAACTGTTCCTTTTCTGAAATGAGATCTGTTTCTACGAAAAGGATGATTAGCTGGAAGAAATCTGCGATGACAGTCAAAATAACAAGGTTTCTTTCCATGAATGAGCATAAATGCTTTATTCTCTCCCATACAGTAAGGACATGATTTATGACCATGTGTACTCCATCCAGATAACATCCCATAAGCCGGGAAGTCACTAATTGTCCACATCAATGCTGCTCTCAGTATGAAATTCTGTTTCGTTGCAACATCATATGTACTGACACCAGTACTCCACAATAAACATAATTAATCAATAAATGGTTTCAAATAAACATCAATATTTTTCTTCGGATGTCCTGGAATTAGTAAAGTCAAAAAGATATATGGCTCCTTCATCAACATCCATGGAGGTAAATTGTATGAAGTTAAAAAAACAGGCCAAATGAATACTGACTACCATAAGATCCGAACGGACAGAAACCATCAGTGGAAAGGCCCAGTCGAACATTTCTAGCTTCTAAAGAAAAGGATGGATGCACTCTATCAAAATGTTTCCATGAATCACCATTGGCAGGATGATTCAAGATTTTATCGGTTGAAATATTCTCTTTATCCCATGACATCATTGTCGCTGTATTCTTAGACATGAATAAACGCTGAAGTCTGGATATAAGCGGAAAATATCTCAACTGTTTTACAGGAATCAAACCATACTTCCCATGTTGTCCTTCTTTATATCTCAGTTTCCCACATATGGGACAACTATCCAACGACTCATTTTCCCCAGAATACAAAATGTAGTCATTTGAACATGCATGAATCTTCTGACAAGTAAGTCCCAAATTTCGAACCAGCCTCTTACTCTCATAGTAATTTGCAGGAAAAACATTTCCTTTGGGTAACAGTGTTTTAAGCAAAGAAAATATCTGGTCAAAACAGGTGTTTGACATTCCGTTATCTGATTTGATAGCCCTAAATTTTGAAACTGCTTCTAATTTTCTCATCTTGTATCCAGGATATAATGCATCCTCAGCAGACCTCAACAACTCATAAAATTTAGACGGTGCCAACTCAGGATTTGAAGCTATATCAGCCGAAGTTTCTGTATGTTGAACAGATGAACCTGCAACATCATGTACTAAATCTTGAAACCGAGATGGATCCAAAATCAAGTTGGTATCACCTTCTCTGGAACTAAGTTCACCGTGTTGATACCAAAAAACATAATCTTGTTGAAAACCAAAACGCAAGAGATGTCCCCCCACTTTTTCAAACGTGTCAAACGTTCTCAATGCACATTTTCTACATGGTCATTTTATTTTGCCTTCTGAAACAAATTCTGGATTTGATGCCACAAATGATAAAAAAGTCTCCACACCCTCTACATATACTGGATTTAAACCAGAACCGTTTGGATTTATA
This sequence comes from Viscum album, assembly GCA_963277665.1. Lineage (NCBI taxonomy): Eukaryota > Viridiplantae > Streptophyta > Magnoliopsida > Santalales > Viscaceae > Viscum > Viscum album. Next base: position 1,654,023,296 of record OY728152.1, read on the forward strand.
CGTTGATTTATCCATATGCGGTCACCTAATAATGATTGTTGACGACCTCTTTGTTCCATATTTTTCTATAAAATATAAAAGCATTACTGGTTTTGAATAATTTGTTAGAAAAAACACTCAAGCAAGGATAATTATAGAGTTTACATCATACACGACTGACACAAACTTTTTATTGAGATAGACCTAAAAATTGACCTTTTAAGAATTGAATATGTTGAGAATAAAGCAAAACCTGTTACAAATATTGATAATTTTAATATTATATAATTTTTTTATTATTTTCATAGTACTAATATAATTTTTTCATAAATATTAATTATATAATAATAACATTATTACATTATTAGTATATTTTATTATTGGTAATTATTACTAATTATTGATAATTATTTGTAATTATTACTAATTATTGGTAATTATTACTAATTATTTGTAATTATTACTAATTATTGGTAATTATTATTAATTATTACTAATTATTGGTAATTATTGGTAATTATTGGTAATTATTACTAATTATTACTATTTAGTACTAATTATTGGTAATTATTTCTAATTATTGTTAATTATTCCTAATTACTGGTAATTATTCCTAATTATTACTATAATAATGTAATAATGTTATTATTCCTAATTATTGGTAATTATTCCTAATTATTGGTAATTATTCATATAATTACCAATAATTAGGAATAATTACCAATAATTAGGAATAATAACATTATTAGTATATTTTATTATTAATATTAAAATAATATAATTTTCTATATTATATACAATTCTCCTTTCATCTCTGTGTTTTCTGTCTCCACATACAAATATTAAATGTGGAGACAGAAAACACACAGATGAAAAGAGAATTGTATATAATATAAAAAATTATATTATTTTAATATTAATAATAAAATATACTAATAATGTAATAATGTTATTATTCCTAATTAATGTTAATTATTCATAATTATTGATAATTATTACTAATTATTGGTAATCATTACGAATCATTACTAATTATTGGTAATTATTCCTAATTATTGGTAATTATTTCTAATTATTGATAATTATTCCTAATTACTGGTAATTATTCCTAATTATTACTAATTAGTGGTAATTATTGGTAATTATTACTAATTATTACCAATTATTACTAATTATTGGAAATTATTGGTAATTATTGGTAATTATTACTAATTATTGGTAATTATGGATAATTATTACTAATTATGGATAATTATCGGTAATTATTACTAATTATGGATAATTATTGGTAATTATTTCTACCTAATAGTAATTATTGGAAATCATTTCTACCTAATGGTAATTATTGGTAATTATTGGTAATTATTGGTAATTATTACTAATTATTGGTAATTATTACTAATTATTACTAATTATTGGTAATTATTATTAATTATTACTTATTATTGGTAATTATTATTAATTATTACTAATTATTGGTAATTATTATTAATTATTACTAATTATTGGTAATTATTATTAGTTATTACTAATTCGTGATAATTATTACTAGTTATTAACAATTATTACTAATTATTGGTAATTATTGGTAATTATTGGTAATTATTACTAATTATTGGTAAATATTACTAATTATTACTAATTATTGGTAATTATTACTAATTATTACTAATTATTACTAATTATTACTAATTATTGGTAATTATTATTAATTATTACTAATTATTGGTAATTATTATTAATTATTACTAATTAGTGACAATTATTACTAATTAGTGACAATTATTACTAATTATTGGTAATTATTACTCATTATTGGTAATTATTGGTAATTATTACTAATTATTGGTAATTATTGGTAATTATTACTAATTATTACTAATTATTGGTAATTATTACTAATTATTACTAATTATTGGTAATTATTACTAATTATGGATAATTATCGGTAATTATTACTAATTATGGATAATTATTGGTAATTATTACTAATTATTGATAATTATTTGTAATTATTACTAATTATTGGTAATTATTACTAATTATTGGTAATTGTTATTAATTATTACTAATTATTGGTAATTATTGGTAATTATTACCAATTATTGGTAATTATTGGTAATTATTACTAATTATTACTAATTATTGGTATTTAGTACTAAATATTACTATTTAGTACTAAAAATTGGTAATTCTAATTATTAGTAATTATTACCAATTATTGTTAATTATTAGTAATTATTACCAATTATTGTTAATTATTAGTAATTATTACCAATTATTGTTAATTATTAGTAATTATTACTAATTATTGTTAATTATTACTAATTATTAGTAATTATTACTAATTATTACTAATTATTGGTAATTATTGGAAATTATTACTAATTATTGGTAATTATTGGAAATTATTACTAATTATTGGCAATTATTACTAATTATTGGCAATTATTACTAATTATTGGCAATTATTACTAATTATTGGCAATTATTACTAATTATTGGCAATTATTACTAATTATTGACAATTATTACTAATTATTCGTAATTATTACTAATTATTACTAATTATTGGTAATTATTGGTAATTATTACTAATTATTCCTAATTATTGGTATTTATTACTAATTATTAGCATTTATTCTTAAGTATTGAAAATTATTACTAATTATTCCTAATTACCATTAATTATGAACAATGAATACTAATAATTTAAATTTATTAAGTAACAAAACAATGTAAAAATAATTACAACTAATTAAAAATAATTGAAACTGATAAAAAATTTAAAATAAATATTAAATTAAAATGAACATAAATACCTTCAAAATTGATCTGAGGTTGATCTCTGAGCGTTGTTGAAAACTTCAATATCAACTCCGGAAAAAAAAAAGTAAACTTCAGAAACGCTGAACTCTAAAAATAGAGTTTTGAGAGAAGAAAAAGATGGAGTTTGAGAATGAATGAAAAAAACGGATGGGGGGGGGGTATTTATAGGTTAGATTATTTGCGACAGGTCTATTTGCGACGGGATACCGTCGCAAATAGTATTAGTTGCGACGATACCCGTCGCAAATACCTTAGCCCTCATTTATTACGGTCAACAGTTAAATAGTTATTTACGACGGGTCCTGTCGCAAATAATAACCTGCCGACATACTATTTGCGACGAGGGTATATTCCCGTCGCAAATAACTTTCCCGCGATTTGGGGCGCAAACCGCGCCAGTCCATTTGCGACGGGGTAAGCTAACCCGTCGCAAATAAGTAGTTATTTGCGACGGAGGAATTTGCCCGTCGCAAATAAGTTTCTAACGGGACTATTTGCGACAGGATTTATTCCCGTCGCAAATAACCCGTCGCAAATACCCATTTTTCCCATAGTGGTTGTTCCTCTTTTCTACAGTGATTTATTCAGCCAATATCTAATGATTATTTTCTATACTTCAAAATCCATAAACCTCATTCATAAATTCAATGATAATATTCATATGGCGGTAGCCTTTAATATTCTAAATACTCTATAAAAAACCTATATATATTCATTAGAATAATAAATGAATAAAATATAAATATGGTTAATTAATACAACACTAATTAGCCTTAAATATCATGGACAATTCCTATAAATCATTCATAATTAATCTCCTTTAATATTATATCCATATTCAAATTTAAAAATATACTTAGATAAAAATCATAAATAAATATTTAAATAAAATAAAAAATAATTCAAAAAATATTATCCTATGAAAAATACTATGTCCTAGCATAAGGAACATTTTATGTATAAGCATGATTCTTTCATAAGAATCATTTCAATATACAGATGATTTTTCATAATCATCAATTGTGTTTCGTAACTATCAACCTGGGTAAACATCATTCTTCTATGTGTAATGATAAATTTATTCATAAGGATATATTTTCATAAATATCAATGTTTTTGTTTAAACATAAATTTCGTTTTCATAAACATTATTCTGTTTATAAACATAATTTTATATAAGCATGAATATATACTTCATGAGGATAAAATATAACTACAAAAGGATGATATCTTAAAACCATATGGATCGTTCTATACTTCACAAATATCATTTGTAATTTTGTAATAATGATTTTACAATTGCTTAAAGATGATTTAAAGCTTCCATAAGGATCAATTAAAAAACCATAAGGATAATGTCCTTATCTAAAAATATACTTCATAAAGATCAAACCAGAGTTATGTACAGATGATTTAAAATAGTTTGGAAAAATTTCTAATTTTTTTTAAATTTATTTTTATAAAAAATTAAAAGAATAAAAAAAGAATAATAAAAAAATTAAAAATAATAAAGAATAATTAATCTAGATAATAAATAAATAAATAATAAATTCAACATCATTATTTTCTTCTACAAGTAGTGAAAGTTTCAATCAAATAATCCTTAATTTTTTATTCACTTATGTTAAAGGGAATAAAGTGATTAATTTTTTAATATACAAAATAAATAAATGAAGTGGTTCAAGGATAAACTCAACACCCATAAGGGATCTAGTTGAGAGATACCCTAAGAAATTTTCCAACTTAAACACTTTCCCCTTAAACTCTTAATGCCCTATATGATCTTGAACTCATAATTAGTAGGTTCTATATCTGGTTATTCGTTTAATGATGATCCAATTGTTACATCTTTAGTATTTATCCCTTTAATTAGACTACTCAATAATGATTTTCCAACACCAAATAATTATGTTTTATAGAATATTGAAAATCAAGAACACCGAACACACAATTTTTTACTTGGTTCATCCGAATTGGGTTAATACAAGGAGCATGCTATAAAAAATGTGATGGTGCACTATAATATTCTAAAATCACTATTTTTTGGTGGTTTTAGGATATACCTATGGTCATTACCCATACATTTTTTTGGGATAGACCACTACCTCCTAATCATCACTTCCCACACTTCCTCTCTTTTTCTCACTGCTCAAGACTAGAAAGACTTCTTTGGTATGAAATCCAATAAAAATAACTTCATTGTTTCTATTTAATAAAATATAAATAGGTTACTTTGATCTCTATGAGAAACTCCTTTACAATCATGAAATAAAAATAACTAGGAACAAAATTATCTCCTTTCCAGGAGATGTTATGGAAAATTCACCTTCTTTCTCATTGTCACAATATTAAAGGATTGAAAACGCTTTCCTCAATCTTCTTTTTAGCATAGAACTATAAAACCTCTTCTTATTCTTATTTAGTATCAAATATGTAAAAAATACTCACATTTATGTAAAACAATAATCTATTTCCATTTTTTGTTCTAGAATATCTCTCCTAACAGGCTCAAATATATTAATAAATATCTCTCTCTCTCTAATGAACCTTTGTAGACTCTAGTATTTATGGATATGGATATTTATACAAATATCAACTTCCAAAAATCCTTTTCCCCATTCAAAGAGAAAATATCCATATTTCTCTTTTAGTTAATATTAAACCCCCATGAATTTTGGGGGAAATCAGACTATGATTATTCATTAAATCTAATTTAAACTCATCCAAATATCTCATTACAGTGATATATCTTCCTTATGGAATGACTTTATATCATTTCATAGAACATGATTATATATATATTTTCATATTTAGAATCCTTTACAGTATGGTTATCTTATTTTTAATAATTTTCTTGAATCACGATCTTATTTGTGATGTTTAATCACAAAATAACATATTAGGTATCATTTAACTAAATTTTGGAAAAAAATAACAAAAAATATCCAATATCCTCAAATTTTACAAATTGAAAAAACTTATGTAATATATATAATATATTACATATTTATTTAATGATTTACGATTATATTACATATGTTTATAAATATCATACTCATCGTGTATATTTCTTGACTTAACCACATTTCTAAATAAGGATTGAAAAATATATTACATATGATTAGAAAATATTACGTATCATACCAGGAATATTATATATCACATAAATATACTACCTTTACCTAATTTAAGTTAGTTCACTAAATATATCTTATGAAACTACTTAAAACATGTTATGTATATAGGGAATTTTATGAATTTTCTAATTCTGTAGCTTCCCATAAAAAATTTATGCAAATAAAATATGTTACATTTACAAAAAACTTCAAGAATTTTCCAATTACACTGATTCCCACAAAAAATGTATGAAACTCCAATATGTTTCATATATATGGAACTTTAAGACTTATATTTTTTATATTTTCCATAAACAAACTTATGCAACTAAAATATGTTATGTATCACCTTGATACTTGGATACTTTTCTGAATTTCTATGGAACTCAAAGAAAATATTATGTATCATGTATGATATCACTATTTACTAATTTTTAATATATTTTCAACAAAAACCCACATGTTAAAAACATCCTATGTGTCCCATGCTTTTTCAATATTATAACATAACTCTAATGAAAATATCATACACATGTATTCATGTATGTTACATATCTAGGGACTTATCCAAAATCACAAAAACTTTTTCAAACCTGAACTTTTTAGAATTAATCTTTGTTTCTCTCAAATCTTCTTAATCCTTTACCTAATGCATCCCAGTATTCTCTAAGGCCATATTAGATAAGAAGAAATGTAATCCATTCCTTCAAATTAACTTCTTTATCATCAAGTATACTCATCCATCTTCACTACCATTTTTTATATATCTAAGAAACTACCATTGATTTTACACTTCTATATTCCATTTAAATCCAAAACTAGTTTATAATTTTTTTTTGAAAATAATTCCATCACCAATAATTACCATTAGTTGACAATAAGCCCAAAAAAACTTCATAACTTTGGTTTATAATAACTCCAATACTTTAAATTCACCATTGGGATGCCAAAAAAATTTAATCTAAAATAAACAAGTATATTTTATAGTTTTATTATCTTTTTAAATAATAAAATTGTGAATAAATTATTTATGGTGAAATTTTTACTCCATCCTTTTTTAAATGATAGAAGATAGGGGAAAGTTCTCCCATATGGGATTTCATTATAAATCTTTATTCATTTGGGGATGACCGGTATGGATTGAGAAAATATTTCCATTTATATTGAGATACCCAACACACGAACATAATTCAAACTAATGTAATTCACACATCAAATGTATGTGTACACTCGTTTGGAAAAAGATCGTTCTATTTTCAAATAGAACGAAACCTAATCTGAAAAGGTATAACATTCTCTATATAAAAAGTAACTCCATCTTTCAATGAATTCAACAATGATTTTAATCTTATAATTAATTAGTTATACACCACTACCAAAATATATATTCTAATATATGAAATATGGTATGAAACCATATTTATATGGAATTTCACACTCTTAATATCAAGCTTAATCCTTAAGAATGAAGATTACTAGATTTTTATCTAACACAACACAGACAACTAAACTACAAGTTAAAACACCTTCAATGTAAAGTGTATTGTGATTTTCCAAAAACGTATATGAAAGTGGTCATTTTTTTCCAAAAAAAATCACTTTGATTTTTGACCAGATTAATATTTTATTTGTTAGAATTTAACTTCTCAAAGTCCAAATATATTCCCACTATCCTCTTAGAAACTTTATTCTCTTAAAATTATCATGTTAATATATACAAACTCCTTTGTTCTTAATAAATAATATTAATTTCCTCTAGTTGGAATGTTTAATAAATAAACTAGTTATCCATATCATACATGGTATTATATATTTTCAGAGAATTATTATAAAATTAAGATTTTATTCTTTAAAATAAGCCACTTTTGGGTGGTGGGAACTATTTCCCCCATATTTTAAAAAATATCTTAGACAAACTCCTTTACCCTAGAAAAAATCCTTTTATCTTTATATTATTTTTAAGCATGTAATAGAGTTTGATGAATCAAAAACCACATGTTTCATTTTATTTATTCATAAAAAATATTTGTTAATAAATAAATTCTCTTATCAAATAAGATAAATAATATAACTATACACACAATTTATTTAGATTAATATATGCTTGAAATATTTATTTTCATTAAACATTATGATTTAAATAATATTTACTTCATCATTTTAATACAAAGTACAAGTTATATCAATCCTAAAATTGATTTTTAACACTTTTATATTTACCTAAATTATAAAATATAAATTTTGTATTATAAAAACTTCAAAAAACAAAGAATTGATTTTATAACACCAATACTTGACATGAAATCTTCATGATGTCTCTCAAATCTACTTAAGTATCTTAGAAATTTATATCATATGAAAACATTGTACATATTTCCAGAAAAATCCCTTATGTGTCATTGACCTATAATATCTTCTCAAAGAAACATTGTTGTACTTTTTAAAAACTTATATTATTTTTATTTTAACTTTTACCACTTATACTATTAATACAACACCTTAAACTATAAATCCAATTCTCATTTCATCTACCCTAGATACTTTGATAAAACATGGTAAAATTTTATAGAACTAATTCACATTGTTAGAACATTTATAATTATCATTATAGAATTATTTCATTAGCAAGAACAATATTTAAAGGAAACCTTCAATCTCTCAAAGTTATTAACTTACCCAATCATATTAAGTACATGAGTGGAGAATAAAGTTACTTAGGATATTTTACATATGATGAGTTTTAAAACTTAAGAGAAATTTTATATACTTATTATAATCATATATATTCACTTGTTTAATAACTTCAACATTTGGTTACCTAGGAAGTTATTACTCTAAAACATATATTTTTTTCTTGCATAAAAATGATTCTTAAGTTTTTGTATTAGACTAGGAAATTGATTCCATTATGACTTTCCTTTTCCAATATTGATCTCAATGTCATGTTTACTGATGATGATATTATTTATATAAAATAAACACTCATATCTGATGAGTATCATGTTTTATAATAATTTAATAAGTACATTTATTAAATTTTGTCCCACTAAAATGATGATCCATTTTAAATCCATCATATCCATTAGTGGAAAAAGATTTGTATTTAACTATGAAATGACTATGCATAGGTGTTCCTATAACCAATTAGTTATTTAGGTTTTCCATTATTTCAATCATATTATATATGAATCTTCGATTATTTAGTGTAAAAATCTTTGACTAATCTATTATATAGATAAACTCAATACTATTCATTTCATATACTTTCAAAGGGTTTCCCAGATAAGTTTAACCCAATGAAAATTTCAAAATGAGGCACTTAAATCTTAAGGAAACATCATTACTTTCTTTCCCTATATAATATAATATAGGGGAACCTATTTTTGAAAAAAACTATATGGTTAAATGATCAATGTTTGACAAGTGTCTTCTTTGGAAGGAATCTAAAACTTAATATTTTTAAATAGGATTTAACCTCACTATCATTTCTCATGTTATTATTATTAAATTTATTTATTATTTTACTGATTTAGTTTGGAATCTACATTCCTTAAACCAAATAAATATGTTATAACCATATTGATGTGAAAATCTTTACACAACTTATATCTTGTGTTACCGAGTCAAATTAAAATCCAACTGTATTTACACATATCTAAATGCATTCCATGCATAAGGTATGTGAAAAACTTTCACATATAGGCTTAGAATCATATATATTTAATAATATCTATATGATTAAGAACATAGTGATAGGTATCCAAATCCTTTTTCTCAAGATAAGGTATAAACCTCTAGAACAATGAGAAGTCTGACATAAAGTCCCTTTACCTGTAGTTATTTTCTTAGGAGAGGAATAAATTCCATAATAATTCTAATAACTAATATTTTTAAAATATAATTAACTTCTTTATTCAATCTAATAAACTATGAACAATCTAATGTCAAGGTAGTATAAAACTAAATAAATTTTCATACCTAGTAGGTAACTATGTAAATGCATGAATGTTAACTTAAGAATCAATTTTAACACTTTTAAACTATAACATACATAATAATTCATAATATAATATTAATATATATGAATAATAAAGCATAGAATAATACCAAATAAATGAAAAATTCATTAATTTTTACATGAGATAAACATTTATGAACAATTCATAAATAAATTATAAATAGTTTATAAATTAACATGATCCTATATACATTTCATAAATATAAATATAAACGCTTTATATTTCTATAAATATAACATCTTTTATATTATTATTTACTTGGTTTTGATATTAACTCCTTTATATTTCACAATATAAGATAATTTTTGAATACTTATATTGTTGAATAATAAAATTTTTAAACTTTATTGAAACAATTCACATAAAATAAATATATCATATTAGATATTATTTAAACCTTTTAATTAAATAATAATAAAAATACTTTTATATTTTCTTAAATATTTTTTCCAAAATATGTCCTTTCAATATAAATATTTTATATCCCATTTATAAAAATTTAACAAATAAATATAACCACTTTTATAGTCAAACTATTTTATAATTGTTAAAAAATTTATAAATTATTTAACTTTTTAAATCCACATTACACCTAGATCAAATATATTAAAACATTATTAGTTTGGTTTAAAGATATCCTAAGTGTTTTCTCCAATAATGGTTTTTGGGAATTTTAACAAAAAAATATTTTTCTTTAAAATTATATTAAAATGGATTGGACCTCAAATATTATGAATTGTGTTTTGGTCATTTTAACATTCCATAAACCATGACTATATTGGAAGCTATTTCAGATTTAGCATGTCATTTTTGGGATGACTGTTTTATCCATGTCGTTCTACATAGCCAAGAAATTTTGGGAAAACCATTTTACCCATGATAAGGAACATTAGAAAACTAAAACTATTTTAGCGAGTCTATAATTTTATTAGGATAAACCCCATTAATCTAAGTCAATATGGTAAATGGATTATCTCATTCTACTATTTCATGGTCTTTCCTCATGGTAGAAGTCACCATGACATAGTAATCTCCTCACCATGGCATGGAAACATCATCTTACAATGATTTGTTTTTCACACTTTTCTCACTTCACTTATAAAGTTTATTTCAATTAAAAAATTACATGGTATTTTAAACTACAAGAATGAAAATAGTTGTCTTGAATAGTGTATGTCATGGTTTATTTAATTTAATAAATGAAATTCCCATTTTTCTTGGGTTAATCCATGGAACCTGTAGAATCATATTTTATAGTTTCTTAATTCATTAAAAATCTATCCAAACATTGATATAAATGGATCTAATATTGCTAAAGTGTCTCAAATGTATGATAATGATCCAAAACACAGTATAAGACAACTCCAGAACCTAATAAAATACAAAATCTTTCTATACATTTGGATTGAACAATAAATCAAAGAGAAGAAGAAGACTACTTATAATTATTGATTTGAGATTAAAAAGAGAATTTTATTTAGATTAGTGAGGATAAGCTGATGGGTTCCCTAATTATAGGGTATACACATGATACATGTATCTCCTAATAATTGAGAAAGATCTCCCTCTTATCTATGGTATATTAAAACCTTCAAATTTAATGATAGAGTGAACATAAGCTCGATTGTTTTGGAAATATAGTTTTATAATGTCACAAACCACGTGTGATGAAACAAAACTACTTACATAAGAATCCAAGGAACTCAAAAAATTCAATATATTTAAGGATGTTTCATAAATTTTCAATAAAATTTTAAATATTTGAAACATTTGGATTGATTCTCTATTGAATTCATTTAATGTTTAAATGTATATGTTAAATGTTTAAACTCATTATAATAATCATATTAGGATTATTATAAATCATGTATGATAGAAAGGTAGGAGAAAAATACTGATTCTATGTGATTGAACATATCACATAAGCTAACATGAATAACATGATGACGAGATGACACTTACCACACTATGGTGTATCCTAAAAAAACCACAACATATTCTAAATAACCATTCCACAGTGGATCCTTTAGTGCACAATTACAACATTTATACCTAATAATTTCAGTATATAATAAGTAAACACTATTTATTTCTTTATTATAGAATATTAAAAATGAAGGAAAAATTATTTAGATAAAATTAATATAAGTATAATGAGATAATAAACACAAATAAATAAAATAACTAGGATTTGGAAATCTGATGGGTCCTAGCCTCCCATAAGCACCATAATTGAAAATATTTTTTTAATAAGAAAATTAAAAATGATTTAGATATTTTATAAAATAAATATATATAACCTTGATAAGAAACTAATTAAATGAAAAATGAAGGAATAAAATGGGTAAAACAGTCATTGCAAATATGATAGTTAGAATAGTAACTTGGAAGTTAGAATAGTAACTTGGACTTTAGAATACTAAAATGATTATTTGATAAATTTATACTATAAATAAAAAAAGTAAATATAAATTCTAAAATATCATAAAATAAATGTTGAAATGATATAAATCAAAAAAGTATAAGTGAACATTTTAAATAAAATATGATTTAACTTTTTTAGTAAAACCCTTAATTTTTATGTTTAATTTAAATATTAGTTAAAAATATTATGTTTTTTAGTGAGATATTTTATATTTTATATTTAATATTTTTAAGAGTTTTTGAGTGTGTGTGTTTTTTATAAATAATTTTAGTGCAGTTATTTCAGGATTTATTATAAGTATTTGTGTATAATAATAGTAATGGTATATTTTATAGGTGTGTGAGTGATATATATATATATATATATATATATATATATGTTGGAAAATTTATATATATGTGAGTGTGAATATATAAAAGGTTTTCTATTATTTATGATTTAAATATGTGTATGACTTTTTTTGAACTTTTGGTGATAATAAAAAAGGATTTTGAAGTGAATTTTAGTTTTAAAGTATAATTTTTTATAATGGAAACCATGACATGGTGGTAGGTAAAAAATGTTTTGATTTTGTTCAGGGGAAATGATATTGGAAATAATGATTTTGGGTGTGGTTTTAGATATCTTCTTTATAACATCCCATCTTTTTATAACATAACTTTCATTTCATTACACGGAACTGAGGATCTTTAAGGTTTAGTGTCTTGGAAACAAGGAACATAATAAATGAAAAGAACATAAAACATTCTTCTTAAACACTTTAAAGGATTATACTTAAGTTCATCCTAGGTTCATTACTGCATCTCATAACCTGGGGACATACATCAAAAGAAAGGGTGAGCAGAAGGCCCAGTAAGGGAAACAAGAGAAACATTTTACATGCGAACTTGAGATACTTCAATAAGGACATGAAAAGAACATTAAGGCATGAGAAAGAAATAATGAGATACATCATAATAAAAATAACATTTTTCATAACTTGAAGATGTGGCTGAAACATTCAATATTGACAATCATTTAGTTTCACCAAGGTCCATCCCCAAGGTGTCATTAAAAATTACCAAGGTTATTCACCAAGGTATCAGTCTAAAAAGTCATCTCTAGAGATTAAGTCTTTACCCAATGCATTGGAGCGCTATCTGGGCGCACCCTTGAAATGTATTTATTATCATGTGAGCCAGATATATCATCATCAAACATGTCATAAACAACCGATATAGCATAAAAGAAATGAGTTTCATTTCATAATCATAACGTTTTAAAAACTGCTTTAAAGACATGATCTTTATGTCACTTTAAACCCACGGAAAGGGGAAGCGGGTTTCATGTATGTAAATCCCAGAATTTAAAATAGAAAATTTTGATATATATGTGAATACACTTGTATAAATAAGAGCTTTGAGTATTCACTTTATAACATACAAATAATTTTGAGAAAAGAGAGAGTCATTTTGAGACGAAAATTCTGAAGCATAACGGCTATGTTACAAGGTTTTAGAAAACATTGAAAAGAGAGGGAACATGGGTCACCCACTCATAAATTATCCATAAAACAGTAGGGGGACAGAATATAAGGGATTTAAGAACATGGTAATGAAATTTGAAAGATATACCATATGAAATGAAAAACATGGAAGTGAGACAAAAATAAGATTTCTCTTATGAAAATTCGGCAGCCTAATGGCGTCACTTAGACTTCAATAAAAAAAAGATTTGACAAGATAAAATAGGGTATCTCATCATATGATCATAAGATATCAGTTTGATAGATATATAGATCATACCCCAACATAATAAAAAGGAACTTGAAATACTTGACATGAAGATCGAACTTGAAAAATGAGAAGGGTGAAAGAATTCCTTAAAAATTCGGCAGCATATCGGCGTCACTTAAACTTTCATAAAACTAAATGATGAGAGTAAGAGGGGATCTCTCATCATATAAAAATTAAAAGGACAATAAGAGGAATATAAAAGAACATCCTCTCTCAAAAGAACATGGAGCATAAAAGGAATGACATAAAGGAGATTACACGAAAAGAAAGAGAGAGGTCAGATCCCTTACCTTAAAACGTAACTCTTAAAACTCAAAGGTTTGGACCTTGAGGGCTTGGGGGCACCTTGGGAGGACTCCATGGGAGGTAAGGAGACCAGAACTTCGTTGGGGGAGAGTTGAGAGTGAAAAATAAAGGAGGAAAGGGTGGGTATTTATAGGGAAAGTGTGGGGACAAGGCATTAATTGCCAAGGGACACCTCATTAGTGGTTTTGGAAAAACCATGGGCTTTCCCATGGTATTTTCCCATGGTATTGGCCACTTGGGACTACTCATACCTTATCTTACTATTCATAAGTCGACCATATTGATTACATACTTAATACATCATTTAATGATGTCATTAAACACCCGTAACTTAAAAACTATATTTTCACTATTCATCGAAAATTCAACTTTCTCAGAAAAATCCCAAAATTTCACCTTAACCAAATAGCGATTCTCTAATTACATTTATGAACTCCATTTTATAAAAATAAATTTCTAAATATTTTTAATTTAATTTTTAAATAAAAGCACTCTTCATCAAGAATTCATTTTTTTCAAAAAAATCCCCAAAAATTACCATAACATAATATCGATGCTCTGAGTTCAAAAATAAATTCATTTTTATAAAAATAATTTTCTAATTATTTTTAATTAAATTTTTAATTAAGAAACACTATTCACCTGAAAAAACTAATACTTGGCTAATAATTTATGAAACCGTTATTTACCCATTTTATTGAATCACATTACTAAATCTAGGTGTCTAAAATATATTAAAACTTTCTTTGAGTGAAATTACTAATCCATTTGGTCACATTACTAATCTTAAGAGTAAAATAACTATTCATAATTTACTATTAATCAAAAACTAAGTTGATCTTATTGGACTCCAAATTCCTTACTGAACACTTTTGCAGAATACCATTTTTTGAAAATCATTACACATCATTAATTATTTAGGGTTTACATAAATATTTTAAAATATCCTTTTTTCAAAATTCATCAATAAAATACATCCTAAAATTATCCGGACATTTGAAATTTGACAAACATCACTAAAGGAAGAAATCTCAATTCATTCATCCCAAGGATTACACAAAGAAGCTAGGGTCTCATCACATAACCCCTTACAACACCGGCATATAACCTAAGTGTAAGGTGTGCTATGGTGAGAGAATTTGAGGGAGGCTCAGATAACATTGCCCTAGTAGTAATCTCTACTAACTTGAACTTCTCCCGCAGGCGTTTCTATTCAAGCTTGACACGCTGGAGTTCGGCTTGGGCTTGGTCCAAAGCGAATCCCACAGATGCTACCTCCTTCCCAAGCTCTGATAAGTGGGCTTCATAAGGTTCGAGTCTACTGGATGAAGCCATCGACTCCTCTTTCTACATTAACCATTAACATCTTATTAAATCATTAAGAGTAAGTTAATATACTACTCAAAAAGATTGGGTCGTTACATTCTTCCCCCCTTAAGAAATTTCGTCCCCAAAATTTATACTTGAGGCCTAGTCGAAAAGGTGAGGGTACTTTTGCTTCATTGTTTCCTCAGGCTCCCAAGCCGTTCTTCATATTTATGATTCCTCGACAACACTTTCACAAGGTGGGTAGTCTTGTTTCGTAGAACCTTGTCTCTACGGTCCAAGAGCACCACTGGCTGCTCCTCATAAGAGAGGTCATGTTCCAGTTGTACCACCTCTGGGTTCAGTACATGCGAAGGGTCGGGTATGTACTTCCTCAAGAGAAATACATGTAAGACATTGTGAACTTGAGCTAGGTTCGGTGGAAGTTCTAGACGATAGGCCACTGCTCCTATGCGATCAAGGATTTCATAGGGGCCAATGTACCTAGGGCCGAGCTTCCCTTTCTTCCCAAACCGCATGACTCTCTTCCAGGGAGAAATTCGAAGGAAGACTTTGTCACCAACACCAAACTCCAAGCCCCTTCGACGATTGTCAGCATAGCTCTTCTTCCGACTCTGAGTAGCCTTTATGTGTTGTTGGATGGCATGAACCTATTCTGTCATCTCTTGCACAAGATCAGGCCCAAGAAGCATTCTCTCACCAGTTTCATCGCAAAAAGTAGGAGTTCTACATCGCTTTCCATATGGATCTTCATAGGGTTCCATCTGAATACTCGAATGGAAGTTTTTGTTATAGGAGAACTCAACTAATGGGAGGTGATGATCCCATCCACCTTTAAATTCCATTGAGCATAATCTCAGCATGTCTTCGAGTGTCTGAATAGTCCTTTCAGATTGGCCATCAGTTTGAGGATGATAGGCCGTACTAAAATTCAATTCAGTACTCAGAGCATGTTGAAGACTTCTCCAGAATTTTGATGTGAATCTTGGATCACGATCAGACACGATGGATAGTGGTACCCCATGTAGCCTTACCACTTCCTTCACGTATATCTTGGCAAGTTGATCCAGAGAGAAATATTCCCGAATAGAGATAAAATGGGCTGTCTTGGTGAGACGGTCCACAATAACCCATATCTCATTGTTTCCTTTGGATGTTTTCGGGAGAGCAGTTACAAAGTCCATAGTGATATTATCCCACTTCCATACTGGTATGGGTAGCAGTTGTAATACCCCCTTAGGAAGTTGTCATTCTTCATTTACTTGCTGACACACCAGGCACCTTGTAGTGTAATCAGCAATCTCCCTCTTCATGTTATCCCACCAATAATGATAACGAAGGTCTCTATACATCTTAGTGCTTCCCAGATGTATAGAGAAAGTAGAGCTATGAGCTTCATCCATTAGTTCTTTCTTTATCTCCGGAATATATGGAACACATAGCCTTGTAAGAAATTTCAATACACCTTCTTGATCAATATTGAAATCAGGGAACTTCCCATTTTTACAGCCTCCAACTTCTCCTGCAGCAAAGGATCTTCTTTTTGAGCCTTCTTGATCTTCTCTAGTAATGAAGGTTGAGAAATAATTTGGGATAGGGTTGATTATGTCCCTTTCCTTATAATTCCCATGTCCAGTTTTACTAGATCTTTAATCAAGGTATCTCCTAGGATCCTCATTATTTCCAGAACAATAGGATCTTTTCTGCTTAATGCATCCGCAACCTTTTTTTCTCTTCTAGGGTGATAATGAATTGAAAAATCATAGTCTTTAATAAGCTCCAACCATCTCCTTTGTCTCATGTTCAATTATTTCTATGTGAAAATATACTTTAGACTTTGGTGGTCGGTGTATATATCACATTTCTCCCCATAAAGATAGTGCCTCTATATCTTTATAGCAAAAAAAAACTTCCACCAGCTCTAGATCATGTGTAGGATAATTCTTCTCATGAATATTCAACTGTAGAGTTGCATAAGCAATTACCTTGTCATTTTGCATGAGGACGCACCCAAGCCCTTTCAGAGATGCATCGCTAAAAATAACGAATCCTTCTCTGATAGAGGGTAGTGTCAACACAGGTGAAGTAACCAATCTCTTCTTCAGCTCTTGGAAACTTTTCTCGCAATCCTTTGTCCATATGAACTTAACCCCTTTTCGATTCAAATTGGTTAGTGGATTAGAAATCCGTGAAAAGTTTTTCACAAACCTCCTATAATATCCCACTACACCAATGAAACTACGAATCGTAGTTACTGTTGTGGGTTGAGGCCACTCCTCCACAACCATTGTCTTTGCAGGGTTAACCGAGATTCCTTCATAGGTTACGATGTGCCCCAAGAAAGCCACTTGTTGTATCCAAAACTCACACTTGCTGAAATTTCGAAAGAGCCTCTCCTTCCACATAGTTTTCAAAATAACCCTCATATTATCTTCATGCTCCTCACGACTTTTTGAATATATCAAAATATCATCAATAAAAACTACCACAAAGTTATCAAGGTAGTCCTTAAAGACTCTATTCATCAAATCCATGAAAATAGCAGGAGCATTAGTCAATCCGAAGGGCATAACAGTAAACTCATATTTCCCATATCTTGATCGGAAGGCAGTCTTTGGAATATCTTCCTTCTTCACCCTCAGTTGATGATAACCAGATCGAAGGTCAATCTTGGAGAAGAATTTATCCCCAAAAAGTTGGTCAAATAAATCATCAATTCTTGGAAGAGGGTATTTGTTCTTCACTGTGATCCCATTCAGTTCTCTATAATCAATGCATAGCCGCATTGATCCATCCTTCTTCTTCACAAAGAAAACTGGTGCTCCCCAAGGAGACACACTCGGACGGATAAACCCCTTCTCCAAAAAGTCTTGGAGTTGTTTCTTTAACTCTTCTAGCTCCACATTTTCCATTCTATATGGAGTCTTTGATATCGGTTGAGACCCAGGTACGAGTTCAATGGAGAAATCTACCTCTCTTTCAGGGGGAGGTCCAGGTAACTCCTCAGGAAATACATCCATGTATTCCTGAACAATTGGAACATCTTCCATGGGTATGCTCCCTTTTCCTTCTTCATCATCACCGATTAACTCTATAAAGAAATCTATAGGAGGTGCTTCTAGATAGGGATCAGTTCGGGATATATCTCCTTGGAAGATAACTGTAGGTTGTTTATTAAAGACTACTGAGATTTCCTTACTTATGCATTTGATCTTATCATTATACTTTGAGATCCAGTACATCCCTAGTATAACGTCGAATTCCAACATGGGAATGACTACTAGATTTTCGATAAGATTTTTCTCACTAAAGTAAACACTAGAGTCTCTAAACACTATTGATGCATGGATAATCCCACTTGGAGTCTTGACTGACAACTCTACCTCAAGCAATTCCGGGATTGATTCTATATTCTTTGCAAACTTGGAGGAAATAAAGGAATGCGTAGAACCAGAATCAAACAAAATAGTTGCTAGTTTTGAGAAGACAACAAGAGTACCTGCTACCACGTTATTCGGAGCTTCAACTTCAGTTGTTGTGATAGAAAAAGCACGACCTTGATCCCCTGGCCTTTGCTGAGGTTGATGGTGATTTCCCTCCACTGCCCTTGGATTTGGATAGAGATTAGCATAGTGCCCAAGCTGTCCACACTTGAAGCAATGGACTTCGGGTAATGCCAGAACCATCTTTCCTCTGTCGTTAGTGTTGGGGAGTTGAGGCTTCTCCTCACTACGACAATTCCGAGCAATATGGCCTCCTCTTCCACACTTGTAGCACTTTCCACTTCCGTTTAAGCAGTTCCCCGGATGCTTCATCCCACATTTATTGCATGTGGTAAGTTGCATTTGCTTTCCACCTCTTCCCTGATCAAAAGTCTTCCCTAAACTGGGCTCCAACGATCTCTTCTTTTCATTTGATTTATGAGACCACTGTGTCTCACCAAACTCCAGCTCGACTTTCATTGCACTCCGCACGATCTCCTCGTAGCTATTGTAGTCCCGGTTGGCTGAATTCTTCCGCAGATGAGGTCTCAGTCCACCGAAAAATCTATCAACCTTCCCACTTGGATCCATGACAATGCTTGAGGTATATCGTGAAAGTCGGGTGAAGTTCATCTCATAGCTTCCGACAGATTTGTTCTCCTTCTTCTTCAGCACAAGAAACTCTTTCTCCATTCTCGTTCTCATGGAACGAGGGAAATACTTGTTAAAGAATATTCCCCGGAATTATTCCCACTACATAGCTTCCATCTCTCCTCTAGGTTCGTGTTTTTGACCAGTGACCACCACTGGTCAGCTTCTCCCTCTAGGCGATAAACAACAAGGGTGACTTTTTCTTGTTCCGAACAAAGGAGTTCAGAAAGATCTTTTCAATGGAGATTATCCATTGTTCTGCAACCAAAGGGTCAGTAGATCCACTAAATGATGGTGGTAATTGACACATGAAGGACTCAACAGAATTTTGTTCCCTTCGTGGTGAGGTTGGCCTCTCATCTTGATTCAAGTTATTACTCATAACTTGAGTCAGTTGGTTCATCATTCGCATGAATGTTTCCATTCCGGCTTCCATCGGAGGGCCGTCAGCACATGGTGCATTGTGGTCACCATCGGAACAGTTCCTCCTATTTCCCTCCATTTTCTAAAAGAATAAAACCTTAGTAAGAAACTTATTTCATTTATGAATCTTTTAACTAAGACTTCATGCTTAGACAATTACACTTCTCTATAATTCCTTCATAATGATTCATAAAAAGCTTGTGATTAACCAAACATATCCCCCGGGAGTGTCGTAACCAAGAGTGCATCAAGGCCCGTTATCGTGCACCAGTTCCCATTCGAGTCTAGCTCAAAGCGGTGTTTTCGTGTTTTACCCCTATGTACATCTGTGCCAGATCCGCCTCTACCTGCTCGTATCCAGACAGGGATGTATTTGTTTGATAAACCACTTACTCAATACTTACCAAAATACCAGGAAGTTTTCCTATATTCAAACTTTTCTATAGGGTTATTCCTAAAGTTTTTATATCCTAATTTCCACAAATAACTAAACCTCCCTTTGATACCAACTATAGCATCCCGTCTTTTTATAACATAACTTTCATTTCATTACACGGAACTGAGGATCTTTAAGGTTTAGTGTCTTGGAAACAAGGAACATAATACATGAAAAGAACATAAAACATTATTCTTAAACACTTGAAAGGATTCTCCATAAGTTCATCCTAGTTTCATTACTGCATCTCATAACCTAGGGACAGACATCAAAAGAAAGGGTGAGCAGAAGGCCCAGTAAGGGAAACAAGAGAAACATTTTACATGCGAACTTGAGATACTTCAATAAGGACATGAAAAGAACATTAAGGCATGAGAAAGAAATAATGAGATACATCATAATAAAAATAACATTTTTCATAACTTGAAGATGTGGATGAAACATTCAATATTGACAATCATTTAGTTTCACCAAGGTCCATCCCCAAGGTGTCATTAAAAATTACCAAGGTTATTCACCAAGGTATCAGTCTAAAAAGTCATCTCTAGAGATTAAGTCTTTACCCAATGCATTGGAGCGCTATCTGGGCGCACCCTTGAAATGTATTTATTATCATGTGAGCCAGATATATCATCATCAAACATTTCATAAACAACCGATATAGCATAAAAGAAATGAGTTTCATTTCATAATCATAACGTTTTAAAAACTGCTTTAAAGACATGATCTTTATGTCACTTTAAACCCACGGAAAGGGGAAGCGGGTTTCATGTATGTAAATCCCAGAATTTAAAATAGAAAATTTTGATATATATGTGAATACCCTTGTATAAATAAGAGCTTTGAGTATTCACTTTATAACATACAAATAATTTTGAGAAAAGAGAGAGTCATTTTGAGACGAAAATTCTGAAGCATAACGGCTATGTTACAAGGTTTTAGAAAACATTGAAAAGAGAGGGAACATGGGTCACCCACTCATAAATGATCCATAAAACAGTAGGGGACAGAATATAATGGATTTAAGAACATGGTAATGAAATTTGAAAGATATACCATATGAAATGAAAAACATGGAAGTGAGACAAAAATAAGATTTCTCTTATGAAAATTCGGCAGCCTAACGGCGTCACTTAGACTTCAATAAAAAAAAGATTTGACAAGATCAAATAGGGTCTCTCATCATATGATCATAAGAGATCAGTATGATAGATATATAGATCATACCCCAACATAAAAAAAGTAAATTGAAAGACTTGACATGAAGATCGAACTTGAAAAACGAGAAGGGTGAAAGAATTCCGTAAAAATTCGGCAGCCTATCGGCATCACTTAAACTTTCATAAAACGAAATGATGAGAGTAAGAGGGGATATCTCATCATATAAACATGAAAAGGGCAGTAAGATGAATATAAAAGAACATCCTCTCCCATAAGAACATGGAGAATAAAAGGAATGACATAAAGGAGATTACACGAAAAGAAAGAGAGAGGTCAGATCCCTTACCTTAAAACGTAACTCTTAAAACTCAAAGGTTTGGACCTTGAGGGTTTGGGGGCACCTTGGGAGGAATCCTTGGGAGGTAAGGAGACCAGAACTTCGTTGGGGGAGAGTTGGGAGTGAAAACTAAAGGAGGAAAGGGTGGGTATTTATAGGGAAAGTGAGGGGATAAGACATTAATGGGCAAGGGACACCTCATTAGTGGTTTTGGCAAAACCATGGGCTTGCCCATGGTATTTTCCCATGGTATTGGCCACTTGGGACACCTCATACCTTATCTTACTATTCAAAAGTCGACCATATTGATTACATACTTAATACATCATTTAATGATGTCATTAAACACCCATAACTAAAAAACTATATTTTCACTATTCATCAAAAATTCAACTTTCTCAGAAAAATCCCAAAATTTCACCATAACCAAATATCGATGCTCTAATTAAATTTATGAACTCCATTTTATAAAAATAATTTTCTAAATAATTTTAATTTAATTTTTAAATAAAAGCACTATTCATCGGGAATTCATTTTTTTCAAAAAAATCCCCAAAAATTACCATAACATAATATCGATGCTCTGAGTTCAAAAATAAAGTCCTTTTTATAAAAATAATTTTCTAATTATTTTTAATTAAAAAACATTATTCACCCGAAAAAACTAATACTTGGCTAATAATTTATGAAACCGTTATTTACCCATTTTATTGAATCACATTACTTTATCTAGGTGTCTAAATTATATTAAAACTTTCATTGATTGAAATTAATAATCCATTTGGTCACATTACTAATCTTAATCGCAAAATCACTATTCATAATTTACTATTCATCAAAAAATTAAGTTGATCTTATTAGACTCCAAATTCCTTACTGAACACTTTTGCAGAAGACCATTTTTTGAAAATCATTACACATCATTAATTATTTAGGGTTTACATAAATATTTTAAAATATCATTTTTTCAAAATTCATCAATAAAATACATCCTAAAATTATCCGGACATTTGAAATTTCACAAACATCACTAAAGGAAGAAATCTCAATTCATTCGTCCCAAGGATTACACAAAGAAGCTAGGGTCTCATCACATAACCCCTTATAACACCGACATATGACCTATGTGTAAGGTGTGCTATGGTGAGAGAATCTGAGGGAGGCTCAGATAACATTGCCCTAGTAGTAATCTCTACTAACTTGAACTTCTCCCGCAGGCATTTCTGTTCAATCTTGACATGCTGGAGTTCGGCTTGGGCTTGGTCCAAAGCGAAGCCCACAGATGCTACCTCCTTCCCAAGCTCTGATAAGTGGGCTTCATAAGGATCGAGTCTACTGGATGAAGACATCGACTCCTCTTTCTGCATTAACCATTAACATCTTATTAAATCATTAAGAGTAAGTTAATATACTACTCAAAAAGATTGGGTCGTTACATTCTTCCCCCCTTAAGAAATTTCGTCACCGAAATTTATACTTGAGGCCAAGTCGAAAAGGTGAGGGTACATTTGCTTCATTGTTTCCTCAGGCTCCCAAGTTGCTTCTTCATATTTATGATTCCTCCACAACACTTTCACAAGGTGGGTAGTCTTGTTTCATAGAGCCTTGTCTCTACAGTCTAAGATCTCCACTGGCTGCTCCTCATAAGAGAGGTCATGTTCCAGTTGTACCACCTCTGGGTTCAGTACATGCGAAGGGTCAAGTATGTACTTCCTCAAGAGAGATACATTGAAGACATTGTGAACTTGAGCTAGGTTCGGTGGAAGTGCTAGACGATAGGCCACTGCTCCTATGCGATCAAGGATTTCATAGGGGCCAATGTACCTAGGGCTGAGCTTCCCTTTCTTCCCAAACTGCATGACTCTCTTCCAGGGAGAAATTCGATGGAAGACTTTGTCACCAACACCGAACTCCAAGACCCTTTGACGATTGTCATCATAGCTCTTCTGCCGACTCTGAGCAGCCTTTATGTGTTGTTGGATGGAATGAACCTGTTCTGTCTTCTCTTGCACAAGATCAGGCCCAAGAAGCTTTCTCTCACCAGTTTCATCCCAACAAGTATGAGTTCTACATCTCTTTCCATACAGAGCTTCATAGGGTGCCATCTGAATACTCGAATGGAAGTTGTTGTTATAGGAGAACTCAACTAATGGGAGGTGATGATCCCATCCACCTTTAAATTCCATTGAGCATAATCTCAGCATGTCGTCGAGTGTATGAATAGTCCCTTCAGATTGGCCATCAGTTTGAGGATGATAGGCCGTAATAAGATTCAATTCAGTACTCAGAGCATGTTTAAGACTTCTCCAGAATTTTGATGTGAATATTGGATCACGATCAGACACGGTGGATAGTGGTACCCCATGCAGCCTTACCACTTCCTTCACGTATATCTTGGAAAGTTTATCCAGAGAGAAATCTTCCCGAATAGAGATAAAATGGGATGTCTTGGTGAGACGGTCCACAATAACCCATATCGCATTGTTTCCTTTGGATGTTTTCGGGAGACCAGTTACAAAGTCCATAGTGATATTATCCCACTTCCATACTAGTATGGGTAGCGGTTGTAATACCCCCTTAGGAAGTTGTCGTTCTGCCTTTACTTGATGACACACCAGGCACCTTGTAGTGTAATCAACAATCTCCCACTTCATGTTATCCCACCAATAATGATCACAAATGTCTCTATACATCTTAGTGCTTCCCAGATGTATAGAGAAAGTGGAGCTATGAGCTTCATCCATCAGTTCTTTCTTTATCTCCGGAATAGATGGAACACATAGTCTTGTACGAAATTTCAATACACCTTCTTGATCAATATTGAAATCAGGGAACTTCCCATCTTTTACAGCCTCCAACTTCTGCTGCAGAAAAGGATCTTCTTTTTGAGCCTTCTTGATCTTCTCTAGTAATGAAGGTTGAGAAATCATTTGGGATAGGGTTGATGATGTCCCTTTCCTTATAATTCCCATGTCCATTTTTACTAGATCTTTAATCAAGGTATCTCCTAGGATCCTCATTGTTGCCAGAACAAGAGGATCTTTCCTGCTTAACGCATCCGCAACTTTGTTTGCTCTTCCAGGGTGATAATGAATTGAAAAATCATAGTCTTTAATAAGCTCCAACCATCTCCTTTGTCTCATGTTCAATTATTTCTGTGCGAAAATATACTTTAGACTTTGGTGGTCGGTGTATATATCACATTTCTCCCCATAAAGATAGTGCCTCTATATCTTTAGAGCAAAAACAACTGGAACCAGCTCTAGATCATGCGTAGGATAATTCTGCTCATGAATCTTCAACTGTCGAGATGCATAAGCAATTACCTTGTCATTTTGCATGAGGAAGCACCCAAGCCCTTTCAAAGATGCATCACTAAAAATAACGAATCCTTCTCTGATAGAGGGTAGTGTTAACACAGGTGCAGTAACCAATCTCTTCTTCAGCTCTTGGAAACCTTCCTCACATTCCTTTGTCCAGATGAACTTAACCCCTTTTCGAGTCAACTTGGTTAGTGGATTAGAAAGCCGTGAAAAGTTTTTCACAAACCTCCTATAATATCCTGTTAAACCAAGGAAACTACGAATCTCAGTTACTGTTGTGGGTTGAGGCCACTACTCCACAACCATTGTCTTTTCAGGGTCAACCAAGATTCCTTCATTGGTTATGATGTGCCCCAAGAAAGCCACTTATTGTATCCAAAACTCAAACTTGATGAACTTTCCAAGGAGCCTCTCCTTCCACAGAGTTTTCAAAATAACCCTCAGATGATCTTCATGCTCCTCACGACTTTTTGAATATATCAAAATATCATCAATAAAAACTACCACAAATTTATCAAGGTAGTCCTTAAAGACTCTATTCATCAAATCCCTGAAAATAATAGGAGCATTAGTCAAGCCGAAGGGCATAGTAGTAAACTCATATTTCCCATATCTTGATCGGAAGGCAGTCTTTGGGATATCTTCCTTCTTCACCCTCAGGTGATGATAACCAGATCGAAGGTCAATCTTGGAGAAGAATTGAGCCCCAAGAAGTTGGTCAAATAAATCATCAATTCTTGGAAGAGGGTATTTGTTCTTCACTGTGATCCCATTCAGTTCTCTATAATCAATGCATAAACGCATTGATCCATCCTTCTTCTTCACAAAGAGAACTGGTGCTCCCCAAGGAGACACACTCGGACGGATAAACCCCTTCTCCAACAAGTCTTGGAGTTGTTTCTTTAACTCTTCTAGCTCCACATTTGTCATTATATATGGAGTCTTTGATATCGGTTGAGACCCAGGTACAAGTTCAATGGAGAACTCTACCTCTATTTCAGGGGGAGGTCCAGGTAACTCCTCAGGAAATACATCCATGTATTCCTAAACAATTGGAACATCTTCTACTGGTATGCTCCCTTTTCCTTCTTCATCATCACCGATTAACTCCATAAAGAAAGCTATAGGAGGTGCTTCTAGATAGGGATCAGTTCGGGATATATCTCCTTGGAAGATAACTGTATGTTGTTTATTCAAGACTAATGAGATTTCCTTACTTCTGCATTTGATCTTAGCATTATACTTTGAGAGCCAGCCCATCCCTAGTATAACGTCGAATTCCAACATGGGAATGACTACTAGATTTTCGATAAGATTGTGCTCACTAAAGTAAACACTAGAGTCTCTAAACACTGTTGATGCATGGATAATCCCACTTGGAGTCTTGACTGACAACTCTACCTCAAGCAATTCTGGGATTGATTCTATATTCTTTGCAAAGTTGGAGGAAATAAAGGAATGCGTAGAACCTGAATCAAACAAAGTAGTTGCTAGTTTTGAGAGGACAACAAGAGTACCTGCTACCACGTCATTCGGAGCTTCAACTTCAGTTGTTGTGATAGAAAAAGCATGACCTTTCTCCCCTGGCCTTTTCTGAGGTTGATGGTGATTCCCCTCCACTGCCCTTGGATTTGGACAGAGATTAGCATAGTGCCCAAGCTGTCCACACTTGAAGCAATGGACTTTGGGTAATGCAAGAACCATCTTTCCTCTGTCGTTAGTGTTGGGGAGTTGAGGCTTCTCCTCACTATGACAATTTCGAGCAATATGGCCTCCTCTTCCACACTTGTAGCACTTGCCACTTCCATTTAAGCAGTTCCCCAGATGCTTCTTCCCACATTTATTGCATGTGGTAAGTTGAATTTTCTTTCCACCTCTTCCCTGATCAAAAGTCTTCCCTAAACAGGGCTCTAACGATCTCTTCTTTTCATTTGATTTATGAGACCACTGTGTCTCACCAAACTCCAGCTCAACTTTCATTTCACTCCGCACGATCTCGTCATAGCTATCGTAGTCCCGGTTGGCTAAATTATTCCGCAGATGAGGTCTCAGTCCACCAAAAAATCTATCAACCTTCCCACTTGGATCCATGACAAAGCTAGAGGTATATCGTGAAAGTCGGGTGAAGTTCATCTCATAGCTTCCGACAGATTTGTTCTCCTTCTGCTTCAGCTCGAGAAACTCTTTCTCCATTCTCGTTCTCATGGAACGAGGGAAATACTTGTTAAAGAATATTCCCCGGAATTATTCCCACTCCATATCTTCCATCTCTCCTCTAGGCTTCGTGTTTTTGACCAGTGACCACCATTGGTCAGCTTCTCCCTCTAGGCGATAAACAACAAGGGTGACTTTTTCTTGTTCCGGACAAAGGAGTACAGAAAAGATCTTTTCAATGGAGCTTATCCATTGTTCCGAAACCAAAGGGTCAGTAGATCCACTGAATGATGGTGGTCAATGATGCATGAAGGACTCAACAAAATGTTGTTCCCTTCGTGGTGAGGTCGGTCTCTCAGCTTGATTCAAGTTATTACTCATAACTTGAGTCAGTTGGTTTATCATTCGCATGAATGTTTCCATTCCGGCTTCCATCGGAGGGCCGTCAGCACATGGTGCATTGCGGTCACCATCGGCACAGTTCCTCCTATTGCCCGCCATTTTCTAAAAGAATAAAACCTTAGTAAGAAACTTATTTCATTTATGAATCTTTTAACTAAGACTTCATTCTTAGACAATTACACTTCTCTATAATTCCTTCATAATGATTCATAAAAATCTTGTGATTAACCAAACATATCCCCCGGGAGTGTCATAACCAAGAGTGCAGTAAGGCCCGTTATCGTGCACCAGTTCCCGTTCGAGTCTAGATCAAAGTGGTGTTTTTGGGTTTTACCCCTATGTACATCTGTGCCAGAGCAGCCTCTACCTGCTCGTATCCAAACAAGGATGTATTTGTTTGATAAACCACTTACTCAATACTTACCAAAATACCAGGAAGTTTTTCTATATTTAAAATTTTCTAAAGGGTTCTTCCTATAGTTTTTATATCATAATTTACACAAATAACTAAACCTACCTTTTATACCAACTATAGCATCCCGTCTTTTTATAACATAACTTTCATTTCATTACACGGAACTGAGGATCTTTAAGGTTTACTGTCTTGGAAACAAGGAACATAATACATGAAAAGAACATAAAACATTCTTCTTAAACACTTGAAAGGATTCTCCTTAAGTTAATCCTAGGTTCATTACTGCATCTCATAACCTGGGGACATACATCAAAAGAAAGGGTGAGCAGAAGGCCCAGTAAGGGAAACAAGAGAAATATTTTACATGTGAACTTGAGATACTTCAATAAGGACATGAAAAGAACATTAAGGCATGAGAAATAAATCATGAGATACATCATAATAAAAATAACATTTTTCATAACTTGAAGATGTGGCTGCAACATTCAATATTGACAATCATTTCGTTTCACCAAGGTCCATCCCCAAGGTGTCATTAAAAATTACCAAGGTTATTCACCAAGGTATCAGTCTAAAAAGTCATCTCTAGAGATTAAGTCTTTACCCAATGCATTGGAGCGCTATCTGGGCGCACCCTTGACATGTCTTTATTATCATGTGAGCCAAATATATCATCATCAAACATTTCATAAACAACCCATATAGCATAATAGAAATGGGTTTCATTTCATAATCATAACGTTTTAAAAACTGCTTTAAAGACATGATCTTTATGTCACTTTAAACCCACGAAAAGGGGAAGCGGGTTTCATGTATGTAAATCCCAGAATTTAAAAAAGAACATTTTGATATATATGTGAATACCCTTGTAGAAATAAGAGCTTTGAGTATTCACTTTATAATATAAAAATAATTTTGAGAAAAGAGAGAGGCATTTTGAGACGAAAATTCTGAAGCATAACGGCTATGTTACAAGGTTTTAGAAAACATTGAAAAGAGAGGGAACATGGGTCCCCCACTCATAAATGATCCATAAAACAGTAGGGGGACAGAATATAAGGGATTTAATAACATGGTAATAAAATTTGAAATATATACCATATGAAATGAAAAACATGGAAGTGAGACAAAAATAAGATTTCTCTTATGAAAATTCGGCAGCCTAACGGCGTCACTTAGACTTCAATAAAAAAAGATTTGAAAAGATCAAATAGGGTCACTCATAATATGATCATAAGAGATCAGTATGATAGATATAGAGATCATACCCCAACATAATAAAAAGGAACTTGAAATACTTGACATGAAGATCGAACTTGAAAAATGAGAAGGGTGAAAGAATTCCTTAAAAATTCGGCAGCCTATCGGCGTCACTTAAACTTTCATAAAACGAAATGATGAGAGTAAGAGGGGATCTATCATCATATAAACATGAAAAGGGAAGTAAGAGGAATATAAAAGAACATCCTCTCCCATAAGAACATGGATCATAAAAGGAATGACATAAAGGAGATTACACGAAAAGAAAGAGAGAGGTCAGATCCCTTACCTTAAAACGTAACTCTTAAAACTCAAAGGTTTGGACCTTGAGGGCTTGGGGGAACCTTGGGAGGACTCCTTGGGAGGTAAGGAGACCAGAACTTCGTTGGGGGAGAGTTGGGAGTGAAAACTAAAGGAGGAAAGGGTGGGTATTTATAGGGAAAGTGAGGGGACAAGGCATTAATGGCCAAGGGACACCTCATTAGTGGTTTTGGAAAAACCATGGGCTTGCCCATGGTATTTGCACATGGTATTGGCCACTTGGGACACCTCATACCTTATCTTACTATTTATAAGTCGAACATATTGATTACATACTTAATACATCATTTAATGATGTCATTAAACACCTGTAACTTAAAAACTATATTTTCACTATTCATCGAAAATTCAACTTTCTCAGAAAAATCCCAAAATTTCACCTTAACCAAATATCGATGCTCTAATTACATTTATGAACTCCATTTTATAAAAATAATTTTCTAAATATTTTTAATTTAATTTTTAAATAAAAGCACTATTCATCAAGAATTCATTTTTTTCAAAAAAATCCCCAAAAATTACCATAACATAATATCAATGCTCTGAGTTCAAAAATAAAGTCCTTTTTATAAAAATTATTTTCTAATTATTTTTAATTAAATTTTTAATTAAAAAACACTATTCACTCGAAAAAACTAATACTTGGCTAATAATTTATGAAACCGTTATTTACCCATTTTATTGAATCACATTACTTAATCTAGGTGTCTAAATTATATTAAAACTTTCTTTGAGTGAAATTACTAATCCATTTGGTCACATTACTAATATTAAGCGTAAAATCACTATTCATAATTTACTATTCATCAAAAATTAAGTTGATCTTATTAGACTCCAAATTCCTTACTGAACACTTTTGGAGAAGACCATTTTTTGAAAATCATTACACATCATTAATTATTTAGGGTTTACATAAATATTTTAAAATATCATTTTTTCAAAATTCATCAATAAAATACATCCTAAAATTATCCAGACATTTGAAATTTCTCAAACATCACTAAAGGAAGAAATCTCAATTCATTCATCCCAAGGATTACATAAAGAAGCTAGGGTCTCATCACATAACCCCTTATAACACCGGCATATGACCTAAGTGTAAGGTGTGATATGGTGAGAGAATATGAGGGAGGCTCAGATAACATTTCCCTAGTATTAATCTCTACTAACTTGAACTTCTCCCGAAGGCGTTTCCGTTCAATCTTGACATGCTGGAGTTTGGCTTGGGCTTGGTCCAAAGCGAATCCCATAGATGTTACCTCCTTCCCAAGCTCTGATAAGTGGGCTTTATAAGGTTCGAGTCTACTGGATGAAGCCATCGACTCCTCTTTCTACATTAACCATTAACATCTTATTAAATCATTAATAGTAAGTTAATATACTAATCAAAAATATTGGGTCGTTACATTCTTTCTTGGGTATTATTTTGTAGGGAAATAAGATATTTTTTTTCACCACAAGCACAAAACATGTCATAGTTTATAAAAATTGACAGGGTCTTGAGAAAATTATCTTGGATGGGGGTTATGATGGTCTTAAAATTTTGGTGAAATCATTATTCATCATATGATTGGGAAAAATGATGTAGTGTATCAATATTAACCATGGTTTATGGATGAAATGAACAAATAGAAAAATCAAGAAGTAGAAAAAATATATAGAATGAATATTGGATCATGGTTTAAAGAGATGTATTTTTTTTAGTTTTCAGAAACTAGGATGTGGTTTATTATGTATCATGTTTTTGGAGTTGTTAATTGAAATTTCCAACAAAAGGAAATCAACGATATTTTTAGCTCTATTTCATGGATTTTGAGAAACCATAATGTTGTTTTAGTGACCACACCATGGTGCCACCTAGTTTTTTATTTTTAATAGGGGTCATATTTTTTTGTCTTCTTAATGAGATATAATGATTCATATGGAAAATATGTATCAATATTTCTAAATATAAACTCCCTATTTCTATCAAGATAATTATAGTTATTTCTTCTTTTGTATTTAATATATTTGAAATTTATGAGTTGTGCTGTGACCCTTGTGGTAAGAGTTTCATGTATCTTTTCATTTTGATAGAAGTTGTCAAGGTTTAAATACTATTTTCATCTAATTTTTTTTCTCTATTATAGTTTGGTGAGATTATGGAATTTTAGTGGTTTTGGAGGAATTAAATATCCATTCATGGTACAAATTGATATTTAAACTAAAGTTAGGGTACCTATCTCATTTATTGTTGTTTAATTATGTTTTTTATATTATTTATAAATTTCTATTGTGGTTTTAGCAATGCGAGTTTGATAAATCTACTAAAGATAAAATTTAATCTAATTAGAAAAATATTGTTTTATTTTATAAGTGATAAGTATGTGTTTTCCTTAGGTTCTATGACTAGAAGTATAATATAACAGTGGATAAATGTTTAATACTTAGTAATTTGAATGGATATAATGAATTAGATTATGTTGAAATTATTAATATTGTTAATAATTATGTTTTGTTTTACGAAATGTATTGATTTTTTATCAAATGATTTTTAAAATTTCTGTTTTATATGAATTTAATTCACATGGATTTTGTGTAAATTTGTTTTATTTTTGGTATTGAATCAAATTTTAATTATATGCTTTGATTCATTAAGGTGCAATAGAATTTATTTTATCTTCATAGAAATATATATTTTAGAATAAATATAATGGGAATGAGTTTGATTAATTAGTGTTTGGATTTTCATTAAAGAAGGAATATTATTGAATAAAAAAATGATCTTTATAATGGGTAAACACCAGTTGAAATTAATATTTCAATTATAATATTATGGTATGCTTATTTTTGATAAGAAAATTATATGAGTTTGAACAACATGTAAGGGAGATTTGGGCTAGGCTATACTATAATAAGATCCATGGGTTTAGTTAAGAGATTATGCATATCATAGGTTTTACAGGAAGAATATACCCACCATGGGTTTAGAAGAGATAATATATGTTCCACATGTTTGGTTTGGATTTCATTTAGACATGAGTTAGGCTTGAATTACTTTAATGGGCATTCAAATCATACACCAACATGGGTATAAATAGGTTTGTGTAGTTTTTGGGTGTGTTGTTTAACACCCAAATCCTTAAATATATGTTGTTCATTTTTAGTTAAAATAATTTAATGGTTTCACACCAATCATATAAGAACATGTTAAAATATATTTGATGCTTGGGGTCACAGTGGTTTCTACTTAGATTATTTATCACTCTTTATTCATAAAAACTACATGTGAATACAAATTATATAAAAGGTAGTGCAGGGAAAGGTGAGTGACCTTTGGAGATGAAGTTAGGGTTGGGTGATATCCTAGAGATGATTTTTCTTATGTTTTTAGAGCATTGAAATATGGGTTTTTATGATACTATTTTCATGTTATTTCAATTATATTATTTATTCCATTTATACTTGAGTTGTGTTGGTACTTTTTTTAGATATAATATACACTTTGGGTGTTTTTGGGATATATATTTAGAGTTTTTGATGATATTATTACTTTCTTCCATTGATTATGATTATTTATGTTGGTTATATTTGATTTTATTATGTTATGATATAGTGAGGGTGAATCTATCCCCAAGCGATTCATCTAAACCCTCAATTATAGTCACCAACCACTGGTGACCGAGGAGCACACATGATGAAGTGTAGAATTTTAACTCATTGTAACAGTGTTTATTGGGTGTAATGTTATAATATTATATCAAAGTGGTTTTCATTTATATAATTTTGATATTTTAGGAAAGTGGTATAAATTAATCTATTGGTTAAAACTTTGAATGGAAACTATGCATGTGTTCCTGACTAACACAACCATAGTTGAAGTCAAAGTCATAATGGAGTAAGGTATTTGATTTATTAATTTTAAAAAGCTATTTTAAGATATTAAATCTCGTTATATTAATTGTGAATAGTGTGGTGTTTTTTCATAATTTTAGTACATTGGGATATAATAAAAGTGTACATTTATATAAATGTGCTTGATTTGTGATTGTGTTTAAGAAACTAATTATGATTAAATGATTTAATCATTTCCAAACTAATCAATGTTATTTTGATTAAATTTGAAATTGGATTATTATGTGTTTTAGTTATTGTAAAATATGAAAATATAATGTGAACTAATGTTAAATGTAAACAATAGGAAAAGTGGTTTGTTTTGACATTAATTGATTTTGTTTTTCAATTGATCCAGTATGATAAAGATTAGGTTGAAATGACTAAATTTGTGTTTGGAAGTATTGTTTATTTTTTTAATAAATTTCATTGGTTATAAATTTTAAGTGGTTATTTATTTATTAAAAACATATCTTCAGTGAGAAAAATACTTCATTATACACATAGAGGAATGTTTGGACTGGTCCCTAATGTTTTGAAGGTGGGTTTTAATAATGTTTAAAAATTTATTTGATATTGAAGGGATATTTTTATTCCCATATAGGAATCTTAAATTGGGGTTGGGGTAAATTAAATATTTAAAAATATTATAGAAAATTTTCCTCTTAAAATAGTAATAGTCTGGAAGGACATAGTATGTGCCACTCCAAACTCTATGAAATGGAACCTATAAAATCAGAGCAATCAATTAAAAATATAAAAATGATTTGAATTAAATAATCAACTAAAAGTAGCTGCATGATGGGATAATAGACAATTAAAAAGGTAAACCCACACTCTAAATTATAGTAAATAAATGGTATAAGGGAAAGTAATAGAGTAAAAACTAGAATGTAACAAAATGTTGGGGTTTCATATTACAATTCATAAGTCCTCCAAATATTTTTTATTAAGGAAGAATATTCAAATTTATATGCTTGAGACATATTTTCTTTTAACCCAAGGAAGAAGGAGGATAAAAACTCTAATATGGAAGTACCAAGTTCTGAGATATAACCCATTCAATCAAAATATTATAAGAACAATCTCCTATCCTAGAGCATCTTAAAATAAGTCAGTAGCACAAGTATTTATCCTTGGACTTATTTAATTATTATAGATCATCAACATAAGTATTTTCCAAAATAAATCCTTAATAAAAAAATATTATATGGAAAAAAATTAAAAAAAAATAAATTTCTTAGTGAATTTACAGGTGTAATATCCCAACCCAAACCGCCGGGCCCGATCTAGAGTTCTAAATGACCTCATACTTGCCTCCCCGCATACAAGAGGATACTGACTAGTGGTGAGGGTCTAAGTTCATTAGAGTATAGGATATAACCTCAATATCATTTAATAAATCAAATAAAAAATAAAAAATATAATAAATAATCAAATTACATGCAGAAACTGAAAGATGACATACATGAAATCTACTATAGGGCCCTAACTCTTCACCAGGTCCCTAGTCATGAAATCTACAAGTGCACCAAAATACTTGAGTAGGGTGTGAGTACAAACTCAGTAGGACACCACCAATAAAACATAACATTAGAGAATAAAATATAAAAGTGAAATAAATGATCATAAACAAGATACAAATATAAAAAACAATATATCACATAAATACAACACATATGCCAGGTCCTATGTGACCTACTCTACCTGTTTCAGTACCATGAAATATGAAACATAACTGCTTTAACACCATGCCGGGATAAAAATGAGTGACCATCCTAACACATCCTCCTCAATGTATATACCCAAGAAAGTGACATATTCTTTTGGTTGGGATATCCTAAGTACATACCGAACCAAATTATGGAACACCCCTCTCCACTATATAGCCACCAAGCATGTGACACATTCTACCAACTGGGATAGTCCATGTACATGCCAACCCAAATATGAAACATCCCTCCTAAATGGATATCCACAAGAAAGTGACACATCCTACCAACTATAATAGTCCAGGTACATGCTAACCAAGTCTAGAACACCCCTCTTAGAGGACAATTTAATTAGGCACAACCTTCATGCTCATATGTAGAAGACAAAAGAACAACACATACGATACAAAATAAATATGATAGATCAAACATCACATCAAACTAGCAAGTATAATAATCATCATAACACACGTGTAAGAAACACAAGCACATGTCAAAGGACACACACAAACACACACCAAAAATCAATCCAATAACTCATAATAAAATATACACTAAAGTCAAGGGGTTTCTACCTTATGTGTAATGATGTTTCAAATAAAAACATCACTAACCGAGTCTAATTACACACCTAAGAGAAATTTCCTAGTGAACCAAGATTTTATTAGAATCATCTCCTTCTTCAAAAACTAAAATGAAAAAAAGGATTAAATTAAATATGAATAAAACAACTCACTTCCTTAAAAAAACTTAGGATTTAATTTATACTCATTAAGATGAACCCAACATCACTAACAATTTTTCAATCCTATTAGTATCATAGAAGATATAGAAGAGATAATTTT
Source organism: Viscum album (assembly GCA_963277665.1). Taxonomy (NCBI): domain Eukaryota; kingdom Viridiplantae; phylum Streptophyta; class Magnoliopsida; order Santalales; family Viscaceae; genus Viscum; species Viscum album. Next base: position 1,654,059,866 of record OY728152.1, read on the forward strand.
GGAATAATAATAGTAAAAGTAATGAAAGAATAGAGAGAGGGAGAGGGAGAGAGAGGCATGAGAGAGGGATAAAGGTGTGAGGGGGGGATTAGACCTCCTATACATTTTCACTTCCCCAATCCACCTTTTATATATTTTTTCAATCACATTCATTAATTTTTTTAATTCATTATTTCTTTTTTTTCAACTTTATTCATGCATTACACATGGACCATTCTCCCTACATCACTGTATAACACCCCCATGGCCCCTAATTCAAATATTTATTTATTTATTTATTCATCTTAAATCCATTTAACTTTTCAATAAAAACTTCTTAAAATTCATCCATATTTATATATATATACACACCACACACACACACCCACCCACCCCCACCCCCCATATAAATATATATATAGACACACACACACATTTATATTTAATCCATATATATATAAACATGACACACACACACCAACACCCACATATACATATATACAATGACACACACACACACAAACACTCCCACATGTTCACACACACACACACACACACTCACATATACACCAGAACAAACAAACACACACACATATCATTTACCCAAAGTATCCAAAACTTATATATATATATATATATATATATATATATATATATATAGACATACACATCATTTTACCAAAGTAACCACAACTTATATATATATATATACACCCACACACACACATGTGTATATATACACACATTAAATTTATCACACGAAATATTATTTTCCCAATTTAATAATAATAATAACATAGATAAATTTTATTATTTTTAAGACACCCCCATCAATACCACCATAATTATATAAATAATATTTTTAATAAAAAGTTGATAATATAAAAAAAACTTTATTAATCACACACAATTATATTTATTTGTCACAAGTAATAATATCACCATTATTACTTTGAACACTAATAAATACTCACCCAACCAATATTTCCACCATAACAAAATTATTAAATATGAATGTGTATTTCCATTTTTTCTTCATCATAAATAATAATTATAATACAATTTATTATTTTTATTTTTAACTACCCAATAAAAAATAAAAATACCAATTAATTTTGATCAGTTCAAAAAAATAAAAATAAATCGATAAATTTCTTCGTTAATATATATTATTAAATTTTAATAAATCTCTTAAAAAAAATAAAAAACTAACAACATGAGTCATTAAAATCTCCCCAAAAAAAATTATTTTTGTACTATAAAATAACTTTAGATCTCAGAGCCACTACTCCCCACCATAGGAGTTTCAATATTAAAATTAAAACCTTTTTTCTCAAAAAATGAAATAATTACATTGTAATTCCATTTTAAATCACTAAAACTATAATACCCTAGAATTAAATGAATAATTTTTAAATTAAATCAGATTATTTTGAGACCAGGCTCTGAGACAGTATGTAATTATAAGGCACAGAGTGGATGGAATGAATTTTTGAACTATTTTAAGGTTCATTAAAGAAAAATGCGAGTTGGTTTTTTATAAATTTTAAACCGGTTCCTGGATAAAAAATTATAGGGAACCATTGAACTCAGAGCATCAAGATTCTCCTAGAAAGGGATTAACATTGGTCGGCGCAGGCCAACAATGGAAAGTAGTTTTTGCCCATAAATAAAATTATTAAGTAACAATTATTTTATTTTTAGATCATTATAACTTCTAAATGATAACTTGGATTGGAAATCTAAGAGTTCTATTGAGCTCATGAGGGTGTGTTTCCCTTAGGTGGAGCTTAACCTCAACCGTTGCAGGTCGAGGGTGAAAGATAGTTTTTGGACTTTTTAAGAAAAATTAAAATAAAATAAACTTGACTATTTTATTTTTATTTTGAAATTTCAAAATTATTGTAGTGAAACGACATTTTAATGTAATGAAACTAAAACACTATTTCATAAATTAAATAGCATAACTGAACTACAACACAATGGTAATGGAAAATCGTTTCCTCCTTCAATGATTTAACCAGGGGGTGCATCATTTATATGTTGGGTGAAAAACTCTGAATCTCTAGAGGGTCACCATTGATGAACGATGAATGAATATCACCAATGACATTGGGCACTCCCCCTCCTCTTCTAGAGATCCCTTCCTCAACAAAAAATCGAAGACCTTCATGGATGGATCACATTCAATGATGTATTCTTTCTACGATTGAACTCCAACTAGGTAGGTGTTTAAATTCTTAGTGAATTGGTTTTCCCTGTTCTCCCCCTCTAAATAAAGAACATGGATCAAATATCTAACAACTTTATCCATGGATGGATTTTAGTTGAGGGGTTGGGAGATATAAATGTGGGTTGATATCAGGATTAAATCTTACTGATTTATAATTTATATATCGCAAATCCCGCTAACACGAACAAATCCGGACCAACACAAACAAAGGACGATTGTTCATTTGAATGTTCTTTGTGAACCCCTTGATCTATGTCTATCTATATTCTTCATGGAATAATGGAAGAAGAAACATCAGTTGTAGAGGCACCCGACAGAAGGGCCGCGACCAGGAGGGCCGCAACACCTACGAGAGACCGTGACACAAGGCTGCGGAGGCAGCAGGCAGGAGGCGGCACATTGGCAGAAAGATCCACCAGCATAGAGGCCAGTGGCTGGAAGTAGGAGGATGCAGCACAAAGCTTTGATCCGTAGACCAAATCGGTGAATTGGAACCACAATAGAGTCGTGGGTCACACGGAAGGACCGGTCCACATGAGCGGACCAATGCTAGAGTGTCTCACCGCTCGAGTGCCATGTTGGAGGAGTGGTCTGAGCTAGTGGGCCATGAGAGGAGATGGCATGTGATCTTGGAATACGTGCGGAGGAAGTATCTGAACTCATCCAGCCATGTGTGGTGCAAATCAGATGCTTTTCAGGCGTTCAGGCAGGGGGAAAATCAGCCCGCCAAGTAGACTAGGCCGGTGGCGCAAACTGGGCTTCTGTGTGGCCTGGGATTGAGAAGAGCCGGCCCGCCGATGTGGGATGGGCCAATAAGACACACTGGGCTTCCAGGATTCCTAGGCTAGAAAAGAACTGGCCTATTAGTTGCTGGCTAGGCTATATGAAACCGGGTTGCTGGGCGACCTACTGGGCTGGATCCACGGCCGAACCCGACTGGGTCCAGCAAGGACTAATGGGCCAGGATGGATCGGGCCCACCCATAATCAATTGTGTCGGGTCAAGTTTTCTGAACCGGGTATGTTCATGCAGGACCTCTGGGCTGGGTTGGTCAAGTCGGTCTGACCGAGTCGGACCGAGTGCAGACACAACTGACCCCTATTTACTGAAATGCCAATATATTTTAGACTAAGCATCTGATTGACGTGTTGTCTATGGAGTTGCGACTGTTGTAATGAGATGGTCCTTTGGGAATAATCTAAGTGATATTTCATGACAGTTGAGATGTGAACTGATGGCTTGAGGAGTAGATTCTCCCAGAATCAAGTGCGCTACTAGCAGGAATCCTACGGGTGGTTGTGATGCAAAGGATATGATGAGCGGGTCTTAGTGATCCAACTGGCCAAGAGATGAGCGGGTCATATTGATCCAGCTATCCAAGAGATGAGTGGGTATTAGTGATCCAACAAGCCCAAAGATATGTGGGTCTTAGCGATTTAACTGAAGTAGAGACAAGTGGGTCTTTGTGATCCAGCTGGCCCAAAGATGAGTGGGTCTTAGTGATCTAGTTGGCCTAGATATGAGCAAGTCTTAGTGATCCAACTAGACCAATGATGAGTGGGATTTAGTGATCCATCTATCCCAGAGACTAGCAGGTCTTAGTTATCCAGCTAGCCCATAGAAAAAAGGGTCTAAGTGATCTAGATGTCTAGGAGATGAGTGAGTCTTAGTAATCCAGCTAGCTCAGAGATGAGCGGGTCTAAGTGATCCAACTGGTCTAGAGATGAGCGAGACTAAGTGATCTAGCTGGCCTTAGAGAGGACCAGGTCTCAGTGATCCAACTGGACTAGGTGATGAGAATGCCTAGATGATGAACCCCTCAGCAGTACACATGTTCAAATTTACAACTGATAATTCTATATCATATACTTTGAGTTATACCTGGGGTGAGCTGTTTTACTTTGTGATCATGATTTGTGGTTTTGGTTTTTGGTTAAGCTTTTTGGTATTTCCTTTTTAGATTGAGGTCCCTATAGAGTATTGTGGTACTCACCCATGCATAGGCTTCACCCGCACATATCGTGTCTTGTTCAGACAACCAACGTCTTGACAGAAAACTCAGTGGCCTAGGACTAGGTGGTTCCCAGTGAGATCAGGCAAGAAAGGTATACTTCTCCAGCTTCGGGAAGCTACTCTACTTTTTCCCATCAGGTGGGGTTTTTAGCAGATGACTTATTGTAGGATCAAAATAGTGTATGTAGATTATCAATTACAAGAGGGGGGGGGGGTGAATTGTAAGTTTAAAAACTTTCATTTTTAACCTTATGGAAAAATATTTTTAAAAAAGTTAATCTAGGTAAATTCACAATCCCTAAAAATAGTTATATGAAACATACTTTCTTAGGTTTCGAAAATATGGTTTCAGAAATAAAACTTAAGAAAAGTTTACTTAGTCAGATATTCTACCTTAAAGCATGTATAATCTTATTTATTGGAGTAAATAAAATCATAATAAAGTATAAGAAAATTATACTTTCTTCCTTTATCAAAATACAATGGAAATAAAACTTCAAACAAAACAAGTAACAAGTAGGAAATCTTTTAACCCAAAGAGTAGAGTATCAAACAACCTTGGATAAAGGTCTCTTGATTTATACCTTCAAGAAAGTATATCTTACCCACACCAGGGTAATATATTTATAGGAATATCAGAATCTGTCTTGATATCTCCATAAGACCTCGATCTTTAAGGTAGTCAGAACCTCTGTCTTTATATCCCTAGAAGCCCTTGATTGTATACAACAATAATCAAAGTTTCATAAAGAAATCTGAAAAAGATGTTCAGATTCACAAAAAGCATGGTAGTATCTCTATCTAGAAATCACTTTATAGCCTGTAATCTCTAGGTTGATCAATAGATAACGAGTTTGTTAAAATGAACTCTTATTTATAGGGAAAAAAATCCAACAGTCGAATCCCTCCTCCAATGGTCATATTTTTCTTGAATCTCAGAGGGACCTATACATGTGTCACTCAACCAATGGTTAGTTATAAAAAAATTTCATGACATAATTTCATAATAATAACATGTGTAAGGAAAAATGAATTTACTTAACCAAAACTATTTTTCAGAGTCTAAAGAAAAATAGAATTTGGATTCTAACCAAATAAATATTTAAAGTCTCTAAGACATGGATATTCAGATTATGTTTTAAAAATAATTCATAATCTGAATTCTGTAGATTATGTTGTCTGAATTTAGAGGAATTTGGAATCTGAATTATGAGGAATTCAGAGTTTGAATTCTGAGGAATTTGGAGTCTGAATTCGTAGGAATTCAACGTATGAATTCTGAGGAATTTGGAGTCCAAATTTTAGATAATTCTGAATCATAATTTTAGAGAATTTTGAGTCATAATTTTAGAGAATTTGGAGTCTGAATTTCAGAGAATTCGGAGTTTGAATTTCAGAGAATTCAGAGTATGAATTTCATAGAATTTAGAGTCTAAAAATAGAGTACTCTATATCCAAGGAATTATAAGATTCTGAGGTTTACATAAGAATCCAAATTTTAAACTTAGTAACAAAATGAGTTTGATTTAGAGATATTATAAAATAAAATAATAAAAACAAAGGTAATGATAAACATTTACTTAGAGAAGGGAAATTTTCCTTGTAAAAATAAACCTTAGAAAAAAATAATTTTCCTTAAGATAAAGTGTTTGTGATTTTTAAAACATAGAAGAATGGAAAAGTTATAAGGAAACCTCATTAACTCAACAATATCCCCCTTTTTGGAAAGCACACACATCCTTATGAAAAATAATATAATGACTAAGAATTTTTCTTTATGAACTTAAAATAAAAACTTATCTCCCTTTACTTATGAATAATGGTGAATATGACTAACCCCCCTTAGGTTTTTAAATGCCTAAGGATCATATTCTTGACTTCCTTAAAGAGATTTTTCTTTTCTTTCGTAAGGAAATATTCGTTGAGTAAAATCCCCCTAAGATAGACTCCCCCTTACATTGGGAATTCTCTACTTTAATTAGTATTCTTTTTTATCATTCCTTTACCCCCCTTTGTGATTTTCAAAAATGAATAGAGATAATGAAAAAAATATGGTACCTGAAAGATTAGAACTATATACAAAAAAAAATTAATCACAAAAAGTGTTTTTCATTAAGGTTGGAAAAATTGATACAATAAAATTATAAAAAAATATCGGATTTTAAAGGAAAAGTATTCATCCTTCTTTTCCCTTCAGCATAAAATTATTCACGGTGGTCTTTAGCATCTTAAGATCCTTATGATCTTCTTCAAATCGCTTGAGTAGTTGTTCCTAATCCTTATTTTTCTTCTCCAGATCATTGATCTTTTTATCCTCAGACTTTAGGATTTCTGCCTAAGTCTTCAAAAGCTATTCTTTCTTACTAATATTTTCCTCAAACTCTATTTTATGATCTGTTTTCTTTTTTTAAATTCAAATAAAATTAATTGAGCTTCCCATCTAGATCTTTCACTTCTTGCTTCTAGGGAGCTTGTTCCAGGTCCATCTTTTTTGAAAAACTTTACATAAGGTCTTTCATCCTCTTATCTACTCTATCAAAAGAATATTTCACAGAGTCTTGAAAGTCATAAATAATTATAAGATATTCAATAGTCTTCTTGGACCACTTAGTGATTTCCTTATATGACCTCCTGTGAGCATCATAACAAATGTAGAAGGTTTTAAATTTGGCCTCAAGCCTGATGAATTTCTCCATAAGCATGCTAAAAAATCCTATTCCTAATTGAATGAGTGTTGAAGTATCTAACACCTTGATTCAATACTCAAAATAAATGGAATGGTATCAACTAATTTCCTTAGGGAGCAAACCACAAAGTTCTGACCCACAAAGGACGATTCTGAATCTGATTCCCTCGTTAGTGAGGATTATTTCTCCATCTCAAAATCCTTTATTACTGATGAACCACCAACATCTTTCCTAGCTATCACAACTTTCTTAGGTGTATTAACAATCACCTTTTTTCCTTTATCATCTATAGAAATGGTCTCCATAACTTTTGGAGATTCATGTTCACTATCTGATACTTGAACGATTCTATCTTTATCAACCTTTTCCTTATCGGTATCTGCCACAAGATCATCTAATTGAACAAAAGCGTGATTGCTTATTTCATAATTAGATGGTTTATTAACTTATTTCTAACCCTCATCATCTTTTTTTGGGGAATCAAGTTTTGTAGATTCATCCTGGGAAGTCCGAATTGAAAACTTTTTAGAAGGGATTTCCTTCTCATGATATTTTTAAACTTTCCTTATCACATCATCAGTGTCATATCCTTCTTCCTATTCTTCTTCTTATACTTACTATTCCTGAAAAATATCTTATTCTTTTAAGGTTATGAAATTACAAACTTCTTTCCTGGAGTCACTAGAACTAATTCTTGTAAAAAGGATTTTGGTACCGGAATTTGTTCGAAATATTTCTTAGTATCTCTGGGAAGAGCTTGGAAAATTTCTTCCTTATACATCTTCTTCTTTTTATTATTATGATTTTCCTATTTTTGATACTCCTCTACAACCTTAATCTTATAATCTTTTGCCTCAGTAGGATCCAAGAAAAATCTAGGATCTCCTTCCTTCCTATTCTTCTTCTCTTCCCTCCACTTGGCAACCACTTAATCAGGGTAAGTTTTTTTGCTTCTTAGACTTTGGGGGTGCTGACTGAGTTTCTTGAACGGTATATTTTTAATGAATTCTAGTTCCTTTTAATTTCTATTCTTTGAAAATTTCTTGGAAGTCTCTGTTACTTCCACCTTCTTTCCCAATGCTTCAATCTCAATTTCTGATAAATCATAAAATTATTTTCACTTTCTATTGAACCCGACTTTCATACTCTTCAAAGTGTTATCACTCAACAAAAAAATCTTGAAATTTATTAGCTTAGATATGTAAGGGATCTTAAATGATTCTATCCATAAAATAATGATCTTTGATAGGATTTCTAGATACATAATAATTTGAGATTTGTGGGTCCCATTTTTTATATTTGTGATCTTCATAAAGATATAATCCACTAGATTTATCTTCCTCAAGTTCACCAGGAAATAAAGAATAAAGCTATCACACTTCTCCAAGTTTTCCTTATCTCCTTTGTTGAGTCAACAATGTTTTCCTTATGAATTTTCCATTCCTTCATGTAAGGGGGAAGATTAATAATTCATCAAGGTTTCCTTATGACTTGATCGTTCCTCTTGTTTTCAAAATCACAAACACCTCATCTTATAGAAAATTTTATTTTACCCCTATAAGGAAAATTTCCTTCGCTAAGGAAATTTATCCTTACCTTATTTTCTCTTCTCAAATCAAAATTCTCCTAAGTATATAATTCAGATAGAGTTTTAGGAATCATATAATAATTTGATGTGAGGTATTCTATTTAAGACTCTGAATTCTTGTTACGAACTTTTATGAAGTTCTACTCCGAATTCCCTGTTATGAAATTTTATGAAGTTCAACTCTGAACTCTGATTACAAACTTATATAAATTTCTAACTATGAATTATGATGATGAATTATGATTACGAATTCTCATTACGAATTCTGATTATGAATTCTCATTACTAATTCTGATGATGAATTCTGATTATGAATTATCATTGAGAATTCTGATGAAGAATTTTGATTACAAATTCTCATTATGAATTCCTTAAGAAAAATAGAATTTGAATATCTTATTACTACAGACTCCGAATTCAGTTTTTACTTAGATTCTGAACATTCATTTACCTTCGTTTCGAATATTAGTTTTGGTTATGCTTACACTCATTTTGTTATAAAACGATGTCATGCTTTCAGTTATTAACTAACCTTTTTTGAGTGACATGTGTACAGGTCCCCCCGAAATTCAAGGAAGAATATTACCGTTGGAGGAGGGAGCTGACCATTAGAGCTTTTCCTAAAAATAGGAGCTCATTTGAAAAGAGCACATAACTTTGACACAACTCTTACATCTGTGCTTACATGCTTTTGAAGTGATTTCTAAAGAGAGAGACTCTTATCAACTCTCAAGATTCCTGTAGAAAGTTTGTACAACTTGTTTAAACTTTGACATGTACATATTTTCTTCGTGCCACTCTGATTATTGCTGTGTACAATCGAGGGCTTACGGGGATAGGAGGACAGAGGTTCCAGCACCTTGAATTTGAGGGCTTCCTTGCTAAGGAAGACAGAGGTGCTGACTACCTGATAGTTGAGGGATTGTGGGGATAGCATGACAGACTCTGATCTTTGTGTCGAGGGCTTACCCTGGTGTGGGTAAGACATACTTTCTTGAAAGTAAAAATCAAGGGGCCTTTGTCCAAGGTTGTTGGATACTCTTCTCTTTGGGTTAAAAGACTTATTACTTGCTACGTGTTTTGTTACAAGTTTTTCTGGTACATTTGTATTGTTAAGGAAAGTATAATTATCCTATAATTCCGTAATCTTGTACTCTGATATAGTTAGATTCTATACGATTTAAGGTAGAATCTGCATCTTTGTAAACATTAGCTAAGTTCCATTTCTGGAATCACTTTTCTGGTATTAAGCAAGTGATTAGAACTTATAGAGGTCTTGTGAATTATCTTGTTTAAGCTTGTTATACATAACCATCTTTAAAAGTTCCAAAGGAATTTTTAATAGGTATAATTCACCCCCTATTGTATCTGAGAATCTATTTCTTATTTCGATCCTACATTTGGTATTATATAGTATATCATACTCAGACATACCATTCTGAAAATTGGTATTAGTGGATTTGGTTCAATTAGAATTAATCTCACGATTAAATTCAGAAGAGAATTATTAGAATTAAATCTTCAGATTCACACTTCTGGATTCATATTTTTTTTCATAATCTATTTTTTGGACTCATAGTTCGAATTCACTTTTTCATAGAGATACCTTTAAGTTATATTTTTTTTCTTAGAATATTTTCCTTGTTTAATTTTTTTTCTACTAACAAGTTTTTGTGGAAAGACTTTTATTAAAGATGGAAGGAATCAATATTGGTTCAATAGACAATCTCAATCCAACCAGACCACCTATCTTTGATGGTAATGATTTCGAATATTAGAGAGATCGCATGAAGACTTTCATTATTAACATTGGGGTTGAAATTTTTTTTATGCTTACTGGTGGATAAAAAATTCCTGATAAAGAAGTAAGTGCCTTTACAAATCAAGAAAAGAATGAATATCAACTTAATTATAAGTTACACAATACTTTACTTTGTTCAATGACTAGAAATATATATAGCCAAATTTCAACTTGTGAAGCAACAAATTCTATATGGAAAAAACTTGAAGTTACCCACTTTGGAACTTCTAAAGTAATTGAGACTAGAATAGCCATGATTAGAGCTGAATATCATGGTTTTAATTTTCCTTATGGTGAACCCATATGCAAGGTGCAACATAGATTCATGACTATTGTGAATAGTTTACAATCAATGGGTGAAAAATGATTGGATGATGAATCCCTTGTTGACAAGATCATCGATATCATGCCAAATGAGTGGGAATCTAAAAGGACTGTAATTGATGAGAATAGAAAGGTTACTCAGATTACCCTTGATGAGATGTTTGGAACTCTTCTTCAGCATGAGACTAGAATGAAGAGAGATGCTGATATTGTGAAGAATAAGAATAGAAATGGCAGTGTAGCTTTTACTACTAATTCCAATCATATGAAATCCAGGACTCCTGAGAGAATTACAAGATCCAGATCTATGAAATTTGTTATCCATTCTGAATCTAGTGGAAGTGAATCCTCAGAAAATGAATTAGAAAATCTTGCTCGAAGGATGAACAAGATAGATGGATAGAGGAACTTTTAATCCAAATAAAAGAAGAAGGAAAGGAAAGACAAGAAATATTCTGAAGTAACATGTTATGACTGCAAGAGAGATGGACACATAGGACTTGACTGCCCTATGCTGAAGAGAAAATAAAGAAAGGAAAGGCATTTTGAGAAAAACAGAAAGAGTTATTACAGGTCCAAAGCTAATAAAGTGTTTAAAGCCAATGACACATGGAGTGCAAGTGGTGGAGATTATTCAGATGAATCTTCTAATTATGAATCTTCTAGATAGATGAATCTTGGTCTTTTAGCCAGGGTACCTATTGATAATCATTGCTTGATGGCTAAGGTACACAATGCTGAATCACTGACCAATGTTTCTTTAAATTCTAATGATAGTAAATATTATAACTCTTAGGATGAAGAATTTTCTTCTGAAGAAGATAATACTTAACCTACCTATGAAGAAGTTTCTAGGTTTGCCAAACTCCATGAGAATGATAATTCAAAATTCATGAAAAAACATGATAAGGAAAATTATAGGAATATTATTCTCACTTAGGAAATATCATATCTTTATAAATATCTTGATAAAAAAATGCTGATTTTGAAAGTATTTCAAAAAATCTTGAGGAAGTAAGTTCTGAGAAGAATAAAATTTCTAAAGATCTAGAAAATGTAATTTCTAAGAAATTTTTTTCCAGCCTAGCTCTAGTTCAAATGTTTTTGAAGACAAGAACTTAGTTATAAAACTAAAATCTGAAATATTCTCCTTGAGGAAGTGTTTGTCAAACTATACCCTAGGTAAGAGAAAATTTTGATAAAATGTATTCACAAATCCGACCTCGGAGGAATAATTATGGTTTTGGTTATACTGGTTCTAAAACAACTATTAGTAACAATTACTTTGTTCCTCAAAGTTCCCCATTCTGTTCTAAGTGTCAATGTGGTGGTCATTGGGAAAATAATTGTTCTCTAAACAAAACCCAATATTTAGGATTTCATAAAGCATATTTTTCTAAGAATATTTGGGTTCCCAAAATTTTACTTTATGAGATTTCTGGATCCAAGCAAGTCTAGATTCCAAAAACCTAACTTTTTCTTATTTTCAGGAGAATAGGGAAAGTACCAACATCAATACATTGTACATGGATAGTGGATGTTCCTGACATATGACTGGTAACAGAAACTATTTTGAAAATATTATCAAGACGAAGGGAGGAAAAGTAACTTTTAAAGATAATTCTCAGGGAGAAATTATTGGTATAGGTAACATCGTTCTTCTTGGAAATAATTTGATTTCAAATGTTTTCTTTGTTAAGGGTCTTAAGCACAACCTCATCAGCATAAGTCAATTATGTGATGAAGGATACCTTTTGAATTTTAGGAATGATAAGTGCTTAGTACACAATTACAATGAAGAGTTTATTATTTATACCCATAGGCCAGAAACTGTTTACACACTAAACTTAGAAGACCTTAGGATCCAAGACTTACCTTGACTTAGTGTAATGGAAGATCATTCTTGGTTATGGCATAAAAGGCTAGGACACTGTAACCCTAAGAACTTATGAAAAATTTCTAATAAAAGACTAGTTAAGGATCTACCGGATCTTAGATTTGATTCTTCAAAAGTTTGTGACCCTTGTCAATATGGAAAGCAACATAAATCAAGTTTTAAATCAGTTGGTGAAGTCCCAACTACTGATGCATTACAGATAGTGAATATGGATCTTTTTGTTCGAACAAAAATTGGAAGCATTGGGGGAAAGTATTATGTATTTGTCTTAGTTGATGATTACACTATATATACATGGGTCCATTTTTTATCAAAGAAGTCTGAAAATTTATCTTATTTTAAAATTTTTAGAACCCAAGTTAAAAATGAGAGAAACCTTCTATTGAAATCTATTCATAGTGATCATGGAGGAGAATTTCAAAATTCTGATTTTGAAACTTTTTGTAATAGAAAAGGCATTACTCATAACTTTTCAGCACCTAGAACAACTCAACAGAATGGTGTTGTTGAAAGAATAAATAGAATTCTTCAAGAGATAACTAGAACCATGTTGAGTGAGTATTCTGTTTCCAAACATTTTTGGGATGAAGCTTTAAGTACTTCTTGTTATACTATGAATCATGTTTTGATTAGACCTTTTATTAATAAAACCCCTTATGAGTTATGTAATGGTAGAAAACCTAGACTTTCATAATTTATGGTTTTTGGATGCTAGGTATTCATTCTAAAAACCAAAGATAACTTACAAAAACTCACACCAAAATCTGATGAAGTAATTTTCCTAGGCTACACCAAAACATAGAAGGCCTATAGAGTTTTTAACAAAATCACCTGTACTGTTGAAGAGATAGTACATGTTAAATTTGATGAAACTGATCTTTTTGTTTTTAAACAACCTCAACCTACATCCTCAGATGTGTTTTCAAAAAATGATTATCAACCTCTGATAGATGATTCTTCTGATAAGGAAAAGGTTCAAGAAGATACTCCTGAAACATTTACCCCAGAAGATTTCTTACCATATGTTGATGAACAGGTTTTACAAAACCCAAATCAGTCATTTCTAAAGAATCATCCCAGTGATAGTATCATTGGTGATGTGAATCAACCTGTAAGGACTAAAAGTTCCTTAATAAATTAAGTAGAACATCTAGAATTCCTTTCCCAATTAGAACCAACAAGAACTGATGAACCTCTTGGTGATGATGATTGGATAAAAGCCATGTAAGATGAACTAAATGAATTCGAAAGGAATAAAGTCTGGACCTTGGTTGAAAGACCTAAGGAAACTTCTATAATTGGAGGAAAATGGTACTTCAGAAATAAGTGTGATGAAAATAGAATCATTTTAGGAAATAAATATAGATTAGTTGCTAAAGGCTATAATCAACAAGAAGGAATAGACTATGAAGAAAAATATTCTCCAGTAGGTATACTAGAATATATTCATATTTTACCTACCTTTGCAGCATTCTTCAATTTCAAACTTTTCAAATGGATGTGAAATGTTATTTCCTTAATGGTTATGTTCAAGAGGAAGTTTTTGTTAAAAAACCTCCTGGATTTGAAGATACAAAATATCCTAATCATGTTTTAGACTAACCAAAGATTTGTATGGCCTTAAACAAGCCCCTCGAGCTTGGTATGATAGACTTACAAGATTTTTTCTTCAAAATATCTATGTTAAGGGAAATGCAGATACAACCCTTTTTATAAAGAAAGATACGAAAAATGTTTTGATTATTCAAATTTATGTTGATGACATTATATTTGGTTCAACTCATCAATCTTTAACGGATTCCTTTGCAGATCTAATGAAATTTGAGTTTGAAATGAGTATGATGGGTGAGTTAACATTCTTCCTCGGTTTTCAAATTTATCAAAAACTAGAAGGAATATACATATCCCAACATAAGTATATTAAAGATCTTCTTAAAAAGTATGGATATGACAAAACTAAGAGTATAAGTACTCTCATCGGTACCTCAAACACACTTGATCTTGATGAAGCTGTAAAACCAGTAGATCAAACATCTTTTAGAGGAATGATAGGAAGTCTACTTTACTTGACATCTATTCATCTAGAATTAATGTTCTCAGTATTCTTATGTTCAAGATATCAATCCAATCCTAAGAAATCTCATTTAAAGGTAGTGAAAAGAATTTTTCGCTACTTAAAGGGAACCATGGATTTATGACTATTTTACACTTCTAGAAATGATTTTGTTTTAAAGAGTTTTTCAGATGCTGAATTTGGTGGATGTCGAATGGATAGAAAGAGTACATCTATAACTTGTCATTTTTTAATAGATTCATTAGTTTCTTGGTCCTGAAAGAAGCAACACTCAGTAGCACTTTCCACTACTAAAGATGAATATGTAGCAGCTGGAAGTTGTTGTGCTCAAGTGTTGTGGATGCAACACATACTCACAGACTATGTATTGAGTTTTACTAAGACTCAAATTTTGTGTGATAACACAATTGCCATTTCCCTTAGTAAAAACCCTGCACACCACTCTCGTGTAAAGCACATAGACATTAAGAATCAATTTCTTAGGGATCACACACTAAAAGGATATATCATTCTTCAATTCATTAGAATGCAAGATCAACTTGCTGATATTTTCACAAAATATTTATGTACTGATAGATTTGAATACATTAAACAAAAGTTAAGAATGATAACCATGAGGTAATCTTCCTTCATTAACTTCCTGTTGAATAAATCTCCTTATAGTAATAAACCCCTTTTCATAGGGGGACTACATTTGTTATTGAAGGTTTTTCAAAATTTTTAAAACAAAATTTTCGTAGTAATCTTTTCATGTTTTTTTGTAAGAAAATTATTCAGACATGAAGTTTTCGTAATGAAATTTTCAGAACTGAAGTTTTCATAATCAGAATATTTGTACCTTAAATTTTTGTAATGCAAATTTTCGTAATGTAAATTTTCGTAATGTAAATTTTCAGAACTATGATTTTTGTAATTTTTCATACTCATAATTTTTGAAATTGAGTTTTTTTTGGTACTCAAAGTTTTTGTAATAAAAAATTTAAATCGAAAGTTTTTCATAGTATGTTTTTTGTAGTAAGTTTTTCATAGTAAGTTTTTCGTAGTGAGTTTTTTGTAATCAAATTTTTCTTCAAGAAGAATATCACCTATTACGAATAAACTTCCCAGCAAATCCAAAAGGTATGATTTATTTACTCAAGTTTTCGTAATCATTTTAAATGATGGCATTTTCTATTAATATTTTGAATTCATTTCTTCTTAAATCCAAATGTTTTTCTTAAAACCTCGAAAGATTAGATTCAAGATTTCCTTGCAGGAATGTTTTTAACTGTCAGATCAAATTAGAGAGTTTTTCAACCGTTAGATTGATTTTGGAAGGTGAAAGGTCACCACCATCGCCTATATAAAGGGGACAACCCATGGTGTTCCACATCAGTTTCCAAGCTCTCGCATCTTGAAGATCTGCTTCAGTTCTTAAGCCCGTTCCGAATCTCTCAAAGCTCCTCAGTCTGAATGTCTACAGAAGCCCCTTCTCAGGATATGTCTTCAGTAAAGCCAATCTCGGAGTGAAAAATATATAGGGAGAGGTTGGTACACCCAAATTTATTCAATAAGTTTGACTCCCTTATTTCCAAGAATATTAAGCTCAATGGATGGGAAAATGTAGCCATTTATTAAACTCGAGCTCAAGATGTGGTGTATCCATACTTTCTCATAGAGTTTTATGAGTCAGCCAGTTTTTTCAAGGAAGATGGAAGGGAGAAGTTCTTCTTCAAAATATATGGGAAGATGTATGCTTTATCTTATTCCAAGGCGGCTAGCCTAGCTGGAATACCCTATGAAGGAGAGGCCAAATTTTGCTCTCATAATTTTCCAGAGGTTCAGGGTAGTTTTGTTAAGGATAAGGATATAGAGTGCCTTGGTCTTTCTCATATCAACGATACAAATAAAATTTCCCATATTTCAACCAATAATCAGATTCTACAATTATGGATGCAAGGGTTTATCGTACCAAGGAAGGGTGATAAGGATACCCTTAAGAAGAGCGACATGTACAACTTAGATTTTTTGGTAAATATAAGAAAAAAAAATTTGATGAGGCACATCCTCATTATGATTCAGGAATGGGAACCTCAAAGCTTAGATCATTATGTATCCAGAATTTCTTTCTATGTTGATGGTTCAGTGCCTAGATTCTTTCAAAATCCCATGTAGCTCCAAGCCGAGAAATTGCAAGGTGATTCTGATCAGTGATGACACTCTGATGAGAATGAAAGTTGGTTTCTCAAAATAGTTAGGTGAGTTCTATGATCTACCAGAGGAGGAGGCAGAAGCCAATCTGGAAAATGTAGAAAAAGTTGAACCCTCAAAGAAGTCCGGTAAGAAAAGGAAGCTGAAGGAAGTGCAAGATGAAGATAATACCTCAAAATCAAAGGAAGTCCAATCCGCACCTCCTAAACCCAAAAACAAAAAATCCTACACATATTAGGTGGAAGAAAAGTGGAGAGAGCTCAAGGAAAAGAGGAAAGAAGGGGAGCCACAGTCCTTCTTGGACCCTGCTGAGGCTAAGGCCTTAAAAGAAAAAGCTGCTGATGAGCTAGAGAAGCAAGCAAATGAGAAAAAGAAGAAGAAGAAAATGACAGAGGCTGATATTTTTCAATCCCTTCTGAGGGATACTTAAATTTTATCTAAGAACATCCCAGTGCCGAAGTATTTACTTGTGGAATCATTGACTAAATCTCCAGGTAAGAAGACTCCGGAAAATCCCAAAGAAAAATAAGTTGAGAAAGAAGTGACGGATGTTGTTTAGCAAGCTATGGAGGAAGTTCAACAAACAGAGACGAGTGGTAGCTCTGATGATGTAATCAAGAAAATTGAAGACTATCATGAGAAGGATAGTTCTTATGAGAAATTATCACTCCAGGCTTCTCAAGCCAGATCTTAAAAACATGATACACCTGGAGTTGATAAGAAAGAAGAAGAAAAATTCAATAAGCCATCTGAAGAAGAAATTCACAACCATGACTTTATCCTCCATGAGGATGTTAAAGCCGGAGCTATAAAAGATAAAGTGGATGAAGATAATATTGTTCAACTTTCTGGTAGTGAGCATGAATCACCAGATGAGGATGTCATACTGAAAATTAGAAAGGGGAAACAAGTACTTGTTGACACTCCAACGAAATATATTATAAGGAAGAAGGAAGTTGGAGGTTCTTCTAAAAGGAAGCTGGTGGAAATATAAGAAGAACAATATCTTAGAAAGTTGTCATATTCAGAATCATTTGCATTAGGGAACGATTTTTTTGTTCAGTATCTAAAGAAGTTGGTTGATACTATTCCAATATTTCCCACAATTGATTCCAGATGCCAGATGCTTCAGCTCAGTATGGATCAGAAATTAGACTCCGTATTGATGGTAATGGACAAATGTGTGAAGAATGAGGAAGATTTCAAAAATTTCATGATCAATTATGAATCTCACCGAAGTTCCTGCAAGAAAATGACAAAATGGTCTAAAAAGGTTGTTGAATATATAGAGGATCTTGATCAGTTCCAAGAACATGTTAAGGAGGACTTTGGTACTGAGGATGCCAAAATGAAAAATCTTTCAGAAAACTTTCACATAAAGCTGACCCTTGAACAAAATACTCAGATTTAGGATGTAAAAGATATGAATGGGAAGATGAGCTATATTGTTCAATGTTTGAAAACAGAAAAGGATCTTCGGAGTGAGATGTGAGAAAAACTTTTGAAGCAAGATTAATTGATAAAGACTCAGGAAGAGGCCATGAAGGCTCAAGTAGAGATCATGAAAAATCAATAAGAAAGGATCACATCCTTGGAGAAGCAAGTAGAATAGGACCACAAATAAATGAAGAAGTTGAAGATAATTGTCAAGATTATAATGCCCAAGGAAAAAGAAACAAAATAGACCACTCCGATCTTTTGGTGTATTTTTCCTTGTACTAATATTTCCAATAATAATTAAATTGTCAATGATTGTCTTGTTTGTATGTCTTTAATGTTTCAGGTACCATATTTCTTTTCCATTCCCTCAAACTCTTTTTGAAAATCACAAAGGGGGATAATAAAAAAGAACTCAAAAGGGAGAAGAAAAAATCTAAAAGGGAGAAGAAAAAATTTTCTACGTATAAGAAGAACTATCCCTAAGTAAGGGGGAGTTTATCTAAGGGGGAGTTCTCATTATGAAGACTTCCATATTCATAATAAAAATCTCATTTCAGAAATCTATAATACGATCCTTAGAGTTACAAATCCTAAGGGAGAGTTAGTTGTATTCACCATTGATCATAAACAAAGGGAGAAAAGATTTAATTTCAAGTCTACAAATTTATTCTAAGTCTTTACATTCTTTTTTTGTAAGGATGTTTGTGCTTTCCAAAAAGGGGGAGATTGTTGAGTCAATAAGGTTTTCCTTATGATTTTTCCATTTCTTTATGTAAGGGTGAATATTGATAAGTAATCAAGGTTTCCTTATGACTTGATCATTCCTCTTGTTTTAAAAATCACAAACACCTCATCTTAAAGAAAATTTTATTTTACCCCTATAAGGAAAATTTCCTTCCCTAAGGAAATTTATCCTTACCATAATTTCTTTGCTCAAATCAAAATTATTCTAAGTATATAATTTGGATAGAGTCCTCGGAATCATATAATACTTATATGTGAGGTATTTTGTTAAAGACTCTGAATTCTTGTTATGAACTTTTATGAAGTTCTACTCCGAATTCCCTGTTACAAACTTTTATGAAGTTCAACTTTGAATTATGATTACAAACTTATATAAAGTTCTAACTACGAATTATGATGACGAATTTGGATTATGAATTCTCATTACAAATTCTGATGATGAATTTGGATTACGAATTCTCATTACGAATTCTGATGATAAATTATGATTACAAATTATGATTACGAATTATGATGATGAATTCTGATTACGAATTCTCATGACGAATTCTGACGAAGAATTCTGATTATGAATTATCATTACGAATTCTTTAAGAAAAATAGAATCCGAATATCTTAGTAATAAAGACTTTGAATTCAGTTTTTACTTAGATTCCGAACATTCATTTACCTTCATTCCGAATATTAGTTTTGGTTATTCTTACACTCATTTTGTAATAAAATGATGTCGTGATTTTAGTTATTAACTAACTGTTGTTTCATTGAAAAGTGTACAGGTCCCTCCTAAATTCAAGGAAGAATATGACCGTTGGAGGAGGGAGACGACCATTGGAGCTTTTCCTAAAAATAGGATCTCATTTGAAAAGAGCACATAACTTTGAAACAACTCTGACATCTGTGCTTATATGATGTTCAAGTGATTTCTAGAGAGAGATGCTCATATCAACTCTCAAGCTTCGTGCATAAAGTTTTAACAACTTGTTCAAACTTTGACTTGTGCAGATTTTCTTCATGCGACTCCGATTTTTGCTGTGTACAATCGAGGGCTTCTGGGGATAGGAAGACAAAGGTTCCAACACCTTGAATTTGAGGGCTTCCTTGCTGAGGAAGACAGAGGTGCCGACTACCTGATAGTTGAGGGCTTGTGGGGATAGCAAGACAGACTCCAATCTTCGTGTTGAGGGCCTACCCTAGTGTGGGTAAGACAAAATTTCTTGAAGGTATAAATCAAGGGAACTTTATCCATGTTTGTTGGATACCCTTCTCTTTGGGTTAAAAGACTTATTACTTGTTACTTGTTTTGTTACATGTTTTTCCGTTTCATTTTTCTTATTAAGGAAAATATAACTATCCTATACTTCTTTACTCTTGTACTATGATATAGTTAGAATCTATTCGCTTTAAGGTAGAATCTTCATCTTTGTAAACTTTAGCTAAGTTCCTTTTCCGGAATCACTTTTCCGAAATTTAGCAAGTGATTAGAACTTATAGAGGTCTTGTGAATTATCTTGTTTAACCTTGTTATACATAACCATCTTTAAATGTTCCAAAGGAATTTTTAACAGCTACAATTCACCCCCTCTTGTATCTGAGAATATCTTTCTTATTTCGATCCTACGGTTGGTATTATTGAGTATATCATACTCAGACATACCATCCTAATATCCTTTTCTCGGAATTAGAAAACCATGAACCCGTAATGCTAGCAGCCTGAAGTTTGTTGAGAGATGGTTTATCTTTGGTGTTTTTAATCCTTTGAACTTGAGTCACTCTAATCAAAACTTACGGATTTATCTAGTAGTTTTTGGGTGCAGAAAATGGCTTCTCCTTTATAAGGTATTCTAATGATATTAACTACCATGTCAAAGAAAATGGAATAGGTTTTCCCATAACTTTTGAAAAAGAATTTATCTCTCCCACCTTCATTGAAAAAACTTACAGACTCATAAAACTCTATAAGAAACTCCAGATAAACCGAATCCTGTCATTTTGGTTTGGCTACACCGAGAATTTACCATCCATTCACCTTTATATTTTTCATAATGAGAGAATTATAATTAGAAAGGAACATTGGGTCTACTAACCTTTATATGTAGATTTTATATTCTAAAATTTCCTTAACTGAAGAAATTTTCTTCTTAGGAGATGCTTCCAAAGACATCCGTATTTAAGAAAAACTATAAATGTAGAATGAATCTTTTGAATAGAGGTAGATCTTTGACAAAAAAATGCTTAAAACCGATGTGGGATGATAAATATGTGGGCTTTATATAGGTATTGAATTGATGGTTCATATTATTTAATTTATCCAATGGTTGAAAAAAACACTATTTGATCTGACGGTTGAGATGAAAGCCGAAGAAGGATTTGGTAGGTTCCGATTTTTGGGTTTTTAAGGTAAATATTCGGATTTAAGGAAAGTGAATGTGAAAAAAACTCTTAAAACAAGATAAAAATAAAAACAAGTAAAAAATTAAATTATGAAAACCTATGTAATGAAAACATACCTTCAGGATTTCTAGGAAATTTTTAGTAAAAAAAAAATATTCTCCTTGAGAAATTTTAGATTCTTGAAGTTTTATTAAGGAAAGAAATTTTTTATTTTGGTTTCTTTGAAGGAATGGAGAAATATTTATTCCATATTTTTGTTAAGGAAAGAAAAAAAAAATAATTCTAAAAAAATTTATTAAGGAAGGAAAATTTTGGATTTTGAAAATTTTTATTAATTTATTTGGTTACAAGAAAATGTACTCTTATAGAAAAGAGTTACTTAATGTAAGAATATAGGTTTTAAAAAAAGTTAATATGTAATATTATCTTAAGGTTATCATTAGTAACTTATATTTAATGTATTAAAATGTATCAGAGGGAATTTTTTTTGTGAAAATATCAACAAGTTGATATTATGTTCCGATAAATTGAAGAATGATATCTCTTTTTAGTGTGTGATCCCTAAGAAAGTAATGCCTAATATCTATGTGTTTTTTCACGGGAGTGTTGTGAAAGGTTTTTAATTAGGAAAATGGAACTAGTATTATAACTCAATATCTGTCTTTCAGTAAAAATCATGTCATAGTTTTTGAGTGTGTGTTTCATACACAACACTTGGGTACAACAACTTTCAACTGCTACATATTCAACTTCAACAGTGGAAAGTGTTACTGAGTGTTGATTTTTTCATGACCAAGAAACTAATGAATCTATTAATAAATGTCTAGTTCCGGATTTACTTTTCTTATCCATTCTATATGAACCAAAATCAGTATCTGAATAACTTTTAAAAACAAAATCATTTTGATAAGTATAGAAAAGCCCTAAATCTATGGTTCCCTTTAAATAGAAAAAATTATTTTCCCCACTTTTAAATGAGATTCATTTAGATTATATTTATATCTTTCACATAATCATAATGAAAACATTAAGTCTATAGGAATAGATATCAATTATAGTAAACTTCCTATCATACCTCTAAATGATGTTTGATCTACTGGTTTCCCAGCTACATCAAGAACAAGAGAATTTGAGGTACCGATTGTAGTACTTATACTTTTAGTGTTGTTATATTCATACTTTTTGAGCAGATATTTAATATAATTATGATGATATATATAAGTTATTTATGGTTTTTGAGATATTTTAAAACTTAGGAAAAATTTTAAATCACCCATCATACCCATTTCAAACCCAGATCTCATTAAATTCAAAAACTAATCGGTTAAAGATTGCTGAGTTGAACCAAATATAATGTCATCAATATAAATTTGAAAAATATAAAATTTTTTCTTATCTTTATTTATAGAAAGAGTTATATCAGTAGTTCTCTTAAGATAATTGTTTGTAACAAAAATCCTTCAAGTCTATCATACAAGCTATAGGGGATTATTTAAGTCCATATATAGCTTTGGTAAGTTTGAAAACATGTTCAGGATGTTTTGTGTCTTCAAAACCAGGAGGTTGTTTAACATAAACTTCCTCTTGAACATATCCAATAAAGAAAGCACATTTTACATCCATTTGAAAATGTTTGAAATTAAAGAATGCTGTAAAGGTAAGTAGAATAAGAATAAATTCAAGTATAGATACTGGATAATATGTTTCTTCATATTCTATTACTTCTTGTTGATTATAGACTTTAGAAACTAATCTAGATTTATTTCTTACTATGATTCCATTTTCATCACACTTATTTTTAAAGATCCATTTTACTCCAATTATAGAAGTTTCCTTATGTCTTTCAACCAGGGTCCAGAATTTTTTCCTTTCGAATTCATTTAGCTTATATTTCATGGCTTTAATCCAATCATCATCACCTAAGGATTCATTAGTGATTTTTGGTTCTAATTGGGAAAGGAATTCTATATGTTCTACTTCACTCCATAAAGAACCTCTAGTCCTTACTGGTTGATTTACATCACCAATGATACTATCACTAGGATGATTCTTAAGAAAAAACTGATTTGGGTTTTTTAAAACCTGTTCATGAATGTATAGTAGAAAATATTCTAGGGTAAATTCTTGAGAAATATTTTGTTGAACATTTTCCTGATTAGAAGAATCTTCTATCAAATATTGATAATTAGTTTTTGAAAACACATCCGAAGATGTAGGTTTAAATTGTTTAAAAACAAAAGGATCAATTTCATCAAATTTAACATGAACTGTTTCTTCAACAATACAAGTGTTTTTATTGAAAACTATATAATCCTTATAAGTGTTGGAGAATTCTAGGAAAATTACTTCATCAGACTTGGGTGAAAATTTATGTAAATTATCTTTAGTATTCAAGATGAATAATTTGCAACCAAATACTTTGAAGTAATAAAGTCCAGGTTTTCTACCATTCAATAATTCATAAGGTGTTTTATTAAGAAAATGTTTGATTAGAACTTGATTTATAGTATATCAAGTAGTACTAACATCTTCAGTCCAAATTTTTTAACAATATAATATTCACTCAAAATGGTTCTTAGTTATCTCTTGAAGAATTAAATTTATTCTTTCCACAACACTATTTTATTTAGGAGTTCGTGGAGCTGAGAAGTTACGAGTAATTCATTTCTTACTACATAAAGTTTCAAAATATGAATTTTGAAATTCTCCTCTATGATCACTATGTATAGTTACCAAAGGAAGGTTTTTCTAATTTTTAACTTGGGCTCTAAAAGTTTTAAAATAAGAAAAAGCTTCATATTTATTTTCTAGAAAATAGACCCATGTAAATCTAGTTTAATCATCAACTAATACAAATACACAATATTTTCCCTTAATACTTCCAGTTTTTGTTAGAACAAAAGATCCATATGAACTAAATGTAATGCATTAGATGTTGAGACTTTACCGATTTATTTAAAACTTGATTTATGTTTTTTCCATATTTACAAGGATCAAAAACTTTTTAAGAATCAAATCTAAGATCTATTAGATCATTAACAAGTCTTTTCTTTTAGAGTTTTCATTGATTCCTATGGTTACAATGTCCTAACCTTCTATGCCAAAACCAAGATTGATCTCCCATTTCACTAAGACAAGGTAGATATTGGCTTCTAAGGTCTTCTATGTTTAGTGTGTATACATTATCTTACATATGGGCATAAAGAATAAAATCTACCTTGGAATTGTGTACTAGGCGTTTAGCATTCCTAAAATTCACAAGGTAACCTTCATAACATAATTGACTTATTCTAATGCGGTTGTGCTTAAGACCTTTAACAAATAAAAAATTTGAAATTAAAGCTTTTCCAAGAAAAACAATGTTACCTATACAAATAATTTTCCACTAAGAATTATCTATGAAATTTACTTTTCCTCCATTAGTCTTGAAAATATTTTCAAAGAAGTTTTTGTTACCATTCATATGCTGAGAACATCCACTATCCATGTACCACATATTTTTGTTGGTACTTTCTTTATTTTTCTAAAAATAAAAAGTTATACTTTCAGAATCCAAACATTCTTGGATATAGAAATTTTAGAAAGTAAAATGTTTGGAATCCACATTTTCTTAAAAAATTAAACTTTATGAAAACCTAAAGATTGGATTTTGTTTAAAGAACAAATTTTCTCTAAATTTCCACCACACTGAAATTTAGTAAAAAATAGAGCACTTTAGGGAACAAAATAGTTATTACTGAAAACTGATTTTGAATGAGTATAACCAAATCTAGAATTAATTCTTAGAGGAAGTATTTGAGAATACATCTTGAAAATTTTTTCCTTACCAGAGGTAATGTTTGACAGAAATTTCCTTAAGGAAAATATTTCCAAATTTAGTTTAATAACCATGTTTTTATCCTCAAGGTTATTATTTTTAGAACTATATTGAGCCTCTAAAATATTTTTCTTAGAAATTAAATTTTCAAGATACTTAGAAAGTTTATCATTTTCAGAATTAACTTTCTTAAGGTTTTTATAAAAACTTTCAAAGTCTGATATTTTCTGATCAAAGTCTTTATAAAGGTATGATACATCTTTAGTTAAAATATAAATTCTATAATTTGTCTTCTAATGTTTTTTCTTGAGTTTATAAATCTTATTTTCAAGAAATTTGGAAAACCAAGACACTTCTTCATAAGTAGGTAAAGAGTTATCTTCATCAGAAGAAGATTATTCATCTAATGACTTATAATATTTATCATCAGTATAATTTATATTCAAATATACATTATTAATAGATTCATCATTGTGTACCTTATCCATTAGACAATGATTTTCAATGGGTAGTTTGGCTAGTAGACCAAGATTCCTCTGGATATAGGTTTTATACTCTGAATATTCATATGAAAAGTCACCACCACTGGCACACCAGGTGTCATTAGATTTCAAAATGTTCTTAGCCTTAGAATTGTAATAATTCTTCCTATTTATCACATAATGATTTTCCTTCCTGTCTTTTATTTTAAGCATGGGAAAATATGGCTTGATGTGTCTAGTTATTTTGCATTCATAGAAAGTGACTTATGAGTATTTCTTATCTTTTCTTTCTTTCTTCTTATACCTATATTGAAAGTCTTTCTTTCCCAATATCTTGTTCATCCTTCGAGAAATATTAAAAAAATCATTTTTAGAATGTTCACTTTCACTAGAATTAGATTAAACATCGACTTTATTAGACTTAGATTTTGTAACCCTTTCTTGAGTCTTGGATTTAGTAGTAGTAAAATATACACTTCCATTTGCATTATTCTTTTTATGCATATCAGCATATCTTTTTATTCTTGTCTCATATTGAAGAAGAGTTCCAAAACGTTCATCAAGTGTAATATTGGAAACTTTCTCATTCCCATAAATAACTATCCTATTTTATTCCCACTCATTTGGAATGATATCAATTATCATGTCCACAAGAGCTTCATCATCAAGACCTTTCTATCCCATAGATTGAATATTGTTGATGATAGTAATAAATCATTGTTATAATTTTCAAATAAGTTATCCATAAGAAAATAGGAATCCATGATATTCTGATCTCAACATAGCTCTTCTAGTCTCTATTACTTTTGAATTCCCAAAATGAGTAACCTAAAGTTTCTTATTGATGTAGTTTGTAGCTTTACAAGAATAAATTTTACTATATACATTCCTAGTCATAGAACATAATAAAGTATTACGTACCTTGTAATTTAGTTGATATTATGATTTTTCTTGATTGGTGATGGTTTTGACTTCCTTGTCAGGAATTTTTTAATCTCTACTAAGAATGAAAAAACTTTCTACTTTATTGTTAATGAAAAAGTTCTTTATTCTATCTCTCCAGTACTCATAATCATTACCATAAAAAATAGGTGGTCTGGTAGGATTTAGATTGTCAATGGAACCAATATTCATTCTTTCCATTCTATAAGAAAATAATCTTCCAAAAAAACTTGTTAATAGAAAAAGTTATAAACAAAGAAAAAAAATATTTAATCAAAACTTGAACAAAGAAAATGTAAGCAAGAAGAATTTAGAACACGGAAAACTTGAGAAATAAAACTTATATGCGAGTATAAGTATTTTAGATACCTCCTTTGATACCAATTTTAGGATCAAAATAGTGTATATAGATGCGCAACTACAAGAGGAGGGGTGAATTTTATGTTTAAAAACATTTTTTTTAACCTTAAGGAAAACTATGTCTAACAAATTCAAACAAAAAAAATTCACAAACCCTAAATGTAGTTCTCTGAAACAAACTTGCTTAGGTTCCAGAAATATGGTTCCAGAAATGAAACTTAAGAAAATTTTACTTAGGAAAATATTATACCTTAAAGAATATATAATATTATTTATCAGAGTAAATAAAAGTATAATAAAGTATAAGAAAATGACAATTTCTTACTTTATCAAAATACAACAAAAATAAAACTTGAAGCAAAAAAAGTAACATGTAGCAAATATTTTAACCCAAAGAGTACGGTATCCAACAACCTTGTATAAAGGTCTCTTGATTTATAATTTCAAGAAATTATTTCTTAACCACAACAGGGTAATACCTCAATAGGAATATCAGAATCTATCTTACTATCTCCACAAGCCCTCGATATTTATGGTAGTCGGTACATTTGTCTTCCTATCCCTGGAAGCCATTGATTGTACACATAAACAATAAGAGTCGCACAAAGAAAGATGAACAAGATGTCCAGATCCAAAAAAGTATAAGAGTCTCTATATATAGAAATCACTTCATAGAATATAATTTCTAGGTCGATAAATAGATAATGAGCTCATTCAAATGAGCTCTTATTTATAGGCAAAACTCTAACGGTTGGCTCCCTCCTCCAACGATCATATTTTTCCTTGAATCTGAGAGGGACCTATGGACGTGTTTCTCAACCAACAGCTTGTTAGACAAAAATTTCACAATATCATTTCATAATAATAACATGTGTAAGGAAAAATGAAGTTACTTAACCAAATATATTTTTTAGAGTCTAAGGAAAAATAGAATTTAGTGTCTAACCAAATAAACATTTAGAGTCTCTAATACATGGATATTAGGATTTTGTTTTACAAATAATTAAGAATATGAATTCTATAGATTTCAGAATCTGAATTATGAGGAATTTTGAGTATGAATTCTGAGGAATACGGGGTCAGAATTCAGAGGAATTTGGATTTGGAATTCGGAGGAATTCAGAGTCTAAATTTTGAGGAATTCAGAGTCCGAATTCTGAGGAATTTGAATTCTGGATTATGAGAAATTCGAAGTCTAAATTCTGTGGAAGTAGGAGTCTGAATTTTATAGAATTGAGAATCTTAATTTCAGAGAATTTGAAGTCTGAATTTTAGAGAATTCAAAGTGTAAATTTCATGGAATTCGTAGTTTGAATTTTAGAGAATTCCGAGTTTGAATTTCAGAGAATTCAGAATTGAAATTTTAGAGAATTTAGAGTCTGAAAAAAGGACACTCTATATCCAAGGAATTATAATATTCTGAGGTTTTACATAAGAATTATAATTTTAAACTTAGTAATAAAATGAGTTTTATTTAGAGAGATTATAAAATGAAATAATGAAAATAAAGATAAAGATAAAAATTTCCTTAGAGAAGGAAAATTTTCCTTACGAAAATAATCCTTAAGAAAAAATAAATTTCCTTAAGATAAAGTGTTTGTGATTTTAAAAACATATATGGATTGAAAATTAATAAGTAAACCTTATTCACTCAACACGTATCAGAAATTATGTACTCCATTTTGTTTGTATTTTTCTTTTTTTTTGTTTTTGTATTCTAGCCCATTTAATTTCAGTTTGTATTTTACTCACAGTAGTTTTCTTATGATAGTTTTGGTTTACTTAGTGTTTAAATTTCCACAGTTTGTGTTTTGTGGGTGTGTATAGTTTTAATGGAAAATTCCTTGCCTTTTTGGAATATGCCTATTCGGTGCTAGTCTCTAGCCCCTGGCCTATGGAAGGTGGGCTTGGGGTAGTCATGGCATGAGCCCTAGTAGACGTTTCATGACATAAACCACTTCTTATACCAAGTGATAACTTGGACTAAATTATTTATTAAATTAAATTGACCCTCAGGTATATGAAAAATTTAGTAAATTAGATACACAAAAAAATTAGTATGTATTAAAGGATTAATTCCATATTACCAAAACCTACATGTTAGTCATTTCAACATATATAAACTGAAGCATACAATATAACAATCTAAAATAAAATAATGTAATAATATTTCACCAATGAATATATGATAATTTCAATAGACATTTAATTATTTGGGATATATTTAATGAAATAAACATGTATATATGGCATGTGAATCTATGTATGTGCCTAGCATGATGTATGAACACATAACAAAATCCATAAATCATATATCAACATCATTTGAATCACCCAAGGTGAATATAATCATTGGTATTGTCAAAAAACAAAACATAAATTCTAACTTTATGGAAACTTATAGGTCCACTATCTAGTTATAATAAGACACTGATATAGTTCACCTACCTGAGTCCCAAAAATCCTAACTCCTATCTACCATATCCTAAATAAATTCCAAGAGAAAAGAAAAGTTAGTGGATCTTGGAGCTCTAAAACCATTTTATATCATCCCAACCCAAACCACCATGTTTGATCTGGAGTTCCACATAACCTCATGCACACCACCTCATACCCAAGAGGTTTCTAACTAGTGGTGAGAGTCTAAGTCCATTTTTAGGATACCATACACTCAATATCATGCCATAGCTTAAATAATAAATAACAACTATAATAAATAATTAGAGTATATGAAAAAACTGAAATATGGAATAAATGAAATAATAACTAAAACAACACAAGGATATAATGTACAAGTAAGGCTAATAAATAATGGAAACAATAGACATCCTACTCAAAATTCATCCAGGAACAATTAAATCCTCCTTATCCACCCATTCAACCATCCACCACAAGCTCCTTTCCCTTCACTAAATCCCCCACTATGAGATCTACAAGTGTACTGAAATTCCTGAGTAGGATGTGAGTAAATGACTATGTTGGAAACCATCTCCAACCATTTACATTAGTGTATAAAACATATGAATTCATTTCATGATCATAAAAAAGTAAAAATATAAACAAAAATATACCACTTAAATAAAAGACAATTTTCAGGTCCTCAGTGACCAATTATTCATATTTAAGCACCATGATGAAAGAAACATACCTTCTTTGGCACCATGTTGGTATAAAAATTGATGACCATCTCGGAACATCATCCTCGATGGAAATACCCAATCATGTGACACATTCTTCCAGCTTGAAAAGCCTAAGTACACATCGAACCAATGTTTGGAAAATACCTCTCAAGTGTATAGACCCAAACATGTGACACATCACGCCAATTGGGATAGTTCAAGTGATATGTTTTGTATGATAATAATATGACCATATGAAGTGAAAGAAAAACAAAAAACATATAGATCTATATTTAATAATTAACACATAAATAAACTGTATAAATAGTGTACCTAAAAATTGCCAAAGGAAACATCCTTCTTATTTCTTGATGATAGAGAATGCTTGATGAAGATCATGAAGTAGTGAAAAAAATAACTCTACCTCCAAGGGGGATACACTGACCAATAGATCAATGATCATACTGTGAGGATACCCGAATGATAAAGGGGTCATAACACATTTTTTATTAGATGATGAAAAATAGTATGGGGGGAAGAAATAAATGAGAGGCTTAGTCATAGTTTCTTGTTTACAACAGGAGGGATCACATACCTTTGTATAGTCATCCATGATGAATTTCATTAAATGAAAACATTTCAACCATATTAATGAATCCATATAAATTTATTACCATAATTCATTTAATCCCATTCAATGAGTGGTTACGACAATTAATTAAATCACAACAGATTGTAACTGATAATAAAACCATTGAGGATAAATAAATATATATCAAATATATATATTTATTATCACATATATTTAATACAAGTATTATAATACCTAAATCAAATTCATTTAATTAAATTTACACTTTATATATATAAAATTGTATTATATGTATATTTTAGTGAATATCTAACAATCTCCGACTGGAAATAAAATCCCATAAGGAATTTATGCATAACTTCACAACTCTTTATGAATCCATACGAACTCTTTTAGACATGGGTTTTCACCAAAATATATTCATTTTGAAAAAACACTTTATAAATTTTTTTATCCTTATCCATGGGGAAAATTATGTGACCCTATGGTTCTTTAGAATCATTGACAAAAACAATGAAATCTATAATTCATAGATGTAGGAAAAGAGAAATATCTAGCAAATCATCAGCACTACTCATGATACTAAGGGTTCAGGTGTGATCTCTATGAAACATACTCACATCCTTATATGATAATTCATACTAAAACATGTATCATATACATCATATATATCTTATATAATCAATTTTTCCATGACATAGAGAAACCACTCGATGTATAAAATCTCAATCTAGTATATGCCTCTCATCATTTTCTCAATTCTTAAAAAATACCAAGTGGTTGAATACATCACATGACACTTATCCAAGTATTTGAAAACACCATATGTGAAATAACCGAGCATGGACATGAATTTCCTCATTCTAATTCAACTAATGGAAAAATGTCATTTCTTTTCATACATGTTGATAAATCACATCTTTGTTTCACTCAAACTAATGATACGATCAAAAACATACAAAACCACCCCCTTATTAGCTAATTTACCATGTTGACTCCTGTAAGTAGGGTATAAAAGTATAAAGGTTCTCATTATAGGTATCTTTTCAACCTTAGGTAAGAAGTATTGATACTAAGCATACACCATTAAGTATATATATGACCGTATGACATTCCATGAGATATAACTTAGAGGATAAATCTAATTCATAAGTCTATAATTATTACTTAAATGATGTATTCTTCAATATCTTATATAATTTTTTAACGGCTATAAGAATCTATTCATTAAAACCTAAACATATCATCATAAACCATTATACTCCATGATGATCATTGGTTAGGGACAAATCAAATTTGTACTTTGAGGGGACATTTATCATTATACCATTCAAGAAACATAAAGTATAGTATACATGAATGGATAATAAATGGATATGTATTTTATTATAATAACACAATAAATTTACAACCATTACAACTAATCTCTTATAGATATATAACAGGAACCTCATGTAGTTTTTGTAGTAATGGATTCATTTTCTGAACATTACATACATATGTAATTTATATCACATCCCTATGTGACCATCTGATAAAATACCCCCCACTAACCACTTAGTGAGTGACATTTATAAAGAAATATAGTTTGGATAATTGTGAGACATATGAATCATATTCCTTTAGATAAACTCTTTAAACTTATATTCTAACTACTTAACTTAATAATATCAAATGTTATAATGTTATATTCTATGTATACTTAGAACTCTTTCTATGTATCTCATCATCATCTTTGGAACTTTTTCTTTGAAATATTTTGTAAATAATGAAAATATTTACATTATAACTTTCCCAGAAAATCCTTAACTCTTTTAGGATAAAGTGATATCCATTTTTTTATGGTAACTAATATAACTATTTACATTTATTTTTACCATTATACCATAAAATAATTTAAGATAATGTGGTATTCACTTCATTTTGGTAAAAATATATAACCATTTACATTTCTATTTGAAATATTTCCTAAGACTTTCTTGAAAATCAAGTTAATTTTACTTTTAACTAAGTTTTCATAACAGTGACATCAAAGTAACTAAATATAACTATTTAAACTTTTCTTTACTGTCTCATATTCTAACTCTTTAAGATATAAAGTAAAAATTTAATAAAACTCACATTTGAAAAATATTTTATTTATTAAATTTGAATTTATAGTACTCACATTAGTCTCCTAGACATTATATTCAATTTGGAATATCTTTTTAAGACTAAAAAAAGATACTTTTTGGTTTAGGAAAATAACATTTAATTCCTTTTAGTAGTGATATTTACAAAATAAACAATTATTTAGATATCATATATGGTATTATATACATTTGGAATATTATTACTTGAAAAGAATACTTTATTAAAATATACCACCTCTTACTGGTAGGAACACCTTCCCACACATTTTAATAAATATTTATATGAACACTTTTATCCTTGATAAAAACGTTTTTTCAAAAATCCTCTTCTCAAAAACATGTTGATGAATTATAAAACATGTGTATGCATATAATAATACAATGACAACCATTTTTATCAAACATAATATCTTATCATATAATATAAGTGAGATTAAGATACAAATATTTTAATTAGATTCATCGAAGATTGAAAAATTCCTTTATATTCAAATTTTTGATGTAGTAACTATTTATTTCATCTCATGAATATAAACTACAAGATCTATTGATTATTACTTTTATTTTTCACTCATGAATATTTACAACACTTTATAAAATATGCATTTGGTTTCACATATCCTTCAAAAACCAAAGTATTAATTTCTATAGAATCCTTACATGATATGGAGATTTCATGGAGTTTATAAAAATCTATCAGGTATATAATTGATAATATAATAATATTGAATTATTATTATTTCTTTATTTACAACCCTAGGTTTTAATCACCATGATACTATTCTTGAAGAAACATCATTGATATTTTCAACCAATTTTTATTCATTTGGTTTAAATATTTTATTGAATTTCACTATCTATATAGTATCAGAATCAAAACATCATATGCCCAGTTTATACATTCTCAACACTTTTAGAATATCAGGTAAACCCTTTTCATTGAAGTAAATAATATTTTCATAACATTTTAATAATGGGATAAATTTCCTAACAAGAACAATCCAGTCCAGTCTCCTCTTTAAATAATGTTATAGAATTAAACTAATAATAAACCATGTTTAAATAAACCCATCTCATTTCATTTTAAAAAAATTGTTTACAATCTCTTATCAAGATCTAAATGAGATATTGTATACATCTTATTATGAGTGGATCCAATATTGAAGCATCCAATTCATAAATGTAGAAACTATTTTGTTCTATTACTTTAAAGAAATCAATATTCAATTCTTTTAATATTTCTAACCTTCTATATATTTACAACACTATGTAAAACATACATTTGATATCATATATCTAGCAGGACAATATAATTGATTTATATAACCAATAAATCTTTAAGGAAACTTTTAGTCTCTCTAAGTCATTAATATTTTCAATCATATTGAATTTCATTTGATGTAACCAATAATTTTGAGTATATGAGACTAAAATCATTGATGTAACCAATCACATCAAGTACATGAGTGGAGAAAAATATTTCTTTAGTAATTTATAATATGCCATTTAAGCTTAAAAAATCATTCCATGATTCAATAAGCATATTGATTTTCTTATTGAACAACTTCAACACTTGGTTACTCAGGAAGGAACTATTATAACACATAGAATATATCTCTTTCTTAAGAACATTTCTTAATCTACCAGTATTAGGAGTTTCTTACATTTATATCCTTATTTCAAGTATTAATATAATGTTTAGTTTGATGATGATGATGCATTAATCTACAATAGATTTTTTTTATCAATTATAAATCTTGTCAGATATCTTTTCCTTAATAAATTTTAATGATAGTGATCCCACTAAAATTGATAACCCCATAAATCATATCTATTTAGTGATCCAAGATCCATAGTTTACTAAGTAAATGACCCTGCTATGGATTGAAACTCACCGCTTTATTATTTATGTAGAGCATCATTCCAATAAAAATAGTTGTGATTCTTGGATAATTGAGTAGATAGACCTTCATCCAAATACATCTTATGGATTTACTAAATTTTATTCCTCCTATATCCTAGACCATAGGGTTTACCAACTAAGTGTAACCCAAAGAAAACATCAAAAAACAAGATAACACATGAAAATACAGGGTACCATGATAAGGTGTGAAACTACCCATTGAATAATACTAAGTCACTCATTACTTTCTTTCCTTATACAAGATAATATAGGGAAACCCCGTTATGGTGTGAAACTACCCAATTGGATGATCGAGACCTTGAAAAGTGTTACTATGGAAGGAATATCACACTTAGTATTTAAGGGGTTTTAGTCTCATAAATTTAATATACATCATATACACATTAAATTCATAACTATTACATCATATGTAATTATTATCATCTCATGTTTTATTACCTATTTGTTTATGCATGCTTCTAGTAATTTAGTTTTGAAATACCAATTCCAACCACCAAATTAATGTATTCACACCAAATTAATGTGTAACTATTTACACAACCCAAAAGTATATATTAATCACCCAAAAATTAAATTTAACTATGCTCATACATATCCAAATTCATCAAATGAATATGGTACATGAACACTTCATGTAAATACATAGAGTTATATGCGATTGAAAAACTTAATGTAAGTAATTCGAGAGTGACAAATATACATACCAATTCACTTTCTTGCACAAGAAAAGCCTCCAGGAAAGTAGGTGGTCTGACCCGAAGTCCCTCTACCTAAGGAGACTTTACTTTAGAGAAAATTCAATTCATGAAAGCTCTAACACCTAATATGCACAAATGATACCCAAAGAATACTCTCATGATCGCAAATAAAATTACAAACAAATTTCAAGGTAAATGAAAACTAAATTTTATGATATCAAACCTAACATGATAAGAAAGGCTCTATCCTAGAAGAAACTCATCATATAAAATTTAAAATATAATCATTGATAATATAAATAATTTATAACTATGAATAAAACATGGAATAACATTTAAATAAATGAAAAATTAAAATATTTAAACATCGGATAAATATTTATGAATAATTGTATAAATAAAATCCAATTACACACCCTTTTATAATTTTAGATTTAAAATTATGGAAATTCTATAAATATTGAATAGAAACTCTTTGTATTGTTTCTAATATGAATAATTTTATATTTATCATAACATGACATTTAATTTTAAATATATGATATTATATGAATTATAAACTATTTAAAATTCAATTTTTATTATGTAAACATTTTACATAATCTAAATATCAAATAATTAATTATTATTTAAACATTTATCATATCAATTATAAAAACACATTTTGACATGGCTTAAATAATATCCAAATAAATCCCCTTTAATTTAAATAATTTTAAATGAATTAATTATTTACAAAACATGAATATTAAAGAAATTTAATAATTAAAAAATTTAATTATTTTCTAAAATACGTGATATTTATGAACTATTCATAAAGAAATGATAATTTTAAATATTTTATAAATTAGAAAGAATATAAAAATTTTATATTCTTATAAATATTAACCCTTTCACATTTTATATTAAATAAAATTTATATGATATTTCATTAATTATAAATATTTATAATTTAATATCTATTATATTAAGATTTTAATATAATCTAAATATCATATATGTTTGAATTTATAAAGTCTTTATAAATTTCCTTCTATTATTTCTAAATAAATCATTTATTTATATATCATAAATCATGCAATTTAATTTTTCAAAAGGTATTTAAAAAAATTATCAATTAACCATAAACATTTTATAGTTAATTAATTTATGAAATACTTTTATAAATTTATATAAATATTTCAAAATACCTTTTCTATTATTTATAAACAATTTATAAATAATAAAATTAAATTAAAAAATAAATTTTCTTGATTAAAATAAATACTTTATTTATTTTCATAAAGAAGAATAATATATATGAACATTTCATATTTATTTATAGACTTGAAAATCTCTTTTTACCTATTAAAATGCATTTTTCATAAACTAATAAATGTGTTGATTCATCAATTAATACTACCATCTGATACCGCTAATGGGTTTTGTATGACCATCATATGACCATATATAGTGGAAGAAATCCCAAGCACATGCAGATATATCTTCAAGAATCAATATGTAAATAAACTGTATAAAAAGTGTACCTGAAAATCGCCAACAACCACAATATTTTTCTTTCTCGACGATGGATAATTCTTGATGAAGATCATGAAGAAGTGATCAAAATCACTCTGCCTCCAAGGGGGGTACACTGACCAATGGACCCATGATCATATAAAGAGGATACTAGAATGATGAAGGGGTGCTAGAAACTTTATCTTATATGATGAATAATAGCATGGGAGGAAGAGAGAAATGACAGGCTTTCTAACAATTTCTTATTTATAACAGGAGGGATCACATCCCTTTATAAATTCATCCATGATTTATTTTATTAAATTAAAATGCATGAACCAAATTAATTTATACATATACATTTATTCTTATAATTCATTTAATCCTATTCAATGAGCGATCAAGCCAATTAATCTTCTCATAACGGATTCTAAGTAATAATAAAAATGTGTGGGAGAAATAAATATATATCTAATATATATATATTTATCATTGCATGCATTTAATACATGAATTATAATAAAGACATCAAATTGATGTAATTAAATATAATATATATATATATAATATAATATATATATATATATTAGTGAATATCTAACAATCTCCTACTTGCACTAAAATCCCATAAGGGCTTTATGAATAACTTCAAAACTCTTTGTGAATCCATCCAAACCCTTTTAGATATGGGTTTTCATCACCAATTACATTATGGACCAATTATATCACATCCCTCTTGAATAGATACCCTGAAGAATTTGACACATCCCGTCGAATGGAATAGTCCAAGTACATGGAAACCAAATTCTGGCACATTCCTCTTGGTGGATAGTCCAATTAGGCCGAACCTGCATGCTTAGTTGTAGAAGAAAGAATAAGAGTATATATAATAAAATGTACATATGATATATCAAAAATTACCTCAAATCAGAAAGTATCATAATCATCATAATTCACTCCCAAGAAACATAAGAACATGTCAAAGGGCTTCCTACCTTATGTAAAATGATGTTCTAATGAAAAGGGTCTCTAACCGAATCCAACTATAACACCTAAGATACATTTCGTAACAAACCATGCTTTTATTATAATTATTTCCATCTTTAATAATTAAAATTTGAAAAAAGGATTAAATTAAATCTGAATAAAATAATTTTTTTTCCTTCAAAAAAGAACTTAGGATTTAATTAATACTCATACATGATGTCTTTTATTAAATGAAAATGAATCATCCATAGTAATGTATCCATATACATTTATTCTCCTAATTCCTTGAATCCTATTCAATGAGAAGTGAAGCCAATTAATTTAATCATAATGGATTGTAGCTAATAATAAAAATATCCAGGAGAAATAAATATATATCAAATATATATATATATATATATATATATTATTTCATTCATTTAATACATGCATTATAATACATGAATCAAATTCATGTAATTAAATATACACTATATATATAATATCATATTATATATATACATATATATAATATCATATTATATATATACATATATATAATATCATATTACATATATACATACAGATAATATAATATTATATATATATATATAATATCATATTATATATATTTAATATAATATCATATATATATAATATCATAATATATATATAATATCATATATATATATATATTAGTCCATATCTAATAATATCCCACTTGCACTAAAATCCCATAAGGACTTTATGCATAACTTCAAAACTCTTTTTGAATCCATCAAAACTCTTTTGGATATGTTTTTTCATCCCCAAGTACAAGATGGAACAATTCTATCACATCCCTCTTGAATGAATACCCTTAGGAATGTGACACATCCCTTCGACTAGAATAGTCTAAGTACATGCCAACTATATTCTGGCACATTCCTCTTAGAGGATAGTCCAATTAGGCCCAACCTACATGCTCAGTTGCCAAAGATAGAAGAACAGTATATATGAAACAAAGTACATATGATATATCAAACATCACCTAAAATCAGAAAGTATCATAATCATCATAACAAATACTCAATAAACACAAGAACATGTCAACAGTTACACATATGCACTGACAATCAGGCCAATAACTTGTAATAAAATATATGGTAATGTCTAGGGATTCCTACCTTATGTATAATGATGTTCTAATGAAAAGGGATGTTAATCGAGTCTAATTGCACCCCCTAAGAGATGTTTCCTAGTGAACCATGCTTTTATTATAATTATTTCCATCTTTAATAATTAAAATTTGAAAAAAGGATTAAATTAAATATGAATAAAATATATTTTTCCTTAAAAAAACATAATATTTAATTCCTACTCATTGAGATGAACCCAATAACACCATCAATGCACCAATCCAATTAGTATCAAAGAATATATGAAAGAGAGAAGTTTAAAATAATAATAATAAAAGAAAAATAATAATAAAGAGGGGGAGAGGGTGAGATAGGAATAGGAGAGGGAGAGAGGTGTGAGGGTGGGGAGTGGACCTCCTATGTGTTGAAAACTTTCACAATCCACCTTATATATATATATATATATTTCTATTTAATTTATTATTATTTTTTAATTTATTATTGGTTTTAACTTCCTATATTCTCTACACATGGACCATCCTACCTACTAAATTGTATAACACCCCTATTTCCCCTACTTCAAGTATTTATTTATTTATTTATTCCTTTTAAAAACATTTAACCATTCATTAAAAGTATCTCAGAATTAATCCATCACACACACACACATAGCAATATATATACACACACATATATATTTAACCCACATATATATACACATCATACACACACACACTCCATCTCTCCCTCTCTCTCTCTCTCTCACCCGTATATACATATATACACTGACACACATACACACACACATTCACCAACACACACATATATATACTCCCCCACACACATTCACTCACACACACTTATATATACACCCCCTCCACACACACACATATACCATTTAAACCAACTATCCATAAATTATATATATATATATATAACCATATAACCATATATATATATATTTATACACACATATGTGTATATATATGTATATACATATTTAATTTATCACACACAATATTATTTTCCTAATTTAATAATAATAATAACAATAATTTTTTTATTATTAAAATAATTCCTCAGTACCACTATAAAAATCTCAATAATATTTTTTTATCAGAAATTATTTATAGAAAATAAATCTTTATTAATAACACATAATTACATTTATTTAGCACAAGTGATAATATCACCATTATTAATTTTACCACCAATAAATATTCACCCATCCAATATTTCCATCATATCATATTTATTATTTATGCATATATATTTCCTTTTTTTCTTTAGAAAAAATAACAACAACAACAACAACAACAATAACAATAATAATAATGATAATAATAATAATAAATAAAATAACTATTATTATTTTTATCTGCCTAATAAAAATTCCTATATCGATTAATTTTTATCAGTTCAAAAAAATAAAAATAATTTGATAAATTTATTGACAAACATATATTCTACCATTTTAATAAATCATTTAAAATTAAAATTAAAAACTAATGACATGATTAGTTACTATAAGAAACCTATGAGAAATAGAATCTATAAGACAAAAATACCAAACCTAAAAAACAAAATTATTACTTTCAATCATAGAGATTGTGATTAGTTTTCAATTTCATAGTTTATCAACCATTTATCCTCACGTCCCAGTCCTCAATTTATAGGATTCATTTGTAACAAAATTTCTAGGATCTTTAGGATTATAGCTATCATTATAATGGATTAAAATTCATTAGATCAAAGTTATTTCATTTTTAATTGGTTCAGTAAAATTTTAGAATGAATATGATTTAGAATGATGTAGATTTGGAATGAATTAGGAATTCATAATGATATAATAATTCATAATAAATTACTACTTTTTAAGGATAATTTCTACAAATAGATTAATTAAAAAATCTAAGAAC
The DNA here is from genome assembly GCA_963277665.1 of Viscum album. Taxonomy (NCBI): domain Eukaryota; kingdom Viridiplantae; phylum Streptophyta; class Magnoliopsida; order Santalales; family Viscaceae; genus Viscum; species Viscum album. Next base: position 1,654,100,793 of record OY728152.1, read on the forward strand.
CCATTGATAAGAACATGGTGCATTATGATTTATCAAAAATAGGATCTAGAAGATGTTATTTTTAGGAAAATGATTCAAGAATATCCCATTTTTTGATAATCAAAATACATGTTCATAAAGATAAGTTTCAATGGATTAAAAATTAAATAAAATAAAAAATTCATATTTTTATGAAATAACCACCTTAGAATACACATTCTAAAATTGAATTATTCTCACCCATTAAAAAATTATTCCCCTTAATTAAACATACTGTTGGAAATTTTCTTCCCCTTTTGAAGAAAGAATTACTAAAATAGCCTTTAATTTATCTTACTAAAAGTTCTCCCCCTTTTTTATTTTCAAAAATATACAAGGTAAATAAATAAAAAATAGAAAAAATATGGTAAATAAAAAATATTTCAATCACTTTATAAAATATCAATATAAGAGATTTGAGATTTGTGTTTCTCTAGGTATTCATCAATCCATTTTTCAAAGTCCTAAATTTTATGTTTCTAATCTTTTAATTTGTTTGAGAGACACATTTTGAATTTGAGGACTCTCACATATCTTTTTCAAATATTTGTAATCAAGCTGTAGTTTTTGAATTTGGATATATGAATCTTCCATACACCAAGACATATTTTTTAGTGTTTTGAAGTAACAAAATAACTCATCCTTAAAATTTAAGAGTTATATCTTTATTTAGATATATTTATCAAGAATTCCATTTTTATACTCAAGATATTATGTAATTTTAATTTATACTTGCATTATTTTTATACATTTACTAGTTTCTAGAATAATATACACTATATTTAAAATTTTTCTCAAATGAAAAGTCTATCAAAATATTTACTTAAATTCTCTAAACCATGTAAAAACTTTAATTTTTGAAAATTTATTCTACAAACATCTCTTCATCAACCAAAATTTGTTTTGCTAGAGTATTTTTCAAATATGCACAAATTTTTTTATATACTTACTGGGTTGATTCAAAACTAACAAAATTATCTTTAAAATATTCTTATAGATGGTCTTTCTTACTTGATATGAACCGATCAATGTCAAAAATATCAGATATCTTTCAACTTTAACTCCCTTGAAACTTTTATTTTGAACTTATCCTTTATCATTATATCCAGAAGAATTTTCTATGTATTATTTTGAACTTGATTTTTTAGGAACATATTTCTATGATTTGAGGGAACCAAACTTATGAGTTAATGAGCATCTATATGAACTTCCATATATTAATCTAGATGTTACTGGAGATGATATTTTAGATAAATAAGTAATTGGAAATATATTTTCTTTATCTTTATCCTTATAAGATGTATCTTTAGATTTTTATAATGTATTGGACCTATCTTCTTTTTCCAAAATTGGAGGTGAAATTGAATTGAAAGATTCTATAATATTAGCTTATGTAAATTTTCATTTATATTTACCTATTAGAGTTGAATAAAAATAAAAATTCTTTTGAGATAGATGATTTTATTCACTCTTAGATTCTCTCATTAGTACTAGAGGTTTAATAAACATTGGTTATTTATTATTTGTTAAGGGAAATTAAATATTATTTTAGGAAGTTTGTATTCAAAAGGGGGAGAAATTTTTGTACGGTAAGACTCATTAATGGGAATAATTCTTAATTATTGAGAATAATTATTTTTCAAATTGAATATTCTAAGGGGGAGTTATTTTATAAGAATAAGAACTTTTTATTTTCATTACTTTTTTACTTCATTTAAACCTATATTTCTTAAAATCTCTTACAATTATCAATAAGGTAGAGATTATTGATCCATTTCCCTAATATGAAATTATCGAACTTATTTTTAATAAATCACAATAAATTATGTTTTTATCAATTTTTATTGGAGTTTTTTTAAGTTTTGTATTTTTAATAATTATCCCGCTCAATTAGTACTTCATTCCAAATTATAAGATCATTTTGTCATTCTAGTATTCATAATCAGAACCAAAAGAGATATGTGGATGATTTATTTTGAGATTATATATTCTTTTTAATGGTATATTAGATTCTATATGAAATATTTACTCTACTATACATTGTTATAATTAAAGTGGAATGTAGAGACTTTCTATGATACCAAATTTTTCCCTAGATACACATCTTTGAGAGGGGGTGAATTGAATATTTATAAAATATTAAAGAAAATTTACCTCTTAAAATAATGCTATTTCTAAATTACATAGTATTTTTCACTCTTAACAAAATAAAACAAAATATTTAAATTCATAGTAATCAATTTGTAAGCTAAAAATGTTTTAAATTAAATGATGAAATAAAATTAGTTACACAAAAAAATAATAGATAAATAAAAAAACATGAACATTGAATTATAGTAAACATAATAACATAATATAATTATGTATATAAAAAATTATAACAAAACATTGGGGTTTTATATTACAATTCATAAGTCCCTTAATCAAATTTTATTAAGGAATAATATTTATATTCCTATCCCCATAACTTATTTACTTTTAACTAAAAGTGATAGGTGGATTAAAACCCTGATATAAATGTAATGGGTTCCAAGATAGAACCACTTTGATAAAAATAATAGAATAACAATATCTTACCCTATAGTTTCTTTAAATAAGTTGGCAGTATAAGTCCTTACCCCAGGAATTCTTCAAATAGTAGTGCTTGACCACACAATTCCTTTCCCTAAGGATGCTTTGATCAATAAAGATCAGAAGAAAAACAATTACAAAGAAAATTTCTTAGTTATATCTCAAGAAACATCACTAAAATGGAATTAGTAAGACCACACAAATGAAACAAACAAAAAAAAGTAAAAGATCACTCTAAATCATAATGATCCTATTCATTTGTCAGTTTTATAGCTCATTATCCATTTGGCCTTGAGTCCCAACCCTCTATTTATAGGATTTGGTTATAAAAAACTTTCTTGAGTATTTTGGATTCCAAATTTCATTATAAAAACATTTAATGAATCTCATAAAATTTGATTCATTTGTACTAGGCTCAAGTAACTTTCAGAATGACTATGATTATGAATGATATAGATTCAAAATGAAATAAAAATTTGGAATGAAGTTCTAATTATAAGGGACAATTTCTATAGATATAAAACTTACAAAAACTCTCGGTAAAAATCTTTAAAGACAGAGTGTATTATTATTTATTAAAAAAAGTATCCAAAATATGCAATTTTAAGAAAATTAGTCAATAGTTTTTTGGTTGTAAATTAAATTATTTAAACATATAATCTTGTTTTGTTCCTTATATATATATGTGTGGTATTTATTACGAATCGAGGATGTAAAAGTGGTGATTTATAATGATTTAGGAAATATTTAGATCATTCTTAATGGTAAATGACTAATGGATTTTATAATAGTGTATTATTTTATTTATTCTTTGATTTTAATCTAGTTTCATGTATGGGTTAATGTGGTTTTGAATACTTGAGGTTATTTTGTGAGAGAATAATTTGTATTATTGAGTTATAAATGAGTTTTTTTAATCATATCTCATTAATATGAATTCATGGAAAATTAAAAATTGATTCAATGTTTAATTAAAGGAATTTTTGAAATTTATTACCTCATTTTTTTGGATTAAAAGTAATTTAAATTAATGGTTTGGATTAAATTTTTCTGAATGGAATGAACTAATTATTACAGGACCCTCATGGGTAAATGATTAAACCAAGTTTTCCTTATAAAGCCTACCACCAATAGGCTATAATTTAGTGACTAGTTCTAAGGTTGTAAATCTCAAAATAGAAGGCATTTACATCTATAAAACATAAAAAATACTACAAAGTAAAATGAAAAATAAAAAACCATTAGAAAAGTAAATCCATGATTAATTGATATTATAAACAATTTATAATGCATGAATATCATATAGTATAAAATAAATGAAATAAATTAATAACTATTGAAAAGAAACCACTAAATACCAATAATGAAGTAAAAACCGGAACTGTTTTTACACCTTAGTGGAATATAAGAAAACCCATAAACACAAAGCTCACACTATCCACCTTGATCTTTGATTTAACACCATCTCAAATCTCCAAAAAAAATATCCTAACTTGTATGTAAGGGTATAGGTGGATATATCCATATACTCAGGAGGTTATCCCTTATGTAAGAACAACCAAGTCAATATCGTGTAATTATAATAATCAAATTGGTAAAATAAAAATATATAGTCACATCCTCACTAACCAATGTCATCCAGGTTTATACCTGTCCATACATAAAATAGTGAATTATCTTATCCATAAATCTCATTAGATACTTTACACAAGTATATTACATTCTAGTGATCCTTATATCATAATTTGTGAGTCTAACCAGTTAGAGTATTCTATCATCAAGCTCACCATAAGAATCACACACCAAAAAAATTATAAATATATAAATTATACCACATATTATTAAAATATAGAAGGGACCCTATAAAATAAAACCCACCATCTAGTACTTGGTCTTCCCCTAATGTTTAACATATCATGACTATCCCACTGTCATAATCACACCACATTCACTTTCCATGTATGAAATTAATCCATATCCATATCATACTCAAATTCCATATGAAAACTAAGTCCATATCTAATATAAACCAATATATTAGGGTGGTAGAGGGTCTACTTATTGAGTGGCCTCTTTCCACTTTATTGGTTTTGTTTTACCCATTATAAAATACTCATATCATTCCCTCTAACTTGAGTAATGAAAAGTGTTTAAATATTTCACTCCTTATATAAGAAAATAATGACGTTGAAATGATTATTTATTCATAAAATAATCATTCTTTAATTTTTTACTTATTCATATTTTATTATTTTCATAATGTATTCATGTTTGTTATATTAATTTTGAAATGATTTTGGAAAAAAATACACAGCAGTAAGAGTTGGGTTATGACTCATATGATAAAGTTTTTAGCTTAAAATTTTAAGTGTCAAATGTCACATATACACATTTAAAATGAATCATACACATGTTTGAATGACTCATGAAAAAAACTAAAATGATTCATAAGAAATTTTGAATGAATCATACACTGAACCAAAAATTCTCATATGTAGATTAACAAAATGACTCAAATGTCGTCTTAAGAAAATGAATCATATATAGTTTATAATGAATGGATATATCTTTATACCTATAGAGATAACACATACTCTGATAATAATGAATCATACACACATTATAATTTATGAAAATATTTATGTTCTGAGATATTTCTTTTGAATTTTCATTTATTATCTAATTATCATATGATAAATTGATGATTATTCTTGATGATTACACCAAATTATTTGATTCGAATTTGTTTGAAGTTTATTTGTACTATTTAACTTAGATTTTATATTTTATATTATATATTTTTTCTTTGTATCTACAAGTATGATTTTGAAAATATATTCAAATTTTAATTATTATATAGGGAAACTAAATTATGAGATTTATGGGATATTATAAATAAATGTTTTTGAGATTTATAGAGGATATATTGTGGCTATAAAATAAATATTTTAAAATTATTGGTAATATATAAAGTAGTTATTTAATTGAAGAAAAATATTTCTATAATATGAAAAAATATTATAGGATTGATACATGAGAACCAAAGTCTGGTTTGATAAAATGTGAAATGATAAAGGGTACACAAGAAATATATTGGTTTTTTTAACACAAAATGGTAGATGAATCTCAAGGAATAACTAAACATGTTTTATTACTACTCCTTGAAAAAATCCTTTCCATTACTCAAGGACTAGTTGTTGTGATTCAACAATTCGAAATAAAATTCTAATGACACATTACTTGATTATTTGTAATTAATTATTTTTATATTATTTACATACACTTAAACTTTATTTTGATTTATTCCTTTCCCATCCAAAATAAGATTTATTTTTGGGTTATAATACCATTAAAACATTATTCTTAGGTTGTTAATACATGTTAAAAAGTTATTATTGTAATCAGTTTATTACTCCCCTTTAAAATCCAGGGTTGTTGTTTGGTTTCTACTATACTAGAAAAGGTGTCTTGTAATCAAGTTATGAATTCCCTTAAAAAGTTAAGTCTTAGTGCTTACTATGTTAGAGTTTGTGTACTAGAACCAAATATTTTATACTTTATATTACCTATATATTTAAATAATATAATATTAATAAATGTATTATCACATATTGATTATCGTTCTACATAAAATTAGTGTGATAATATTCTAGAGTATCTGTTCTATCGAAAGGTCATAACAATTACCTTCTATGATAAGGAAATTGAAGTGCTATGATGATATTCTTAAATATATGTTATATTGATGGATGACACCATCTAACTGGATAGAGGTGATACATGCAATCTGGGGTTGGAGGTTCATATGATATCATGACTTATTCTCATGAAGTTTTCCCTTGGAAATCTCCAGGAGAGGAAGTTATGTGAATAAAATTACTAGTAGGAATTAAAAATGTATAAATGTAATTAGATATTCCTATATATGAATGCGAGTGTTAATACATTGACTTAAGATTATAATTAATTCATATAACTAGTCACATACTTTGATGCATTGATGAAAACCATGTTGATATATGCTCATGATGAGGTAGGATATATTGGGTAAATCATGAGTGATATTGTATTAATTATTAAATCAATATAGGGGTTTTCACTTCTATTTAAGGAATTTTATATCTCAACCCTTTGATTGGAATGGAAAATTCAAACTTTATCTATTTCCATGGTGTGTTGATGAGTTAATTGCAGACATAAAAAGGAGAAATTGAGAAAATTTATTGGTTATACATGTATACAAACTATTTTAATATGAGATATTGGAAAAAGGTATTGTATTACACATTAAGTATTCATATGTGGTTGTTTTCATTGAAATGTTAACTTATTTATATATCGGTGAATTTATAAGTTAGTAGATGTAGATATTAGAATTTAGGAAATCCCACATAAGGTTAATGAGGAAAATACCTAGAGGGTCACACAATTAGTTATTCAATTGATATTAGTTGAATTCTATTTGAATTTAATAATTGGAATACATATTATTCTCAAGAATGAAGGATAATATTTATTCAGTATTTATTGATCAAAAATATTCAATCATCATATTTATGTGAGTTGAATATTAAAATAAATATTTATTCACAAGACCATTAATATAATATTTATTTATTTATCAAATGAATGATATTTATTATTCAATGTTTGATTAATAAAAATGAAGGTGAACATACCAAGTTAGGAAATCAGTAATGAAAATGATACACTAAATATTATTTAAATAAATATTAGTTTATTTATTGATATTTTTTTATCTGTGAGACATGCACACATTAGAGAAATAATAATAATAATATTGAACATGGGGTTTTCCATGGATTAAGATATTTGATAAGGGACTATATGAAATTACCAATTCTCTAACCTAGAACAATATATACCTGATTATATAATTTCTTGAGTTTGTGAATCTGTCTGAGATCATTTTGTGGCATGGAAAACACTCTATATCTATTGATAATTCTCTGAATGAATAAAATCTCCAGGGTCCCTCTCAATATTGAAATATTTATTCCAAATTTTTACTTCCTCTCAAGATTGATAAATATAGAGGGTTGATCTTTCAAGATTAAAGGATTGTGTTGTGATCAAGATGAAAAACACAGGGTTGTCAGATCGACCTCTCTAGTGCCCAGTTTCCACTATTGTCGTTTAGATATTAAGAAAAACATGTGTATTAACTCTATATGGATTCTACTTTAGATCCTCTCAATGCAAAAATTTTACAAATCGAACAAGGGTTTAATGTGTTAGAACCTAGTTCTTCCTTTGAGGGGCGAATATGTTCTTTTTCGGATTATACTTAAGAAATAGAAGGAAAAGGAGGTTTAGGGATATGCTAAAGGCCTATTACATGACATGACTGGGGGTTACACACCATGTAATCCTAGTACACTCAGTGCAATGGTATATCAAGGAAATATTCAAGACATGTAAAGGAAGTTAGTAGAAAAGGGGAGAAAAGGCATATACATGACATTTATTTGCATGTACACATTGTGTATTTATCTTTTTTTTTCTAAAATGGTATGTGGCTTATAATTTTTTAGTCTGACAGAACCCTCCTCCATTATTTGATAAAATACAACACCAAGTCGACCCAAGGTAATAGTTGCCTCCCAATTCTTCATTTGGACTCTGTTTCGAATGTTGTCAGTTGCATTGGAGACCCAACAGTGAGTTCTTGATTCCTATGGGTGTGTTATTTATATCCAATTCTCTTGAACAAATTAGTGACGTTTGGGAGTTTATAATCATTTTTTAGATATACTCCATTATATGATAAATTAGTGGCCTACGCCGAACAAGGAGATTTGTATGAGTACGAGGTAGGTGGTCTCATACCTTTCGCTAATTGTCAAGTAGTTTATATATCCTGAAGTTCCACGTGGCCATTTTTGGGGCGTCATCTTGATTTATAATTTTAACTTGCTGTTTCTTATTGTTATTTAGGTAATTGATTAAGTGTTTTAAGGTATATATTAGGTTGTTTACCTTGATTAAGGGCCAACCCATGGGTGATTTTCCTTAAATGAATGTTTATAGCCTTTTGGCCTAGGATGCTTATGAGGCATGCCTTTGTTTCCCCTTCATGGGTTGTTAAAAATGATTTGATTTGGTTAATAAATTACAAGGTTATTGAATTTTAATTGAATTGTCTAGGGTATGGGATAATTGGTTTTCCTGTTTTGATATTTTTTCTTGTAATTTTTTAATAACATTTGGAATGTTTTTATCCAACTATAAACCTTCCCATATGAGTTTTTTAATGTTGTATCCATGTAATAGTTTAATTTACATGTGTTTATTCTTATAAGAAATGTTTCCATGTGAGTTGTTTAATTTTAAAGGCTTGTAATAGTTTAATTTACATGTGTTTCTTCTTATATGAAATGTTTAATTAAATCTTAAACATTAAATGGGTAAATAGAGATGGGTGAACCATGGTGTTAGGTTAAAAGGCCATGGACATGCTCATATGACTATTGAACCTTATACCTTGGGTGAACCATGGATTTAGATTATAATTCCATGGAAAAACTCAAAGAGGGTATTATTATGTAAATCCATGAGCGAGCCACAAATGTCGTGTTCAAGGTCATAGAGGCGTTATTTAAAAGATGAATAGACTATGGATTCAATGATGGATTCCATGCATGGGATCGATTGGCAATGTTTATCTGTCACGAGTTGAATTTTACTTATACCACACCTAGAGTGATGTTGAGTTCATGAGAGGTTCGCTAGAATGGGTAATAGGATATTGGTGGAATTTCACTTAGAGTGATACTTTAATTATAACTTTGGAATGTCAAGGACAGGTTCAGGTTAAAAATTAAATATTGAAATGTAATGTCTTATAATGCATTTTCCAAGCCAAAGCGTAATCTTGGATTCAGTCTTCACATTGTTTGTTTAGATGGTCTTCTGAGACATCTGTTGTGCTTAATTTTATAAGGGGGATGCAAAATGTATTTTGGATCTCAGTAATTATATAATTCAAGGAAATTGAATTGTTAATGAAAATAAAATGAATGTAAATGGAAACCCGTGCTTGTAGGAATATTTACTTTTGAGTACTTTCTATCTTACTAATTTATTTATTGTACATCACCTATTATATATATATATATTCACTGATATATTGCAACAAACCTTGGGTGGTTTCCTACTAGTATTTAGCCTCACACCTTGTTTGGGTCATGTTTTTGGGCCAAAAAATATGATATAGTTGTAGGTGTTGATTAGGGAAAGAACCCTTCTACAGGTACTTGATATGCTGTTTAGGATCATGAGAGCATGGGACCAATCTGAGGCTTGTGATACTTCTGAGTTTCTTTAGTCTTTTTTTTACTTTTGGTACTTATATAATGTATTACTACAATTTAACCTGTTTGGGATGTTTTCCTAGAACATGTAACATGCAACATCATCTTTTGTATGATATGACATCTAGTTATTTATATTATCATTCTTTTGCTATTTACTTCTGTTGCATGGTATTACTACTTCCGCTATTACTATGTTATTCTTATATGTTATACTCTTCTAATGAGGGTATAGTCTCCCCACTATCATACATATGACCTCGCTGCTAGTCGACAGCCTTTGGCATTTTGAGAGAGGTGCTTGAGGCAATGTGGAAAATCGGGTATGAGGCACCTTTAAGTGAAATATGGATCCAAGATGTTACAAAATGATCAATATCTTCTTCAAATAAAGAATCTTAAGACTGATTTAATTTATGTTATTAAATTAAATATAACTTTAACATGGATAATCCTTTCATCTTAGTTCCAGGATTCTTTTCTTCTTGTTTCTTTAGCTAAATTCATTACACATAATGATTATTCATCATGTTATTATGGATTATCTATTAGATCCAATGAAAAATCATCATTGGACATGGTCCCAACCTTCTTTCTTTCTGCCTAAAACCTTCAAGTGGTACCCAAGTAGTCACATTTAAATTTATAATTTTTTAATTTTCTTAATCAATATATAAATTTATTATTAGTTTTAATTTTAGTTTATTAATTATTGAATTTGAAAGTAAATGAATCTTATTCATTAAAAATTATATAAGTAATAACAGTTTAAGAATACATGCAGGATGTGTTACTATGATATTTTAAAAGAAAACTATGTTCTATAGTGTATACAATATGCAATACTGAGGTTAAATGAACCATGAAATATTATTATAGTTATAACTTAGTAATTAAATTGACGGGCATGAATACGATTAAACACATTATTTAATATATATATAAACATCCAACTTAATAAATATTTATTGATTAATTTTTATGAAACAATCACTCAATTTTTACTAGTCATTTTATTCTTTTAAAAAATAAATTTTCTTTAAAAATGATTTTTAAGAGAAAATATTATAAATAATTTCTAGAAATTTTAGAAAATTTATTTGATAAAATGAAAATAATTTTTTAAGTCATTATATAAGAATTATATAAGGGTTATTTTTTGGTATTTTTCTGAAAAGACTTATTTTTCAATAAATAGTGAAAAATACAGATTTTTATTAGAAATTGTATTTTCTTTTCCAGTATTAATATTGTAAAATTCTATTTTGTATATGTTTTAAAAAAATAATGAGTTTTTATTAAAAATAATCTAATTATGGTCTTTTTAATTATTTTTTACATGAATTTTGTATAAAAATGTTTTTATTGTTAAATGTTATTTTTCTGAAAAGTCGTTTTTCATCGACTTTTAATTTTTCTCTTAAATTAATTTAGGCCACTTATATAAATTAAATATTTAAAAATTCATTCCATATTTTAAATTAATAGTTCAATTTTTTTTAAATATATCCCTTTTAATTTTGGTCATTATGAATAGTAATAATAGTAAATAGTTGTCCCCATGATAAGGGTTAATCTAGTAATAAAGGTTAAAAATAATAAGATAAGGACTAAAAAATGAGCATAACACTTGAATTTATTATATTTGATGAGTTTAGTTCATCTATTTCCATTTGAGTTTAGAATATATGGAAACATGGTGCCATATACCTTTGATTTTGACCTTTATAATATTTAAGTAAAAGAAAAAGTCAAACATGTCACTTTCATACTTTTAATTTCTATAATATTTTTTTCTAGGTATAAATAATTTTTTTGTTTTATTATAAATAATTATTTAAAATATAAATAATTATTTTTATCATGGTAATTTAATTTTAATTTTTGAGGTTGAAATAATTACAATAATTTCTTATGCAACATTGACACAATATTAAGTCAATTAATATAAAAACAAAATAAATGATTTAAAAAAATACTGAAAGTAATATAATTTGAATGAATTTTTATGTTATAATAACTTTTATATAAAAATAACATATTATGGAGGTTTTAATATATTTTATTTTAATTCAATTATTTTCATCTTTTTTTTGAATGTCAAATTAAATGAATAGTTCCAAAAATGACATTAATGTTATTTTATAATAAATAATATTTTATTAAATGAATTAAAATTTATAAAAATCCTATATTTGGAAAAGTTATTTATATATGTTTAAAAATATCAAATATGGTCCATTTATGATCCAAATTTAATTTTATAGTAACTATATTGATCTCAAAATAGTAAAAACTTTGTCATTGCAGTAATTGTCAAAAAGGGTTAAGAGAGGTTAAAACAAAGAGATAAGGGTAAAAAATAATATAAACTTGTAAAAATTTTATTGGATGATATATTTTGGACCCATAATCATCCTATATTATAATTATATCACCTTGGATCATTTTTTCCATGAAAATTAATTTATGTTAATTTAATATTTTATGAAATTCCAAGGGCGCCCCACCCCTCACTTATAAATGGGAACCTCCTATCCTCTTTTTTTTACAATGAAAATCATTTTATTTTTAATATAACTACATAAAAACCTTCCTAAAATCCATAAACATGTTCAATAGTTCTTATTTTGGTCATAATACCTACCCTAGAGGGTTTAAGGTGTAAATCAAAAGAAGTTGTCTTAGGAAGTGGTATAGTCTTTAATCAAATATTTTAGTTTTATTTATTATTATACGTCATTAAAATATCCTTCAAACATGATGAAAAAAATATTTCATATAATTATATGTTATTATGTTAATGGAATTACCTACATCCATCTCATCTTCCATCAAATGGGAAACAAAATCGTCATGTGTGTGTGTGGGAGACCATCACCTCGTGAACCAATGTAATTAATTTTACATCTTATTTTCTAAAAGATGGTTATAATGAAGGATTTAATAAATATATATGTTATTTATGATATTATAAAGGTTCTTTAAATGTTAATTATTAATTTCCTTTATTTCATTCCATCCACCGAAAATGGAAATGGTGTTCATGCGTACATACAGATTACCGTCTCCATGAACGGTGTAATTTTTTTTAATCTTTACCTATTATAGATGAATATAATATATATTTAATGAATATATATTATATTAATATCATGTTTAACATTATTTATACTATGTAACCATGATAAATTAATAAATACCGAGACTGTCAAACCAAAACATGTATGAAAAATGAAGGATTCATCACCCAGAACAATGATTTTGATAAATATTTTTTAATAAATGGGTGGTAAGATGTTATAAGAAACCAATATATGGTATTATATATATATATATGATTATGGTTATTTAATAAATTTAAAATAAATATACATTTATTATTCATGATTTTATAGAACGTACGAAGAAATAAGAGACTTAAGGTGAGGTATCTCTCTAAACCACCCCTTTTCTTCGAGGCATGACCATTCTATCTATAACTCGCATTATATCTCACTTTTATGTTTTTTATTGCTTATAAATTATATATATATATATCTTAAATATATACCTATCTCATTATACCTTCCTTTTATGGGGTAATACAGTACATAATTTCATATCTCAAATTCCTTTTTTAAAGTCAAACCTGATTAAGGGGAGCTTTTCTATCCGTTGATCCTTTTATATAACACTCAATTAAATTTTTTTCCCAAATAACACATTAATTTGATACATATTATTATTTAATTAGATATTAAAATCCAAAATATTTAATTCCTTTTTCTCTTTTGAATCTTTATGAAATTTATTTTGATTATGATATGAGGAAAGATTATGAAACCCATTTATTTATTTGGGTAATTCTTATGATTATGACTTATGATTGATTTCCTTTTGTAGAAAATATAACCATGAACATGTTATGTTGGTTTCACCTAGATATTACTCCAATGAATTATGTAATGTTTTTGTCACATAATATGTTAGGAATGGGATTTTGGAGTAAACCTAATCCACAATGGGGCTCTTCCCACTATGTGATGTTGTCTTGGCAATTAGCATTGACATAAACTTATGTGATGTTTTGTGTTTATAACACATTTCCTATTTTTCCATGATATTATGATACCATATTATTCTTCTATGTGATTAATCATGAGCCTTCTCTTTTATGATATCATGTTATACCTTTGAATCAAAAGTTATGTTTTGTTAGCATTTTTATTCCCTTAATGAGATTTTTTGATCACCCATTTTGCCTATGTATACCTTATATTATCCCATATAGTTTTAGGAGTTCAAATGGATTTAAGATCCCATTATGGAGATTAAAATGAAGATTTTTTATTTTCATGTTGATGTTTTATGTACCTTTTCTTCTAAAGACACTAGGCCTTTCGATCCTTGTTTTGTATTTAATGAAAATTTATGTAAAAAATCATGTAATAATATGTTTGAAAAGGACTGAGTCGCTATAAAAAATATTTTAATATCCAAACTGGTGGTCCTGTAGATTATGGCCAAACAATATGTGACTACATGATATATAACCAAAATATACACACTGTGTAACTAAATTAACTGCACCAGGACAAGTCGTGTAATTTAGACATGTTCATGTAAAAAAAGGAAGTGAAATCAATAAATACCACATGTTGACTGGGAACATCAAACACATGGTTTAGTAGAGTATAATATTTTTAACAAGTATATATGCTGTGTAATCCCACACAATTTTCCAAAAAATTCACATGGTAAAATATGAATTGTGTATTAAATAAATGATGTGTTGGGATTGTGAAACCGCATAACATGGTCCAAATGTAATTAAACAACATTTAGTTAGCATAAAATTTATGTAATACATTTTATTTGACACAAAATACATGTGGATTCCCTAGAAATGTAGTGTGATATTGGTAAGTGGGGATTACATGTCATATAGTTTGTGTACACATAGTATAATTCACACCCATTTTCAAAGAGTACACACCAATAATGGCTGTAAATTACATAATTTATTTAAATGAAAATAAAATTTATTTCACCATTAAACATAATTAACATGTTTCAATGTGTCATAAAATATTATTACATACTATGTGATAGGTTTTAAAGAATAGTAAATGATTAATTAATTTCTCTGTTAAATTTAGAACTACATGCCTTGTATGGTCATCATTACACATAGTGTACTTCATGTTCATTAAAAGTGGTATATGACACATAAATTAACAGATGTCCATGTTTAATTAATTGAAATTACATTCCATTTAATTATGTGGAACTCTTTATATGCTACATGTCATGTGATTTCACATTACATGATGATGACCATGTTAGGTGGTTTGGATGGGTACACACTATGTATCTACCATATTCACATCGTGTACATAATTAATTTTTAATAAAATTAATTAATTTAATTTGTTCAAAATTACTATGTATGGGAATCTATAAATTTTTTTGGATGGAAATTAAGACAAATGAATGAATGAATTAATGAGATAATTAATTTATTAATTAAGGAAACTTATCTTAATTAAGAATGATTTAAATAAATTAAATACAGTTTTTATAAATGTGTATTCAATTTATATAATTAATCATTATTTTTAATGACCCATGAATGTGTTGTATTTTTATTTAATTTAATATTATATCATGGGTTTTTATATGTGTCACGTTCCGAATGTGGTCGCCACCAAAACTGGCACCAGACCCAGCCTGTGACAAGGCCCGAAGGGCGTTCCCTATCCCCACAGGCTGGAACAAGTGCCTGGGTATCATTTATCTTGGTTTGGGAACGATTTACCCGAATATATATAGGTAAAACACCAAAAAGATTTGATAAAATGAATCTGAAAAATTCATACAAATAAGGTTTATAAAAAAAATCCAGAACTGAATACATAAGTTCAAATGAAATACAAAAGGTCCAAAGAAATAATGGAACAAAATCAAAACAGCCCCACGGACTCCACATGACAAGGGGTCATCACCCCCAAGCCGTCTCCACTACTCCACCCCAAGGATGATGACTAACACCCTGAACCGCCATCACCCTTTTCCTTTCATTTACCTGGGTCAAAAAAGTCTACTTACACCAAAGGGGTGTAAGTAGGGTGTTATCCTAATCCCAATATAATACCACCCCATGATTCCAAGGTGCATGCAATACAAGGTGAAAAAGAAAGAAGTTTTAATATGCAATGAAAAGTGGTGACAAATTCCAAGAAATGCAACTTTAAATTGAAAAAAAATTTTCAAGATAAAACTTTTAGAATGTAAAAATATTTAAATAGGCATGTTAGATACTGCAATATAATTCCAAAGACACCCAAATACATGGGAAAATACCAAAAATCTAATGAGCAACAAAATCAGAAACACCCCTAGGCACTAGATAGTCTTGGGCCCCATGTACCTCGTACCTCGGTGTAATGTAACCATAGTAAAATCTGTTCTCGTGCATGAGCCACTAGTAGGGAAAATAAGCATAACCTAGTGGTACCCAGTCATCATCCACATAGTTTAGTTAGAGTTTTCATTATCCAAATGCTAAGTGAAACAGGGACAAAACCCATCCGGTCCACTAGCCGTACTAGTACAAATCTGCCCCACCTAGGTACCTGGGCTTCCCCCTTTGTGCTAAAACAATTTCAGGATTTAACACATATCCATTTTAATTTATAAGACAAAAACTGGTCACATACACCAAATACAGTATCTATATCATTTTATACCACAGAAAACACACAACAAACACTTTGAATTTGAATAAATCAATTTCTCAAAATCCCGTGTTGTTTTGAACACAAAACCCCTTAAGAAACCCACTTGTACACTATGTTCACACTTTTAAGTTACCAAAACAGTAAAGGCAGCAAAATATATTTCAATTACAACAACAAATCAATTTTCAGGAATCTCCATGTTAAACAAGAAGTGTTAACTTTGTAAAACCTTCATTTTCACACAAAAGTGGAACCAAAACTTCACTTTCTTTACAAACACAATTAAAACCCATTTTTGCAGCAATAACCAAAGGGGATAAACATTATAAACAGTATTTTATGCCTTATTATAGGTAAATAAAAACAACTAAGTATTTATAGTGCATCCCCAAATAAACAAATAATACATTTATTTGGAAAACCCCCATTTCACCCCAAATTGGCATTTAAAATTCACTTGCAATAGAAACATCATAAGAACCAATTTTTGCAGCAATAATAAAATGATATAAATATGAAAATATGATAAATATATCATGCTAATAAACAAATATTTAATCAACATTGGAATCACCTACCAAATCAAATGAAACCATTGAATCCTTTGTGCAAAAACACCAACGCACCACCACCGCACCTCAAGAAGGGTAGATCAAACCTAAAAATAGAAAATTGGACCAATAAAACCCAAGGTTAAACCTTAGGTTCAAACCCCTACCCACTGGTAATTTTTCACTTCAATGAAAAGGGAGGAAACCCTAAAAAAATAGAATGAAACCCTAATCAATTTGAAAGGGGAAATGAAATGGACTAACTTACTTGAAAAATCTAGAATGAATCTCCCCAAAACACCAATATCTGAAATTGAAAATGGCCAAAACTAAGGGGATGTTCGCAAAATAATTAGTAGGTAATTTAGGAATTGGAATTTAGGGGAAAGAGTATTAATTGAGAGAGTTATGATTTAATGAGCATACCTCATCAAATTTCGCCGATTTTAGAAACCCTAAGATGTTCATACCCACATCGCGATTCCTAAGAGCTCCAAAGAGGGGTTAAAGAGGTTGGGGGAGTTTCTTGGTGTAAGGGGCGCATATGAGGCTTTGAATCACCGAAAAATACTTAAAATTGAATACGTTATTAAATAAATAAAATTAATTTTTAAAACTGGATATGGGCTTCCAGGCAGGCCCAATCCCTTAAATAAAAACCAAAATAAACCTTGGTTATGGATTCCCAAAGGCTCTAAATTTTAATTGTGGTGTTAATATATCAGGATAGGAAATTTGGGAGTTGGAATGAGTGAAAAATATTAAAAAATGAATACTTTATAAAAGAAACAAAATTTATTTTTAAATCTAGAATTGGGCTCACGGTTTGACCCAATTCATGAAAACTCACCTATTCTCCATAAAACCTTTGGAAACCCCCAAAATAAAGAATTAATGGAAATTAAAATAAAAATAAATTTAAAATAAGCTAGGTATGTGATAGTTCTCCCCACCATGAATACTTTCCTCCCCGAAAAGTCATAGCAAGGCCAAAGCAACAACCAAACCCAACTGAGAAACCAAGAGGTACTCCCTTGCCAGGTTTCTCCTCCAAAGGCCAAAACACCTCTAGTGATCAATGAACGAAGGAATAATCTCACAAAAATAACTTAAAAAACTTTCCTAAAACAATCAAGAACATTCATACTTTATCCCAAAATAAAACTCCTCAAACACTATCCGAACAAGACTCAAGCAATTCATCCAAACGAACAACAACTTCAAACAATGTTACATTTACCTTACATTAACTAAACCACTGGGCACTCTCCAGTCCCAATGTTTACTGAAGAAAGATGTTGGTATCTATATAGCTCTGAACGAGACTATCTACACCAACCCAGGACCATGTAAAAATCTAATTTACTGGTACGGGGGGACACAAATATGCTCCCCACCATAAGAGACAACCAATATTGTTTTTCTGAGACAGAATCAGAATACTAACAGGGGGAGGCCTAAATGGACTCACTAGTTCAAAGGATATAATTCCATCAGAAATTTAAAAAATAACTTATATAAGACTCATAGTGGTTCTCCCCACTATAAGAACCAACCATCTTAACCAACTAGCACTGGTCGGTAAAGAAAGACCCCAAAATTTAAGGAGTTGGGGCGACCACATGGTTAGTTTGCACGGTTTGGGAAACCATACACTAACAGTGGGGATCCTTCTATCCACATTGTTTTATAGGGCATGGTCACTATTAACCAAGTAAAAATCATATTCTCAAATAGTCTAGACAAACTTCAAACCTTTATCCAAAGAATCAGTGGAAACCAAAGGGGGGGGATAACATTGGGCGAAGACATGGGTACACTGTCCTCAACCTATTTCCACCGAAGATGGACAACAGAAGAAAGATTATGAAACCATAGGTTTAAACTCTTCCTAACTTTCATACTAAGGATATGAATTTGTACAAGGGTTTAAACGACCCTGTGATTTCCACTGACTACGAGCCAGCTTCTCTTCGAGACCTATGGCTGGAGCTCAAATGATTGAAGCATCTTCGGCCTCGCAGTTAGGCTTTGGAAACCCCATGAACAATAATTATTCTTTCAGTGAAACCAACATCTACAATGCAATCACCGATAAGTTTTCCAAGACATAACACATTCCAAACTCACTTTACCCTAACTCGATATTTCACTGAAACAAGGCCTTAAAATATGCACACACATCACACCTTGTTTTTTCGGGTGAGAAACAATAGAAATAAAGAAAACCAATACACACCTTCTTCTATAATGGAATATTTTTATTCTTTTTTACAAGGGATACATTCTCCCCACATAACAGAGACTCTCATATGATTTCCCAACTTTCACCTTTACGATCAATCGAGACCATGACATCATAAGGCATCACCGAACATGACCATTGCGACTGATATAAACAATGCATGGAAAGGGAACTTATACAACATCCCCAAACAACACACAATTCTAGAAAGTGGCCACAATATCCTATTGTGCCCATATTTCCCACACTGGTGGTTTAACATGAATTCATGCATCAAAGAAAATTCGAAGAACCCAAAGGTCCTCTTAGACACCATTGAGACACTCATCCATACTAACAACCCTAGACCACATCCACCTTTGACGTATTAGGAAACTTAATAAACTAAGGTCTCTTTCAACCTTCCATTAGCACTCTCCCGTTATAAGAGGATCTAAAAATAAAAGAAAGGAAAGGGTGTAGACTCAATCTAAAAATCTCAAGAAAAATATTCCTTATATTGATCAACTGGAGGGTCTTCAAAATGAAAAACAATCCGGGTTGCACTTCAGTTGTGCACTAACCATTAATGGGGCGTACCTTATCCAACGATTGAAACAAAGGAACCAACCAAGATGGTCCATTGGTCATGATATACCAGAATCCAAATCCAAACACATGAATAGAACCACCGCAAAGGCATCCCAAAACATTTTTCAAAAGAGACCACTAACCGTCCCTAAAACACAGCTCACCGACCAAACACAAACCCAAAACACAGTTCAAACAGGAGGGGTTCTTGGACTCAAAAAATCCCACAACATCAACATTATCAAAAACCATAATACAAAGTATACCAAACTATTCATAAAGACATCATGTTTTTCTTTAAAACTATTTCTTTGAAAACAAACTGTTTAGCTGTAAGCATATCCACTAATGGTACCCCATGGGCCTCACACATGCATGTTTTTATGTCACACCGAGCACCCTCCTCATATCCGTCCCATCACTCATCAATTCATGCCATCAACCATCCATCATCCCATATAAACCCATGCATGTGGTTACTCACGAAAATACCAAAGGTTAAAGAAAATATTATTTCCACTTTTCAAAACCAAAACGGTCAACCAACACATCCTTTTTTTTTCAAAACTACTAACCAGGAGATCAAAATACCAATTCAAATATAACTAAAATTTTCAGAAAGACACAAACATTTATACAAGAACTCAATTTCAAGATATTCACATCAATTTCAAAACATCTCATCCCATTAAAACACCCTTTGATTGTTTAGAAAAACGCTATTGGAAAAACTTTCCAAAACCAAAATCAATACGGTTCCTACTTTCAAAAGAGGTGTAAGCACACCATTTTACATTTAAAAATAATTCTTAAAATTTAGTTCCACCATTTCATTAACAAAACCATTAAATCATTGTTTAAAAAATAATTTCAAAAAAAACTTTATGCTTCTTAAAACCAAGTCACTTTAAAACCAAAGTCCACGATTTCAAAAATAAAGAACACAAGACAATGCGAGAGGAAACTAGTTTTAGTGGATGAATTGGAAATATGGTTGGAGAACATAATCCAATCACTTCACAGTCAAAATGAGTGTACTAGGGAATATCCCTGGCTCCACATGGCTTGCCAGGCCCTGCGAGCTCATTGATACCATTAACCCAACTCACTTTTCATTTCCCTTAACTATCATCAAACCAAGAAAACCAAAGGACTTAGATAAAACCTTACTTCCCCTGGAAACGTGAATCCTGTCATGAGGTGTGGTGATCAGGCACACTACCCATAACTGGAATACCAATTCCCTACAATCCTAACTCCATACTATCCCGACTCTTCCCCAAATAACATGACACAAAGTGTTAACCAGAACCTGCCTCTGATACCATTTTTTCACGTTCCGAATGTGGTTGCTGCCAAAAAATGGCACCAGACCTAGCCTATGACAAGGACCAAAGGGCGTTCCCTATCCCCACGGGCTGGAACAAGTGCCCGGGTATCATTTATCTTGGTTTGGGAACGATTTACTTGAATATGAATAGGTAAAACACCAAAAAGATTTGATAAAATGAATCTGAAAAATTTATACAAACAAGGTTTATAAAAAAAATCCAGAACTAAATACATAAGTTCAAATGAAATAAAAAAGTTACAAAGACAGAATGGAACAGAAACAAAATATCCCCATGGACTCCACATGATAAGGGGTCATCACCCCCAAGCCGTCTCCACTACTCCGCCCCAAGGATGAGGACTAACACCCTGAACCGCCATCACCCTTTGCCTTTCATTTACCTGCGTCAAAAAAAGTCAACTTACACCAAAGGGGTGTAAGTAGGGTGTGAGCCTAATCCCAATATAATACCACACCATGATTCTAAGGTGAATGCAATATAAGGTGAAAAAGAAAGCAGTTTTAATATGCAATGAAAAGCGGTGACAAATTCAAAGAAATGAAACTTTAAATTGAAAAAATTTTTCAAGATAAAACATTCAGAATGTAAAAACATTTAAGTAGGAATTTTAGATACTGCAATATAATTCCAAAGACACCCAAATACATGGCAAAATTCCAAAAATCCAATGAGCAACAAAATCGGGAACACCCCTAGGCACTAGATAGTCTCGGGCTCCATGTACCTCGTACCTCGGTGTAATGTAACCATAGTAAAATCCGTTCTCATGCACGATCCACTAGTAGGGAACATACCCATAACCTAGTGGTCCCCAATCATCATCCAAATAGTTTAGTTAGAGTTGTCATTATCTAAATTCTATGTGAAACAGGGACAAAACCCATCCGGTCCACTAGCCGTACTAGTACAAATCCGCTCCACCTAGGTACCCGGGATTACCCCTTTGTTCTCAAACAATTTCAGGATTTAACACATATCCATTTTAATTTAGAACACCAAAAATGGTTACATACACCAAATATAGTAGCTATCACATTTTATAACACTTAAAATACACAACAAACACTTTGAATTTGAATAAATCAATTTCTCAAAAACCCTTGTTGTTTTGCACACAAAACCCCTTAAAAAACCCACTTGTACACTATGTTCACACTTTTAAGTTACCAAAATAGTAAAGGCAGCCCAATACATTACAATTAAAACAAGAAACCAATTTTCGGGCATCCCCATGTTAAACAAGAAGTGTTAAATTTTTAAAACCTTCATTTTCACACAAAAGTGGAACCACAACTTCACTTTCTTTACAAACACAATTAAAACCCATTTTTTCAATAATAACCAAAGAGGATAAACATTATAAACTGTATTTTATTCCTTATTACAGGTCAATAAAAATAACTAAGTATTTATAGGGCATCCCCAAATAAAAAAATTAAAAATTTCTTTGGAAAACCACCAATTTCACACCAAATTGGCATTTAAAATTCACTTGCAATAGAAACATCATAAGAACCAATTTTTTCAGAAATAATAAAATGATATAAATCTTAAAATATGATAAATACAGCAAGCTAATACACAAATATTGCATCAACATTTAAATCACCTACCAAATCAAATGAAACCATTGAATCCTTTGTGCGAAAACACCAACACACCACCGCCGCACCTCAAGAAGGGTAGATCAAACCTAAAAATAGAAAATTGGACCAAGAAAACCCAAGTTTAAACGTGTGGTTCGAACCCCTACCCATTGGTCATTTTTAACTTCAATAAAAAGGGAGGAAACCCTAAAAAATAGAATGAAACCCTGATCATTTTGAAAGGGGAAATGAAATGGACTAACTTACTTGAGAAATTTAGAATGAATCTCCCCAAAACACCAGCATCTAAAATTGAAAACGGCCAAAACTCAGGGGATGTTCGAAAAATAATTAGTAGGTCAGTTGGGAATTTTAATGGAGGGAAAAGAGTATGAATTGAGATAGTTATGATTGAATGAAAATACCTCATCAAATCTGGCCGATTTTAGAAACCCTAATATGTTCGTCCCAAAATGTCGATTCCTAAGAGCTCCAAAGAGGGGTTAAAGAGGCTGGGGGAGCTTCTGGGTGTAAGGGGCGCATATGAGGCTTAGAATCACCAAATAATACTTAACATTGAATAAGTTATTAAATAAATAAAATTAATTTTTAAAACTGGATATGGGCTTCTGGGAAGGCCCAATCCCTTAAATAAAAACAAAAATAAACCTTGGTTATGGATTTACAAAGGCTCTAAATTTTAATTTTGGTGTTAATATATCAGGGGAGGACATTTTGGAGTTGGAATTAGTGACAAATATTAAAAAATTAATAAGTTATAAAATAAACAAAATTTATTTTTAAATCTGAAATTGGGCTCACGGTTTGGCCCAATTCATGAAAACTCACATATTCTCCATAAAACCTTCAAAAACCCCCAAAACAAAGTATTAATGGAAATTAAAATAAAAATAAATTTAAAATAAGCTATGTATGTGACAATATGTGATAATATTTTACTAAATTAAATATAATGACTTATGGGTCATCTCTCCCACCTTTTTTATACAGAACCTATATGTATATGGTTTATTTTAAGAATCATTTTCTCATAGTTTACCTATTCTCTCTGTTAGTAAAACATGTAATGGATGAATGTATAAGGATAAGTGGTGATACAAAACCTAGGAATTGGTGAAACCAACCAATAAAGGTCATTCATGGAATACTATAACTCAAGCCAAGTCTAGCTCAAGGTGTTTTCCCCGTAGGGTCATAGGTTGACTTATCATCCACTCGATAAAACAAACATTAAAAAGATCATGAACAATTAACTTTATTTATTTTATTTTTATTTATTTCATGGTTAATTTTACGAATTATTTTTTGTAAACACATATATAAATTAATTAACAAGCATGTAAGATAGAATTAAAATAAATGGATTATGTGTATATTGTTTTCTCATAGAATGTTTAATTAATTTTATAAAATTAACATAATATTATTAAGGAATGTAAAATATAAAATAATTTTTTTATTCATAAAAAATAAAAACCCTCAAGGAAATATCAATTAAATTAAAAATTTACACAATAAAAGATTTCCATAATCTATGTTAATATAGAACCATTGTTAAAGGTCAGTTTATTCTATATTTGTGGGAACTTTTAATTATCAAGAATTCTAAAAAAGATAGTGGGTTAACACAACTAAAATTTTTATTTAACCTAATTTCCATAGTATTTTTAATAAAAATTTGGGGGCTAGTGTTAAGTAAATCTGATTCAAGATTTTAGGATTGGAGAGTCCACTCAATGGATCAAGGAGTTTTAAGTTAGAAGCTGTAAAGATACATTACCTAAATACATTTTTATGATTTTCATGGGCACAGTCTGGGTCATTAGAAGAGAAATATAGATCTTTTCCACTATAATGTCTACATAGAAGGACATTTCAATTATAATGGATAGGGATATTGATACTTGATAAAATAGTGGGATACTAATAAGATAATTTAATTTATTTCATCTCAAATATTTTTATAATCAAGATAAATTAGAAAAATTATTTTTGATTGTATTATAGAATAAAATGGAAACTTCATTTGTCATGATATATTTATGATATATACTAGATAAATATAATCCATTTATTATAAATAAGTTTCAAGAGTGGTATAAGACCTTGTGAATTATAATACACCATGAAGAAAATATTTATATGCTAGATTCCCTAGTTATTTATCTACCTTCTAAGGAGGTGAGTGAATAAGAGCTTTTATTCTACAATAAACACTTTTATGATAAACTATATTTCTAATGTTTGATGTTATCATTCATTTTTTTTGAACTCTATAAGTTTCATAAAATCAAGTATACATATACCACGATCAAGAATATTTGTGATATTTATTAAGAGAGAGTATGATAGAAGTGATGTGTGATTTACAAAGCACACTTTACATGATAACTTGGAGAGAGTGCACTGGATGGACCTAATGGGGTAAATATGATTAGATACACCGATCATGTATATATTATAGGGATTAAGATCACTAAAAAAAATTGCATGTATCTCATACTATATTCACTTCATCATAATATACATAGTTTTTTTCGTGAATTTTACTAGGAAAAGCATTGATATGTCCCTCCAATATATCCTTACTCCGCTTATATAGGTAGATAAGGAAATTAATCATGAAAATACTTTTATAATAATGGTGAAAAAGATAAACGGGAAAGTGAAAGGAAAAAAGATGAACACTAAGTCTAAGTCTTCATTATAATTACTAAACTAGTAGATAAAGATCAATGGTAAATCAAAGGAACATGATGTTATTATCTTATCATGTGACCGAAAAGGTTATTAGAATATAAACTACAATTAATTAATGTAAAATATTCTACCACTATTTTACTTCTTGGGTATTAAAATATAATATTTTTTTCACATATGTATTAAGGGACCAATAAAGTATATAAATATTTCAAGAAGTTTTGTGAATTATTAATAGAGCCAAATAAGGGTGATTCCTAGATTAGTATAGATAAGTGCATAAATACAATACTTATAATACCTCATTAGGAAAAGATAATTATTTGTAAAGTAATACTGATAGTAGTTAACGAGTTTATATACAAAAGGGAGTTCTAATCTATTTTGATATAACAAACTAGGTATACTGACTAATTCACTATTAAGTTTTTGATAAAGAAACCATTAGAAACAAAGTATGCCAAAAAAATATTAGGGAGAGTTCTAAAAAATTGTTAGAATTGTTCTAAATGTAAAGCTAATAGGTAAGTTCATAAACTCTATAAGATTCATTTATGATTTTATAAATTCTCAGGGAATAAATGAAAAAATTTGGTAAAGGATATGGGATTATCTAGGTTGGCTTGTCAGAGTGTATCATAACCAAGAATTCATCAGTCATTAATATGTGGAGCATAGGTAATCCCAAGCTTACATTACCCTATACATAAAATTTTTGATGGTATTAAAAGGGGATTGATGAAATTAATTATATATTGAAAATATTTCATAATTATTTCCAAGAAATGTTTCAAAAATAGAAAATGGTATTCCCATAAGATGTTATTACTTCCTATGAGAGAATAGTTTTAGAATTTATTTTCTCAAACTACCTACTAACTAACTATATGCTTAGTATAGTTAATGGAAGCCCAAGGTCAAACCCACATAGATATTAACAACTTATAATTAAATTAATAGAACCTAAATATACTTATAATTAATGCTAGATAATATAACATAAGATAACTACCAAGGATAATGGGATGCACCAATAATTTTCATGATTAGGTTTATGATGTAAAAAGTAGAAAACATGTAATGAAAATCATGATGTTTTTAGAATTAGGCCCTAGTGAATCCCTTGGTCCAGTTGAAAAATCTCCACTCTCTAAAGATCACTTTTTCTTATGGTCAAGCACTTCAGATCACAGAAGATATGGGTAAGCCAAAACAATATTTAAACCTAGAGTGTAAATATACCAAATGGTAATATTGGAAATATTACTATAGAACTCACACTAACAAGTGTGCCAAATCTCAAAGGAAATGGTCATTCTCATATAAGTGAAATAGAGATGATCAATCTTCCTAAATCCATAGAACAATGGACATGAAATAGATAAATAAAGAAGAGATAGGAAAATAAAACACCAGAATTAAAACCCATCATAAAAACCATAAAAATAATGCTAATTTTATTAATTATTCCACTTTACATAGAAAAAAATCTCACAAACTATAATTCCTTATCATGTAAGTCATGAGAGGTTTAAAATAAAATAAAAGGAAAAAAATACTTAAAATACTCTAGTAGTTAGAATTTAATGAAGTCATCTTGATCATCCTATGAATGGTACTCCCAAAAATTCATCCTCAAGTGTAAACATAATACCTATATTTATATATGTTTCTCCTTAAAGATACAACATATATCTATTCTTTAAATCTTATTATATATTTACCTTTATCTTCTTATATCCTTATCTGTATATCTATCTATCATTAAGTTAGAAAAAAATACTCTAATAACTATACAACCCACATCTACTATCCCCATAAACCTCCTTTTAGATATATCAAATTATATATATTAGAGAGGTTCGAAAGAACCTATATATCCACATATATAATCGTTCATTCCATGTATGATAATCCAACCCATGTTTTCTGTATTTTCCAGTACTCTATGCATGATACTCTCTTATTTCATGGGTTAAAATTTAAATCGTGATGTGAGCATGGACCTATTCATCTCCATTATACATGTATGTTTGAACATATACCATCATGAATAGACTATCATGGTGTGAATAGTTTCTTCCATCTACATGAATTATTTCCATTTCATCATTTACTTGCATGAAGCTTCGTAAATGATTTTAACTATCTTTACACAACATTCAATTTACCCTTATTTAGCCTTTCCAATACACTAATATGCATAATCCAACCAAGGAACTTTATAAAAACACATATCATTACCCTTATGTAGCATCAAACACAGAGTTAACTAGTTTCTCATAGTTTAAACAAGATTCTTATATAGGGATTCTTTATGTGTGATCCATTGCATTCCTACTTGGTTTCCTGGTCAAGTGATGGCCCCCATTTTTCTTGAAAAACATTATTTACTCCATAGTAAAATTTCATAGAAAAAAATATATATTTCCAATGTTTTGTTTAAAACATTCATCACCAATAAATATGAAATAATAATGAATAATTTGAAAAAATGACTAAATAATTAATAAAATTATAAAATTTAATCTTAAAAATGATATAGATGAAATGTAAATATCAAATACCACAACACTTAAACTATGTTTTCCTCAAGTATATAACTCAACATAAATCACAAAGGGCATGATTTTAATATTTAAAGTTCCTAGCCAATAAAATTAGATGATGTTAAATAAAGAAAAATCTTTCAATTATCACATTGATGATGTTAATCCAAATCACTACTCTACAAATAAAATAATCAATCATATATACTATTTACACTTTTAACTTAGGGAACTTATCATAACTTCCATTGAAGTATATTAATATATTATTATCATCCGTTCCAATTTATGATCTATCTCACTTTTAATTTTTTCACTCACCACTCAAGGTAACAATATAGATGGAGATATTTTCATAATATGAATATATACTCATTTATATAGTCTTGCATTGGACCTCAAATATCCACCTCACAAATACATAGATCACAAATATTCATGAGGACATTGAATTAATGATTATATAACTCTAAGGATTTAGGTAGGTATGTAAATGATGTTAAAAAAATAAAATATCAAAATGAGGGTTTAAATATAAATCATATTTTATAAAAAAATAAGCTCAATGAAAGAATATTTCACATTTAAATATCCCTATACTTCCCAAAATAAAATTAGGTCATGAATATGACATGTTAGCATAATAAAATATATACACCCTCTTTTTTCCCCTATTTTGATTTTTTTCCTAAGATTTGTGCTTATAAAAAAATATCAAACCCATAACCCAACCAAATATAATATCCTCATGAGTAGAATAAGTGAAAACAAGATCATAGGTCATGTAATTATTATTTTTTACCCTCACATGGCACAAACTATTTTTTTTTTCCATTTTCCATTTTTTTATATTATTTCATTTTCACCTTTTTTCAAGAGGGAAAAAATAATGAATTAAAATCATGAACATTTTCTAAAAACCCCATGAAATACCCCCTTATATCTTATCCTTAATGAAGTACATACCTTTTTACCTTGGAAAACTTCTCCCCCAAACATAAACATTTAAATATCATGAAAAACACAAAGTTTAAGGGTATAAAAAGATAATATTGGCTTGTAATGTGACTCTTCCCTAAAATATCATTCGTGGATTATAAAGGCTTAAAATAATAAAATAATGTAAAAGGTGGTATCAAGGATAAGGGATCATGTCAAGAATTCATCAATAATTTTAAAAGTGAATTTTTATAATTATAAATTTGATAAGATCTAAATTAAAGTTCAAGAACTCTTACATTCCCAATATATCTCTCAAGAAAATGTTATTATAAAGAATATAAAAAATAAGACATTGAAACCTATTGGGAATGCGAACATACAAAATTGGTCAATCACTCAAGGCATGAATAATAATGAAAAACTAATCCACATGAATTCATGAGAATCAAAGTATTAACATGTATGTGAAATTTAATCAATATAAATTAACTATCCTTCCCAAATAATGATTTATTAAATCTATACCCCTATAATTATCTCTAATTATTTAATCCCCCATTTTTCTCATTCAATTTTATCAAAAATAAAAACTAAAACATGGAATAATGGAATAACTATGTAATTATTTGTGTTATAGATAAAAAATTATATAAAAAATCTAAGTGTGGGGAATGATGTTTTAGTATAAACTCAAAAAATATTTTTAAAAGTAGGGGATAAAAAATATAAATTATTAAAATAAATTTTCCCCTTTTTTGTAAATAATTTATCTTTCATTTAATTTTTATTTTTTTCATTATCTTCATGGAACTAAAAAATAAAATTACACATGAAAGAAAAAGTTTCATGTAAAAATAAGTGTAAAAATATTAACAGTAATTTAAAATATAACCTAAACTAGATTCCTAATACTTCATTTAAAATTTATTCTTATGAAAATAATAAAAAATAAATTTCTATAAAGTGATTTAAAAAAACATGGGTCTACTCCCAAAAATATTTTTTTGAATCATTGGATAGACCTTACCTCATTTGATCACATAATAAGAGTATCACATAGAGTTATTTAGTCTATATTTAACCATGAATTATGTTTTCATTCACCTAGTGTGGCTCCGCTTCTACTCCTCTTTGCAACCAGCTTATCACATTATGGAAGAGACCACAAAGAAGTGGGAAAACCAAGGATTTAAGTAATAGATCATGGGACATCCACATTCAATAAAATTCATCTTGGAATTATTCTTATGGATTATTTTATGTTTTTTCATGGAATACCATTATTAATGCAACAACTGCCCTATCATTTTCCTCTTACTTCATTTTTACTTAAACACCAGCTTCCTTTTCTTACACTTTTTCCTTTTGTTCAACTAATACTTTTTTTGAGGAGGAAATCAGTATGTGGATATCCTTGTATATAATTTATAGAGTTATCATGATTTGCAAGCCTATAAAACTCATATTTTTTATTTTATTTTGAGGTTTGTTTTTTCTTTTCCTTCCTCCTCCAGGCCATCAATAGTGGGAAAGTATTCCATGGAAATTTCATCCACAACTTCATCCTTAGAAATTAAATCCGGTTTATCCTTGGTATTTTATTCTTCATTTATCACATATCTAGATTTCTTAGTTTAAACCATCGCTTTTAGATCTTTACATGCATCTTTGAAAGTGAAATCTAGCCTGTAGAGGTGTACCTTATCACCACTCGAGTAGGGTTGGGAACTACCTTCTTCTTGAATATTTTGGATTTTCTCTCTATGTTTATATATTTTATGTGATATATATATGATTTTAATGGTTAAATTTTCATTCTCAGTCTATTGGAAATTATTTCCTTTAATCACAAAAAAAATATTTATAAGCATAAAAAATATTCAAAAAGATAAAAAAAACTAAACTAAAAACATAAAATTCTAAAATAGTGGAAAAATGTGTCCTAATAATTGAATTAAATATATAATCTTATACTCAAAAAAATTACAATAATTTATCAAACACATAGGGTGTTGTTACTACCTATGAGAAAAACAATTTCTAATTTATTTGTTTGAACCAGCTACTAACTAACTACAAGTGTAGTATAGATAATATAAGCATGAGTTTGAACCCATAGATATATGAACAACTTAAAATTAAATAAATAGAACCTATAATCTACTTGTAATGAAATATATCTATTCTAAACTAAGTTAAATACCAAGTATGATGAGATTTATTGGGAATTCATATTCTTAGGTTCATTAAATAATAATGTAGAAAACATATGATGATAATCATGATGTTATCGAGATCATTTCGTAGTGAATACCTTGGTTTAGGTAGACACTATCCACTCTCTAAATCTCAATTTTTTTTATGGTCGAGTAATTTGGATCAAAAAAGTGGTGGGTAACCTAAAAATACACTTAAATATATAATATATGTCAACCTAATGGTCATGGTGGAAACCTTACTCTAGAAATCACATTAAAAATTATCCCAAAACTAAAAGGTAATGGTCATGCTCATATAAGTGAAATAGATAAGATAAATCTTCCTTACTCTCTATAAAAATATTCATGTAATAAAGAAATAAACAAGATATAGGAAAATAAAGATCAATAATGATAATGATAATAGAAACAAAAAAACTGATATTTTTTTATTCAATACCCTTTACATAGAAAAACTTGACACAAAACACATTACCCTCTCATGTTATCCATGAGGGGTTTAATGTAAAATAAAAAGGAAATAAAAACCTAAAATACTCCAGTGACAAGAAGTTGAGGAATTCCCCTTGATACTCCTCTAAATTTTTCTTCAAATAATTCCTCATCAATTGTACACAACAACCCTATATTTATATATGGTTATACATAAAAATATAAATCACATATCATATTTAAACCAATTTTTATATCTCTATTTATCTCATTATATCATTATCTCTATATCTATTTATCATTAATCCTATAAATAACTCCTCTAATATATGTAATCCACATATACCATCCCCACAAATATCATTTTAGATATATAAAATTCTATCCATGAGAGAGGTTTAACTGAACATGTATATATGCATATATACTCATTCATGTTATGTATGATAATTCCTGATGTGTTTTGGGTATTTTCTAGTACTATATACATGATCCTCGCTTACACATGAATAGTTTATTCCATATCCATGCATTGTTCCTATTTTTTTATTTGTGGTTGTGGAGCTTCATATGAAACATCAACCACCTTTATGAAACTTTATATTTACCATGATAAAACCTTATAAAATACATTTATGCAGAATTCATCCAAGGACCTTTATGTGGCCTCCTCTAATTACCCTCCATCCATGACTGAATATTTTTTTAAAAGAATATAAATTGTGGTTTTATTTAGAAAGAACCTCATATTATTGAAAATGGGATGTCTTAAAGGAAAAATGTTTGATTATTTTTTTTATAAGTAAATCCATAAAACCTATTTTTATATCCTTACTTAAACAAGTTTTTCATAGTGTGAAATTGATTCCATTGTAGGGATGATCCAGGTGTGCTCCAATGTTTTTTTATTGTTTCCTTAACTATGTGATGGATCCCATTTTTCTAGAAAAAAAATATTTAATCCTTAGTAAATTTTCATTCAAAAAAATATATAGTTTCAAACTTTTTTTAAAACATTTATCACCGATATCTATGATATATTAATGAATAATTGGGAAAATGACTAAATAATTAATAAAATTTTTGAATTTATTTTTAAAATATGCATGCATGAAATTTAAATATCAACAAAACATTAAATAACCATGTTACAACTATATTGACTAATGTATATCATATTAAATACAATATGATCCATTAGGTACAACTTCTAATGTTTAATGATAATTGTTTGTTAAAATATATCTTTAAATATAAACGAACATCAATGAAACATTAAGTGTATCAAACTTAGTTATCATATTGATACTAAAGATATTAAAATGAATTATTAGTACATTTTGACTATAATAGAGAAGAAAATATTATTTTTAGTTAGTGGGATAAGACTATACTTCAATGAATTCTAGATTCTAGATGCACATGGGTTATCTAAGAAACATAGAAATCACTATGATCAGTGGAATGAGTTGTTCCAAGAGACACATACTATATAGGATGTTAAAAACAAATAAATTTATTTACATTCACCAATATCAGTGATATATTATTTGATAATAATAAATAATCCTACAAACAAGAATTAAATGGAAACATGCTAATGTTTACAAGTATGTATGAATTTAGTAATAGAATCCATGTACCAAAATTAAAGGTAGTGGTATCTTGGATGTTTATAGATATGATACTACTGGTGAGAATTCAAACAAAACTATATATGGATGATATAATTTAGTACCAATAAGAAAATATTTTTTACAAAAATGATTAATTAATGACTAAGACATAGTCTATATGACACAACCAGAAGGGTTGGATTTCAAGGGATGTTTCTTTATTGGGGACCTAGCGAAACATGTCTATATGAAAAAACCATAAGGGTTGTTAATAACAATTAATGATAATAAAATATGAAAATTCATCATATATATTTATGGATATGAACAATAATAATGATTATTGAATTTTTATTTCAAATATAGAAGTTCCATGTGTCTATAGAAGGCTAGTGGTAACAATTCTATTTTTAAGATAGATATATTAATTACATATGGAAAACCAGTAGTTAGTTTTATAAGTTTTATAATATTAAGTAATTAATTTCTACAATGATAAATTTAGAAATCAACCAGAGTTATAGGGAACATGATTTATATATATAGATCTATGGGTTGATAAATTTTTTCATAGTACATATGTTGAAAATGTATTGGAAAATACAGAATATAAAAATTCAACATCAAATTGTTTCCCAAATAATATGGTATGTAATATCTCTATGATAAATGAATTGGAATTAGAGGATATTAATATAATGAGTACGATTATATAATATTAAGTTCTATAAATCTAACTAACATAACATGATATGTACTGATGTTGGATATTACATATGCATGTTTCACGGAGTACAAATATAAAAAAAAAACAAAATAACTACATAGACTTGTAGTTATAACTATCCAAAAATACTTTATAAAGTAAATATATAACACCCAATGATCTTATGTTCTATCCCTTTTAAAATTTAGCATACTTTATAGTTTATGCTTCACACAACACCGAGTTTAAAACTGTAAAATACCATTAAATATGACTGTTGGAATAATAATGTGACCATTATGAATAGTAATATGACCATTGGAATAGTAAAATCTCCCTTTAAGGTATGAATAAAATTTAGGTTTCTTATAAATGAAAATATGGTTTATTTATACCATGGAATAAGTAGATAAATGTTTTAAAAATGATAAATTAAGTGTTTTGTGTTTTCATAAGTCTTAAATATTTAATTACTATTTTAAAATTAATATAATGATTTAATAGAAAATATATTTTCATAAAATAGAATTATAAATTAATATTTTGTTTTGTTATGATTATAATATAATTTTATGAGACCCGAATTAATTTTTCAAAGTGTCATAAAAACAATTATAATATTAAAATCTGTATTTTTCAAGTAAATGATGATTTTATTTAAAAATTTAATTTATTATATTTAGAAAATTATTATCATAAAATTGAGTTCATTTTTTAATTCTAAACATTTAAAAATTATTATGTTTATTTTTTTTGTATTTTTCTAAAATACTTGAATTTTTTGGCCAATAGTGAAATATAGTAATTTATCGTATTTAATAAAAACATAAATTATTAAGTCATAGATGATGTATGGATAATGTAAGCCCATAATCTAGAACTATACTTCATTATTTTAATATATTTAGTGGAAATTCTCAAACTATTCAGAGTCTTAATCAAAAATAATATATAAATGAATAAAATATTCAAAAACACCCCTCTCCTCCCACTATAAATACCACCCCTCACCACATCTTCTCCTCACACTTCCAAAGCCTTGAATATTGATTATATTCTAACTATTTCCTCTCCAAAACAACTCCACCACATTATGGTATTAATGTTCTCACTAAAATACCATTTCAAAGTTATTTAAGGAAGTAATCAAGGAGAACAATTCAAGAGGTAAATATTTTTTTCTTTCTCTTTGAATTTATTTTAATTTATTTTATCTTATTATATTCTTAACTATTTTTTCCACAAATGAATGATAAATAAAATAAAATATATATAATTTTATTTTATTATGTTAATGAAATGTCCATCTTCAAACCCCTCCTCCCCCTTTTATTCTAAAAATGAAAACATCATCCATGATGTGCTTATTTACCACCATCGTGGATGATGAGACTTAATTTTACATAACCACCTTAAAGGATGGTTGTAAAAAAATAATTATGGTTAAAAAATATTTTATTATACATATTTTAATTTATTTAGTATTTTTTAACCATTATATATACATTATATTAATTAATAATATAAAACTAGTTCGTGACGATGAAAAAACCACCAAAATGATCTAAACGATTATCCTTAAAGTTCTATCTAATTAATCACCCTCATATCCAAAAAAATATTATATAATACCATTAAAACTTATATATTTTAATTAATAACATATAATTTCAATTATGGGGAATTATTTCCATTTTACATGATCTTCCATATATGTGTAAAAGTAAACCAATCATGAAAACCTAGGAAAAAACACTCCCAAACGACAAAATTGAATCTCCTAACTCATCAACAAGGACATAAATGAAATTAAAAAAAATTATAAAAAATTAAATACATGTTTAAGAGGTTATTAATTAATTTATTATTGAATCTAATTTCATTATCCATGAAATTAGGTATAGGTACATAACACTTTTTGGAAAAAGGTAAGGGCTCTTCTTGAACCTCCATTTTCATTAAACTTATGATTTATCCCTCTTTACACCAATGTAATTATTCATTATTTTTATAAAATTATTCTAAATTATTTTTATTTATTCAAAAATAATATATCCATATTAGTTAATATTCCTTTTATTGGTAAATATATGTTTTACAAGGTCACCTTCTCAATTCTTCTCGATACACAAGCCCAATTAAGGGGAAGTTCTGGTTTTCAAACCCATTTTAATGTACCATCCATAATATGATTTAAGACACCATTATTTTTAAAAAATCACAAATTTCTTCATTAAAAACCAGTGTTTTTATTTATGGTTTTATACAAAAAATTATGAAAAATAAAAAAAGATTTTTCCAAAAGAAATATTATTTCCAAATTAAAAAAGGGTATTTCCCTAAAGAATTCTTTGATGATTTTATTAGAGTATTTTTATATATTTGAACACCTATGATAAATCTTATAATTTATTAAGATTAAAATATTATGATTATAATATACCATATTTTATTAAATGGTTTATGATCAATTTTACTATGGATGTTCTATCTTACTACTCACCATACTACTCAGAATGGTTAGTGATTGTGTTTACAGATTGGGAAATGTTATTTAAATTTCATATGTATTTTTTTATTATGTTTAAACCTATTCATATGAAGACTGAATTTAAATTTTTAAGTGGTGGGTAGAGCACACTATAGCCCTTCTATGCATCATTAGGACTCATGAGACAAAATAGAAATGGATTTGGATGAGGCCTTAACTATTTATTTTCAGATGTCCTGGCCGAGGTCTTAATAGTATGTTTATAATGTCTAGAATTATGAATTACGTCATTATAATATTAGTAATTGATAATACATGTGATTATTATACTAATATAATATCCATGGTTATGATTTATTATCATGTTATTATTTATATGGAATTATTTATTTATCTTTTATTATTTCCATAGTATGCTCAAGATTATGTTGTAATGAACTGTATTTTTAGTCATTCACCATTCCTTATTATTTGTATTAGCTTAAAATATATTACATCCCATTAATAAGAATAAGATATCACCCCTTTGTATTATGTTTTACTTTCCCCTAGGATGTGAATATGTATAATATGAATGAATTTTATGGGTAATCTAGGAGTTATGGATATTTCCAATGGAGTTTCTATGTTGTTTTTCCTTTCAAGATGTAATGTAAAACTTATGTTTGTATCTGTTTTTCCAAAAATTCTAAACTATTCATTCCTTCGAGATGATAAATCCTTGTTAATTATACCAATTTAATAAAGAAAACAACTCAAGAAAAATAGGGTTGGGGTATTTTCAGTTGATATGATAAGAATTTTAGTAGAAACCGTAGAAACTAGATTTAGAAAATAAATATTAGAGAACATCACCTTAAGTTAGAATTTGTGGATATGCATAGAATAACATACTATAATTTTGGTAAGGTAGAGATTGTGTGGGTATTATTAGAAATACCTACCTACTTTTATAATACAAGTTGACATAGTTTTGGAACATATATACCTAGGGGTAACAAATCTGACAAGGTACATCAGGCCATACACAGTGTAACCTGGTACACAAAAACATGACTTACTGCACACCTAGTTTAACAATTTTAGGGGATATTATTAGGACAATTCAATTTTTTTACAAACCACTATGATGGATTTAAAAGTAAATACATCCCCAAAGAAACCATTTTTATGATTATGAGATTAATTAGGCATAAATGTTTAATTTATGTTAAGTTATTTACTAGTTCCAAATTATGCATTATGATTCATAACATAATATAGTGAATTCCATTATTTAGAAATGGAACCTAGTGGAAGGAATTAGAACCATATCAATACACGTATCCCATGTAGGTATTCCCCTTATATGAAAGATAATGATGTTGGTTCTGGAGCTTTGACTGGTGTCGAGAAACTTATAACTATACTAGGACAACTGACTTAAGTTATAAACAATAACCTTACCTGTATGTAGCATTCTGATCTATAATGTGGAGGATAAATGTTAGAATTCTTTATGTGAAAAAATCCTCCATCATTCAATGGGACTAAATACCCATTTGTAGCAGAGCAGTGGATAAGTTACTTAGAGAATACATTTCTCACTTTGGGAAGTAATGAAAGGGAGGATATTATCATGATAGTTTACCATATCTCAATATATTATGATAAATGGTGGTCATTTATTCAAATAAAAAATGAGGAGGAATAAATTTGAAATATAGAATGGAAATATTTTAAGGAAATTTTCCTAGAAAAATATTTTCCTCATGAATAGTGAGTGGATATGGAGAGGAAATTATTGAGTTTGAAAAAAAAGAGAATGAAATGTTGTAAAGTATGAAGAAAACTTTACAAGGATACAAAGGCATGTCGAAGACTACATACGTAATATAAGAAGAAATATTGATCAACTCTTTTATGGTTTAAAACCATTCCTCTGAAGGGAACTAGTCTTCCAAAATTTCTTATCATATGAATATATAGTCTCATGTGCTATAATGAGAGAGAAAAAATTCTCTAAGACATTTTAATTTAATGTAAAACAAGATAATAAGAGGATGTAGGAGGAAATATTGGATAAAGGGAAGTATAAAAAAGTTAATTTTCTATTGTGTGATACTTGTGGAAGGAAACACCATGGGGCTTTCTCAAAATGAAAAAGAGTCTATTGCAAGTGTGGGAAAAAAGGCCACTATGCCCATGATTGCAAGGGAAATAAATAATGCACCAATGTTTAAGGATAAAATTGTATGGAAATGGGAAACTATGAAAATTATTTTCCTAATCATCAAGGATAATTTACCTAGAAAAGGGCAATGGAGAAAGGCCAAGATTTTGCGATCACAACTACGAAGGTTGAAGTTCCCAATGATGTGGTGGTAGGTAATTTAATTGTTTTCTAAAACTTAGAAAATGATTTATTTGATTCTATATCATTAAATATTTCTAGTTTTACAAAAATTAGACATTTTCCTTTTGATTTTAAAATGGATTTATTAGTAAAAACTCAGAAGGGAAGTAACATCTCAATAAAGATGTGTCAGTTAGTCCCTTTTATGACACATAAAAATTCTTTAGTTTCAACCATTATCACCATACCTATGGTTGATTTTGATATAATCCTTGGTATGGAATAGATTTCAAAATACAATATGAAAATATATTATAGGAAGAATGAAGTTATAATTTTTGAGAAAGATGTATAATACCTTATCTTTAAATAAGAAACTTCACCATCTAGTTCTTATCTAGATCCACCTCTTGTAGATCTTCTAAATTAAATTATTGGTGAGTAATAGAAAAAATCATATATGGATGAGGAAATAAATCTTTAAATTGAATATTTACCTATTGCACAAAAATACATTGATGTATTTAAAAATTATTTACCAGGATATATTCCAGAGTGAGAAGTTGGGTTCTCTATTGATTTAATTCTTGGTGAAAGAACTATATAAAAGGCTACTTACAAAATGACGACTCTGGAATTAGTAGAGGTAAAAAAAACTTGTGGAATTAAGTGATAAGGGATTTATTATCCCTAGTTTTTCTCTATTGGGATCCCCTATTCTCTTGTACAAGAAGAAATATGGACCCATGAGGCTGTGCATTGATTATATAGAAATCAATTATATTATAATAAAGAATAAACATCCACTTCCTCACATTGATGATTTATTTGAGAAAATTCATGGATCTCAATATTTTTCGAAGATTAAACTTCAATATAGATATCATCAATTGCATGTGAGGAAGGAATATATTCCAAAGGCAACATTTCAAACCAGGTATGGAGATTACTAGTTTACAGTAATGAAATTTGGACTGACTAATGCACCCTCTATTTTTATGTATCTAATGAATAGAGAGCTCAAGGAATATATTGATATTTTTTGGGGTATTTATTGATTATATATTGACATATTCCAAAAAATATATGAACCATGAGATACATTTGTGAGTTGTTTTGGAGAATGTTAGAAGAAAATAGTTATATGGGAAGTCTAGAAAGTGTGAATTATGACTTCAAATAGAATCTTTTCTTAGCCATATTGTCTCTAAGGATGGAATCTCAGTTGATCCTATGAATACAAAGGCAGTCGAAAAATGGCCTATACTAATGAACATAAACTTGGCACGTAGTTCATTGGATTAGTATGTTACTATCGAAATTTAGCTCATAATTCATTCTGACTAGCTAACATGTTAACCAAGATTACTGATAAAGGGTTTAAGTTCATTGGAAAAATAATTTGAATATTTTTTTAAAGAATTGAAGAAGATATTAGTTAATTATCTAAACTTGACTATACCATCATGAAATGGTGGTTTTTTGATTTATAGTGTTTCATCAAAGAAAGGAATTTTCTATGTCCTTATACAGAATAATAGAGTTATTTCCTATGCATTAAGGAAATTAAAAAATCATGAACAGAACTATCCAACTCATGATCTCGAGTTAACAACAATAATATTTACCTTGAAAATATGAAGACACTGTCTCTATGGTGAAATATGCAAGATATATATAGATCAAAAAAGTTTAAAATATATATTCTCACAGAAAGAACTCAACATGAGGTAAAGGTGATGGATCTAGCTACTAAAGGATTATAATATTTCAATACACTACTACACAGGGAAGGAGAATAAGGTAGTAGATGCATTGAGAAGAAATGATCATGGAGTTAGGAACTAGATGAGGATTGACAAGGACTCTATGTACATGGATATAGAAAATATGGATACCAGAATTATCATGGAAGGTGAAAAATCATTACGTTTTAAAAATTTTTTCCCAACCATTTTTATTGGAAAGGATTAAAAGTTCTCAGACTATTGATGAGAAGTTTTAAAGGAAGATTAAAGATTTTAATGATGGTAAGTTGACAGACATTGTATATGAGGATGGAATTATGAAATTTGGGAAGAGACTTTGTGTTCCCTCTATTCCTGAGCTAAAAAGGGAATTATTGGATGATGCTCATAGATATAATTTCTATATACACCCTAGTATCACTAAGATGTATAGATATTTGATGAAAATTTTTTGGTGGGATAATATGGAGCAGGAAATTGCTGATTATGTATCAAGATGTTTAGTATGTCAATAGGTGAAGGATGAAAGACAATATCCAAGAGGATTCACGAAACCTATTAATATTTCTATATGGAAATGAAATAAAATTTCTATGGATTGTGTCACTAGATTACCCTTAAATATAAGAAATACTGTTGCAATATGGGTAATTGAGGATCTACTTACCAAATTAACAAATTTTATCACTATAAGATAGGATTTTTCACTAGAGTTCAGTACAATAATCTTTATTAATGAAGTTGTAAGACTTCATAGAGAAACTATTTCTATTTTTTCTAACCATGATCCATAATTTACATTGAAATTCAAGAAAATTATACAAAAATCATTGGATACTGATATTTATTTGAGTACTGCTTATCACCCTCAAACTGACGAGTATTCAGAAAGGATGGTCCAGACATTAGAATACAAGCTAAGATCATGATCACTTGAATATCACAGTTTGTGGGATAAATATTTACCTTTTGTAGAGTTTTCATACAAAAAATATTTCCATTAAAGTATTAAAATTGAACTATATGAGACATTATATGAAAAGAGATTTCATACACCAACTTGTTGGAAAGAAGATGAGGAAACAACAACAATGGTAAGGACTATTAAATCCAATATCAAAGAGGTTCAAAGTAGAAAACAATATCTATCCTAATAACTGAAGAAAGGATTTTGAG
This sequence comes from Viscum album, assembly GCA_963277665.1. NCBI lineage: Eukaryota > Viridiplantae > Streptophyta > Magnoliopsida > Santalales > Viscaceae > Viscum > Viscum album. The sequence continues at coordinate 1,654,142,680 of OY728152.1, forward strand.
TTTGAACTGGTAGATTATGTTTTTTTTAAAGTTTCTCAATAGAAGAGTGTTATAATATTTAGAAAGAAATGGAAACTAAGCCCCAAATACATTGAACATTTTGAAATCCAAGAGATAATTAGCACTATGGATTATTTTTGGGAAATAACACCAAGCCTTTCTAAAGTACACAATGTGATCCACATCTATTTGTTAAGGAAGTACATGCTAGACCAAACGCATGTCCTCACATTTGTAGGAATAGAATTAGAACATGATTTATCTTAATGTGAAGAGCCTATCTAGATTTGTAATTCTAGAGAACATGTGTTGAGGAATTTAATTACTTGACTCATAAAGGTACTTTGAAAAAAAATCCTAAAATTCAAGAGGCGACATGGGAATTGCAGGAATTTAGGATGAAGAACCACCCAAATTTTTTTATGAGTTGATATTCTGAAAATTTTGAGGATGAAATTTTATAGGAGGGGATAATGTAACACCCTAAGATCTTATGGTATTTCCCTTTTAAAATTTATCATCCTTGATAGTTTTTGATTCATGCTACACAGAGTTTAAAACTACAATATACTATTAAATATGGCCATTAGAATAATAATGTGACCCTTAAGAATAGTAATATGACCAATAGATTATTAAACCCACCCATTAAAGTATAAATAAATTTTTTGTACCTTATAAATGAATTATGGTATATTTATATCATGGAATAAGTAAATAAATGTTTTAAAAATGATAAATTAAGTGTTTATATATTTTAAAGTCATAAATATATAATTAAAATTTTATAATTAATATAATGATTTATTAGAAAAAATATTTTCATAAAATATACTCATAAATTAATATTTTTTATTACAGTAATAAGATAATTTTATGATACTTGAATTAATTTTTCAAAGTGTCATAAAAATAGTTATAATATTAAAAGCAGTATTTTTTGAGTAAATGATGATTTTATTAAAAAATTAAAATTTTCATATTTAGAAAATTATTTTCATAAAAATAAGTTCATTTATAAATTATACTGGTCAAGAAATGGTTAGGGTATTTTTTTTGGATTTTTATAAAATATTTGAATTTTGGGTGAATAATGAAATATAATATTTTTATGTATTTAATAAATACATACATTTTTGAGTCATAGATGATGTATGGATGTTGTAACACTAAAATATATAAATATAATTCATTATTTTAATATATTTAATGATAATTCTCAAACTATATATTGTCTTAATCCAAAATAATAAACAAATGAGTAAAATATTCAAAAACCCTCCTTTCCTCCCACTATATATACCACCCCTCACCACCTATTCTCCTCACACTTACAAAGTCATGAAGCTTGATTATATTCTCAAAATTTCCCCTCTTAAACCTATCCCCCACATTCTTGTTTTTCTAGTCTCACCAAAAGACTATTTGAAATATCCTCAATGATGTAATCAAGGAGAATAATTCAAGAGGTAAATCACTTTTCATTCTCTTTCAATTTATTTTAATTTATTTTATCCTTATTATATCATTACATATTCTTTAAAAAACTACATGATAACTCTAGTATATTATATATTCTAGTATTTTATTATTTTAATGTAATATCTATCCTCAAAACCCTTCTCCTCACCCTTTTATTATAAAAATGAAAATATCCTCTGTCATGTGCCGATTTACCGCCATCGTGGATGATGCGACTTCATTTTTCATCACCGCCTTAAAAATATTCTTATATAACCATAATTGTAAACACATTTTATTATACATATTATTATTTATTTAATGTTTTTAAACTAGTATATTTACATGATATTAATTAATAATACCAAACTAGTTCATGACGATAAAAAAACTGCCAAAATGATATAAATTATTGTCATTAAAGTTATATATAATGAATCATCCTCATATATGAAAACAAAATAATATATAATAACATTAAATCTTATTTATTTTCATTAATAACATATTATTTCAATTTTTGAGAATTATTTCTATTTTATATGATCATCCATATACGTGAAAAAGTAAACTGATCATGAAAACCAAGGAAAATAACACTCCCAAATGAAGAAATTGAATATCATAACTCATAAAAATGATTTCAATGAACTTAATAAAATTATATAAATAAAATGAATTTTTAATATGTTCTTAATTAATTTATCAATAAATCTAATTTCATTTTTCAGGACATTAAGTACAGGTGCAGAATACTTTCAGACATAAGGTAAGTGTTTCTTCCAAAACATCCATTTTCATTAGGGTTATGATTTTTCCATATTTACACCAATGTAATTGTTCATTATTTTTATATAAATATTCTAAATTCTATGTATATATTCAAAACTTATGTCTTCAGATGAGTACATGTTTTTTATATATAAATACATGTTTTATAGGGTTCCCTTCTCAATTCTTCCCAATACGCAAGCCCAATTAAAGGGAACTTATGGATTTCTTACCCATTTTCAAGTATCATACATAATGTATTTTAATACAATTTTTTTAAAATCACTCATTTTTTCATGAAAAACTATATTTTTTCATTTCTAGTTTTATATAAACAATTATGAAAAATATAAATTATTTTTCCAAAAGAACTCTTCATTGCAAAGTAAATAGGTTATTTCTCTTAAGAAATCATAAATGATTTTATTTAATTATTTTCATATATTTCAAAAAATATATTTAATCTTATGATTTATTGAGATTGGACACTTATGATTTTTATCTATGATATTTTATTAAATGGTTTATGATTGGTCTGATTGTGGATGTGTTATCTTACCATTCACCATACTACTCATAATGGTTAGTGATTATGTTTATAGATTGAGGAATGTTATTTATATTTAATATGAATATGTTTTTTATGTTTAAACCCTTTCATATGTGGAATTAATTTTACTTAGTAAGTGAGGTGTGGAGCCTTTTATAACCCCTCGATGCATTGATAGGTCTCATGAGTCAAAACAAAAATAGATTTATCTGAGACCTTAACCATTTATTTTCAGTTTTCTTGGATGATTCCTCGACAATATGTTTATGATGTCCATAAATATGCATTCCCTTATTATAATATTAGTAATTGATAATCTATGTGATTGTTTGACTAGTATAATATCTATGGTTAATCTTTAATCTCTTGTGATTATTTATATGTTATCATTTATACACATTTCATTCTTTCTATATTATGCTCAAGATTATGTTCTAATGGAATGTGTTTTTAGTTATTCAACATACCTTATTGTTTTTATTAGTTTCTTATATATTAAATACCCTTGATGAGCATATGATATCACCCCTTTCTTATGTTTTATTTTCCTCCAAGATGCAAAGATGTATATTATGAATGACTTGAAGGTATTGTCTAAGAGTTATGGATTTTCCCAATAGAGTTTCTTTGTTTTTTTCCTTTTATATTGTAATTTAAAACTTATGTTTGTATCTGGTTTTCCAAATATAAAAAACTATTAATTCCTTGGGGATTAAAATTCATTATTTGTTTTACCAATGTAATAAAGTAAGGCACCAGCTCCAGACAACTAGGTTCAGGGTCTTTAAAAAAACTGGACGAGTTCCTATTAAATAGGGAAATGAGAATACAAGTGATCAAATGATATAACACTATTTTCCATTTATATCATTTTGATATAGGATTATCTTAAGTCTAAAGTAATATATAAGAAGAACTTATTACATCCTATGGTTTCCATTTCTACAGTAGCCGAGTATGTTGCGACTTCTGAAAAAGCTTAATAAGTAGTTTAGTAATGGTTTGTTATAATTTCAGTTATACAAAAATAGTAAAGTATTATCATTTATATTAAAAAATTTAACTATGTAATTATCCAGGATTCTAGTTTTATGATAAGGAGTCAAAAGGTAAATACATGGTTATATTACTACTTAAGCTGTTTTCTCAAGAAAATGAGGAAACATTAAGTATTTTTATAATAAATATGTGTTGTAAGATGAACCATATCCATTGAAAATGTGGTAGGCCCATAAACTATAGCTATAACTAGCATAATAATGTTTAACACATGAGAAATAACAAGTCATTAATATTTATCTCAAGCCAAATATGGAGGAGTTAGTGACCTATAACTGACTTATTTGTTTACTTTTGATTACCTATAAATTATATGAACTAAATATTGATAATATTTATTGTGTTTATAACTAAAATTAATATGACAATTTCCTTTAAAATCTATTTCATCAAAATATCATTTAAATTTATTTCTATGATGAGAATTTTTAAGTGTTATGTTAATATTCTTAAATATATACCCTATGGATAGATTCTATCATTTGTCTGGAAAGAGGTGATACATGCTATTAGAGGTAGGAGGCTTATAATACATTTATAATTTTTCTCATGATTTTCCCCTTAGTAATCTCTAAGAGAGGAGGTCATGATAATAGACCCACTGGTAGGAATTAAACATATGTACATGTTATTGGATATTTTTACACGTAAATGTGTGTGTTGGTACTTTGACTTAATATTATTATTAATGAATATAATGATTCATGTAATTTGATGTGTTTATAAAAAACATCAATACATATGGTTGTAATTAAGTAGGATACATTTTTCAGGTCATGAGTGATATTACATTAATGAATAATTTAATAAATGATTTTCACTTATATTTGTGAAAGTTAATATATCATCCCTTTGATTATAATGGAACTGTCAAACTGAATCCATTGACATATTTTATTTATGAGTTCATTTTAGATAGCTAAAAAAGAGAAATTGATCATATAGGTTAATGAAACAAGTATGTAACCTACTTGATTATAAGATATCAAGAAAAAGGGATTGTTTTATACAATGATAATTCATATGTGGTTGTTATTATTATAACGTTAAATTCTTCCTCCAAGGGTTCCTTTACTTGTTTCTAAAGATCAATATTGGATTTTAGGTAATCCTGCCTAATTCCACTAAGTAAGAGGCTGAGAGGGTCACACACTTTGTGTTTCTATTAACCTTAGTTGGATTCTATTTTAATTTAATAATAAGAATAAATATCACTCTTAAGACCGAGGAAGAATATTAATTTAGGATTTATTGATTGAAAATATCTAGTAATCATATTTATTTAAGTATAATATTAAAATATATATTTATTGATAAGACTATAAATATAATATTTATTTATATATTTAGGGAATGAATCATATTTATTATTCTAGGTTTGAAAATTTTCAAGGTGATCATGATGAGTTAAGATCCCGATAATGGAAATGATATAAAAAATATCATTTAAATAAATATTAGTTTATTTATTGATATTTATAATATCCATGAGATGTGTGTGTGTTAAAGAAATATTAATAATAATAATAATATTAGATGTGGGGTTCATTATGTATTAATATATTGGCTAATGGATTATGTGTAATTACCAATTCTACACCCCAGATCTACATATACCTGGATATATTATTTCTTTTGTGTGTATATTTGTTTTGAAAACAAGATGAACAACATAAGTCAATCTTTTCATTCATACTAGAACCCATTTTTTCCATCGGTATCATTTAGAGATCAATGATAAAATGTGGATTACTTCTAGAGGGATTCTACTTTGGATCCTCTTTGGGCAACAATGGTAAAACTAAAACAAAGGTTCGAACAACTAATATATTATTTGAATAAATAATATTAAGAGTGTGGTAATTTATGTTATTAAATTAATTATAAATTTTACATGAATTTCCCTCTCATATTAATACTAATATTCTTTTTATGATGTTTCTTTAGTTTCATTTATTAAACTTAATGATTATTCATCACGTTATTATGGATTATCTGTTAAATATAATAAAAAACTATCATTGGTCATGAGATCAATTGACTTTTTATACACCCAAAAAATTCATACCATACATCTTAAGGAGTATAGGGGTTCTTAGATTAGACATAAAATCCTTTTTGATCTAAACTACTATAAAAATTTCATGTTCTTCATCTCTCTTCATTGTTCTAATTCCTATCCTCTTTAACAATTTTCATCATTAACTCTGATAAATTAATTTTAATTTTAAAGTGATCATAAGTTTTAAGCTAGTTTATTCACTCCCCTATATACCATCGTCCATCTAACTATCTGGGACCTAAAAATTGTTTTTAGAGCCCTACCCTTTTAGGAGTTTATATTTATTGTTTTTTTCATAATACCACAATTAGTATCAAAGTATTATCACCAGTGGATCTTTCTTTGTTACAAAATTTTTACTTTACTAACCATATATGGGAAAAATATTTAAGATGAAAGGAACTAGTTCAAGTGATCAATAAGTTACTTAGAAACCACCTCACTTTAATGGTGCATACTATGGCTATTAGAAAGCTTTAATGGAAGATTATCTTAAGAAACTCATTATTGATTATTGAAATATTATAATAAAACCTTATAGATAACCCGATTCATACCCATTACTATTATAGGAAATGATACATATTTTTTTTTAAATTATAAAGTTATGAATATTTTTTAGTGTTATTGATTAAAATAATTTTATTTGTATTTTTTCTTGTAAAATTGCTCATGAAATTTTTGATAATTTTTCAATCTACACACCTCATCTTTGATAAGTTTATAAGAAAAAATAATAGAATGATTTCAGTTGAAAATCAATATTTAAATAAATTTTAAGAAAAAATTTTCAATAATATGTTTCATAGGTTTAATAAAATTATATATGTAATGAATGATCGTAGAGATTCCTTGAAAAATCCTATGTTTTTTTAAAGAGTATTGAGAGCTCTACCTAAGAAGTAGAATGAAAAGAAGGTTTCCTTTGATGAAAGAAAATAAATAAAGGAAGATAGTATAGGTAAAATCATTACTTAAATTCTTCATTATGAACTATAATTAAAGAACATAGTTGGTGAAGTTACTATAAAGAGGAAAGGTGTAACTTTCAGATCTGCTAACATTTTTTATGACCGTTTTGATTATGAACATAGAGAAATTTAAAAATAATATATGGCCCAAATTATCTCTAGAGTTTATAGAAGAATAAAAAATAGAGTTTTCCAAAACTGATCAAGAAGGAACTTTCATAAGGATAATAAAAAAGGTTAAAGGAAATGTAATTCTATCCTTAATTATATTACTTATGGTTTTATTTGTTTTGAGTGTAGAAAGAAAGGTAATATCAATCTAGAATTCCACAAATTGCAAAATGTAAAATGAATAATAGGTATAAAAATAAATTGAAAAGTGATTCAAATTCAATACAGAGTTGTACTAAATAATATAAGAATGAAAAAGAATTAGATAACTTGTGTTTTATGTCATATTTAAATATGGTAAGTTATTCAAGTTTTTATTCTAGATTTGATGATGATTATTTAAATTTTGAAAAAACAACTATTGATTAATTGAATGAATCACTTTATTAATTAAGAAAATAAATTTTTAGAGATTATAAATTATATAATAAACTCTAAGAAAATAATAAGAAATTTTTTGATGAAAAGAAATACCTTCTTTTCATAAAAATTATAAACATAAAAATACTACTTATACTTCTAGTGATAAATTTTATGATGATATTAAATCTATGAAGAAGTTTAATAAAAATAAAAAGGAATAAATTTAAAATTTTAAACAAATATTTTCCACTTTATTTCAATGAAAAAAATACTTATGATAGAATGATGTATTTAAATAATATGAAAAAATGGTATTGTATATAACATAAAATTACCTTAGATGTATGAAAATTATTTTTTAAAAAGCTAAAATGGTTATTATTCAACTATTTTTTGTTTTAGATGTTTGATAATGGTAAACTATGATAAAAATGTTTCACTATGATCTCCATAGTATTTGAGATATACCAAGACTTATACTTCTAAACATTTTTCTTTGAAAGTGCATTTTAATACTTTCTTTAAATCTCTATTGGCACCTAAAAATTTCATTAAAAATCCTATTGGACCGAAAATAGCTTGGGTACCAAAACTATCTATTAATTAAATTTTAAGAAAAAATTAATTAGTATTATAAAGATTCATGTATATTATATGGATAATAAATTCTCTAGGAATATGTCCATAGACCAATAAAAATTTATTTCATAAAAAAGATGTAATATAGGCACTGTGACATTTCAAGATAATTATAAAGTAAATGTAATTTTTTTGGAGAAATTAGTATTTATAAATATACTATTATTTAAAAAGTTTTATATAATTATGGGTTTCAATATAACTTAGTTATAATATCTCAGTTATACGATGATGGTATGGATGTTAAAAAAATAAATGTTTAGTGTTTAAGGATTATTCTTTGTTATTTTATACTAACCACAAGGACAAAATAAATTACATCGATATTATTAAGCTAATAGTTCATCATGTTAAGTGTTTGAATGTTGTGGAGACTAATATTATACTTTGGACTTCAAGAATTGGTCAGGTTAATTTTATAGTATTTAATAAACTTTAAAAGAATGAAAAATTTCTACAATTACCAAACATAAATAAAGAAAAGTTTCATGTTTGTAATGGTTACATTAAAGGAAAACAACACAAAGTATCATTTAGAGTAGTTAAGGAATTAAACACTAAAAGAAATCTATAGTTAGTTCATCATGATTTGTTCGATCCTACTTAGATTACTAGTGTTGGTTAAAATTAGTACATGTTAGTTATCAAAAATGATTATTGTTGATTCACATGGGTTCACATTCTATCTCATAAAATTTAACCTTTATCTATATTTGAAACTTTCTGTAATTTCATATAGAATGATAATGGTTTTATGACTATTTATATTCATAGTTATATAGAAGGAAAATTTTAAAACCTATAATTGTTTTTGTTGTAAAAAATGGTTATTTACATAATCCTTTATCACCTAGGACTAGTAAAAAATGAATTTGTTGAAAGAAAGAACCAAACCTCAATTGAAATGGATAGAACTATGTTAAGTGAATATAGTTTATGTTAGTTCCACAAGGAACATTGGGGGGGGGGTGATAAATTATGATAAAATGGATTTAAAACATTTTTTTTATAATGTCCCAATATTTTAAAAGAACATTATTCCAGATAGCATATATAACATGAAACACCAAGTTTAAACAAACCATAAAATATTATTATTTAAATAGGACTGTTATAATCAAGATATTGAATTGGTGGGTATGAATAGGAATAACCATATTATGAATTATATATGATGTTTATTTTCCATAGAAATTTATTAATTCTTTGGAGATAAACACTTAATTATTTATTGTCATTTTATTCTTTAAAAAATACACCATCTTTAAAATGTTTATTATTCTTATAGGAAAATAATAAAATTAATTTTTTCCAAATTTAGAAAATTTATTTGATAAAATGAACATAATTTTTGAAATCATATTATCTAAATTATCTTAGGGATAATATATTTTATTTTTCTAAAAAGATTGATTTTTCAATGTATAGTAAAAAATACTCACTTTTATTGAAAACAATCTTTACATTTTAAGAATTTAGAGAGTTAACTTTTATTATAAAACTTTTTAAGAGAAAAATTTATTAAATTATATTATAAATAATCCAATTATGTTTTTAATGAATTTTATACTTTAATTTGGTATGAAACATTTTTATACTTAAAAATTATTTTCTCTAAAAAACTATTTTTCATCACGTTTTATGGGCTTAACATTAAATTAAAATTTTAAAATTATATAAATTCAACATAATAAAATGGAATAATATTTCGAATTAGTATTTAATTTTTTTTAATAAAGACACTTTTATTTTTGGCCATAATGAAAAATAAAAACAGTAAAAATCCCACATCGCAATTGAGGTTAAAAAAGGTCTACATAGAGGTTAAACTAAATAGATAAAAGTTAAAACGAACTAAAAAATTATCTAATTTACATTTTTGGACATATTTTGACACCAAATCATCTAAAATTATTAAATTTCCCATTTTGGATCCATTTTTAATGAGTAGTAAATTAATATATTTTATTATTTTTAAAAATTGAAAGTGTTTCCTTTCCCCCACTTATAGAAGTTCACCCTTCCCCTCTTTTCATTACACTACTTTGAGCCATATATCTAAAAAAATATATCAAAATTTCCTCGTAATGTACTTATACATGTAATGTAGCTTATTTTATTCCCAAAATACCAACCCTATGACCATTAAGAAGAGAAACAAAGGAGGTATATTTAAGAGAAGATAATCATCTTAATGAAGCTCTTTTATTTAATTTATTTTTTTACCATCTTCAGTTATATACTAAATATTACAATATAATGAAAAAAATATCTCATATATATTTAGATGTTATTATTTTTATGACATAATATTTATCTATCTCTTTATCTATAAAATGGGAAACAAGACCATCACTCGTGTGTACGGCAGACTACCACCTTGCAAACTGATGTCAATTTTCCCATCATTGACTCACATGTATTGTAATAATGATAAATAATGAATACATATTATAATTATTAAATAATATTTATTATTTAAATTTAATATATCATCTAATTCCTTACCCTTTCACCATTAAGGAAATTATGATGTTGCTCGTGTGCACGTACGACCCACCGTCTACAAGAAGCAATGCGATTCATTTTCCACGAACACATTTCAAGAATGATTATAAAAGTCTATAAAATTAATAAATGAAATATTTATAACATTAATATAATTATAGATATTATGGAACTATCCCCTATTCATAGGAACCATAATTTCAGTGAAAAAACTTGCATAAGAAAACAAAACAGTTGACACCTAAAATGATGGTAATAATGAAATATTATTCAAAAACATGTAACAATACGTTATATTAGAATTATATATGATATTATAAATATTAATATGGTTCTAGTATAAATAAATAACATGTTTAAAATAATTACCGATGAGGTTACATTTTTTTCAAATAAAAGGAAGTGTGAGGTAAGGGATTTCATCTCAATTTACACTCTAGTGAGACATTTTTTTATTATACAACTAATCATTTTAATGTAGTGTATATACTTACCATCTGATTAATTTAAAATTAATAACTATTTATTCATGATGATTAATGTTTCAACTCAATTCTATTATTTCTAGGGGTTATAATTTAAAATCATTCAAAGAGGTAATAATATAATTTACAATCTCACTTTCTTTAGGGATTTATTTTATTTTCATTGAAGGAATATTATAATTTATACTTCATAATATCCAATAATTTTCTTATAATATATATATATATAATGTGGTTCGATATTTTATTCCAAATTTTTATCTCTTTGGTACTTGAATCAAGTAAATATATATTTAAAATAAAAACCGATTTTATATCTCTTTTAATCGAATATATTTTTCTTCCACGTCCATGTTTTTACAAAATTGTTTTAAAAAAATCATTTTATTTACTCTTATGATTTATTAATTACATTTTAATTTAACCTTTATTTTTTAAAAGTTATGAAAAGAATATTTCTAATATTTTTCAATGGGGTCACTTTTGACTTCCTTTACAATAAGTTAAAAGGAATGTTCTATTTTAACATATATAGTGTTAATGGACTTCAAAACACCATAACAATTTAAAAGAATTTAGATTATAATGTTTTCTATTCTTTCACCAATAAAACCATTTAATGAAATATTATTTTAATATTTCATTTCCATTCCCTTTATCCTTATAAAGAAACTAATTTTATTACAAAACCTATGTTCCTGATGAATCTATGGTTATCTCTTATCACTTATTAATTTTATGGTAATTAAATTTATCTTGATACATTCAATTTATTGTGATAATTTCACATAAATTACCCTAAGATATATATATTATTTATCATGTATATTATTATTTATCAAACCATATATCATTTCAACATACAATATTTTACTTTGAAAGTTATTTGATTAACTGGGGAAATATTTACATTCCATATTATTTATTCAACATGGAAATTTATTGATTATAAGTATTTTTTATGAATTTAATTTATAATTTAATATGTGATAAATGAATTATACATGCAATTATAGGTGGGCCCCAGTTATAGATAACAGCTCGATGCATGGACCAGTTTCATGGGACAAATCAGTTGGCCAAATTAAAAATATTTTTAGTGTATTCTTACCCATAGTTTTAAACTTTCACAGTGAAATGTAACACCCCAAAAATTTACAATATATTTATTTCAAAATAAATTTAATATCTTTGATAGCTTGTAAAAAATGCAACATAGTGTTTAAATGAAACAATATATTTTCTTAAAACATTATTATTTAAATTGAAACATTATAACTTAGCCATTAAATTGAAGTATATGAATAAGAATAAATAAATTATGAAACATATGTTTTAAAAATTCATAAGATAAATTCAATGTTTATTTATTTATTTTTAATAAAATAAGAACCATTTTAAATAGAAATAAATGTTTTCTGAAATACTGTTTTTTTTTTCAAAAAGGAGGATTAATTACACTTTGTGCACATAATTTAAAATTACGTTCACCAATTTTAGAAAATTTATTTTCAAAAAATAAATTTATTTTTTAAATCATAATATCAAAATTATCATAGGGTGATTTTCTTGGGGTTTTAGTTAATTTTCATTTTTTGATGAATATTGAAAAATACAATTTTTTATTAAAAAATTTATTTTCGTTTAATATATTTACAAGACCCATTTTATTTTAATGTGGTTTTAAAATTAAAATTTGTTCAATTATATATTAATTAATCCAAATTATGTTATTGGAATCAATTTCACAATGAATTTGTATATAAAATCCTTTTTAACTTTTGAAAGTTTACCTTTTGGAAAACTATTTTTTCGACACGCCCGTGGGTATAAATTTAGATTAAATTATGCCAATTATGTGAGTTTAATTTTTAAAAATGGATTAAATATTTGTAATAATAATAATTTAAATTATCTAATAAGGTCAAATTAATTTTTTTCACAGTGAATTATGAAAACAGTAAGTGTTATTTACTGCACCTATGGTAAAAATAGGGTTACGGGGGGTTAAACTAAAACAATAAGGGTTAAAAAAGATCCAAAAATGGGATAATTCCTATTATATGGTTATATTTAAAACTTATATATTATAAGTATCTAAAATAGTATTTTTAGTGCCTTTTGGCATGAGAAAAACATGGGAAGAATTCATTCTTTTCAAAAACTCCAAGTGTGTCCTCTCCACCACTTATAAAACGCCACCCCATTTATTCTCCTTTACCCACATAAAAAAACAATTGATTAAGAAAATAAATATCCAAATAAATTAAATAATTACATTTCCTCATATTATATTTCTTTTTTATTTATAAATTAAACCTATAAAGGATATTGGTGCAAACCAAAAGAAGTTGTCCTAAGAAGAGGTGATGTTCTTAACCGAGCATTTTTTTTATTCGTTGTGGTGATTCTTTTAAAGCCCATTTCACAGTCGTCTATAAATTAAGACGTGATCGAATTATAAATGTTTTCACGTTCATGTGGCACAAATATGTATGGTTCTAATTATATAATGGGTGGTCATGGAATTATATATCCCTATAATGCATTGGGTAAATATTTATATCTCATAAGATAATATGTAAGGGACTGGGTGGTGAACCCAATCCACTATGGGACTCTAAAAATTACATTAATGGAATGAATACTGTTCCCAATCCACTATGGGACTCATCCCACTATGTTTATGGAATAAAGAGAGAATCCAATCCTCTATGGGAATATGAACACTGATCTTATGGAATGACAAGTGAGCCAAATCCAATAAATTAATTTTTTTAATTGTGTTTATGGAATGAGAAGTGATCCCAATCCACTATGGGACCATATGAAATTACGAGTGTATAAGGCCCTATCCATAAACATTACATACTCTTTAATTAAGTTAATAATTCACATTAAGGATATTTTTAGGTTTAGAATTTTATATAATTATTCCATTACTATTACAATATATTTCAAAAATTAAAAAGTCGACACTTCTACACTATCCAAATTTTTTCATAAAATAAAAACTCTTAAAATAAGAAACATGTATATTTCCATGTTTTAGACAACATGTATTTTCCTTGATCACATCCTTGACCCTATTCAACTTTATGTATTGTGGAAAACATTTAAAATCTTGGGATAGTCCATGAAAATATACAAATAAAATAATTCATACTTTTCAATCTTAAAACAAAATATTATTAACATACCTCACAAAATCATAATATTTATGAATAACAGATAGAAATCATAAATCAAAAGGTAACTTTTGGCATCCATAACATACTTACATTGTAGATTTAATAGCTACATAGGTAGTTACATTGGGAATACCCATCACATCATATTATCTAAATCACTTTAGAGAAACATTAACGTTTACATCCATCATGTTTTCCAATGCATTAGAGAGCTATCTTGGGCTCACCCACCCTAGGTTTATTATGGAACCAACTATATAAATAAAAAATTTCCTTGATCCATAACATATTCATAACACATAAAACCAAAAAAAAGAAAGATAACATTTCCACATTGCAATCATAATATATCATTTCAATATATTGAAATAATAAATTCATTTAAAATATTAAAAAATAAGAGTTTTGAATCAAAGTATCCCATACGACTCTAAAAATTTTGAAAGAAATTTACACTTTAAAAGACTCATGTCTATATAAATAAATCATTAAAATCATTTCTAAAACATTGACATTAAATAGAAGGATTTATAAGATTAAATCTTTAAAACATTTAAAATTATGTTTTAGGTAATGATTCCTTTACCACTTAAGAAAATCTTGAATTAAAGAATAACATAAAATAAAACTATAAATATCATGATAATATAAAAATCAATGATATAAAATTTCAAAATGGTTTTATATAAACCTTATAGGATAATAAAGGTTCAAAATATTGAGAAATTCCTTAATGAAAGAAGATTGAGACGTAGTCCCCTAAAATGATTGCACCATTAGATTAAGGATAACTCAATGACATAATTATGTGTGAAAAATATAAATACACAAAATATAAGTGGATATTAAATGTAAAACAATCATATTTCATTCAAAAATATCCATATAATTACATAATCAATAATTATAAATTTAACCAAAAGATTAGAAATTGGGTTAAGAAGTTCCCTTACAAAAATTCAGTAGCCTAGTGGCGTCCCATAAAAATTCAGAAAATTATTTAATGAGAGATAAAACGGACTTTCATAAAATGGAAATAAAATTTAAAGAAATAGTTATATATAATAACATATCCAAACATTTGAGAATTGAAATTTAAAGACATAACATAAAAGAAGTCTTTGACTAGAAGAGGAGGGTGAAAGGTTCCCTTACTGATTAGGAAACATATGAAACATACACCACCTGAAAGAAGGATAATAAAACTAAGATGTAAATTCCAATAAATTATATTATATTACATAATTAATACAATCATGGGAATTAAATACACCACACAAAAGGAAATAGTGGAAAATATATCATGAATCTCACAAGAATAAAAAGTGAGATGAAAACCCTTACCTCAAGTCCGAGTTGTCTGGTATGTTCCTTATTCTTCATGAATAATAAAATTAAGTTAATTTATAATTTATTAATAACCTTTTTAAATTTTATTATTCCTTTTATATCAATAATTACCACATTATAAAAATTACATATTATTTAAGTTAATATCAGTCATTTTGTAAATATTGGGTACTTGAGTCAAAACTAAACTTATTATAACTACAAATTGTCCATGTGGTAAAAAGTCCATTATCTATAGAAATATATTAATGATTTATATATTATATAATTAATATATATATAGTATATATATGTATTTAAAATAGTACATAACATTTGGAGATAAGAAATAAAATGCACCATTCATGGAGACGGTAAGTCGTACGTACACATGAACACTACTTTCATTTCTATTTCATATATAATGGAATGAAAACATAATGATAAATAAGTATATAATTATTCTAGTATAATATCATATTTTATATACATTAAATAAGTTCATTAACACCATACTTTATAAGCTTCGCATATGGAATGAATGAGTCATATCACTTTGAGGGGGCAGTAGTCCGCACTTCCTCAAATAAAATTATCGTATTTACCCATTATGGAAATGATAAAGGTATAATATAAATGAAAAATACAGAAGAATAGATATAATATAAATATAATATATATCACATATAAATATATTTCCATCATAATGGACACTATGAGAGGCGGTAGAAGATAATTGAACAATCATCATTTCAGTAGGCAGTAGTTTTCCATCCACAAAAACAGTATGTTCTAAATCCATTATATGGATGTGTGTGTAAGTGTAGTTTGAATCATTATAATAACAAAAACCTATTATATTGAGTATACTGGTGTTTTTATGTAAACAAATAATAATAATATCATCGGGAGTGAAGAATTAAAATAAAAGAAGATAACTTGAGGGAAGATGTTACCTTTAAATCGGGTAACTCCCTTTGGATTGAACCAAAAGACATTTTTAAAGTTCCTTCTACCTAAGGAAAGGCTTCTAGGATAATATAGAAATGTTTGGAGCTTATTTTGGAAGAGGTTGGATGATACAAGGGGATTGAGAGGTGTGAGTAATGGGTGAGAGGTGGTGTCTTTTTATAAGAGGGAAGATGGTCTCTTTTAGAAAGTTTGAAAGTATTATTTTATAATAAAATGGTTTTCTATTTCAAAAGGTAAAAAACACATTAAATTCGAATATAATATGAATATAATTATAAATTATTTTATCCAATGATTATTGTACAAGTTTTAGATCTTTTTTAATCCATATCTTTTTTTATTTAACCCTTTGTTAACTTATTTAACTTTTACCATGTCTTCTTGTATATTCGTGCAATATGGTTAATATATTTACTATAAAATTCCAAGAGACCCAAAATTTATCAGAAATGAAAATCTTAACATCATATATGTCATTTGGATGAATCTTATATTTTTCGTACTATTTTATCATTTTATTAAATTTTAATTGATTTAAAAACTCATTTATATCAATTTTATATTATTCATTTCATGACTTTTTAAAAAATCCAATCCAACTTGATTATTTTGAAAAACCTTAATTAATTAAAATATATCAAGTCATACACATCTCTAATATTCGTGTATATCATAAAAAGTTTCAAAATAAATTTATTTTAATATTTATAATCTTATTTATTTAAAACATTCATTAATGAGGTAATCATTACATCATCATTGTGTCATAAATAAATTTATTTATTTGATGTCTGAAAATTCCAAATAAAATACCATGATGTAGGAAATATTTTTAGATTTATAATGAATATTTATAAACAAATATATCAATTATATAATCCCACATTAAAATTGTTTTATAAAAACAATACATGTTTATGATATTTTTATTTTTACTTTAAATAAAAAGTTATTAATGTAATTATCTAACCTAAGTGGCTTAAAAGGCCAAAATTTCTACCCAATGATTTTATTCGACGGTAATGACTTATCCAATAATTTTAGAACAAGTGTTAAGGTGATATTATGTTATTATAAATTTGTTTACCTTAAATTACCCTATTTACCATTAACCGTGGTAAATAAAAACCAAAAGTTACTATTCACTAAAAATTATTTTCATCATATTGAACCACGTTTTAGTTACTAATGAATACAATGTATTTCATATTTTTTTAATTCAATTCACAGAAGTTGTAAAATTTCATTTAAATGAAAAATCCAGGTTTTTAACTACTACACAGTGTTTTTCACTATTCATCAAAAAATGAATATTTTCAGAAAAATACCCAAAATTTACCCAAAGATAATTTTGATATTAAGAATTAAAATGTGATGTCTATTTTACCAAATTAAAAATATATAAGTTTAATTAATTGATATAAAATTAATTTCCGTTGTCAAAACTAGAAAGCGTGTTTTTAAGAAATAAAAACTTCAAAAAGATTGACATGTGTTTATGTCCAATTTAAAAGTGAAAATTACTCCCAATGACCAGGATTAAATTAAACAGGAAAAATAAAATCGAATTACACTTTAAAACCATTTAAAAAGATAATCTATCCATATAAATAAATCAAAAGAAAAGACAGTTTTGACTTAAAATGCAGTATTTTTCACTATTCATTAAAAAATGAACTTTATCAGAAAAATATAAAAAATTTACTAAAATTCAATTTTGATGTCTATATTCTAAATAATAAGGTTATTTTTTTAAATGGAATATATAAATGTGACAATAACTATATTGAAAAGTGTTCACCATCAAAAGGTGGTAAATCGACCTTTAAAAAAAATTAGAGTATTTATGCTTAAAATTGGATTCATTCTTATTTTAAGCCTCTAAAAATTATTGGATAAGTGTAAAGACATTTAATAATAATATTTTAGGTAATTTTGTTCATTACTTCCAATAAAACGACTAGGTTTTAACTATCATTTAATATAATAATAATATTATATTATTTTTTTGGTATAACTCAAAGTTGTGTGCAACATAAGATTTAAAAGAAAACCGTTGTTGCGTTTTGACTAAGATATTAGACATAACATCCAATTTAAAGTAAAATTTATATTTAATTAACAAATATTAATAAATATGAAAATTTTATATTAATTATTAACCTGGGATAATATTTAAAAGAAATGAAGATAAGTAAAACTGTCACCTGATATAACCAGTACTAGAATTCCCTAAAAACATGGATATGGAGGAGAAAATGAGTGTCAAGTTCTGATGGAGAGTGATAGAAAACATGATCAGGAGAATGTTAACCACTAGAAAACCACAAAATTTTGATTGGTTAAGCGGTCTTTGGTTTCCCCATTGGAAAAGAAAACAGACAACGTTTTTGTTTTAAGTTTCATTTAATAAAGTTGCGGAATTTATTTATGATATTGACTAAGGACATAAATAAATATACTTACTTTTCAAGTATAGTTTCATCTTGTAATAAGTTTCAACCAAAAATTCATATTTATCCAAACGATGAGTATTAAAGATGACTTGGTCACACCTAAAGCGCTATAATCAACTTCTAAAGAATCAAATAATCTAAAAAAGATGAACTATATATTTCCCTTGTCTTTATACATTAACCAAAACCAAAACGGTTAGTACAAGATTAGATAATACAAAAAAAGGATAATACTTTAAAAAATAAACACTACTCTTAATCCCGAAAATTAGAAAAACAATACCCAATGGTCAGAAAATACCATTCAAAAAAAAAACAATCCTTAAAGTTCTTCAATATAACCCAAACTAATATTGAAACCCAAAACAGAAAAGGATTTAATCACATAGTCTTCCATAGTAAATCTTAACATTTATCTTTAAATAACACCGACTACTCTTAAAGTCTCATACTGAAGAGTAATTAACTTAATCACATATTCTCAATGATAGGTTAATAATTTCCATAAATAACCCAAATTGATATATGTCCACAATAAAAGCATATATTCTTCCAAAATAAAATTTCAACAATTACTCCACAAATGGGATCCCATAGTATTCTATTTATCTTAAGCATAAAGTCTTCCTAAAAGAGAGAACTTCTTCTAAAATAACCTTTATCACTTAATCACCAAAAACTTTTCCTATACTAAGGATATCCATTTGATAAAACATAAGTTCCCAAAATAAAATTATTCTTGATCCATAAAATCATCTAACTAAAAAGAGTTGGTCATGCTAACTAGGTACACCACATAGTCTAGTGGTAGGTGATAAATCCCAATTTCACTTTGGTTGTGGGTTTGATTCCTGTAACTTTGTCTGACACGATGGGTTGTCACACGGTCTATGTGTTATCCTTTTTAAAAAAACTATTTATTTTATAACATTCCAAAAAATGAGATAAATTACTCAAAAATAACCATAAAATATTTTAACCACAAAAGTTTTCATTGTAACTCCCATTTCATTCAGTTTCTCATTAAGAAAACCACCATAGTTTCCCTCACATCTATTGTTACATTGGTTCCTACTAGATCCATCAATTTACAAAAACCAAAAAGTTTTGTGTGAGTATATCAGTAAAATCAACATATAATATCTTATGTGGAAGGTAAACAATAAGATATACTTATTCATGTTATCTTAAACCCATTCAATTTATCTAAAAAAACATTGACTCTTTCTAACATGCTAACCATTATGGTTATGTAACATATGATTAAATAACAACCTAACCTCTAAAGTTATCTAAATGACCTATGATACCAACTATAAGGCCCAAGTATTAAACATTTAATAATATTGAATTAAGTTAATAATTCACATTGAGGATCTTTTTAGGTTTATAATTTTAGAGAATTAGGCCATAACTATTACATTACATTTCAAAAAATAAAAAGTAGACACTTCTACTCTATCCAAAATTTTTCACAAAATAAAAAATCTTAAACAAAGAAACATTTATAGTTCATGGTTTTAGACAAAATGACTTTTCATTGATCGCATACTTGAACCTATTCATATTTAAGTCCAATGGAAAACATTTAAAAACATGGGATGAGAATAAAAAGCTCAGTAAGGGATATAAAATAAGGAAAGAAAAAATCAGTCCATGAATATATAAAAATCAATGAAATCATACTTTTCAATCATAAAACATAATCTCTTTAACATAACTCACAAAATCATAAGATTTAGGAATAACACATAGAAATAATAAATAATAAAGGTAACTTGTGGTATCCATAACATACTTACATGGTTACATTCACAGATACATAGGGAGTTACACATGGAATACTCATCACAGTATATTCCCTAAATCTCTTAGGAGAAACATTAACGTTTATCTCAATCACATTACCCAATGCATTAGAGAGCTATCTCGGAATCACCCACCCTAGGTTTATCACAGAACCACCTATATACGTAAAAAATTCCCAAGATTCATAACATATTCATAACACATAAAAATGGCATAAAATAAAGATAAAATTTCCACATTTCAATCACAATATATTATTTCAAGATATTGAAATAATCAAGTCATTTAAAATATTCAAAAATAAGAGTTTTGAATCCATGTGTCCCATACCACTCTGAAAATTTTGAAAGAAATTTACACTTTAAAACAGTCATGTACATAAAAAAAATCCTTAAAATAATTTCTAAAACATGGAAATGAAAGAGAAGAATTTAGAAGATTAAATCATTAAAACATTTTAAAATGATGTTTTAGTTAAAGAATCCTTTACCACTTGAGAAACTCTTGAATTAAAGAATAACATCAAATAAAAATATAAATATCATGATAATATAGAAATTTATGATATAAAATGTCAAAATAGTTGTATATACACCTTATAGGATAATAAAGGTTCACAATATTGAGATATTCCTCAATGAAAGGAGATTGAGACGTAGTCCCTTACAGTGATTGTACTATTAGATTAAGGATAAATCAATGACATAATTATGTGTGAAAAATATAAATACACCCAATATAAGTGGATATTATGTGTAAAAGAATCATATTTTATTCACACATATTCATATCACAACATAGTCAAGAATTAGAATTTTAACCCTAAGAATTGAAATTGGGTTAAGAAGTTCCCTTACAAAAATTCGGCAGCCTAACGACATCACATAAAAATTCATAAAATGCATTAATGAGAGAGAAAATGGTATCTCATCACATGGAAATAAATTTTACATCAATAAGGATCTATAATAACATATCCCAACATTTTTGAATTGAAATTTAAAGACATAACATAAAAGAATTCTTTGACTAGAAGAAGAGGGTGAAAGGTTCACTTACTGATTTGGTAACTTATAAAACATACACCACATGAATGACGGATCATAAAATGAAGATGTAAATACCCATAAATTAAATTATATGACACAATGAATAAAATCATGGGACATACATACACCACATAAAAGTAAATAGTGGAAAATATAGCATGAATTTCACGAGAATAAAAAGTGAGATGAAAACCCCTTTCCCCAAGTCTGAGTTGTCTTGTATGTTCCTTATTCTTTATGAATAATAAACTTAAGTTAATTTTTAATTTATTAAGAAAATTTTCAAGTTTATTATTCCTTTTATATCACTTATTACCAAATTATAAAAATTACATAATTATTTAAGTTAATATCGGTCGTTTTGTCGATATTGGGTACTTGAGTCGAAAATGAACTTGTTATAATTAAAAATTGTCCATGTGGTAAAATTTCCATTATCTACATAATTATATTAATGATTTAGATATCATATATAATATATATATATAATATATATATATATATATATATATGTATTTATAGTAGTACATAACATTTGGAGATAAGAAATGAAATGCACTGTTAATGGAGATGGTAAGCCGTACATACGCATGATTGCTACTTTCATTTATATTTTATATTTAATAAAATGAAAAAAATGATACATAATAATATTATTATTAAATTATAATATCATATTTTATATATGTTACATAATTTCATAAACACCAATCTTCATATATTCCATGTATGGCATGAATGAGTCATATCACTTTGAGGGGGCGGTAGTCCGCACTTCCTCAAATGAAATTATTGTATTTAACCATTATGGAAATCATAAAGGTATTATGTAAATGAAAAATAAAGAATCATAGAGAAAATATAAATATAATACACATAACATATAAATACCATTCCATCATAGGCCACCATGAGAGGTGGTAGGAGATAATTGATCAATCATGGTTTCGTGAAACAGTAGTTTGCCGTCCACAGAAATAGTATGTTCTAAATCCATTAGATGGAGGTTTATAGATGTGTATTTTGAATAATTCTAATAATAAAAACCTTTTATATTGAGTATACTAGTGCTTTTATGTAAACAAATAATAATAAGGGAATAAAGAGTAAAGATGTAAAATAAAAGAAGAGAACTTGAGGGAAGACATTACCATTAAATCAGGTAACTCCCTTTGGTTTGAACCAAAAGGCTTTCTTGAAGTTCCTTATAACTAAGGTAATGGTTCTAGGAGGAAGATAGGTATGTTGTGAGATTATTTGGATATAGTTTGGATGAGACAAGGGGCTTGAGAGATGTGAGTAATGGGTTTAGGTGGTG
This sequence comes from Viscum album, assembly GCA_963277665.1. NCBI lineage: Eukaryota > Viridiplantae > Streptophyta > Magnoliopsida > Santalales > Viscaceae > Viscum > Viscum album. The sequence continues at coordinate 1,654,165,844 of OY728152.1, forward strand.
TCCTTTTATAAGTGGGAGTGGGGGCTCTTTATGAAAGTTTGAAAGTATTATTTTATTATAAAATGGTTTTCAATTTGAAAAGGTAAAAAACTCATTAAATTAAAAGATATGATGAATATAAGTCTAAATAAATTCATCCAATAAGAATTGTGTAGGTTTTATATCTTTTTTATTTAACCCTTTGTTAACTTATTTAACTTTTACCATGTATTTTTCTATATTCATACTATATGGTTAATATATTTACTATAAAATGACAAGAGAAACAAAATGTATCATTAATTACATTTTTAACATCATATATGTCATTTTTTTTTGAATATTATATTTTTAGGACTATTTTATCATTTAATAAAATATTAATTTATTTAAAAACTAATTTATGTCAATTTTTATACTATTCATATATTGACTTTTTAAAAAATACAATAAAACTTGATTATTTCAAAAAACCATAATTATTTAAAATATAACAAGTCATAGTCATCTCTAAAATTCGTGTATGGCATAAAATATTTCAAAATAAATTTAATTTAATATTTATAATCTCATTTATTTAAAACATTCATCAATGAGGTAATCATGACATCATCATTGGGTCATAAATAAACTTATTTATTTGATGTCTAAATATTATAAATAAAATACCATGATGCAGGAAATATTTTTAGATCTATAATGAATATTTATAGACAAATATATCAATTATATAACTCCACATTAATTTTTTCTTAGAAAAACAATACATGTTTATGATATTTTTATTTTTACCTTAAATAAAAAGTTATTAATGTCATTATCTTTCCCAAGTAGCTTTCAAAGGCCAAAATTTATACCCAAGGATTTTATTGGTTGACCATGACTCATGAAATAAGGTTAGGACAAGTTTTAGGTAATTTTATATTATTATAAATTTTTTTACCTTGAATTACCCTACTTACCTTTAATTGCGGTATATAAAAATTCAAAGTTACTATTCACCAAAATTATTTCCATCCTATTGAGCAAAATTTAAATTAATGATGAAAACCGTGTATGTTGGATTTTTTAAATTTAATTCACATAAGTGGTAAAAGTTCATTTAAATGAAAAATTCAGTTTTTAACATCTATGTAGTGTTTTTCACTATTCAACTAAATTGAATATTTTTAGAAAAATACCAAAAATTCAACCAAAGATAATTTTGATATTCCGAATTCAAAAATGAGTTTTATTTTACCAAATTGAAAACATATAAGTTCCATTAATTAATTTAAAATTAATTTTCATTGTCAAAACTAGAATGTGTGTTTTTAAGAAGTAAAAACTACAAAAAGATTGACATGTGTTTAGGTCCAATTTCAAAGTAAAATTACTTAAAATGACCAAAATTGGATTAAATGGTAAAAATATAATCCAATTACACTTTAAAACCGTTTATAAATATAATATAACCATATTAATAAATCAGATGAAAAGACAGTTTTTGACATAAAATACAGTATTTTTCACTATTCATTAAAAAATGAACTTTATCAGAAAAATACCAAAAATTTACCAAAAGAAAATTTTTATGTTATTCTTCTAAAGAATAAGTTTATTTTGTAAAATGGAATATATAAAATTGACAAAAACTAGATTGAAAAAGGGTTCTCCATCAAAAGGCGGCAAATTGACCTTTTTAAAAAATTTAGAGTATTTATGCTTAAAATTGGTTTTATTCTTATTTTAAGCCTCTAAAATTTATTGGATAAGTGTAAAGACATTTAATAATAATATTTTAGTTATTTATAGTCATTCTTTCCAATAGATCGTCTAGGCATTAACTATCATTTAAAATAATAATAATAATATATTATTTTTTTGGTATAACTCAATGTTTTGTAAAATGTGATATTTAAAAGAAATCAGTTGTTGTGTGTTTAGTACACTATCAGACATACAATCCCATTTAAAGTGAAATTTATATTTAGTTCACAAATATTAATAATTATAAAAATTTCATATTCTTTATTTACCTGGGATGTTACAGAGTGAACCCAATCCAAAATATGATGATGGTCATGGTAGTGATCCTTGAAATAAGAGAATATTTTTATATTATTATGTATATGATAAATTCTTATATCAAATTTCTAAGTTATTATAGATTCCTATGTTATTTTTCTATTGTATATGATAATTTTTTCATGATTCCACATTCACATGCCTCATTTCACATGTTTTATTGAGAGAATTATGTCATGATTAATGATTTATGATCCATGTTTTATTGGTTATGATTTCATTATGTTATATTAATATACCATGAATATGTTTTCATACTTAAATTTTAATATTATTCTTACTTATGATCTTCAATTTATATCTCTTATGTTCACCCCTTACTAAGAATCTAAACTCACCCGTTCTTATGTTTCCATTCTCTAGTAAATGAAAAAGAGTATTATGTATGATTTTTCTAGAAAAATATCATGTTATAAGATTATTGTGTGATATATTGAAGATATTTTGTAAAATAAGTTGTTTTATTATCTTATCTAAAGAGAAATTAAATCTTTAGTTTGTGGGATGTGATTTATTATGAGATGTAATGAATATTCATATAAAATGATATATATATATATATAAGTTAATTTTGGGTTATATTAATTTATATTAGAGAACTGTTTAGTTATTTCTGGGGATGAGGTTATATATGAGAATAAACCCTAAAACAATCTAGGTTGAACCAAAAATGATATAGGTTTAACCTAAAGTGTAATATGTTAAAATTAAGGTTTCATAAATTAGGACAGAATAGGATTTAATTTCATTATAATATGATTGTTTATGATGATAATTATTGTCTAATACTCATGTTATTTTTTTTCTTTAGGTAAGTGTCTAAGGACCGAATCACAAAATTTGGGAGGTGAGAGGTAACTCATTATTTGAAACATTATATTTGAGAATAGTTCCATGACTAATTAATATATTGAAAAGTCTCCATGTCTATTAATTCATATCCCCAAAAAGTATATATTGAATTATTGGTGTAAACTCCTTGGATAACGATGATTGAATCCAAAGTATATAACTTATCTCTGATATATGTTTTTAGGAAATATGCATCCTATATATATTATTAATCAAACATTACTCAAATTTGATGTTACGTTAAGAATGGGTTGACACTCTCTAAATAGGGCCCATAATAATTATTAAGATAGGTAAATAGAAATTTTATATCCCAAATCAACCCGTGACCATCTATTAGTGAAAGACTGATTATGAAATCCTTATGATAATTACATCCCATACATGAGTCATAATACCCAATTAGGAGGATATTTAGATCAAATGGTTTGTAGAAACTCAATATTGATGATATTCCAATTGTTAATGAATACATCGATGTTATTTTAAGGAGTTTTCAAGTGTTCACCTCGATCATGATTTTGATTTTATAATATAATTTTTAACTAGAGTTATGCCGATATCGATTAAACCTTATAGAATTAAAATTATTGAATTTGAAGTGTTATGGAAGAAAATATAAGATATTTTAGATAAGGATTTTATATTCCCATGTGACTCACCATAGAGGGAACCAATCCACTTTGTTAAGAAGAAATATAGACCAAAGTTTCTGTACATTTATTAAAATGAATTTAGAAAGATCATAATAAAAAATAAATATCCTATACCATGTATTGATGAATTTTGAATAAACTATAAGGGTCTCAATACTTCTCAAAGATTAACCATCTATATGAATATGATCAATTTTGGGTGAAAATATAGGTTGTACCTAATAAAACTCTTTATATAAGATATAGATACTGTGAATTTATAGTTATACCATTCAAAATTACAAATTCCTCTATTATCTTAATTGATATAATGAATAGAGTCTTTATATATTACCTAGATTAATTTTTGGAAGTTTTCCTGGATGATATTGTCAAATATTATAGGAGAGTGGAAGTGAATGAATATTATTTAAGGATTATATCGAATACAATGAAAAAAAAATAAGAGACTATATTCCAAATTTTGAAAGTGTGAATTATGAATAAAAAAACATTCATCCCTGGGTCATGTAATCACTAATAAGGGTATATATATGGATCCATAAAAGGAAAAGGTAATTTAAGAGCATTCCAAACCAACCATTATAATAGAGATTCCCATTTTTCCTACATAGTTTGGACACTATCGATACCTTGTGAGAAATTTCTCTAAATTTTCAAAATCCACTAACCAAGTTAACTAAGATGGGAGTCAAGTAACTACATAAAGAAAAATATGTAGAAAATTTCAAGGATATTAAGACAAGGTTGTTTACTAAAGCTATAATCATACTACCCTATAGAGTATAATGGTTTTTAATATAATACTATGCATTAAATATGGAATTGGGATGTGTACTCATCCAAAAATACATGGTGGTAATGTCTACGTCACTTAAATTAATGTTACATGAGGATTTGAACATGTACCAAATAAGATAGTTGGATTTTATCAAGGACTATGACTTCTAAATACATTACTACCATGGGATGGAAAGAGAGGTGGTATATAATCTGAGAAATAAGAATTATGATATGTTATCCCTAATTAGTAATGAAAGAGACCAAATACTCTTGAATTTTTGAATTATAGGAATGAGATTCATAAGTAAAGGTGATGAATCACATATATCCTAAATGAGTTCTCAACCCTACATACATCTGATGATAAAATTGGACCAAAATGAGGATATAGATCTAAAAAAAAGGAAAGAGATATTCCAAAGTTAAACATTGAAATTATAGGAACTATAAGATTCATGAAAAAAATATATTTTCCTTTAATACCATAATGAAAGAAGGATTTTTTGGATGTCACACATAACATGATATTATCTATCAATACTCAAATAACAAAGAGGTATAGAGATCTCAAGAATCATTTGTAGTGGGACAACATATAAATATAGAATCAAATCAGTATATCCTGATGCTTTTCTTAACTACAAGTGTAGAGACCCATACTTTACGTACATGGACATTACATTACTTTTGAGGAATACATAATACATAACAAAAATAGACACACAAGGACCGTAATAGTTTAGTATCTTTGGAAACTCGGAATATAATCTTCTAATCGTGGTGAAAGATCTTCAACATCTCCTATAAAGATCTTCCCCTTTTTTTTCTTACCTAAAAACATTATTTAAATCATGGGGAAAATAAAACATATAAAGGGTGAGCTCAAATGCTCAGTAAGGGTAAGCATGGAGAAAATAAAAAAAATCATATACATTTCAACTAAAAAAAACATGATCATATTGTTTAAACATCAAAATCTTGAGCAATGACATAAAACATGGCAGTACGTAAGGCATAGATCATAAAGAAACATTAATCATGATAAAATATCATTGGATTTAAAAATATAATTTTGGAAACCATTAACCACATGTTATGATTTCCATAGTATCCAAGGAATTGCTTCCAAGACCATCTTAGTTGACAAAGTCCCTTTCTGAATCAAGTTCACTTCTCATTCCAGTCCCACATCACTTAACCAGATTAACTCTTCATTCCAGCTATGTCTATCTCATGAGATATAAATCTTTAACCAATGCATTGGAGGGATATATAGGTCCCACCCATCTCATAATGAAACCATTCTTATGTGTGCCACAAAATAAACATAAATCATTCATCATAACCCAAAGAATAAAATGGGTTTCATAAACATCATCCCATCTTAACGTAATCAATATAAAACAAATGGATATAATTTCATCATAAGAAGAATAAAAACATGTAAATAATAGAAAAATTATACTTGAAACATAATCATAATAAATAATGTCATCTTATATGGAAAATAGTTTTGATAAAACACTTGAAATGAATTATTGAGGAAAATATCCTTTCTTTTCAAAATCATTTTCATTTCTCAAAATGCCATTCAATTTTAAAGAAAAGGATTTTGTTGAAAATAATCATGCAAAATTGTAGAGGAATCTTAATGTAAATGAGGCGTTATGAAACTGTAAAAAATTAGTTCATGCCGAATAAGTTAAAAAAACATTCCTCTCGTACTTTTGTCGGAAAAGTCAAAAAGTACCTTATATGGTAAACATAGGAATGATTCCTTCATACGATGTAGTAAAAGTAAAAAAAGGGTAAAAATGACTTTAAACATAATGTAAGAGTAGTAAACATTTTAAGAAAATATTTTTAGAAAACATGGACATGGATGATAAACATAACCCCAGTAAATACATACGTATAAGCAATCTTAGATAAAAAAAATCAGATTGCAAAATTATCCCTTAACTTATGTCCGATATGCTTAGTATGTATCCGAACCTCCTGTATAATGATTTAAATAATGTCATTGAATTATTACAGAATCATAATCATTATTATGATACCATATATGGTTCACTTATGACTTTATAATACCAGTTCTTTTGTAAATTCCATGTTAAAGCAGCGTTTTGGGTAAAATCGTTTCATTTATCGTACGTGTTTAGACTTGTTGTTCTTGGTATTATTACTTATATAATGATTTACTTAATTAAATAATGTAAAAAATGATTTATATGTAATATATATTCAGCATATAAATATATATGATAGATCGATAAATGGAATGAAATACACCGTTCATAGAGACGGTAGGTCGTACGTACGCATGAACACTATTTTCGTTTCCTTATTGAATTGAATGGAATTAAGTAAATGAAACATATATGTAAATAAATCAAGTATAATTATTATTTAATATCATTCATGATTATTTATTATATATACACTTTATAATCATAGTTTAATGGTAAATCATGGAAAATGAATCTCATGGCGTTCGTGGAGACAGTAGTCCGTACGTACGCATGAGCGATAATAACATTCCCATAATTATTTAATAGAATTGGAGTGAATGATATAATATATCCGAATGAGTATGATGTTATAATAACCGTATATAGTTATTCTTTACACCATTATACCCATACCTGTAAGGTGGTGGTGGAAAAACTAATTACACCACAGCATGGCGACAGTATTTCGTACGTACGCACGCGCGGTGATTACATTTTCTGTAGGATGGATAGAAGGTGAAATGAGCATATTTATAATATCATATCAGTATATGAGTGATACTGGTGTTATTAATTTATAATGAAACAACTAAATAAGAGGAAGTAGAATAAGGAAGAAACTTGAAAGAATCGTCAGAAGAGATTACCTCTTCCTCGACGTGCCTCTTTTAAACGTTCACTTAAGGGACTAGAGTTTGTCATTTGAGAAGACCATAACCTCTAATATATTTCTAGGGATGTTGAGAAGGGAAATGGTCAATCTTTTTCCGAGATTTAAGGCTCAAAGTTGTGTAAAGAGAAGAGGGAGGGGGTTCCCTTTTATAAGGGAGGAGAGGGGAACCTTTGGAAAGTGTGAAAATATTATTTTATTATAAACTTATATTCGGTTTAAAAAGGTCCAATAATCATTAAAGATAAAGATAATATGACTCATGGTCGAAATAAAATCATCCAATCAGAATTGGACATGTTTTGGATAATATTTTAATCATTATAATCTTATTTATTTAAATCATTTATTAATGAGGTAAATACTACATCATTATTATGTCATAAATAATTTAATTTATTTGATGTATAAAAATTAAAAAAAATACCATCATGTAGGAAATATTTTTATATTTCCAATTAATATTTATAGTCAAAAAGATAATTTATATAACCCCTTATACAAATTAATTACTAAAAGATTTTTGTTAACGTCAATTTTGTCTTTACATTAAATTAATTAATCCAAATCATCATTATCACTACCAAGTGGCTCAATGGGGTCCCTAAATATATCCAAGGATGACCATGGTCGACCAATACTCATCAAATAAGGTTAGGACAATTCTTAAGGTAATTTTGAATTATTATAATATTATTTTAACCTTGATTTACCATATTTACATTTAACCGTGATAAATAAAAGTCAAAAGTTACTATTCACCAAAAATTATTTTCATCTTATTGAACCAAATTTTACTTCTTGATGAAAACCATGTATGTTGTATTTTTGAAATTCAATTCACATAAGTGGTAAAATTTTATTTAAATGAAAGAGTCAGTTTTTTAACTACCACTAAGTGGTTTCACTATTCATCAAAAATTGAAGTTTTTCAGAAAAATACAAAAAATTCAGCCAAAGATATATTTGATATTCCAAATTCAAAAATGATGTATATTTTTCCAAATTAAAAAAATAAGTGGAATTAATTAATTTTAAAATTAATTCCCATTATCAAAACAAATAGTGTGTTTTTAAGAAACAATTACTATCAAAAGATCGACACTTGTTTATGTCTAATTTCAAATTGAAATTAATTCCAATGACCAAAATTGGATTAAATGGTAAAAATATATTCTAATTACACTTTAAAACCAATTAAAAAGACAATCCATCCATATAACTTATTGCGATGAAAAAAGTTGTTTTTAATTAAAATATTGTGTGTTTGTACTATTCATTAAAATATAAAAGTTATCAGAATAATATGAAAAATTTATCCAAATTAAATTTTTATATCCTGATTCCAAGGAAGAATTTTATTTTGTCAAATTGAACTTATAAACATGCCAAAAACTAGATTTAAAGTTGGTGCACCATTAAAAGGTGGCAAGAATGCATTTTTTGAAAAATACTTATTTTACCCAAAAAATTTATTTTGTTCTCATACCATATTCTATAAAATGTGTAAGATGAAATATAATTTCATAAAATAAAAAATTTAGTTACAACTATTTATAACGGATATTTCATAATAATATTATAAACATATACCTTTATTTAGTGAAACCTAGTATTGCGTACAACACACGTTATCGAGGAAGGTTGTGATTGCGTGTAACGCAAGCCAAGTTAGGGTTGCGTGTAGTGAAAGACTCCTTTGTTGTTTTATATAACAGAATCCAACCATATTTCATTTATAAATTTAATATATATATATATATATATATATATACAATCAATGTTGCATAGAATAACTACTACTAAATGAACTTGAAATTGTATGTAACACGATCCAAGAATAATGTTGTGTATACTACAAACTAATACGGTGTTGCGTATAGCTCAAGATAATCTTGGTGTAGCGTACAACAGAATATATGAAATAAATTAAAAATAATATATCTCATAAAATCTCAAGGTGTTACATTCTGGCACCCTTAAAATGAATTTCACCCTTGAAATTCTTCGGGGTTATAAATGGTTTATTACTTGAGAGTTTCTTTCATAGAAACCCACATCAAAAAAAGGAATGCTAAAACATAATTTTAATAATGAATCTTAGAAACAGGACAAATACCCAATGTAACTCATCACTTGGGTTCCCACATAGGAGAACATAGGTTAAAATATGGATATGGAAGAGAAATCTAACCATCAAGTTCTGATGGAGAGTGGTAGAGAACATGGCTATGAAAAAAAACAATCACCAAGACATAAATTTGTGATGATCTAAGGTACCATCTAATTCATCAGATATAAGAGCACTAGGACAACATTTTTGGTTTTCAATATCATTTCCCTAAAGTTGAAAAAAATGGAATTAGAAGAAACACTTTCTTGATTTGGTACAATCTCACCGTTGGTTGTTACTTGAACAATTTCCACTTCATCTCTTAAAGAAATGAATTTGAATTGTTCATTCATGAAGTGTTAACAGATCATGTGATAGAATGATAGGTCATTCCATCTGTCTCAAACAAAAAGTTAGCAAAAGTTATTAAATATACATAAGTCCATCTATAGTGATATTAACAGTATATGGTTCCTAAAATGGACTTATACTTCATATATCATCCATCTTAATAAAATAAAAATAGTTTCTACTAACCTGGGACTTCCTGTAGGCCAATGGTAGGCGATAAAGGCCTGTCACACTTTAGTTGTGGGTTCGATTCCCACAGCCTTGTCCGACACGATGGGTTGTCGCCTGTCCTGCAGGTTGTCTCTTTTTCTAAAACTACATTATTATAACATTCCTTTAATAGTATTGAAAAAAGTTCTAGACTTAAATAATACTATCTTATGTCTAACTTAATTCATTCAAATATTTAGGCTTATCAAAAATACTTCTGTCCAAGCTCATAGTATAAAGAAAACAATTACTAGAAATTTCATCTACTGAGAATGTGAATACCATCATTTATCACCCATATATCATACGATATATCTTTTTGGTCACATTCCAAAAATGTGAATACCTTAATCATGTATTCTCTTAAAAAATGAATACCCATTGAACCTTAGTGAAAACATGAATTCTGTCAAAAGGTAACTCTTTCCACATACCAAAATCCAAAAATTTCTATATACTCAAACCATGATATAACTTTGTCCATATATCATTCATGAGCTCATTTCATTATCTCTTTATCCCTTCATTATGTGCATATCATATTCTTTCCAAAAATATTTGAATAACCTTTCATGGTTACCAGAACCATTTATCATATACTTTCAAAAACTCAAGGAAAGACAACAGTGTAACAATCCTTAGATTTTTCTTTATTCCACAGTACTATACATTATTCTTGATAAGCATAAAATCATTCCACTACCTTCTGAAACCACTGACTGAGCTTCATCATTTCTTTCACCTCATATATCATTTGTAGTCTCTTAATCACCATCCACATAAATACTACCCATATGACCATGCTGATTCCCTTCATGAGATTTCCCTTAGGGAATTGGTTTAAAAAATTCCCATACATTCGACATTAAAAACATTTAATCATTGTTGATGCCATAGAAATACCATTATCCTTGTCCATGGTGTTAACTGAACCTTTTCCTTTGCACTTACTGGCTTTGTGTCCTTCCTTTTCACACCCAAATCATCTTCTAGTTCCTTTGAAATGTTCTACTTGATGCCTCTTCCCACATGATTTACATGAGGGAAATTGAACTTTCTTTCCTCTATGATCATCATGAAACTCCATCTTTCTCTTATTAGATTAGTCGGGATACTTACCAAATTTGAGATTATTGATCATATTGTGAGATTGCTGATTAGGAATAATAATGATGTTTCGACTTCAAAATCCCACTTCATTTGGTTTCTCATGAAGAATACCATTCCATTGTCCATCATATCCTCCATTATCATGAATCTTCATGTTTCTAGCCATTTTCTAAAACCCAAAAAGAATGTTATGAGAGGAAAAAATAATTCTAGGAAAACAATATAATAAAGGTGGAGTACCTTCAATATATATCATATTAGGTTTAATTCTAATATTGTTACCATAATTCCAGGACTATAACCTATACGTATATTTAAATTTAGGGACATCCCTAGACATACCTTCAAAATATATCTAGGGATCTCACTAAAGTTCTCGCATCCAAGTTTCCAAAGGTTGACTAAACCTTTCCTCTAATACCAATCGTAGAGTCCCATACTTGACGTACATGGACATTACATTACTTTTTCGGAATACATAATACATAACAAAAACATACACACAAGGACCGTAATAGTTTAGTGTCTTTGGAAACTCGGAATATAATCTTATAATCATGGTAAAAGATCTTCAACATCTCCCATAAAGATCTTCCCCTTTTGTTTTATAACCTAAAACCTTTATTTAAATCTTGGGGAAAATAAAACATATAAAGGGTGAGCTCAAATGCTCAGTAAGGGTATGCATGGAGAAAATAAAACAAATTATATACATTTGAACTAAAAAAACAAGATCATAATGTTTAAACATCAAAATCTTGAGCAATGACATAAAACATGGAAGTACGTAAGGAATAAGTAATAAAGAAACATTAATCATGATAAAATAGCATTGGAATAAAACATGTAATTGTGGAAACCACTAATCACATGTTATGATTTCCATAGTATCCAAGGCATTGCTGCCAAAACCATGTTAGTGGAAAAAGTGCCTTTCTGAATCGAGTTCACTCCTCGTTCTAGTCCTGTATCACTGAACCAGATAAACTTTACATTCCATCCATGTCTATCTCATGAGATATAAATATTTACCCAATGCATTGGAGGGATATATAGGTCCCACCCATCTCATAATAAAACCATTCTTATGTGTGCCACAAAATAAACATAAGTCATTCATCATAACCCAAAGAATAAAATGGGTTTCATAAACATCATCCCATCTAACCGTAATCCATATAAAATAAATGGATATCATTTGATAATAAGAATAATCAAAACTTGTAAATAATAGATACATTATACTTGAAAAATAATCATACTAAATAATTTCATCTTAGATGGAAAATAGTTTTGACAAAACACTTGAAATGAATTCTTGAGGAAAATATCCTTTCTTTTCAAAATCATTTTCTTTTCTCAAAATGCCATAAAATTCTAAAAGAAAAGGCTTTTTTGAAAATAATCATGCAATATTATAGAGGAATCATCATGAAAATGAGGCATTATGAAACCATAAAAAATCATTTCGTTCCGTATAAGTTAAAAAAACATTCTTCTCGTACTTTTGCCAGAAATGTCAAAAAGTACCTTATATGGTAAACATTGGAAAGATTCCTTTCATACGATGTGGTAAACGTCAAAAAAGGGTAAAAATGACTTCAAAAATACATTGAAGAGTAGTAAACATTTTATGAAAACATTTTTAGAAAACATGGACATGGATGATAAACATAACCCCAGTAAATACTTACGTATAAGAAATCTCATATTAAAGAAATGAGATTGAAAAATTATCCCTTACCTTATGTCCGATATGCTTCATATGTTTCCGAAACTCCTGTATAATGATTTAAATAATGTCATTTAATTATTACAGAATCATATTCATTATTATGATATCATATATGGTTCACTTATGACTTTATATTACCAGTTCTTTTGTAAATTCCATGTTAAAGCAGCGTTCTGGGTAAAATCGTTTGATTTATCGTACGTGTTTCGACTTGTTGTTCTTGATATTATTAATTGTATAATGATTTACTTAATTCCAGAATATAAAACATGATTTATATATAATATATATTCAGCAAATAAATATATATGATAGATCGATAAATGGAATGAAATACACCGTTCATGGAAACGGTAGGTCGTACGTACGCATGAAGGCTGTTTTCGTTTCCTTATTGAATTGAATGGAATTAATTAAATGAAAAATATACATAAATAAATCCAGTATAATTATTATTTAATATCATTCATGATTTTTTATTATATATACACTTTATAATCCTACTTGAATAGTTAATCATGGAAAATGAATGTCATTGCGTTCGTGGAGACTGTAGTCCGTACGTACGCACGAGCAATGATATCGTTCCCATAATTATTTAATAGAATTGGACTGAATGACATAATATATCAGAATGAATATGATGTTATAATAACCATATATTGTTATTCTTTACACCATTATACCCATCCAATTAAGTTGGTGGTGGAAAAACTAATTACACCACGGCGTGGAGACGGTATTCGATACGTACGCATGCACGGTGATTACTTTTTCCATAGGATGGATAGAAGGTGAAATGAATATATTTATAATATAATATTAGTATATGAGTGATACTGATGTTATTAATTTATAATGAAATAACTAAATAAGAGGAATTAGAAGAAGGAAGAAACTTGAAAGAATCGGTAGAAGTGATTACCTCTTCCTCGACGTGCCTCCTTTAAACTTCCACTTAAGGGACTAGAGTTGGTATTTTGAGAATACCAGAACCTCTACAATGTTTCTAGGGTTGTTGAGAAGGGAAATGGGTAAGGGTTGGCCGATCTTTAAGGCTCAAAGTTGTGTAAAAAGAAGAGGGAGTAGGTTCCCTTTTATAAGGGAGGAGAGGGGCACCTTTGGAAAATGTGAAAATAATATTTTATTATAGACTTATATTCGGTTTCAAAAGATCCAAAAATCATTAAGGATAAAGATAAGAAGACTCATGGTCGAAATAAAATCATCCAGTCAGAATTGGACATGTTTTGGATAATATTTTAATCATTATAATCTTATTTATTTAAATCATTTATTATTGAGGTAAATACGACATCATTATTGTGTCCTAAATAATTTAATTTATTTGATTTTTAAAATTATAAAAAAATACCATCATGTAGGAAATATTTTTAGATTTAAAATGAATATTTATAGTCGAAAAGATAATTTATATAACCCCTTATAAAAATTAATTACTAAAATATTTTTGTTAATGTCAATTTTGTCTTTACATTAAATTAATTAATCCAAATTGTCATTATCACTACCAAGTGGCTCAATGGGGTACCAAAATCGACACAAGGATTCCCATGGTCAGCCAATACTCATAAAATAAGGTTAGGAAAAGTGTTAAGGTAATTTTGAATTATTATAATATTATTTTAACCTTGAATTACCCTATTTAACTTTAACCGCGGTAAATAAAAGTCAAAAGTTTCTATTCACCAAATATTATTTACATCTTATTGAACCAAATTTTACTTCTTGATAAAAACCATGTATGTCGGATTTTTGAAATTCAATTCACATAAGTGGTAAAATTTCATTCAAATGATAGAGTCCATTTTTTAACTACCACTAAGTGGTTTCCCTATTCATCAAAAATTGATGTTTTTCAGAAAAATACCAAAAAATCAGCCTAAGCTATATTTGATATTCCTAATTCAAAAATGATGTCTATTTTTCCAAATTAAAAACATAGAAGTGGAATTAATTAATTTTAAAATTAATTCCCTTTATCAAAACAAATAGTGTGTTTTTAAGAAACAATTACTATCAAAAGATCGACACTTGTTTATGTCCAATTTCAAAAGTGAAATTAATTCCAATGACCAAAATTGGATTAAATGGTAAAAATATATTCTAATTAAACATTAAAACCAATTAAAAAGGCAATATAACCATATAATTTATTGCAATGAAAAAGTTATTTTTAATTAAAACATAGCGTGTTTTTACTATTCACTAAAATATGAAAATTATGAGAATAATATGAAAAATTTATCAATATTAAATTTTTTATATCCTGATTCCAAGGAATACTTTTATTTTTTCAAATTGAACTTATAAACATGTCAAAAACTAGATTTAAAGTGGGTGTTACATCAAAATGCGACAAGACTGCAATTTTTTAAAAATACTTATTTTACTTGAAAAATTTATTTTGTTCTCATACAATGTTCTATAAAATGTGTAAGATGAATTATAATGTCATAACATTCAAAATTTAGTTACTAATTTTTATAACGGATAGTTCATAATAATATTATAACCATATATCGCTGTTTAGTGAAACCCGGTATTGCGTACAACACACCCTATTGAGGAAGGTCGTGATTGCGTGTAATGCAAGCCAAGTCAGGGTTGCGTGTAGTGCCAGACTCCTTTGTTGTTTTATATAATAGAATCCAACCATATTTCATTTATAAATTTAATATATATATATATATACACACAATCAATTTTTAATAGAATAACTACTATCAATGAACATGAAATTGTGTGTAACACGATCCAATAATAATGTTGCATATACTGCAAGCTAATACGGTGTTGCATATAGTGAAAGATAATTTGGGGTAGCGTACAATAGAATATATGAAAGAAATTAAAAAGAATATATCTCATAAAATCTCGAGGTGTTACATTCTACCCCCTTAAAATGAATTTCTCCCTTGAAATTCATCGTGGTTATAAATGGTTTATTACTTGAGAGTTTCCTTCATAGAAACCCACATCGTAAAAAGGAATGCTAAAACATAATTTTAAAAATGAACATTAGAAACAAGACAGATATGCAAAGTAACGCATCACTTGGGTTCCCACATAGGAGAACATAGGTTAAAATATGGATATAGAAGAGAAATCTAACCATCAAGTTTTTATGGAGAGTAGTAGAGAACATGACTAAGAAAAAGAAAACAATCACGAAGCTATAAATTTGTGATGATATATGTTACCATCTGATTCATCAGATATAAGAGCACTAGGACTACATTTTTGGTTTTCAATATCATTTCCCTAAAGTTGAAAAAAATTGGAATTAGAAGAAACACTTTCTTTATTTTGGTAGAATCTCATCATTGGTCGTTCCACGGACAATTTCCACTTAATCTCTTAAAGAAATGAATTTGAATTTGTCATTCGTGAAGTGTTAGCAGATCATGTGATAGAATGATAGGTCATTATATCTATCTCAAACAAAAAGTTATCAAAAGTTATTAAATACACCTAAGTCCATCTATAGTGAGATCAATCGTATATAGTTCCTAAAATGGACTTATACTTCATTTATCATACCTCTTAATAAAATAAAACTATTTTCTACTAACCAGGGACTTCCTGTAGGCTAGTGGTAGGTGATAAAGGCCTATCACACTTCAGTTGCGGGTTCAATTCCCACAGCCTTGTCTCACACGACGGGTTGTCGCCTGTCCTGCAGGTTTTCCCTTTTTCTAAAACTACATTATTATAATATTCCTGCTATAATATCGAAAATGTTCTAGCATTAAACAATACCATCTTATGTATAACTTAATTCATTCCAATATTTAGGCTTATCAAAAATACTTATGTCCAATCTCATAGTATAAAGAAAACAATTACTAGAAATTTCATCTACCGAGCATGTGAATACCATCATTTATCACCCATATATCATACGATATATCTTGTTGGTCACATTCCAAACATTTGAATACCTTAATCATGTATTCTCTTGAAAAATGAATACCCATTGAACCTTAGTGAAAACATGAATGCTATCAAAAGTTAACTCTTTCCACATACCAAAATCCCAAAATTTCTATATACTCAAACCATGATATAACTTTGTCCATATATCATTCATGAGCTCATTTCATTATCTCTTTATCCCTTAATTATGCGCATATCATCTTCTTTCCAAAAATATTTGAATAACCTTTCATGGTTAGTGGTACCATTCATCATATACTTTCAAAAACTCAAGGAAAGACAACAGTGTAACAATCCTTAGATTTTTATTTATTCCATAGTACCGTACATTATTCTTGATAAACATACAATCATTCCACTACCTTCTTAAACCACCGACTGGGCTTCATCATTTCTTTCACCTCATATATCATTTGTAGTCTCTTAATCATCATCCATATAAATACTACCGATTTGACCATGCTGATTCTCTTCATGAGATTTTACCTTAGGGCATTGTTTTTTATAATTCCCATATATTCCACATTTAAAACATTTAATTGTTGTTGATGTCATATCAATACCATTATCTTTGTCCATGGTGTTAACTGCACCTTTTCCTTTTCACTTACTGGATTTGTGTTCTTCCTTTCCACACCCAAAGTATCTTCTAGTTCCTTTGAAACATTCTCCTTGATGCCTCTTCCCACATGATTTACATGAGGGAAATTGAACTTTCATTCCTCTATGATCATCATGAAACTCCCTCTTTTTCTTATTAGATGAGTCAAGATACTTAGGAAAGTTGAGATTATAGATCATATTGTGAGATTGCTGATTAGGCATAATAATGATGTTTTGACTTCCAAATACCGTTTCATTTGGTTGCTCATGAAGAATACCATTCCATTGCCCATCATATCCTCCATTATCGGAAATCTTCCTCTTTCCAGCCATTTTCAAAAACCCAAAAATAATAGTATGAGAGACAAAAATAATGCTAGGAATACAACACAATAAAGGTAGAGTACCTTAAATATATAACATCTTAGGTTTAATTCTAATATTGTTACCGTAATTCTAGGACTATAAGCTATACATATACTTAACCTTAGGGACATCCTAAGACATACCTTAGAAATATCTCTAGGGATCTCACTAAAGTTCTCGGATCCAAGTTTCCAAAGGTTGACTAAAACTTTCCGCTGATACCAAATGTAGAGAACCATACTTGATGTACATGGACATTACATTACTTTTTGTGGAATACATAATACATAACAAAAATAGACACACAAGTACCATAATAT
The DNA here is from genome assembly GCA_963277665.1 of Viscum album. NCBI lineage: Eukaryota > Viridiplantae > Streptophyta > Magnoliopsida > Santalales > Viscaceae > Viscum > Viscum album. The sequence goes on from OY728152.1 coordinate 1,654,183,850, forward strand.
TTTAGTGTCTTCGGAAACTCGGAATATAATCTTCTAATCATGGTGAAAGATCTTTGACATCTCCTATAAAGATCTTCCCCTTTTGTTTTCTTACCTAAAACCATTATTTAAATCATGGGGAAAATAAAACATATAAAGGGTGAGCTCAAATGCTCAGTAAGGGTAAGCATGGAGAAAATAAAACAAATCATATACATTTGAACTAAAAAAACATGATCATAATGTTTAAACATCAAAATATTGAGCAATGACATAAAACATGGCAGTACATAAGGAATAGATCCTAAAGAAACATTAATCATGATAAAACAGCGTTGGAATAAAACATGTAATTGTGGAAACCATTAAGCACATGTTATTATTTCCATAGTATCCAATACATTGCTGCCAAGACCATCTTAGTGGACAAAGTCCCTTTCTGAATCGAGTTCACTCCTCGTTCCTGTCCTTTATCACTGAACCAGATTAACTTTCTGTTCCAGCCATGTCTATCTCATGAGATATAAATCTTTACCCAATCAATTGTTGGGATATATAGTTCCCACCCATCTCATAATGAAACCATTCTTATGTGTTCCAGAAAATAAACATAAATCATTCATTATAACCCAAAGAATAAAATGGGTTTCATAAACATCATCCCATCTTAACATAATCCATATAAAAAAATGGGTATCATTTCATCATAAGAAGAATCAAAACATGTAAATAATATAAACATTATACTTGAAACATAATCATACTAAATAATGTCATCTTAGATGGAAAATAGTTTTGACAAAACGATTGCAATGAATTCTTGAGGAAAATATCCTTTCTTTTCAAAATCATTTTCTTTTCTCAAAATGCCATGAAATTTTAAAAGAAAAGGATTTTGTTGAAAATAATCATGAAATATTGTAGAGGAATATTCATGAAAATGAGGCGTTATGAAACCGTAAAAAATAAGTTCATGCCGTATAAGTTAAAAAAAATTCTTCTCATACTTATTCCGGAAAAGTCAAAAAAGTACCTTATATGGTAAACATAGGAAAGATTCCTTTCATACGATGTGGTAAAAGTCAAAAAAGGGTAAAAATGAATTTAAACATACATGTAAGAGTAGTAAACATTTTATGAAAACATTTTTAGAAAACATGGACACAGATGATAAATATAACCCCAGTAAATACTTACGTATAAGAAATCTCGGATAAAAAAAATGAGATTGCAAATTTATCCCATACCTTATGTCCAATATGCTTCGTATGTATCCGAAACTCTTGTATAATGATTTAAATAATGTCATTTAATTATTACAGAATCATATTCACTATTATAATATCATATATGTTTCACTTATGAGTTTATATTACTCATTCTTTTGTAAATTCCATGTTAAAGCAGCGTTTTGGGTAAAATCGTTTCATTTATTTTACGTGTTTCAACTTTTTGTTCTTGATATTATTACTTATATTACGATTAACTTAATTCCAGAATGTAAAACATGATTTATATATAATATATATTCAGCATATAAATATATATGATAGATTGATAAATGGAATGAAATACACCGTTCATGGAGACCGTAGGCCCTACGTACGCATGAACGCTGTTTTCATTTCCTTGTTGAATTGAATGGAATTAAGTAAATGAAACATATATTTAAATAAATCCAGTATCATTATTATGTAATATCATTTCTTATTATTTATTATATACACTTTATAATCATACTTTAATGGTTAATCATGGAAAATGAATCTCATCGCGTTTATGGAGACGATAGTCCGTACGTACGCACGAACGATGATATCGTTCCCATAATTATTTAATAGAATTGGATTGATTGATATAGTATATCAGAATGAGTATGATGTTATAGTAACCATATATATTTATTCTTTACACCATTATACTCATCCAAGTAAGGTGGTGGTGGAAAAACTAATTACACCACGGCGTGGAGACGGTATTCCGTACATACGCACGCGTAGTGATTACATTTTCCGTAGGATGGATAGAATGTGAAATGAGAATATTTATAATATCATATCTGTATATGGGTGATACTGATGTTATTACTTTATAATGAAACAACTGAATAAGAGGAAGTAGAAGAAGGATGAAACTTGAAAGAATCGGTAGAAGAGATTACCTCTTCCTCGATGTGCCTCCTTTAAAATTCCACTTAAGGGACTAGAGTTTGTCTTTTGAGAAGACAAGAAACTCTACTATGTTTCTAGGGATGTTGGGAAGGGAAATTGGAAAGGTTTGGCCGAGCTTGAAGGCTCAAAGTTGTGTAAAGAGAAGGGGGAGGAGTTTCCCTTTTATAAGGGAGGAGAGGGGCACCTTTGGAAAGTGTGAAAATATTATTTTATTATAAACTAATATTCCGTTTCAAAAGGTCCAAAAATAATTAAAGATAAATATAAGATGACTCATGGTAGAAATAAATTCATCCAATTATAATTGGACATGTTTTGGATTATATTTTAATCATTATAATCTTATTTATTTAAATCATTTATTAATGAGGCAAATACTGCATCATTATTGTGTTATAAATAATTTAATTTATTTGATGTCTAAAAATTATATAAAAATACCATCATGTAGGAATTTTTTTTATATTTATAATGAATATTTATAGTTGAAAAGATAATTTATATAACCCCTTATAAAAATTAAGTACTAAAAGATTTTTGTTAATGTCAATTTTGTCTTTACATTAAATTAATTAATCCAAATTGTCATTATCACTACCAAGTGGCTCAATGGGGTCCCAAAATGGACCCAAGGATGACCATGGTCGGCCAATACTCATCCAATAATGTTATGACAAGTGTTAAGGTAATTTTGAATTATTATAATATTCATTTAACCTTGAATTACCCTATTTACCTTTAACCGCGGTAAATAAAAATCAAATGTTTCTATTCACCAAAAATTATTTTCATCTTATGGAACCAAATTTTACTTCTTTATAGAAACCATGTATGTAGGATTTTTTAAATTCAATTCAAATAAGTGGTAAAATTTCATTTAAATGAAAGAGTCAGTTTTTAACTACCACTAAGTGGTTTCACTATTCATCAAAAATTGAAGTTTTTCAGAAAAATACCAAAAATTCAGCCTAAGATATATTTGATATTCTGAATTCAAAAATGATGTCTATTTTTCCAAATTCAAAACATAGAAGTTCCATTGATTAATTTTAAAATTAATTCCCGTTATCAAAACAAATAGCATGTTTTTAAGAAACAATAACTATCAAAAGATCGACACTTGTTTATGTCCAATTTCAAAGTGAAATTAATTAAATGAAAAACATTGGATTAAATGGTAAAAATATATTATAATTACACATTAAAACTAATTAAAAAGACAATATAACCATATAAATTATTACAATGAAAAAAGTTGTTTTTAATTAAAATATAGCGTGTTTTTACTATTCTTTAAAATATGAAAAATATCAGAATAATATGAAACATTTATCCAAATTAAATTTTTATATCCTGATTCCAAGGAAGAATTTTATTTTGTCAAATTGAACTTATAAAAATTTCAAAAACTAGATTTAATGTGGGTGCGCCATCAAAAGGCGGAAAGACTGCATTTTTTAAAAAATACTTATTTTACTCGAAAATTTTATTTTGTTCTCATACCATGTCCTATAAAATGTGTAAGATGAATTATAATGTCATAACATTCAAAATGTAGTTTCTAATATTTATAACAGAGAGTTCATAATAATATTATAACCATATATCAATGTTTAGTGAAACCTGGTATTGCGTATAACACACGCTATCGAGGAAGGTCGTGATTCTGTGTAATGTAAGCCAAGTCAGGGTTGCATGTAGTGCAAGACTCCTTTGTTGTTTTACATAACAGAATCCAACCGTATTTCATTTATAAATTTAATATATATATATATATATATATATAATAAATGTTTCATAGAATAACTACAATCAAATGAACTTGAAATTGTGTGTAACACGATCCAAGAATAATGTTGCGTATACTGCAAGCTAATATGGTGTTGCTTATAGCACAAGAGAATCTTGGTGTAGTGTAAAACAGAATATATGAAAGAAATTAAAAAGAATATATCTCATAAAAGCTCGGGGTGTTACAACAAGTAAAGTCAAAATAAAAAAATTATAAGGTGATGATGAAACCACTACCCATAACATTATGGAAATTAGGTAGAATCACCATGGATTTCATTATAGAACCCCCAATACATATAAATTTCATCAATCTATTTGGTTTTGTATTTTATCTCCTTATAAAGTCAACACATTTCATTTATATTTGGAATAATTTATCACTTGATCAACCTTTCAAGATATACCCAAATAATGTGGTTAGGCCACATGAAGTAACTCTCTCAATTGTATTTAATTAATATATATGGTTTACCTCAAAGTTCTGGAGAAGTATTTAGTAATAATTGGATATATGTTTGATCTTCATCACTACTTATCATTTTAAAACTTATGGTCAATCTGAAAGGACCGTTCAAACTGCAGAGTATATTTTGAGATCATATTAAATAAATTTTAAAGGAGGTTTGTATCATCACCTTCAACTTATATATTTCTTATATACAAAAATTTCTATTCTATTATTCAAATGGAGCCATATGAGACTCATCATGGTACGTGGTGAAAAAATACAACATGTTAGGATGATATTGGAGAGAATAAACTATTAGGACTAGATATTCCTCATGACATGCTAGAGAAGATTCAAACCATTAAAAAACCCATTAAATATTCACAATTTTGGTAGAATGATCACACTTATAATCATCAGAGAGATTTAGAGTTTGTATTTGGAGACAAGGTATTCCATATAATATCACCATGATTGAAGGTTATGAGATATCTACAGAAGGAAATGTGGGGTCATAAAAAAATTGGACGTTTTAAAATCCTCAATATTGTAAGTATAGTATTTTACCATATTTAAATTTTACTAAACACATATCAAGGGAATTATTTGTTCCATATATAACTTTTTAGAAACTACATACCAGACCATTTATATATATATTAAAAACCAAGGTATTACCACTGAAACATGATCAATCATATGATGAATAACCATTTTAAATAATGTTTCATAGAGATAAATTTCTATTAATCAAGACCACTCACATAGTTAAATTTATCTAGAAGAATCATAATATTGAGGATGAAATGTGGGAACTTGAAATTAAAATGAGGTAGAAGTAACCTGATTTTTTCATCAAATTAGTGAAATTCTAAGGGTGGAATTATTTTATATTGGATATAATGTAACACCCCATGATAATAGTATATATTTACTATAAATTAATCATGCGTGTTTGATTGATTATGATACAAAAAACACCAACATATAATGAACAACGATTAATTACATTATGATAGAATATTAATATAGAAAATAAAATACATTATAAGATAACTAAATTAAATATAATTAATAAAATTACTAAAGGAATGAAACCAAAATTTAATAAAACTAATATAAGGTTGAAACTACCATTATAAGGATCTTAGAGGATGATTATATAATTAATAATAATTATAGAAAAAATATGACATGTTATAAATATTATAAATATAAATAAAATTTAGAGAATAGAATTATTGATTTTATCGATGTATGTACGACTATATATAAGAGTTTTATATAATTATTATATTTTTGTCCAATTGACATATATCTACTGGAAAAATGGTCACTCGATACATTATCATCAGATATATCATATATATATATAATTGTATATAATAGGTACATTAATGTTTTTTAATTTATAGGAAAAATTAGAAATAATATAATTGACAAATAATAAATAATTCCTGTAATGCCCTGGATCATCACTCCAAGATATAGTGTGATAAAAACTGACTTTAGTTACTTTATTCGATACCAATTATAAATTTAAAAACATAAATATCCCATAATTTCACTACTTAAAGAAAATATTACATTACATACATTCTAATGTCCTTTTAGGTTTAGAGATTTATTGAATTAGGATAAAAAATAATATCGAAAAATCCATGTCTTACATGCCTAATAGAATATTTTTTTCCATTATATAAGATAACACTTAATACATATAGTGTTTTAAAAATATCCATCAAATAAATCCACACATTCTATCCGTATAATAATATCTTGTGTATGAATTTTCTGCATAACATAAGGAAATAGAAACATAATCTGGGGGTGAGCACAAAATCCTAGCAAGGGAAAAATATATCTTATGCTTTCAAAAAATAATTCTGATATACATAATATGGATGGAATAAAAAATATTAATATTTTCATAATCAAATGAAACCAAGAGAATGAAATATCCACAATAATACATTAATATGTGGATATCAATAATAATAATCTCATACTGATGGAATACATAATGCTAGACATCAAAAACATGTTTTCAAGGCCTTATTTCAAGACACTATCCTTTTATGGGAATATGTATACACCAAACCCAATTTTTTTTTCTTATAATACTCTTAAATTAATCGAGGAGATATATAATTTTTTTACCTACACATCATTTATTTAAGTCCAATTAATTCATCGTAGGAGACAACAATACATTTCATACCATTTCTGAAGGAACATTTGGTTGAACAAAAACATGGATATCCATATAATAGAGAATATGAATTATAAATACATCATAAAATTATGTTAAAAATCAATAATCACCAATAATTATAATACATTTCCCAATTTAAATAAATGAGATAACATTAACATAACACATCTTGATAAAGAAGGTGGATTTTCAAAAAATACCTAGTGAGCTTTCCAATAATCATTTGTATTGGAATAACCATATACGGTACCCCAATATTTTTATAAATATAAAAAAGGGGACAAAATGATCATAAATCATCCAAATAAATATGGTTTATAGTTTAAAAATAAAACAACTCCAGTGTAATAGATGAATCATTGATGTATTTTGACATAGATGAAACACATCATTGAAAAAGAGTGCTTGAATGATATCACCCAATAAAAGATTTGGGAATTGGTTTGTTTGGTACTATGAGTTTATTACACCAAAATATAAATATATATTAGACTATAATTATTGAAACACAAAAACTATTAGGTTAAATAATTTTCAAAATAAAAATTGAAAAGGAAGTGAAAATTTAAAAGATAATTTAGAAAACCATTTTATTATTGATGTAAAAGATGATATTACAAGTTACTTCCAAAAGTCATTTTCAAAATTTGAACAGAAAACTCTTTAAAAAATGTTAGTTTTTTAAAAAATATTTAATAATAGTACCTTGAAATTATATAAGGTTCATCTTGGAGAAATTCAGATAGGAAGATAAAACATATAAAAGTGAATGGTAAATCCCCATGTTATCATTTCCAAAATACATTTGTTCAAAACTCACATTGTAAGAAGAGTAATAATAAATTAATTTCCATCAAAACATAATTTAACCAAATATTATTACAAAATAAAATATAATAAAATATTTGGGTGGGAGGACCCATTCATGGGAAAGTTATGTTCAATATGAAACATTATAACATAAAGAAAGGATATTTGAGTTATCAAAATCCATTAGGGGAAACATAATTCATGAAGCATGAAAAATTTTAAAAAGTTTTTATATAGTAAAAATGTTAAAAATGATATATTAAAAAATAATATAAATAAATTTTATAATGTATGTAAATTATATGAAATATTTTTAAGATAATGATTATAACTAAATGAAGTAATGTTACTAAAAAATCCTTGCTACTGGGGAAATAATTAAATCAATAGACACTTAAATAATGGGACATGATTTGGATAATAAATTACATGAAATAAAAGGAAATAAATTATAATAAATTTATGGTATTGTAAATTAATAGAACACCATACAATGGGAACATGGTGTATAATATGTAACATGTCTCAATGAATCAGAATTGAAACCAGTAAAACACATATGGCCTGAGTAATATAATAATAAAAACCACTTGAAATATAAGGATTATAATTGAACATAAGATACCATTATTGAAACATAATTAATGATATTATATCAAAATGAGGTATTATATACACCAAATATTTGATATTAGGTGCGTAATACCAAAATTGTATCAAAGAGAGGAATTTGTGATGGAAAACCCTTACGTTGTATTACCTCTTACTAAAATTTGATATAAACTCCATTGTAATGAACATAAATGTAATAATATATTATAAAATAACCGTAATATAAACATAATAAACTTTTTTTAGTTATTTTATTTCATTATATTGAAAATAAATTAACCTATTATGGTTTATTTTAATTATCATGTGTTAGAGATTTTGGTTTCTTGTTTCTAATAAACATCATGAAGACATGGTTGGTTATTAGTAAGAAGTTTCAAGTTAAAAATTACTAGATCATTAAATATATAATACTAATTTTTTTAAATGTCACTTATGTCCCATTTTTATTAGGTGAAATAAATGAATACAACTTGTAAAAATTAAAATCATGATGAACTATTTTTCAACATTTTTATCGATCGAAAGGTGATATATTAATAAATATTTAAAAAAAAATATTTTATTGAATCATAAAAACAAATTAAAAATATCATTATTACAAGATATTGTCATTATAAATCATTTCAAAATCTTTTATGACATAATTTTTATAACATTTGTTGCATGGGCGGTTAAGTCGACCCATATGGTAATGTGTTATAGTGATTTAATGACTATGGGAATGTATTTGGATAGTGATAATGTGAAATATATATATATTCTAAATTTTCTGATAAAAATAATAAATACACATTAAATATATTATATCCTCCATCAATGATGGGTGGTGATGGAAAAAAATTCACTATTCGCGGAGGCGGTAGTCAACACATATATACGGTTAACGATCCCATTTTCAATGAATTGAAGAAATGATGGTGTATGAATAATTATCCTTTAGTTTTTTTTGTGAAATAAAAAACATATTTATTCATAAAATCCATTCTTTATATGATTCTTGTGAGGCTGTTATCAAAAAACAAACCACGTCACATCATTAAGGAAATAGTCTACACATATGCTTGATCAATATTTTGGCTTTTTTTAGTGGAACAAATGGAACGAATAAATTTTTTTAAATAATATAATTAAATTTAAGTATATTAATTATATTCATATTATTAGATATGTTTTGGATAGTAAAAATTAAGAAGGTACATTGTGAATAAGTGAATACTCATGTGAGGGACTTAAATTTTTACTAGAAAATATCCATTATAATAAAGGCCTTTTGATAAATAATAGTGGCCAATGGATTATGTATAAGATAAATGGTTCTAGTTAGAGAAATGTTTTATATTTTCAAGGGTTGAAAATATAATTTGAGTTGATTCCTAAAGAAGAGAAAGTGTTACCATTTTATAAGTGAGCATAAAGGCACTTTTGGAAGAATCCAAAAAATTTTCCACAATGTGATGATACTATTAAAATTTCAATGTAACAAAAATGTTCAAAATATGTGGTGGAAGTGATTTGGGTCTAAAATCACCTAAAAAACCCATTTGGGATGAAAAATGAGTATTTTATGCGTTTTTATTTCATTCTTTTTAATTTTTACCAAATTTTTTTTACCTTGGTAATTAATTTTTAACCTTAATGATTAATGTTAATGAAAAAATTAACAATGAAACATTTAGATAATTTGAACCTTATGAATTTTAAATTTGGAAATAAATTTATCAAATAAAATTTATATGGTTTTGAAAATTTAATTTTAATATTAGCACGCATAAAAAACAATAACAATTTTTAGAAAGTGTATTTTTTGATTAAAATTAATGTGTAAGGAATAGTTATTAAAATTATAATTTAATTATGAAATAATTTATTTATCATAAAATAAATAAATGTTATCATTCTTTCATGTGAATCCAAAATCAAATCTCACCATGAAAATACTCATTTCACAAAAAATATTGAAAATAGTTATTTATTAGACTAACATTTTAATTTAGTTGTAAAATTATTAGACATAGGGTTTATAATCTAAATGAATATATATTAATTTTCATAATGTTATTATTTTAATAAATATTTTATTACATAAGAGGTTTTATAAACTTCCAGAACATTCTTATATAATGTTAAATCATAAAAAATATAATTTTCACAAAAAATAAAATTTTGAAATAAAAATAAATTATTTTTGAAAAAAACCAAAATTTAATCTTATGATAAATTTTTTATTCTAAATAATTTTTTCCCATATTTTAAAATTAAAATTATAAAAATTATTTATCCAATTATTGAATAAAATCATCAAATAAAATGAAAGATCATTTTATTGGAAAATGACATTATCAAATATTAACTGTTATTATTCTTATTTCATATCATTTACCAAATAATATTTTGTTAAATAGTTATTAATATAAAATGTAATTTATCATTATTAATCATATATTTCTTAAAATATAAATTAATTTCACATAAATATGATTTTTCAGAAAAATAAATTTGTAAAGAATAAATGATATTATTATTCATTTTAGGTAAAGTAAATGAATTTAATTTATATTAAAAGTAACATTTATTTTATTTATAAATATATTTCATAAAGTGTTTACTTTTATTCATTCATTCTAATTTAGTGGCTACGTTTTAATATCCATACTTAAATATTTATATTTTATCCATATATGTATCATTTTTGTTTAAGGTCATTTTTCATGAGGATAAAGATACAAAAAACATTTCCTTATTTAAATGAAGTCATATACTAAAATATTTGGGTATTGAGTTATCCCCTTAAAATAAATTACACAATTTTAATATCAATAATTACTCACTTTTGAAACTAGGTGAGGGTATTATTGACATATTCATCATTCATAATATAGCCTCTAATATAAATTATTCCAAACTATATTTGGTTATATCATGTTACTTATCTTTCCTCAAGAAACATTAATCATTCATTTAATCATACACCCAAGTCTGTATATACCCTAATAACAAATTCTCAATAATATAAATTTCCTAAAACTATTTTAATCTATATAACAATAAACCACAATTGGATCATATATTTCCTAAAAATTAACTCTTACTATAAAAAACTAGTTCATAAAGTTACACACTAGTCTATATGTATCATAATCCCAAAAATTAAATAAAAATTTCTAAATATATCATGGATTACCCTTTACATAAATCAATAATAAATTCCAAGGATATCAACATTATCTAACTCACATTTCTAAAAATCAATCAACCCTTTATTACCTAAATATTATGAATATACTAAGGCTAAAACTTATCCATCCCTGAAATATGTGTTATTCAATATTTATCTCCAAAAATATAGCTTTGGGGTAAATTAATTTCTCATGTTTATATATAAAATTTAATATATTATTTCAAACCCTTAATGTAAAAAACTAAACAAATATCCTTATATGTTTCAAAAAATCCCCACAAAATTTAGAATATAACATAATGGGATCGGTAAATATCACTTCACTAATTAAAATAGCTAAAAGTATCAATAATTAATATTTATTGTGATATGAACCTCACAACCATAGATAATATTAGAGAACTCAAAATTTCAATAATAATAGAAAAATAATAAAATTCATAACCATTTAAGTATGATTGTTTATTGGATATAAAACATAGGGGTTTTAGATATGTACATTTCTTAGATTTATTTTTATGATCTCATTTTAAATAAATTATAAAACCTAAAATGGTTATATTAATTTTAAAAATGTGAATATTAAAACATCAATATGAATTTTTAATCTCCTATAAAACTTTTTTTAACATATAATACTTTCAATTCAACATATGACTCAATTTTTTCAATCCTTGGTTATCCATGGTCATTTTTCTATTTGGTTATCTTAACAAATTCATTAACATCAGACTTAAATACTTACTGATGGTTCATAAAGAGTATTTCATTAACCAAATAATATTCCCCTAAGTGTGTCAAAATAAGAAAGTAGTTAGTCCTCTTTATCATGCACAAGGTGATGGTCGAGTTAATAAATGATATTCCCTTTTCAAGATTACTACTCCAAGGTACAAAAGTGCTAGATCCTGAATCCACTTGTGCTATCTACATAGGGATGTAATTTCTAGAAAGACACATACAAAATATTTCACCAAAATAATATGATGTCATCATATATATATAAATATAAATATAGTTCTCTTCTAGACCTATCTCTTGGGATTTCACTAATGTTATCTTATCCCAACCCCAAATAAAATGTTCAATATTACCTTAACATTAAATCATAAACTATCCTAATGGGTTATTTATTACTTTTAAATTATGATCAACCTAAACTTATTAACCATTAAATTATACTCAACAGAAATCATAATTTCTAAAGTTATATAAACCTTTCTCTTATACCAACTGTAACACCCCAGACCTACACTCTTAAATTTGGTGCTATAATCACATACATTACATATTGGATTTGGTACCAATTTTAAATTAACTAAAATCACTATAAGATAATTATGTAGACCTTTTAAGTCTAGATATTTAGATAATTAGTACAATAGATAAACAAGACAATCCCATGTATTTATTAATGAATGGATTTTTCCCAATAATATAAGAAACTACTTAATCCATATAGAATATTGAAAATATCCTACTAATAGTTCCACACATACTATCCTTCTAAATATATCATGTTTACTACTTTTCTTTATAACCTGGGGAAATGGAAACATAATAAGGGGGATACTAAATACTTAGTAAGGGAAATATATAACTAAATATATCAAAAAATAATCATGGTATACATAATATGGTAGGAATAAATAACATTAATATTTACAAAATCAAATAAGACTAAGACAATTCTATATACCTGATATTAAATGAAAACATGGATATAAATAATTTTGATTTCATTATGATGGAATGAACACTATCAGACATCGAAGAAATACTATCAAGGATGTGTTCCAAGACACTATCCTATCATGGGAATGGCTATACCCTAAAACTCCAATTTTTTTGTATCATAATACTTGTTGATTAATCAAGTTAATATATAATTTTAGGTTTATCTCATCACTTTTTTATGTCCAATTCATTCACCATAAAATTCAAACCATACATATAATTCCATTTCAAAAGGAACCCTTGCCTGAAAAAAACAAGGCCATCCATATAGTGATGAATACAAAATATCAATACATGATAAGTATGATTTTCAGTTTATAATCATAATGAATCTCAATACTTTTCCCAATGTCAATAAAAGGAATAACATTATCATAACCCATCCTAACAAAGAAGGTAGATGGTTAAAAAATACAGAGAAAACTTTCTAATAATCATCTGAATTAGATTAAAAACATATAGTGTGCCAATAATTTTCCACATTTAAATGAAAGGTATAAAACGATAATAAAATACCAATATAAATAAGTTCAATGGTTGAAAAATAACATGACCGTATTGTAAAAAAACATATAAGGATGTTTACATACATGAAAGACATCCTTATAAAAGAATGCTTGAACGATACCACCCAAGAAGGGATTCATGAATTAGATTGTTTGACACTATTTTTTTCACTCCTAATAAATATAAATATAAGTCAGAATATAATTACTATAACATAAACCAAATAAGGGTACATAATTTTTAAAATTAAAAGGTAAATTCACATGAAAACATAAAATATATTTTAGAAAACATTTTTAACATTGATCTAAAATATGATTTTACAGGTCACTTCCAAAAGTATTTTTCAAAAGGTAAAGTGAATAATATTTTAAACACATTAATTTTAAAAATAATCTTAAATAATAGGTAATTTTAAATAAATAAGGGTTTTCCTATATTATTGTGGAGAGGGAGATAAAAATATAAAGTTGAATGGGAAAACCCCTTTTTATTATTTTCAAAATAACATTGTTTAAAAATTACATTGTAGGAAGTGTATAAAAAACACTCATTTATATTGAAACATAATTAAAAAAGTGTATTATAAAATAACATATCATAAAATATCAGGGTGGGGGAACCAAATAAATAAAATCAATGTTTAGGATGAAAAATTATAAATTAAATGAATGATATTGGAGTTATCAATATATATTATACGCAACATACTCTATGAAGTAAGATAAATCTGAAAAGTCAGATATATGGTAAAAATGTAAAAAAATAGGGAATACCACATAATAAAATTAAATTGAATAATTTTCCTAACATAATGAAATAATATGAAGAGAACAATCATAACTCAATGAATGAAATTTGAGTTACTAAAAAAAATCCTTACTATTGTGGAAACAACTAAATCAATATACACTTGAATAAAATGACATGATTTTACTATTGAATAAAATTAATTATAAATAAATAAATTATAAAACAATTATGAAATATAAAATCAATAGATTACCATATGAATGGAAAAAGGTTTATAACTTGTAACATGTCTCAAAAAAAATAATTGAGACCAACAAAAACTATATGACATGAGTAACATTTTATTCTAAACCTCTTGAAATAGTGGGATTGAAATTTAACTTCATATAAAATTATTAAAATATAATTCATGATATAATTTCTAAAATAGGGATTATATATATCACATAATTTAAATTAGTTACATAATATCAAACATGTCTCAAAGAGATGAATTTGAGATGAAAAACCCTTACCTTGTATCCCTGCTTACTTTACCTTTCTCTAACCTCTTGTATAATATACATAATTATCTTAATAAATTATCTCATAAAATTAATATAATCATACTACCCTTTTTATAATTACTATATTACTATATATTACAAATATATTAACTGTTTAGAGTTAATATTTATTATTAGGTATTAAAAATTTTGGTTTCATATTTCATATAAACATCATGAAGATATGATTGGTTCTTACTAACTAGTTTCAAGTTAAAAATTCCCATATAATTAAATGTATAATAATCATTTTTTAAAGTTTTCCTAGGTCCTATTTTAATTAAGTGGACATCATGAATACAACTTTTAAAAATAGAAATCACGATGAGCAAGTTTTCGATGTTTTTAATGGTCAAAAGGTGATATATTAATAATTTGTTAATAATAATAAAAAATGATAAAATCATTAAAACAAATTAAAAATATCACTATTACATGATATTAAAATTATATGTCATCCTATAATCATTTATGACATAATATTTCTTACATCATTTACATAGGCGTTTAAGTCAACCCATATGATAACATGTTATAATGATTTAATAACTAAAGGGATGTATTTATATAATCATAATATAACAAAAAATAATATTAAAAATTTAATAAACCTAATATATCTCCATTAAATAAATTATATTAATAATAAATTATGGGTGGTGATGAAAAATTAAATTCATCCTTTGTGGAGGTGGTAATTTGAACATACACATGATAAACGATCCCCTTTCGGAATTAATTGATGAAATGATGGTATATTAAAAATAATACAATAAGAATTTTATTTGTGAAATAGAAAAATATTAATTCATTAAATCCATTCATGATACCATACTTTTTAGGTGGTGATGAAAAAATGAACCACACCGTGTTGTGGAGGTGGTAGTCCCCATGTATGCACGATCGATGTTTTAGTTTTTCATAGTTGAAGGAATGAACTTAATAATTTTTTTAACTAATATAAATATATTTAAGTATATTAATAATACTTAATCCATTAAATTTATAAGGTTATATAAGGCTAGTATAGCAAACGTTCATAAGGAAAACTAAAAAGAAGTTGATATACACACACACCGAGAACTTTAAATTTTTCTTACAATTATCCTTTGGGAAAAAGGAAATATTATAACTAATAGTAAGGATATGATTTTATAAGGCAGGGGGAGGGTTTTGGAAGGGTTAATTTGGAATAATTTCAATGATAAATTTAGAGTTAAGGTTAATCTTAAGGTGGAGGAAGTGTTACCTTTATATATGTGAAGAGAATGTCACTTTTCAATGTACTGTTAACATTTTAAATAATGTTATAAAAATATTCCAAGACCAATGACTCAAATATGAAAAAAATTGTAAGGGAATGTTATTGTGGTTTGAAAATGACCTTAATAACTCCTTTGGGAGACAAATTGCATATTTTAAGTATTTTTCTTTTATCCTTTTTAACTTTTACCCAAATTTAATTTTACCATAGAAATTAATTTTTAACCTTACTAATTAATATTAATAAAAAAATTTAAAATGAATCATTTACCTAATTTTAAAATTATGATTTTAAAATTTTAAAATAATTTTATAAAATAAAATTTTTAATGGTTTGGAAAGTTAGTTTTATGATTATCACACGTAACATGTAAAAATAGTTTTAGAAAAAAGTGTGTGTTTAAGAAAAAAATTTATGTATAAGACATAGTTATTGAAATTATCAATTATAATGACATATATTTCTTTATTATTAAAAAAATACATTGTAATTTCCCCGACCCTCCTGGCCCATTACTTTGCCAAAAGTAATGCTCCACCAACAGTGGCACCGTGACGGTAGCACCAGTCACATGGGCAATGTGGCGGTGGCGCCGGTAAGGGTGGCACCGTGATAATGGCACTATGAGGGTGACACCGTGACGGTGGCACCATGAGGGTGACACAGCGACGGTCGCACCGTGTCCGCTCCATTTCTTTTCCAGTCCCGCTCCCGCAACATTTTTTTTGACGTAAATTAATTCTTTTTCCCTTTCAATCCCATTTAAATCCCATAATTAATTCCTAAAATCATGAGAAACCTCCCCGATGGGGGATATTTAATAACAACTTAATATCTTCGTGCACAACTACCGAACCGCATGGGAAACCACGATCCGACTTCCCAGGAGTTCAAAATCCCCATATCCTGTAACAATAGGGTTATATATATATATCACAGAGGATGTTCTCCTTCTCTTCTTCCTTTTTGGAAGACTCCTCTCCTTCTCCCTGGTGTGCCTGCACTCGAGTCGTTTTCTCATCCTTGGAGTTACCAACATCCCTCCCCTACAAATCACATATCCCCTGTTCTTGGCATGTGGGAAAAAACGTCAGTCCTCGATCAATCAAGTAGGGATTTTCTCCTTCATCTCTCCTTTCTGTGTATCATGTGGGGTGGCCATGCTTTTGCCTCTGTGGAAATTGATGAAACCGAACTTAAAGAAGATAATGAATAGACCTTTAAAGAATGAAGGGGGGTGTGATCGATGTTCTGCTGTACTCTTTATGTTGTTATGTGTTGTGAATTTTACGGACCTATGCTCACTGAAAATCATGGTCGTTGGTGGTCTTTCTTTGCGCACTAATGAACCGCGGTGCCCCTGGATGTTTAAATAACTATAACTTGGAATTGGATAGTTACGTATACTCGTTTAAATAAATTAAAGGCACCAGGATCAACACTTTTCTGTGATAACCCCGATTAAAGGACAGTGGAATTGAAACCATGGAGTGTGTTAAATCTTTTAAATCAGAAAATACCTGCTTGGGCCTGCCTTGTGTTGGTGGTAGAGGTTTTTTTATTTGTTCCACAGGCTGATTTCTGTGTTGATGCGGGTGGGGATGGGATCACATGTTGTTGTACTTTTGCTGGTTGTGATTTTTTGAGGCTGTGTGATTACTCTGATTATATCACGAATTGGGGTGGAATCCTCTGTTGTTGGGAAACCATTGGCTCCTGGATTTTGGGGAAATGGGGCTATGTCTTAGGTTTTTCTTTGGTTCCAGTACTTCGAGGGATCTCACTTATCCCTTGTTATTGTGACTTTGCAAGAGAACCGGGTGTGAATGCTTAAATTGCTGTTGGCTGTAACCTTTTCCCCTTGGTTTTTTCTTATGCTGTTAGTTTCCCAGTAGTGTAGAACTTTATTTAAATGAGATTACTTGAACATGGAAGAAAGAATATATTAAATGGGAATTGGTTCTAGGGATGAGTTGTGACTCGGCTATGAGCAGTGTGCTTCCTATGAATAGGGACGAGTGCGCTTGTGCTTGGATTGGGTTTGGAAACCATAGGTTGGGTTGAGTGTTTGTGACTTATACATATGTTTGTAGTTATTATGTTTCTTATTCTCACCCCACCCAAGATGAGCACTTAATGTTGAACACCCCCATGTCATGGGGGAGGGTGTTCTTCCCAACACTCATATGAGTGGCTGGTTATTATCTCCTTTTCTGCTCCCTTTCCCAGATAGCCCAAGACTCCTCGGGCAGGCTGTGATGGCCGGAGGTCCATTATTAACCCAGGAATATTCGGGTGGGGTATTTTTGGTGGTTGGTCCATGTGTTTATGGACATGTTTTTTCCCAAGTATCTTCGGGATGAGGCCCAGGTGTCTTCGGGTGCGACAGTAGCTTTCTGGCCTAGGTGTCTTCGGGCGTGGTAGTGGTTGTTCTGGACTAGGTGTTTGCAGGCATGGTTACTTGAGGTTGTTGTGGCCCAGGTGTCTGCGGGCAGGATATCGGTTGTGGCCCAGGTGTTTGCGGGCGGGATGTGTGGTCGTGGCCCAGGTGTGTGCGGGCGGGTGTGGCAGTGGGACTGCGGTGAGAATGGAGGGATTGGTTTGATGCATAGGATGTCTTCAATAACCAGTGGGAAAGCGGCGCGGGGTACCCAAATATCGATGGGCTATTACTATATGTTACTTGAATTGCGTTATTTGGGGAGCATGCCTTGGTGAGGTTGGGTGGATAACTTTTCCTTGTTGGGTGTTTGGTTATTTCTTTTTCCACGGGGCATTAAAATGACTCCTCACTTGTGCACGAGAGTCTTTGGTTTTCCCTACTAAGTGTACTTGTATGCTCACCCTATATATATAAAACTGCTTTCAGGTTTCCAGGAGGACTTCAGGGATCGTGCAGGACCGTACTAGCTTGGACCTTTGGGGCATCTGTTGTTTTTGTTTTACTTTTCTTGGTATCTTTTTACCTTTGGAGTTTTGTGACTTGTATCTTTTACCTTTGAACATGCATATGGGAATGGTTTATTTTCAGCCGTACTTTCACTTTCTGTTTTGGTGTTGTGGGATTTAATATCTTATCTCCCGATCCTATTAAAAGAAAAAAGGGTAATTCCTTCAATTTAGTGTTTCATTCTATACCCTTGGTTCTGGTCACCACTCTGGGACCTATTGACGGCGGGTTTTTGGGGTCATTATCTCTCCTTCAACTTAAAGGAGGATGGGCCTGGAAATCTGCTGACCCTTCCCTCCTTTTGGTGAAGGCGGGCCGTGAGAGAATGGTATCAGAGGCAGGGTTTGAGAGATATGATGGATTCTAGATTTAGGTACAGGGAGGATTTCATGGGATGGTAGGGAAACAGTGTTGGGTGACCATGGTATGTGAATTAGGCCAGGGAAGACTGGCTAGGACACGGGATTTTAGGGCCCCCCATGATCCGATGCAAGGAATCTGGACCTACCGAACGACCTAGTGATGAAACACTGATTGTAGGGTAGAGACCCAAGGAAAGGTACATGCATCATAATGACTTGTGTTCTCATGTTTATAGTGTGTTTTGGGAAATGGAAATAAATAAGAAGTTTAAGAAATTTTAAGAACAATATTCTGCACTACTTGGGTTTAGGCATTCTTTGTTTACTTTACAGCTATGGCACCCGGGAGACGACCACGAGTTGTACAGGAGATCGAGGCCCAGGAGGTTGACTTGGACAATCAACAGAGGGCTGATTGAGAGGAGGAGGACGACCAGTGTTAGAAGATGCCTCGAGACTTCTAGCGACAGGCCCTCAAGATGTACGAGGGAAACACCTCTGACATGAAGACGAAGGGTTGTCTAGAGCAGCTGGTGATAGATTTCGGCTTGATCCGGGCTCCGAACGGGTACTGGGTTCCACTAGCCATTATCCAGATGCGGGGACTAGCGTGTTAGTGGTGGACGCTCTACCTGGGGGAGAGGAGAGAGGCAAATGGTGGTCTCAGGTTTTGCAGAGACTATAGGATGCTGAATCAAGTAACAATCAAGAATCACTACACTCTTCCGAAGATAGACGATCTTTTCAACCAGCTGAAAGGGGCATGATGGTTGTTGAAGATTGACCTATGGTCTGGGTATCCCCAGTTGAGGGTAAAGGAGGGCGACATCTTGATGAAAGCCTTCAGGTGCAGATATGGGAACTTCAAGTTTGTAGTCATGCCTTTCGGCGTTACGAACGCTCCGGTTGTGTTCATGGGGCTTATGAACTCCATCTTTTGGGAGTATTTGGATTGGTTCTTAGTCATGTTCATTGAAAAAATCCTGATCTACTCAAGATTAGAGGAGGACCATGCTGAGCACCTGAGGATGGTTTTGGAGGTCCGCCGACAGCACCAACTCTATGGGAATTGGTCGAAGTGCAAGTTCTGGATGCAAGAAGTCCACTTCCTTGGGCACGTAGTGTCGGAGCAGGGGGTAGCGGTGGACCCATTAAAGGTTGAGGCGGTTTTTTCTTGGGCAGCACCCAAGAATGTGGCAGAGGTTCATAGTTTCCTCAGGCTGGCAGGTTACTACCGGAGTTTCGTACCCAACTTCTCTTAAGTTGCGACACCTTTGACGAACTTGACCAAGAAGGACTGGGTTTTCGTGTGGAGTGAGCAGTGTGGGGCAGCCTTCAGCTATTTGAAGGAGAAGTTGGTTAGTGCCCCAGTGCTGAGACTACCAGAAGAAGGGAAGGCGTATGAGGTGTTCTGTGATACATCAGTGCAAGGCCTCAAATGTGTGTTTATTGCAGCGGCAAGGGGTGATCCCTTATGGTTCTAGGAAGCTACACCTTGATGAGAGTAATTATGCCACCCATGATCTGGTACCTGTAGCAGTCATTTTCGCACTAAAGTTGTGGTGGTAATACCTCATCCAAGAACACTTTGTGGTCTTCATGGATAACAAAAGCTTGAGGTATATCTTCTACCAACGGGACCTAAACTTATGGTAGCGAAGGTGGATGGAGTTCCTCAAGGATTATGACTTCGAGATTTCCTACACTTCAGGAAAAGGGAATGTAGTGTCCGATGCTTTGAGAAGGAGGTTGCAGAAGGATGCGGTCCGAGAGTCGGCAGATGCTTGGAAGGCGATGGAGGAGTTGGCTTCCTTGCACCTAGATGCGAGGATGGATAATGGTAGATGTTTCCTGTATAAGATGACAGTACAGTCTTCTCTATTAAGTAAGGTGGAGGAGTCTCAGTGGGGAGACCCAGATAGTGAAGTGATGCATGACTGGGTTAGCCAAGGAGTTTCTCTAGAAGGATGGACATAGGATGGTCAGAACCAGATGCTTTTCTGGGGAAGAATGTTCGTTCCGAAGGCGATGCACGAGAGGATCCTTGGCGAGTTCCACAGATCACCCCTGGTAGTGCATCCAAGAGTTTCCAAGATATACTAGGGTTTGAGGGGATAGTTTTGGTGGCCAGGGGTAAAGAGGGCGGTGACATAGTTTGTGACCAAGTGCCTAGTGTGTCAGCAGATAAAGGCTGAACACCGTGTTCTAGGTGGTTTGCTGCAACACTTAGATGTCCCTGAGTGGAAGTGGGACGACATCTTGATGGATTTTTTCACGGGGCTACCCAAGGTTCAAGGAGGCTATGATGCATTATGGGTAGTAGTAGACCGGTTGATGAAGTCGGCTCACTTTCTGGCGATCTGGGAGTCGAGTGCAGTGGACGCTCTAGCACAGATGTATGTGGACGAGGTGCTGTGGTTGCATGGAGTTCTGAGGTCCATAGTCTCGGATAGGGATGCCGGATTTACCTCATGAGTCTTGAGGGTTTTGCAACATGATTTTGGCACCCAACTGTGCCTTAGCACTGCTTTCCACCCCCAGACAGATGGGAAGATAGAGTGCACCATCCAGACCTTGGAGGATATGCTGTGAGCATGCGTCCTAGACTTCAGAGGATCATGGGTGCTACACTTTCCTCTGGTAGAGTTTGCCTATAACAATAGCTACCACTCAACCATTGGCATGGCCCCGTTTGAAGCCCTGTACGGAAGTCTGTGTCGCTCACCCATGTACAAGACTATGGTTGGGGAAGTAGGTGTTCTTGGCCCAGAGGTGGTTCAGAGCACGACAGAGAAGGTTCATGTTATACGAGAGAGGATGATGGTGGCCCAGGACTGGTAGAAGTCATATGCTGATATCAGGAGGAGGCCCTTAGAGTTTGATGTTGGAGACCACATGTTCTTGAAGGTCTCCCCTCGGCATGGACAACGGAGGTTCAGTAGGGGGAGTAAGCTTTCTCCCAGGTTCATCAGACCCTTCGAAGTGTTGCGACGAGTCGGTGAAGTGGCTTATCAGCTAGCACTACCACCGCCGCTACTGAGAATACATGATGTATTCCATGTGTCCCAGCTCCGACAATATCTGTACGACATTTCAAACATCCTCAACAAGGGAGAGATAGATATTGAAGACGATGCAACCTTCGTGGAGCGACCAGTGATGATAGAGGGTCGTGAGGAGAATGTTCTTCATGGGTGAACCACTCCCTCGGTTCGTGTGTTATGGAGACATGGTGGGCTTGAGGAGAGTACCTGGGAGAGGGAAGCACATATGGGTGCCCAATACCTCGAGCTATTTTGAGTTTTATCCTATTTGATCAGTACTTGTTTACTGTGTAATGCTTTACCTTGTTGACTATGGATGTGTAGTTCCTTTTCTGTGGATGTGTGTGTGAAGTGTCTTAAAGAACGGGGAGGGGAGGACCTGATCCCTAGTTATGACGCATTAAAGTGGATGCACCTAAACCTGTGTGAGTGTGTCAGTGCCGCCCAAAGTGGGTAGTATCTTAACATGGAGGAAGGGAGACCCCTCTCCCACTAGACCGGGCGGTTTGGACCTTGTTTTGCGTGGTTTCATGGGGAAAGGAGCGGTAGGGCGTTTGTGTTTGTTCGGGGGATAAGGTGTTCCTGTGTCGGAGAGGTTCACTCCTGAGAGGTATCTTTTGGGATGGTTTTTTGGACCCCCTCTTTCTTTCGATCTGGGTTTTGATTCTCAAGGATGAGAATGGTTTGAGAGGTATCTAATGTAATGGACCAGACCCTCCTGGCCCATTAATTTTCCAAAATTAAGGCTCCACTAATAGTGGCACCGTGACGGTGGCACCATGAGGGTGACACCGTGATGATGGCACCATGAGGGTGACACTGTGACAGTGGCACCATGTCTGCTCCATTTATTTTACAGTCCTGCTCCCGCTCCCGCAACATTTTTTTTGACATAAATTAATTCTTTTTCCCTTTCAAGCCCATTTAAATCCCATAATTAATTCCTAAAAATCCCAAGAAACCTCCCCGATTGGGGATATTTAATAACAACTTAATATCTTCGTGCATAACTGCTGAACCGCGTGGGAAACAGCGATCCGACTTCCCATGTGTTCAAAATCCCCATATCCCGTAACAACGGTGTTTTATCTATATATATCATGGAGGAAGTTCTTCTTCTCTTCTTTATTTTTGGCCGACTCCTCTTCTTCTCCCTGGTGTGCCTGCGATCGAGTCGTCTGCTCATCCTTGGTGTTCCCGACGTCCCTCCCCTGTAAATCATGCATCCCCTGTTCTTGGCACATAGAAAAAAACGTCGGTCCTTGATCAATCAAGTGGGGATTTTCTCCTCCGTCTCTCCTTTCTGTGTATGATGCGGGGTGGGCATGCCTTTGCCCTTGTGGAAATTGATGAAACCAAACCTAACGAAGATAATGAATGGACCTTTAAAGAATGAAGGGAAGGGGGTTATCGATGTTCTGGTGTACTTTTTATGTTGTTATGTGTTGTGAATTGTACGGGCCTATGCTCACTGAAAATCATGGTCGTTGGTGGTCTTTCTTTTCAAACTAATGAACCGCAGTTCCCCTGGGTGTTTAAATAACTGTATCATGGAATTGGTTAATTATGTATACTCGGTTAAATAAATTGAAGTCACCAAGATCAACCATTTTCTGTGATAACCCCAGTTAAAGAACACTGGAATTGAAACCATGGAGTGTGTTAAATATTTTAAATTTGAAAATACCTGCTTGGACCTGCCTTGTGTTAGTGGTAGTGGTTTGGTTGTTTCTTCGACGGGCCAATTGCTGTGGTGATGCGGGTGGGGATTGGATCCCCTGTTGTTGTACATTCGCTGGTTGTGATTTTTGAGGCTGTGTGATTACTCTGCTTATATCACGAATTGGGGTGGAATCCTATGTTTTTAGGAAACTATTGGCTCCTAGATTTTGGGGACATGAGTCTGTGTCTCAGGTTTTTCTTTGGTTCCAGTACTTCGAGGGATCTCACTTATCCCTTGTTTTTGTGACTTTGCAAGAGAATAGGGTGTGAATGCTTAAATTTCTATTGGATGTAACCTTTTTCAATTGGTTTGTGCTTATGATATTAGTTGTCCAGTAGTGCAGAACTTTATTTAAATGAGATTACTTGAACATGGAAGCAAGAATAGCATAAATGGGAATTGGTTCTGGGGATGAGTTATGACTCGGCTGTGAGCAGTGTGTTTCCTATGAATAGGGACGAGTGTTCTTGTTCTTGCATTGGCTTTGGAAACCCTAGGTTGGGTTGAGTGTTCGTTATTTATACATATATTTGTAGTCATTATGTTTCTTATTTTCACCCCACCCAAGTTGAGCACTTAGTGCATAACACCCCCATTTTATGGGGGAGGGTGTTTTTCCCAACACTCATATGAGTGGCTGGTTATTAGCTCCTTTTATTCTCCCTTTCCCGGATATCCCAAGAATATTTGGGTAGGCTGTGATGGCATGAGGTCCATTATTATCCCATGAATATTTGGCCGGGGTAGTTGTGGTGGTTGGCCCAGGTGTTTACGGGCAGGTTGTTTCCAAAGTATCTTCTGGATGAGGCCCAGGTGTCTTCGGGCATGAAAGTAGCTTTATGGACCAGGTGTCTTTGGGCGTGGAGGTGGTTGTTCTAGCCTAGTTTCTTATGGGCATGGTTACATGAGGTTTTTGTGGCCCAAGTGTCTACAGGTGGGATAGCGGTTGTGGCCTAGGTGTTTGCGGGTGGGATGTGTGGTTGTGGCCCAGGTGTGTGCCGGTGGGTGTGGTACTGGGACTGTTGTGAGAATGGTGGGATTGGTTCGATGCGTAGGATGTCTTCAATAACCAATGGGAAAGCGGAACGGGGTACCCAAATATCGATGTGCTATTACTATATGTTACTTGACTTGCGTTATTTGGGGAGCGTGCCTTGGTGAGGTTGGGTGGATAACTTTTCCTTGTTGGGTGTTCGGTTATTTCTTTTTCCACGGGGCATTAGAATGTCTCATCACCTGTGCACGAGAGTCTTTGGTTTTCCCTACTTTGTGTACTTGAATGCTCACCCTATGTATATAAAACTACTTTCAGGTTTCCAGGAGGACATTAGGGATCGTGCGGGGCCGTACTAGCTTGGACCTTTGGGGCAGCTGCTGTTGTTGTTTTCCTTTTCTTGGTATCTTTTTACCTTTGGAGTTTTGTGACTTGTATCTTTTACCTTTGAACATGCATATGGGAATGGTTTATTTTCAGCTGTACTTGCACTTTCAGTTTTGGTGTTGTGGGATTTACTATATTATCTCCCGACCCTATTAAATGAAAAAAAGGGTAATGCCTTCCATTTAGTGCGTGATTCTATACCCATGGTGTTGGTCGCCACTCCGGGATCTATTGAAGGCGGGGTTCGGGGGTCATTATCTATCCATAAACTTAAAGAAGGAAGGACCTGATAATCTGCTGACCCTTACCTCCTTTTGGTGAAGGCGGTTCATGACATACATGGCATTTTTCTTTCATAAAAATCAAAAACGAAATATCTCCAAGAAAATACTTGTTCCAAATAAAATACTAAAAATAGTTTCTTATTATACTAACATTTTAATTTAGTTTTAAAAATGTTGGATAGAGGATTTAAACTATAAAAGAATATATATTAAAATTAATAATTTTATTCCTTGGATATATATTTTATTACTTAATTTTTTTCTTAACTCTTAATATATGCTCATATAATACCAAAATTAGAAAAATTATTATTTCTTAAAAAAATGTATTTTTAAACAAGAAATTAAAATTTTTGGGAAACCCCAAAATTTGATATTAAGATAATATTTTTATTTAAAATAAAAACTTAATTCCAAATTTTCAAATTCTAATTCTAAAAATTATTTATTTAATTTTTGAATAAAATCATGAAATATAATAAAAACCTATTTTTATTGGAAAATCAAATTTTCAAATATCAAATATTATTTTTCATATGTCATTTCATTTACCAAAAACAATGGAGTAAAAAATTATTAATTTAAAAAACAATTTATCATCATTAATCATACATTTCTTGAAATATAAATGCATATTGCATAAAAATAATTTTTTTTAGAAAATTTTTTTTCAAAATAATAAGTGATATTTTTAGACATTTGTTGGTGAAGTAATTGATGGTAATTTAAATTAAAAAGAAACTTTATTTTATTTATAAATATATTTCCTAAATATTTCACTAATAACTATTTCCTCTAATTGAACAGCTAGGTTTTAATGGTCATACTTAAATATTTATAACTTATCTAACAATATCATAGTTTTTTTAAGTTTGGTGTTGCGTATGAAAAGTGATATAAAAAAGGTTGAATTATTTAAATGTTATAATATATTAAAATCTTGGTGTGTTATAGTTTTATATTTATATAAAAAGATAATAGTTAATTAAAATTATTTACTATAATTTTTTTTATTTTTATTTGTTATGTATTATTATTGTTATTATTTCCAAAGAATGATTTGATGTTTTTATATAGTTCAATGAAATATTAAAATACAAATGGATGGAAAAAATTAATGGTTAGAAGATAAATAATTAAGGGGATATGATTAAAATCATTTAATGATAGTGTTTTTAAAAAAAATCCAAGTGTTATGCATTATTATTTAAATAAATTAAATTGATCACTCTTGAAGGTTGATTAAAAAAGAATTTAATGTTTCAATTAATAAAAAAAATTATTAACACTAATTAAATTATTAATTAATATTATTTAATATTAAGAACACATAATGTTTAAAAATGATTTTTCTAAGAAAAAAATTTATTTTTTTATAATTTATTTTTTATTTAAAAGTTAAATTTATAATATTTAGAAATTGAATTTGATTAAAATGAGTCATAATTTTTAATCACCATTTCCATGTTATGTAATAATTTTAAGCTCATTATTATCCATACAAGTTTGTTTTTGAGGTAAAAATTGAGTTTTAAAAGTAAAGATAAAATGAGGTAAAATGGTTAAATTAAGGGGTAAAATCCTAAAATAACCCAAAAAATTATCTCTAGATGTGTGTGTGATGGAATGATAAACCTAAACTTATCATAAATTTTGTATCATTCCACTTTGGATCCAATTTCCTTGTTTAAACACATTCTTTACACATTTAATAATGTGTAATTGTTAAAAATCCACATAAGAATACCTATAAATGGAACCCTACTATACCCACCCAAAACCAAACATTTTATTTAGCTTAATTTTAAATACCCACCCATGTTATATTCCTAAAATTATTATCCCACCTTTGGGAACCTATATTTATTTGGTGTCTCAAATACCTCATTTCCCAGATGCACTCTAAAATAATATTTAATTCTTCAATGGAGTTTGAGCATGTTTGGATAAATAGAAGTTCAAAGTAAGAGTTTAATATATCAATTTTATTATATTTGAGGTACAATAAACATTAAAAACATATTATATATATATACACTACATAATGGATTTTATTTTTAATAATTTAAAATACATTTAAATAATTTTAAATTCTTTATTGGTTTTTATATTTTAAGGGATTTAATTTAAATGTTACCAAATATGTAAGGGTTTATTTCCAAATCATACATTAAAATCAAGATTTTCTATGTAAAAATTCCTAGTTAGGGAAATTTTATGTTCTTTATCTCTAATACCCCATATATTTTCTTTTTCTCTAGTTATTTTTTAGGTTTACATATCTCGTTACCATTTCACTTCTATAAAGTTCACAATTCAAATGAAATGATGCTTGTAAGTAGAACTAACCTTATCACTTGTTTTTTATCAATAATATTTATTCTCATTGTATAGGTTTTTCATATTATATTATGGATTCCCTTATCCCAAATTCTTTTATTTCTTTAGCTATGTTTTTATTTACTTCTTCATTCCTTAAAAAATTTTGAAAATACATTTTTAATATATTCTGTATAGTTTTTACCACCCACCATATTGTCTAGTTTTCTTTACAAATATTAATATTATTTCTTTTATAATTATAAAAAGTAATTTTTTTTAATTTAATATTTTTTTATACTTTTTAATAAATTATTTTCATTTAAAATAAAATTTATAAAAAATGGATAGTTTTCTTAATTTTAAAGGAAAATTTAAAATTCTCTTATAAATGCTATTCATTTTTGTAAATATCCCTTAATGTTTCTTAGGTTTTGATTAAGTTATTTTTTATTGGATTTTTCAACATTTTTTCTCTGGATGATTATTTTCTATTCCTTATGATTATTCTTATGAAAACAATTTCACTCTTAAGGGTTAATTAATATATATCGGAATTATGAATGTTTTCATGTTTATGTGGTGTCACGACCCGTCCCAGAGGGGTCTATGTCGTGACTACCCCAAGAACACCTCCAATAGTTTAGGGGCTAGTGACTAGAAATGAGTAGGCATATCTCACAAATGGGAGGCATTATCCCAAATAACCTGTACACACACACACATCTCCAAACCATAATTTATTAAATGTAAAAATACTAAGTAAACAATGCATGAAAACCACTATATCCCACAAACAGAATAGAAAAATGAAATTATTGTAAATTAAATAAGGCCAAAAGAAGCCCAACAAAAAGAGTTTGTGACCACAAGTCAGACCCATAGGAAAATCAGTATTGAGACTACTATTTGAAAATCCATAGGAACACACCTCGTTCTATCTTGTCACACAAAGCACCGCCTATTCGTAGTATGCATAGGACTCCGTTGAAAGTTCGATCATCTTCACAAGATAGAACACTTTCGGGAAAAGTCCATGCTTTGGTGAGTGTAAAAATACTCAGTAGGACACCCCAAAACCACAATGAGAAAACACCAAGGAATACCACAAGGAAATACCAAAAAGTAATACCAAAAAGTAATACCAAAAAGGAATACAAGAAAGGAATACCACAAATGAATACCATGAAGGAATTCCACAAGGAATACCATGACGGAATAACACAAACTAATACCACACTAGATTACCACAAAGGATTACTAAAATTTAATACCATATAGGATTACCATAGAGTAATACCAAAAAAAAATAACCATGAAGAAATAGTACACAAGATTACGATGAAGGGATACCACACATGATTACCATAAAATAATACTATGACAGAATTCCACAAAGTAATACTACACAATATTACTATATAGGAATACCACACAAGATTACCATTAAGTATTACCCCAAAGGAATACCATATAGGATTACCACACAGGAATACCACACATGATTAACACAAAGGATTACCATGAAGGAATACTAAAAAAGTACAACATAGTATTACCACATAGGAATACCACACATGATTACCATAAAGGATTACCACAAATGAATACCACATAAGAATACCGCTTAGGATTACCACAAAGGATTACCACACATGAATTCCACATTATAATACCACAAAGTGTGGCCACAGTGGAATGCCACACAAGAATGTACAGTCAGCTATACAAAGGTATATGTATAATACCCATATAATAAGAATATCTAGACATACTCAATCTAAGAAACATATTATAGAGGTAATATACAACCAATTACCATCCAAATGATTCTACTATAAGCACACACATTCTGGGAGAGCAAACTCTATAAGCCATGATATCATAGGAGACACTCATGAAGATGTCTATATCATTTAGACCCCACCCAAAGATAACATATTAGACAAGGAAGCCTATGATACAAAAATAGGGGATCCTACCAAGAAACACTAAGGAATGCCACTAACCCTCTCTAGATCAATTTTCAATGTAGAAGATCCTATGTAGACATATTAGAGAATACCACTAACCCTATTTCAACAGCCCTCTAGGTGGAGGACCAATGACCTTATCTCAGTGGTTACATCAATTTCACAAAACTACACTAGGGGTGTTACAAGATCAAACTCTAGTCCCAAAGAGGCATACCATACTCTATCAAGGACTTGGCCTTTAGAGGGGATTACAATCAAGTGATGTAGATGTAATACCGTACTGAACGCTCGAGGGAAGGACTAAGGGAACATTATAAACCAATAATGGTCCAAAATAAAAGCTCACTATTTGTATCAAAACTTTATTATAGTCTCTAGGTTCCCAACACTAAAGACAACTCGTCAAATGGATGTACTGTTTGAAAGTTATAGCAGATTGAAGTTTCAAAAGGGGGATCACTAAGCCCATGGACCGACGGCAGCGGTCGACCACCCGGACCGACCACCCCACGCCTGCAACGGTCAAATTCCATGGTTGACCACACCCTAGATACTGTGGCTGCAAGGAATCTAGAGTGATCGTGGATCACGTTCGACCACTGCGGTCGACAATGGCTCGACTCTGGCCCAGTCACCCCTGGGTCTGACTCACCCAGCCCTACCCACTTAGGCCTGACCCACCGATCCTGGCCCGGTAAGTCTGCCCCGAACCACCTGGGTCCAACCCAAATAGCCTAACCTAGTTAGTTCAGCCCACTGCCCATGGTACTGACCTACTCTGCCTAGGCACTGCCTACTCCACCTGGGCCTGACCCACTCTGCCTGGGTCCCGCCCGTCTCCCTAGGCATGACCCGCTCATGCGTGGGCCGCCTAAGCCTCTACACAAGGCCCACATAGATATTCCCCTGACCTTTGATCCATGTGGTCACCATCGTGATACACTCCCCCTGGCTCTATTGTCTCCCACACAACCACCCACCATGTTCCATATAGTTTCGGCGGCTGCCTCTGGTTGTCGCCACCCCAATTTCCACCACCCCAGTTGCCGACGCCACCGCCTCATCTTAATGGACCTCTACACTATACCCACACCACTGGCCCCATCAGTGGACTACCAATCCAACTCCAACATCCATAATTCAAAATGGTCACAGATCCGAGCTCCTCAGGTCCTGATATATATATACCCAGCCTTTGTTGTCATTTTTCCTCTAATCCGAGGGTCTTATCACGCTCAAAGCCACTCGACAAGTCGAACCATGGCCACATGGGTCCAACAGTGAAGAACTCGAAGATCGGGGTGGGGGTGGGGGCACAAAGAAAACCATGAGGAATGAACCTTAGCCTTTGTTCTTGTCATCCTCAATTCATCTTCATTAGAATGAAGAATGAAGAAGAATAAAAAAAACTCCTGAAATAATTCACGCAATCATAAACCATATTGAAATGATCAAACCACAAATCAATCTATTTAGGGATTTACCCACGTTTTTCATGGAAATAATGAATAGGGAAACCACAAGGAAACAACTTACCTACCTCAATTTAGTTTTACTGATGATGAAGAACAAATCATCATCATCTTTGGCATGGTCCTCCGAATATGAGGTGTTTTGTTCGATCAATCCATCATCATCTTCCAATGGATTCTACAGAGGTTATTTCTACACATATCTAGAGGAATTTCCAGGTTATGATTCTAAGCCTAAATTCCTAAAAAATAATTAATAAAGTGAAAGTCTCTGCATCAAAAAAATAATTTTTATTAAATT
Source organism: Viscum album (assembly GCA_963277665.1). Classification (NCBI taxonomy): domain Eukaryota; kingdom Viridiplantae; phylum Streptophyta; class Magnoliopsida; order Santalales; family Viscaceae; genus Viscum; species Viscum album. The sequence goes on from OY728152.1 coordinate 1,654,215,678, forward strand.
ATTTTATTCATGTTACGTTATGAAACACCTTTTTCACAAATGAACAGTGCTGACAATAGATAAGTTGTGCCTAAGGAAAAAATCACATTACAAACTCTATGGTGGTATCATATTTCCACGATGAGTCACCATTAATGAGTAATTAGTGTAAAAAAATAAAAAAACATTATTTAATTATTTTATTTATGGTTATTTCCTTGTTGACCTTTTCTACATATGACCCTCATCGACCAAATTTAGGTTGCGCCTAGGGTAAAATCATTATTTTGAGATCAATGATGCCATCAAATTTCTAATCGAATCCCCCATTAAAGCATTATTCCACAATTTTTTTGGAAAAACATATGAACGTGCTATTAAAAAGTATAATATTTTTCAAACAATTGTGCTGGGCACACAAGGTCTCAAAATCGCACACTATCTCAGCAGTTGGTCTTGAGATCAATCAGTATAATATTTAAAAATATTACATGGAATATCCAAGATGTTACATGTAGAACACATATATATGGTTTTCATTATATTATGGATGGGACCAAAATTAATATAGCCCCAAAATTCATTTTGTAATGATTTATATCTCATGATATAATAAGTAAATGATTTAAGATTGAACCCAGCCCACTATATGAATAATTCCACTATGTTTATAGAATAAAGATTGAACCCAATGAACTTTGGGACTCTATCCACTATGTTTATGGTATATATAGTGAATAAAATACACCATGGTACTCTATCAACCATGATTATAGGATGGGGTGTGAACCCAATCTACTATAAGACACTATCCTCTATGTCATTAGAATGGGGAGTGAGAGAAATCCACTATGGGACATTAGATACTACGTAGGGATGGTGTTTTTAGTGATCCTTTCTATGAAAATGACTTTTTAAAATAATATGCAACCAGAATTATTATGGAATATTACTATGTTATAATAGATTCATATGTTATGTTTCCATGGATTCGGAAAACTGTCTTATGATTACATATTTCTATGATTCATTTAGCATGTTATGTTAAAATCCTTATATTATGATTCATGATTTATGATCCATGTTTTATTGGATATTATTTTCTTATGTTTTTTTATTTATAATATTTATATTATCTTAATCACATGTTTTTCTTATGATCACTTTTGATCTTCAATTGATATCTCTTATGTTCACCCCCTAATGAGCATCTGAGATCACCTCTTATTATGTTTCCATTCCCTAGGAATTTAATATGAGTATTATTCTTGATGTTTCTATAAGGGTATCATGTTAAAGGATTATTTAATGGTTATATTGATTAATGTTGGTATAATAAGTTATTTATGTATCTAATATCTAAATAAAATAAATTTATAGGTTATAGTGGATAATTTATCATGAGTTGTAATGAATATTCGTATAAAATGATGTAATATTTATTCATGTTATAGTTGATTCATCTAAATATCCTTGATCATAATGGAGATTTTTTTAGGAATCCTATAATTACACGAAGAACGGATATACCACACTATGATATGTAAGATATTTAGATTATATGTAATATATCAAAAATGGTATGTAAGATATAAAAAAAGATTATTTTTCCAAGTATCATACCAACTATGATATGTATGATATTATATATAATATAGAAGTTATATAAAGTAATGGATAAAATTTTATTATCCTATGTACAAGGGCTGAGGAGTGGAGGTGAGAGCATTTGTGATACAAGTGGCTCAATTTTATTTGGATATTTATATTATTATGGAGAAGGGTCTTCTCTCTATGTAGAGGCTTATGCCATTATCACAAGCCTTTCCATTTGCAGGTCTCATAATATCACTCTGACCTGTGTTGAATATGATTCCTCTATTATTCTTAATTATCTCATGGGAACTAACCCAATCCATTAGAGTATTGTTTATTCTATTATGAGATACCAAAACATGATGCATGTGACTTTGATATTTTCTATACCAGAGGGAGGGAAATAAGGCAGTGGATCTACTCACTTCAAAGAGTAATCTAAAGGTTAAAGTCTAAATTTTTTCAAAATTAGGTTCTATTCCTATGGATTGTAACAACATTATAAAAGGAAATTCCCATGGTCTCTATACTTCATACCCCCATGGATTTTTTTCTCTATTATTATTATTTTTATTTTCTTTCATATTTATTTTAACATAACAAAAAAATTCAATTTTAGTCTGTCATAAAATTATGTTGAGGATATATAGGATTCTTATGAGCATACGTAATATTTTACGAATCATGTATATGAAATTTGATATCACTAAAGTGAAATAAATGATATTCTATTTCTTAAATAATTTTTTCTAGTTAAGAAAATAGATTATTTTTTAGAGAATAAAGTCAGATGATATTGATCCATTATTTTTAGATTTAATATCATGTTGCTAGTGATTGAGCCAAGATTCAAACATAATTAAAGATAAAATTAATTAAAATATATTGAGGGTATATGTAGGTGATATATATTGTATTTCAAATATATAGAGTTAAAATCATTTTTAAAGAAAAAACTGGAATACTATTGACCTGTTTAAATGATGTTCTTAGGTATTTTTAGAATACCCGTTAAGAAATTATATTAAAATTAAAAGTAATATTATAAGTTATTGTGGATCAACCCATGTTATTTTTTTTATTAAATTCAATCATAATATTGAGAAGATCATAGTATAGAGTGTCCTAGAATTTATATATTCAAATGTAAAAATAAGTTTTATTTGATTCTAAGAAAATTATATTTTAACCTTGTTGAACCTTTTGTGTATCAAGGAAGAATAATGGTATGTATGAGTGAGGTATTACCCTATGATATTACTATCTCATTGAAGATAGAGGAGATTTTAAGAGGAGATATGATAAATACTAATGATATGTAATAGACTGTAGTGGTTCTGAACATTGAATTAGTTGAATAAGTTGAGATTATGGAAGTATTAAAATTTTAGATAAAGTGAGTTGGTCTATAATCTATATTTTTCATAAGGTTTAAAAGTTTTGATACTTGATAAAGTGAGAATACACTGATTTTAAATTTTTAAAGGCTCAAATCAAGGTCAACCTTTTTTGTATAGAAGTATCATGAATATAAAGGGGATTTTTTTCATAAATTTTAGATTACCATTGAAAACAAAAATAATATAGTATAGTGAACATACTAGGGAAAAAATACTATTGGGAGATATTTATTTTCCTTATGTAAGTGGAAATCTACACTTCCATATAGTTTCCCCTGGAATAAAAATCATCAATTATATGGGTTAAGATAAGGTTGATACCTCCCCTCCTATTGTAATTTTTTTCTACACTAGTAATAAAATCTATATCATAGACTTAACTCGAAAATAATAAGGAGTATATATTCAAAATGGGATTAAACTATAAATACCCAGATTTTCCATGTATTTTTTTAATTATTTGGTATTATTAAGAGTCTGTGAAAGTTGACGGCACATGATTCTAAGGCTTGGTGAGCCCGGAATGAATTACTAAATGGCTTTTAGGGTACATTCATTAAAAGAGAGGGTGAAATTTTCTATATTTTTTAACTGGTGATAAGATTAAAAATACAAGGGAACCGTTGAATCTACAGCGCCAAGATTCACTTAAGGGAGGCTTAAATTCGACCACAAAAGGTCAGGAGAAAAAGATATTTTTTGGACATTTAAAAGAATAATAAAATAACAATTTTATTTTATTTCTCCTTTTTTCCTTTCCTCCAATGGACGAGCGGTAGTGGTGGGACTGATGACATGTCAAGCCATTAAATGACTTGACTCTCCTTTACTTGTAACTGCACCATTGAAAATTTGGGTGGTCTGTCAATTAAATGAACCACATAAATTCCTTGGAACGTTACCCACCTCATCCCCCTTATATTTATATAGAGCTCAGGGAGGGGTGTTGGCATGACTTCACCAAGAGGTGAAGCTCTGGAAAAGTACCATGACGCCAACCACATGGAGGAAGAGATCAGTTTTAGCGAGCGGTGTCGAGTGCCACTAAATCACGAACCGACAACAATGACGAAGGAAGTTCCATTGATCGTCATCAGCGAATGTCTTATCCAAGTAGGGGGATTTTTGTAAAGTTCATCATTATAAGATAACATGTTGATCGCCTAATATGATGCTAATGTAGAGGGGGTGGGCCAAACAAACAAGGCCCGAACCTTCCGTCTCTTCGGTATTTATCTCGTTTTTCTCGAATGATTTTACAAATGAAATGACAAGATGAAAATGGAGGACACACATCGATGAAGGTGATACAAGACCCCCGTAGGCACTAACGAAACAAAAAAGGATCAACCAGAGCACGTCAGGTAGCCTGTGGAAGAAACAACTAGCGTTCCATGTTGGCGGTGGCTGGTGGTGGCCAGAGGAGACCCATGGCGACCAGTCGCATGCAGTGGGAAGTGGTGCGCCATCGCGCGTTGTGGAGGCCAGCTCGAGCCGGCTGCCCGGGACATGGGAGGAACCCGCATGCACCATCAGTGGTAGGAGGGCACGGTGCAGCCTCACGCCACGTTGGTGAAAGGTGGTCGGTCAAACGAACAACCGTTTCATGAGGTGGGGCAGCGCCCCACTGGCTGGGTGAAACGGCCCTGCAACCACGGGGCCAGTGGAGAAGGTGGTACGACTTCAGGCGGACCAGGCCGGACCCGTGGCCCAGTGGGCCAGTACTGCGGGACGAGCCCCACCTAGTAAGAAAGGACAACCGCGGCCTGAGCCCGTGAACCAATGGTCCGACCATAATTGGATGGACACAGTGAATCAGGCCGAACCTTAATGGGCTAGACCTGAATGGGGACAAGTAGACCCTGGGAACCATTGCGTCGGGACGGTCATATCAAGTCAGACTAGGCTTTGACCCAACTAGCCCTTGAATAAATAAACTTTTGTAATTGATGAACCTGGTTTCTGTTTGACACACTGTTAGTGGAATTGGGAACCCTTTTGGGAAGCGGTACCTTTGGCATATTCCAATAGGATCAGACGAGCTGGGCCGAATTGAGGTGAAATAACCACCATTTCAAGGAAAGGGATTTAACTAATAGACCGGTTGTCCAATAGATGCACTGTCTATGGAATAAGGACCCTTGTGACAAGGCAGTCCTTTGGAGACACTCTATGTGTGTTTTGATGGAGTTTGATGTGTGACCTGGGTTGGAGCATAATTGAATCTAACCAATCCCTTTTTACAAAAGTTCCCATATCTCATAGACCGGGCGTCCGATCGACATACCGTCTATTAAATTGGGACCCCTATGATGGGGCGGTACCTTGGGTGTGCTTTTTTCAAGACTTTGTACCGATAGAAATATGACTGATGGATTGAGGACCGTTTCACCTATAATCAAGCGTGCTATGAGTGGGAATTCTGTAATCGGCTGTCTTTGAAGTAGCGACTCCTTGTTGGTCAACATCATAGCAACCCTGTTTGGTTCAACATCTAGAATCCTTGTATGGATTGGAATCCTAGAGAACCTGTGTGGATCAGCATCATAGAGTCCCTGTGTAGATTATTATTTAGCGACCTTGTGTGGATCAGTATCATAATGACCCTATGTGGATCAGCATTCTAGCGGCCCTATGTGGATCAGTAGTGCGCGACCCGATGAGGACCAGCCTTAGAACGACCCGTCATGTATAAAAAATATACAACCCTGTTTGGATCGACAATGGAACAACTCCCTCGTGGTTTAGTTGTGGAAACTTCCTAATGGAATAAAATGGTATATCATTAGACTATTCATCTTTATTACTGAAATCTAAGTTGTATATCTAGTTTGAGTTGAGTCTTTTTATTTGTGCTTTGTGATTGAGTTCATGCTTTGTGGTTTTCCTTTGGGGAATTATAAGAGACCTTCGGGGGTCTCAAGGTCCCTACTGGGTACTGTTATACTCAGCCCTACACGGGCTTCACCCACATGTTGTTGTGTCTTGTGAAGATGACAAGAAGCTTGGATAAGACTTTGGGGAGCCAGGACCAGGCGGTACAAGGAGGTGATTGGATGATGAGGTGATAAGTGGAGATGAGATGTACCCACCCTTCAATTAGTATCCTTGGTGGCCAATTCCAGGAGATTTTTTTTGGGTTTTTAGTTGTAGTTGTACCTTTTAGTTGGGCTTGTATTCCGACCCCTTTACTTTTAGTACACACCTTTACTATTTTAGTTCTACTTAGTGGTCACTTCTTGTTGTGTTTTTGGATCGTGTGTCTGTATAGTTTTAAAGGAAATGCCTTCCCGTTTTAGGGGCACACCTTTTCAGTGCTAGTCGACAACCCTTGGCCTATGGAAGGTAGGCTTGGGGTAGTCATGAAACGGGCCCCGGGGGATGGGTCATGACATAAACCCTATAAAAATATCACCTATTATTATTATATTTGTTTATTTACAAATTTTCATGTGTTTATTTATGAATTCATAATAAGACCCGTTTATCTTAAATTATGTAGTGGTTCAAATATTAATATTGGAAATTAAAAGATAAAATAATTTGATAAAATTGGTTCACACTGATTCAACACCCCCTATGAGAGTAACTACATGGTCCTTTTTGGATGTTCAAGTAGTATTAGAGCTAATATAGGTTACCTATAATTGGATATAATTTTTTTACAAGTTGTTTTTAACATAAATTTATGAATCATAGACTTAAATAAGGCTTTTAGTTACCTTAGATATATAATAAGGCTTCCATCATTGTTAATATTAATATAATGTTTTAGCTAAAACCTTAAAGAACATACATAAAAAGATTCTAAGGAAATGATAATTATCTCAAAGGAGGAAGAGGGAAAACTACTAATTAAAGTTAATAAAATTTGTTTTTTTCCTATTAAATATATTGAAAATCATCCCCTTGATTAATCAAGATCAAATAGTGAATTGTATGAGTTTACTAAATTTGTTGAATTCCTTTACCCTAAAGGTAAAGATGAGTTAAAGATAGTATATGTCGATGTTGTACCTTATATATTTTATTTTATCAAGGAAATACATAATAATAAAAAAAACTGGAAAAAGACCAATAAACAATGAAAAAAGAATTGATTAAGAAGTTGGAATATCGAAAAATGCTCACTAGAATTATTAAATCTATTTAATAGAAAAAAAAATTTTAAATTGAAAAATTATCTCTATATGAAGAAGAATTTCAAAGGAAAATTGTTGATAAAGAAAGGTTAAGGAACATATATGATTAATAGTTCCATTTATTAGATGGAATCTATAAGGTCACTATAAAATTCAAAGATACATACATAGAAGTTAATAGAGAAAGTACAAGGGAGCTTGACCTTTTATTATAATAATATAATAATATTACTTATGAAAAATTTAATAATTGAGAAAATAATTGGAAAAAAGTTTAAAACCAATCAATGATATGAAAAATACCATCAACATGAAGTGTTTTGACATAAATTTTTTACATATAGAGGTAACAAAAGTAGATCCTTCCCATGAAGATAAAAGAATAGATAATTTCATAAATTTTTTTATAAGAGTATTTTTTTTCTAAAATACATAATATTATTCAAAATAATAGAATTAAAACATCTCTCAATCCATCTACTATATGATTAAGTAATGTGGTAACCCTTTCTCCAACAAATATATATACACTAATATTTTTTATAAGAAATATGTAGATTATGGATCAAAATTTGTAAAAATAAGGGTGAAAAAATGGTATGAAATACTTATTTTCACAAAGGGTGAATGTAAAGGGAGTTTTAGAGAAATAATTATTTTTTATTGTAATACTAGATCCACAACGAATGACTACATACTTATTGTAAGATACAATGCTCTTGGTATACATTTCTTTCATCCCCTGGGAGTCAGGGTGTTTATTGATAAAAAGTCAATTTTTAGTTAAGGTTTTTGTCCATTGTAGGTACCATGAATGATTTTTACATAAGTGAAATTCATTTTAGTTATAAAATGTCAATCACTAGAAGATAAATAAGGTATATATAAAGGGGTAGGAGATATGAATTTTAGAAAAATTCTACTGAGTTATGGACTGAAACATAGAAAAATGTGAATCTATCCATTAGGAATAGATTTGAATTCCTGGAGAATTTATGGGTAAAATGAAACAATAATAGTATATATGATAAACCTATAAAGCATGATTCATGTGTATCAGGAGTAATAAGGCCACAAATTCTATGAGTGAAATAAATAAGTTAAGATGTGAAATCCATAGGGAGTAAGGAAAAGAAAAATAAAAATACACCAAAGAGTCCTTAAAATGGTGCTACACCAAAGTTGATATTCTTCAACTATTGAAGAAAAATACATATCATAGACCTTTAAAAATAGGCCACAAACATCAACATTAGAGGAATCATGTTAGAGAGACAATGATAATCAATACAAGAGATAAATATATTGATTAGTTAATTAAAAGACATTTATAAAGAAGAATATGATTTTTGTGATTGGTTTCGAAAGAATGATGATCTAAGGATTCTTGAGAGGACAATTGTAAAATCCGCAAAAAATGAGCATGACCCCAAATAATGCATAATTATTTATCCAGACTAATTGGAGAATGAAAATAAGATATGGAAATCACAATGGAGTGATTTTTCATTAGGATTAGTTGTGAAAAATTTAATTCCACATTAGTTAATTATTTTAAAAATATAGAAGAACATACTTCCCATAAACACTCAATTCATAAAAATCAATGGAGGAGTATGAATAAAATATTGCCACTAAACTAAAACTATGAGGAATAGAGTTTTTGGATTGATAAGAAAATCTCCATCCTTTTACTCTCACTAAGGAGATATGGATAACACCCCTTATTAACATATATTAGTTTTTTTACTTCTTTATATAAGGAATTTAATATGATGCATGAAAGGGGATAACTTGGTTAATGGTATAAAAGTCTTAAAAAATGGACCATATTCTATTATGGAGTAATTTAATGGTATCATGATTCCTAAATGTAATATTTTAAATAATAACACAAAATATATACTTAGAGATCAATATAAAAAAGATCAGTTATGATGAAGATACTATTGGAGTTTACCCATTAGGGGGGATGAGTAGATGAGTTTCCAAAAAATTATTATATCTTTTAAATAATGAAATATAGACTCTTATTATATAATTATGACGTTGAGTCCACATAGTCACTTTCATATCCTTGTTTATTTGAATCAAATATGATTATTAGGGGCTATTGATATGGAAAGTAACTTGAAGGGGAATAAACTTTATTTCACATGAATTTTTTTATGTGTTTATTGATTTGAGTGTATGTAATATAATTAAATCGTACAATATAATTAATAATCCCCTAGAAAGTTTAATTTTATTTTATTTCACATGTTTCAAAATTTCATAGATGATTTTTTGTCAAATATAGCCACTATTGTTTTTTATAAATTGATAGATCACAAAGATTTAGATTTGATTAATTTTATGGATAATTTATTTGATAAATTTGGTTCCAGCCTTCTCTTATGTGGATAAAGTTTTAATAAATGGAAAATATAAAATAATAATTACATGAGAAGAATGAGATGAGTATAAATTTCTATTACCCTCACACTTATGTATTTATTATCATAAGGGGGAGAATGATATTGATATTATAACTGAAATAGTAATGAAAAAATATCCAAAGATGTAGATTAAATATCCATGATGGATTATGATGACGAGTATTTTATTTGATGCCAATATGTCAATGATAATTGAATTCAATATGTTCCATATTTGGGTGATGATGAAGAGACTAATGAATAAGAAGGTTGAAGGTTTGAGATACAACTCGAGTTCCTATAATTTGTATATGTTTTTATTTTCAATTCTATTTTTGAGAACCATTCATATGTTTGAAATGATGATAAATATGGAGATAATACCGTTGATAATGGGAAAGTTCTGATGCTGATTGGAGTTATTCGATAAACATATTCAAGGAAGTAATAGAATATATCTAATTATTTTAGTGTAAACCAATATGTAAATTAATGGAACATTTTTATGGATAACGAGTCCACTATTTACTATAGGTTTATTATGAGGTTGAAGAGTTGTCTATATTGGAGAAGAATGAATCTATTAGAAATTTATAGGAATCCATATTTGGATTATCAAGGATAAAGGCCACTGAAATAAATAAATAATATCAATTAGATAATGATTAGAAAAGGATGTGTTTAAAGGTAATAATTATTATGAAACCTATAGATTTATTAACATACTGAAAAAGAGTTCATGCGTTATAAAATTATTTTCAAACTATGATAATGTTTCTAATAATTGTTTAATAAGTTTTTATATATATTTAAGATGTTTTGAGATGAGTTAGAGGGGTTGGAGATGCCCTAATAATGTTTGAAGAGATTCGGTAATTATTTTAAGAAGTTTGGATTTCATAATTAATATAATTGTTTTTTCTATAGTAGAAAAGAATTTGAAAAGCATTGGTATCCACTATGATGCATAAGAAGCACTCCGAGTCGAAGTTGTAAATTTTTCAAAGCGATTAGTAGTTTAAATTGTAATACATTACTTATTTTATATGGTATGTAAGGGTTTACTATTACTATTGAATATATCCCACTTTATATAGAAGATATTTATTTAATATCATATTGAAATACATCATAGGAAAATCCACAATGTTATTAAAAAGATATTTAAAGAATATTTAATATATCAAAAATGGTACATATGATATTAAAAAGTAAAAAATTTTAAATGTATCAAATCTAAAAAGATATTTATGATATTTTATATAATGAAAAATATTTACAAGGAATGTATAAAATTATATTGAGAATATTTTAGATTATTATGATATTATGGAAGATATTTTGGAGCATTTTCAAGATATTTTATCTCACTAAAATGATATATAATATATTTTATTTTTTAAATAATGTTTACTTATTTTGAAAATGTGATATTTCAAGAGAATAATTTTTGGTGATGTTGAAGCATTCTATATGGATTAAATATCACTTTTCTAGTGATTGATCTATGATTAAAGCCGGGATTAATGAAGGAATTAATTGGAATCTATTTAGAGGATCTTGTTGTGATTGTTATAGTATTTCAAATGAAAATATTTTAAATCATTTATGAAGATGAATCTGGAATATTATAGAAAGTTTTTAATTAGGATCTCAAGTGTTTTTGGAATATTAGCTAAGAAATGTTTTTGGAATTAAAAGGATTATTTCAAAACCATGGGGATTGGGATCGTGTAATTCTATTAAGATATTAAATTATAATATTTATATTTTTATAGTGTTGAATATCAAAGAATTTATACATTTTAATATAGAAATAAAATTCACACAATTCTAAGAATGTAATAGAGATGAGAAATAACAATAGAGGTAAGGGAGAGGGGAAAATAATGATGAATAATTTAGAAATATCTTGTGTGTTGAGGAATATGGTTGAGAAGCATGAGTTATTTCATGCACTTTGATATCCTTATATCATAGAATCTAAAGGTTATGTTATGATGATAGATGAAAAAGAACAATTTTCTTTGATAACCAGCCAATGTTTTGAATTATTTAATTACTGGGATAATTTGAGACTCTGAAAGTAGTAAGATTCTAGAAGATGTGAAAAAGATCAACAATACACATCTTTTACAAGGTTCAAGAGTTAGGATATATGTGGGAAGGGATCATTTGATGATTTTTAATTACCGATTATAGAAATTATGATCATTAATTCATTTATGAAGAATGCTTAAGATAAAGGGATCATTTTTTATATTTTTGGTTACCATAAGAAACTATTAGAAGATAGAATAAAGTAGATAGGCAACTACCATGTAGATATTGTGATTTTTTATAGGTAAGTGGACATCAATCTTGACCTATGGTTTCCCCAAGAGTAAAAATCATCAAGTATTTGTGTTGATTTAAGTATAATACCTTCCCACATATTGTAATAACTATTCTACATTAGAGACAAAATCTATGTCTTAGAATGAACCTGAGCACAATTAGGAGTAGATAACCACATTGGGATTGAACTGTGTAAAAACACGGTATGACATTGTATTTGTTTATTTACTACATTTCATGTAGTGTAGGGTGTTTGGAATTCATACGTATATCTATGCAACTTAATCAATATAGAGGGTCAATTATTAAAAGGGAAAATTAAAAGAGAATATAATTTAGTATAATAGGGTCACCCTAATTCAAACCCCTTCTTAGAGTGACTGTATAGCCATACTGGGATTTTAAATTTAATCAACGATGAGGCACACTAACCCAACTCTATACTTTAGTGATTATACTCTATAAACAATACCCTTTACATTAAATTGAGTTTAATTTAAGATGATATAAAATTATACATATGAGTCATGGAATTGGTTTATTAAAAAAATGCCATTTTTATGGATTTTTGGTTGTGAGGAATATGTTAAGAATATGAATTCCCCAATGTTTGAACCAAAATCAGTCAAATTTAAGTTTTTTTTTCTTAAGGAAACAATGTTTTTTTTGTTTTTTTATCCCTATAAGGACAAACATATTATGGTTTGAAATGTAATTTTCATGGAAAATAAGTTCCATTACAATAACAATAATGGTAGAGAAATATAAATTGAAGATGATATTAACCAATAAAGGAATTTAATACCCATGATAGACAAGTTAGTCCCACAAGAGGTTTTGGAAGAATAACCTACTCAGTATGTGAAAGAATGAATATGGTTTAGTTGGATTCATCATGTTCCTACAAGGTATTAAATTATTGTGGAAAATGATGATGATGATATAGTCATTGATAAAGATCTAACCACATATGATGAAGCCAATATAGGCTTTTAATATGTGAAATGTATAAGTGAAATGAAGGATGAGACGAAATCCATATAAAATAACCAGGTTTAGAATTTGGTTAATTTACTTATTTGGTTTATATTTATAAAGATAAAATGGGTCATATAGAAGATGATTTCCATGGATTTTAGAATATATTTATTCATGGCATGATTGGTGGAAAAATATTTCTTGAAAATCCCTCAAATTTATTATTAATAAACATTATAACCAATTTAATGCTTAAAAACTTCATGATCACTCTATCCATTAAAGTGTTCAATGATTATAAAAAATATTAATTTTTTTCCAAAACATTACTATGTAATTATAGTTTACAAAAAGATGTGTATATGACACAAACCAAATGTCTTATTCAATCTAGGGAACTCTGTAAAGGTATGTAAGCTACAAAGATCCATTTATGTACTTATAAAGGCTCATTATAGTTTGAATATTTTATTTAATGAAGCAATCATTGATGCTGGATTCATTTAGAATAAAGATGAACCTTGTTTATATAAAAATTTTAGTCGGAGAATAACTATATTTATCCTCTTACATATTGAATATGTATTTCTCATTGTAAATTTCATTCAAATGTTATATTTTATAAGAGTTTGGCTTGGAAAAATCATACTAATAAAAAAATTAGGAGAATAATCAAACATATACGGTATGTAGATCTATAAGGATTTAAAAACATATCTTAGAAGACTTTTTATGGGTGAATATATTGGTATGATCTTGAATAATTTAATAATTAATGATTATAATAATGGATATGTAAAAATTTGAAATGAAGAGATCCCTTCAATGGTTAGTTTAAATTTTTTAAATAAAGAAAAAAATATATGGATGAGTTCCCTTATGTATCAACTATAGTGTCCATTATTTATAACATTTTATTTACTTATATATATGTTTCCTAGGCATTAATAATGATGAGAAAAAATATCATAAGTTATCTTCATAGAACTAAATAAATATTTCTGATATATATCAGTGAAGAATAAATTTTTGTATAGAGTTATAGAGATCCATATTTTGAAATATATAGAAAAGGTTTTAAATAATATTTGGGTTTTTTTATTTTCCTAAATAGGGGTGATATTAGTGATAAAATATCCAAACCATTAAGGTAAACTACGTTTAGTCAAGGTCCCTTTCTATACTATATGAGAGAGGTCTTCTTCTTAGGTGTTTTGGAATAGGTCAGCAATATTATTTGGTGGAAGGTGCATTGCGGGATCTAAAACACTAATGGTTAAGGGAGTTTCATCTAGGGAGACTACTATTGTGGAAAAGATAGAGATACCATATCCTTATTGAATGGAATAAGATGATTTGAGTTAGAGGTGATCAATTTTGGTGGTTTGAAAAAATGAGAGTAGGAGACCACTATGTTGTAGTCTTCTCTATTATAGGCTGAAATGATGATTGTAGATTTACCACATCATAGTTCATGCAATTTTTTTTTATGGGATTTGATAAAATGAGGATATTTTTTCTATACCGTGGTGTTTCCAATGGTGTTAGTAAACCAAATTTTAATTTGTTAAAATTATCACTAAGGATAAAGGGAGTAAACATTTAAAAAAATAAAAGGACTATAACGTACCCAATTTTTATCAAAGGTAAAAATACTTAATTTTTGGGTTAAATTTCTTTTAAATGACAATAATTATGATTCTTAAAAGTTTCGAGGAGGTATCAGGTGTTTCTTAGGCTCTTTCAGATCCAAGATCCTTGAAATGGGAGGAAAAGACTGGGCCACATGGTTAGGAAAAACTGTGCTGCCCAACCCACATGATTTCCCTAAACTGTGTGGCTATAGAAAGTGGGAACCTAGGAGCCGAATTTTTTTTCTACAACTATGTGACCCTAGGTTCATATCGATGAAGTCGATTTGAAAATTTTAGGCAATTTGTTTCTCATGGTTTTGAAATGGTTCGACAAACCATACGCCTAGCTATGTAATGTTCCCTCTTAAAGTAGTGAATGATGCACAACTAGCACAGAGTTTGGCCAACTGTGGGACCAAACCATGTTCAATGGATTTTTTGGGTGAATTGACCATTTGTACCTCCTTTAATGATTTTAAACCCTATTTTATTTCTTTTCCTATTCCTCAAGTGATTTTCTCCTCTCCCCTTTCTGTGCAGAGCTCCTACTTTTCTCTTCATAGGGTCTGAACTATCTTCCTCCACCAGTGTCCGAATCCTTCACTGTTGGGAGAAATAAAATTCCCTAGAAAATCTATACCTTACACTATATTCTATTTTAAGGTTCCTCTTCCATGCGTTTTTATATTTAGGTGAAATTTATTTTCCTCTATTTTCAAGGCATTTGATGAATCCTTTGATTTCTTATGTTCTAGATTTAATTGAGCCTTAACAATGGATGAGTGGAGAGCTAATACATAAAGGTAGGTTGTTTAGGTATTTAGAGCTCGTTTTTTCACTTTATAAATGACTCAACATTATGTTTCTCACCAGAACCTTCCAAATAGGTTTCAAATTTGTTTAATAACTTATTTTATTAGGTTAATCATCTCGTATATGACCCTCCTTTATAGTGAAAACCATCTGTGGATCATTTGATTCAATATTGGATACACCTTTAGGTGCTCCCACATTAATGGCCGATTTCCCATGCCTTAGATGGTCAACTTGTATGTGCGTGTTTTTCTTTTATGGAAAACAATTTTTTTATAAATGGAATGGATGGTTAGCCGCGAGATAGGTTATTGAGACTTATGTCTCATTTTAATTAATATTATTGATGCTTCACCTTAGATTTCACATACCATTTATTTAATTTCTAATGTGTATTTTTGAATTCTTATTCTTCATTCCAAATTCCATTGTTGACCCTTATGTTATGCTTTGTCATGCTTGTCAGCTTGTGATATTAAAATGTCACTATTGACATGTGATTAAATATTTATTATTCCTTGTTCCCTTTCACTATTAATATTTAAATAGTTGTTTGGATTTTTTTTTTATTTTTTCTGATTATGATATTGATATTTTTATCTGATGGAATGTAATTACATATGGATGTGTTTCCTTGTTATGTGCCTTCGTTTCTATGTCTCAACTCTTATGGGTTGAGGGAGAACATGGGTCTTGATTTAAGGATGCAAAGGATGGAATTGGCATGATCAGTTGGATCTAATTGACACATAGAGAGAAATAATTTATATTTCTAGGTACGAGATCTCCTAGAGGTTTACTTATACTCATGAGTGACACTGGTTCCCTAGGGAAGAAACCGAGGATGGAACTGTTGTAAATAAGGCTACGCTGTGCCTCTGGTGATACCCACTCTATTATGTGAGATACTTGGTACAGATCTAGAGTTCACCATTCAAGGAGTGATACAATTAATGCCTATATGGGTTACATTGGATGGGATCAATGGAATTGGTTCTATTGGAGACACCTATAATGACCCTTGTGATTCTATTTAGATCACTTTGGATGAGCTTAGGGCCCCACCCATGGATTTTATAGATTAATTTTCTTGTTATATATGTGTTGATTCTTATTTATGATGTACAATGATTTTATGATGATAATTAAATGAGACCATCAAGCTAAATCCCAAGCATGGGGTATCCCATCCTTAGTTGTTTTTTTCACTATGTCTCCTTGTATTCATATTATGACTTTCACATGTACCTCTTTTCAGAACTCCAACTTAGGCCAAGCAGGTGGTATTGGTCAGATGTCCATTTAGGAACCCAAGATAAGGTGTTTATTATTTATTTATCATATCCTTTAATTTATTATTATTATGTCACTTTATTCCATTATTTATTTAATTAAATGGATTGTTCTAGAAACTTTTTGGTGGAGTCCTACTGAGAGAGTATCTCACACCATGCTTGGGCTACCCTTGGCACCTAAGAATATTGCATGATCATAGGTATGGATAAAGGGAAGCATGTTACTTCTGATGGTTGATGTATTTACTTCTATAGGATGGATCATGGGGCAGAGGACTGAGCCTATGCTTGAGATACTTGTTTTAGTAATTTTTTCTTTTTTTGTATTTTTTCAAGCATGCAGAATATGCTTGTATCCCAACTCCCTGTAATCACTTTTTTATAGAATCATGATTATAATATTTATCATTGTATCTATTACTGTTATTCATATTCATCTAGTTATTACTTAATCTTCTTTATTTATTAACATTATTTTACATTTTTGTTTATTTCTATTTATGCTTCTGCTATTTATTATATATTGTTTTCTGCTTTTACTACTATAGTGTTTGAGGAGGCATGCTTGAGGTCTTGTGGCCCACTGTATCGGGGCATCGTTAAGTGGAATTTGTGCTTGGATGCTTCAAAGTGGTATCATAGGTTTTTTCCTTACTATTTTGGTTTAGATAGGATACTAGGAAATTGGAATTTGGAATTGACCCCATTATTGGATGTATCTAAGGCATGTATAGGGTATTCCAAAATTATTTAGGATGGGAAATTTTAGTTATTGATTATGCCATTTATGGTTGATACATATTCACAATTGGGTGACTCACCTTTTTTATGATGTTAACGTATTGGTATCATTGAAATGATGATTTTAATACTTTATCTTGATGATACAGGGGAAAATTCAAGCATGCATCATCCTAGGCACCATAGTATTAAATTTCATTCATTATGCCATTCCATATCTACTTTTACAATGCATTTCCTATTTTTTATGTTATTTTTGGTTTTCCCTTGCTTATTATGCCTTGTAGTTCCTGATTTTTTGTAATTATAGAAGTGTGAAAATTTAACTTTCAGGGATATATTATGGTTTGGATTTAGTGGATGCTTATTTCAACTCATGAGGTGTATGGGCTCTTATGGATTGGAATGATGATATGCCTAATTCATCCAAATTAAAAGGGGATTAAATTTATATAAAAATTAAAATGAGTACCACATTAAAATGAAATGTCCACCTTATATATGATGGTGAGACCATGAACATGACTCAACCTTATCTATGGGTAGTAGTCCATGTTTTAGAGATCCATCCATGACCTTTCTTTACAACATATGCATTTCTTTAGGAGTAGGAAGAATGGTGTGTCTATTTTTTAGAAGGGGGTTTTATCTTTCCTTTATTTATCACATTAATTATCTTTTATAAATTCTTCCTAAGGAGTGCAATTGAAAATTTTACAATAATTCCACCATGATGTAATGATGTTGCACACCAAGTGAGTGGTGATGAGAAAACTCTTGAGATGGTGGGCCATGATCCACCCACGATACCTCTTGAAGTGCCACCTGAGGCACTTCCTGCTGATCTTCCACTGGGAACTGATTCTCAGTTCCATGAAATATTCATTTAGTTTATGTAGTCAGTTCAAAGGTCAGCCCTAGCCTGCCACGCCTATAGAAGAGTTGACATGAGACTTTGAGAAGAAAAATCCTCCCACCATGTTGGGGGATGGTGGACCTTAGGCTACAAAGCTATGGTTAGAATCCATGGTGTATATCTTCAACCACCTTGAGACACCTCCATAATGAAGGGTCAATCTCACTACCTACATGTTACATGACTAAACCAATCATTGGTGGGACGTAATGTATCAATCAAAGCATTATCGAGGCATGGTCTAGGAATATTTATAAATAGATTTATATGATTAATTCTTCCAACATACATCAAAGGAGGATCATGTTAGAGAGTTCATGCATCTTCAGTACGACACTATGACTAGGCTGGAGTATTTTTCTTGCTTCACAATGATTTATCGCTTCACTCCATATTTGATGGGTGATGATTTGATAATTATGAGGCATTTCGAGGATGACCCTGGGCATACTGTCCACTCGTAGGTGAACATATTTATATTGATGACCATTACTGAAATAGTGAAATGGGTCATAATTATATAACAAACTATCAGAGAATATGGCAGTGTGATCTAGGTAAGATCAGTTCTGAGTCAGGGTAACCATTATTCTAGAAGTATGAAATTCCATTTCTAGGGTGCACGTGTGGTTATTTCTAGCCATGTGACATGAATTGACAGCTCTATAGTGTGTCACCAGTGTGAAAGGATAGTCCATAAGAAGCCCCAATGCACAAGGAACCCAATTGAGTGGTGAGATTATGGAAGAATGGGTCACTATCAACACATTTTCTAGTCATTTCCTCCAGAGACCAGTGAGAGTGGATTCACATTGACATCTCTATTAGGTACATGATCCATGACTCTATGATTGGATTGGAGTTGGTCATCTATTGGCTGATTAGGATGAGGTGGTAGTGGTTTTGGATGAGGCAGTCAGGCCCAAGAGATTCAGTATCACCAGAGTGGATCCACTTAGGCTAGCTAGGAAGCATCTTCAGGGCCACAGTTTAGGACATATCTATGTTGTGTAGCCAGCACCGGAGTAGTAGAGTCTAGGTCAGTTTATAGTTAGAGGTACTATTCTGGTATATCTACTCTAGTTTCTTACCTTTTTAATATAGGTTATTCACACTCTTTTATATCTTATATGATTGTGGAATGTTTGGGCCTCTCAATCAAGTAATTATATGTCTTCATGTCTCTTGACACACCGTTATGGGTTAGAACATAGGGTATACTATAATTTTAGGAGTCACCCTTTGAGATAGGTGGGTTCTATTTCATCTTGAGTTTCTCCACCCTCGAGATGATCAGCTTTGACGTCATTCTCGGTATACACTGGCTCATTCCCTACAATTCCCAAGTAGATTTATATAATCACCAAGTGTCATTTATATAACCCGAGGAAAACTCATATATCCATAAGGGAGAATGGGATATCTAGGTTGATTGAGTTGGACCTAAGAGAATTGGGCAAGGTAGAGTGATAGATAAGCTGACGATTCTCTTTATGAGCGATCTGGTAATGTATTTAGTTGAGTTCCCTCTTATTATGGATCATTTTAGGGACATCTGACTTAATAATTTCTATATATTTCCTCTTTAGAGAGAGGTTGATTTCACTATAGATCTAGTACTAGGTTAAACACACATGTCCATTCCACCATATAAGATGGCACCTATAGAGCTCCAAGAACTCAAGAAGTAGCTTGAAGATCTTGATGATAACGCTTTTATCTGACCCAACACATCACCATGGGGTTCAATTGTCCTTTTAACCTAGAATGTGGAGTATAAAATTATATTTTTCATGGATTAAAAATGGTTTAACCATCTTATATTGAAGAACCATTATCCATTACCTCAGATAGATGACCTCTTAGACCATCTACAAGGAGAAACCACTTTCTCTAAGATCGATTTGAGTTCAGGGAACCATTAGGTCCATGTGAGACCATCATATATACCATGTACAACATTCTAGATGTGGTAAGATATGTATGAGTATTAGGATATGTTTTTTTATAATTAATTCGATATCATTCTTCATGGTTATGAGGAATAGAGTTTTCTACCTATATCTAGATTCATTTATGATGGTCCTCATAGATTATATCTTAGTCTAATCTCACACCAGACACGACCATGAAAATCATCTAGAGATCACGATGATTCAACTAAGAGAGAACTTTTTATATGAGAAGATCAGTAAATGTCAATTTTGGATCATGAAGGTTCACTTATTGGGTCATATCATATCTGAGGAAGACGTATCATCGACCTAGAGTAGGTGAGAACTGTGGTTTCTTTAGAGAATCCCAAGAATATGTTTATGATACAAATATTCTTTGGAATGGATGGCTATTATAGATGAATCAGTTTTGACTTATCCTACTAATAAGTGCCTATTACAGAACTAAATAAAAATGATCTGTAGTTCCTATGGTCCTAAGCTTGTGATACAACTTTTTAGGAGTTAAAGGAAAGACTCACCTCAATGATTATCCTAATTATTCTAGAGACATGAAGGATTTATAAAGTCTATTGTGATTCATTAGTAATAGGTATTGGTGCAGTTCTGATATAGAGTGATTGAGTTGTGGAATATGGGTCCCACCAGCTAAGGCCACATGAGTTGTTTTTTTGACGCACAACCTTGAGCGAGTAGTTTTGGTTCATGTTCTTTACTATTGGAGGAACTACCTATTGGGTGAGCAATTCATTTTTTATACAGATCATAAAAGTTTCAAATACATCTCCATACAATGAGACTTGAATCTAAGGTAGTTCATGTGGGTGGAATACATGAAATCATTTGATTTTTTCTTATTTGTACACATTTAAACGGAAATTCCATAGCTGATTCATTGAGAAAGAAGATTTAGATTCAAGATGTCATGGAGGCCAACAGTGAGTGGCGGCTGATTGATCTATTTTTAGATTTGCACCCAGAGGTTCAAAAATAGCCAAGAAAACCATTCTTAGTAGATCTAGTAGCAACATACTCCCTTATAGAGTGGATCCGGATGAGGTAGTTGTCTAATTTCAAAGGCCTCATTTTGAGGGAGAGTTTCATATAAGAGTTACCACCTCCTATTCAGGTTGTTGATGGAAGTAAAAATCTACACTTCCATGGTTGAATATGGGTTCCTTCTGATTTATGGGAAGAGATAATGAGGGGATCAAATGACTCTATCTGGGAAGTTTTTACTAGTGTCAAAAAAATATAATAAGGCATACATCATCAATAATGGTGTCTAAGTACGAATAAAGAAAAAATGAAGTTTCCTCACCTAGTACTCTACCTGTTAAAAGGTAAAGGAAGAGAACCAGTGAACAATAATACTTCTACAACCCCTCTCCATTCCTTAGTGAAAATGGAATGACATCACCATGGTCTTCATGATTGGATTCCAAATACTCTCCTAAGGTAGCAATTCAGTATGGGTGATTATCGATCAGTTGACTAAGGTGACACACTTCCTACCAATATGGGAGTCCTTATATATTGATGAGTTAAGAAGGGTATAAATCTAAGAGATAGTGTGAATTCATGGTGTTCCTCCTTCAATCGTATCAGATATAGATGCCCGGTTCACATCATAGTTCTAGAAAGGGTTGAAAAAGGAATTGGGTTTATAGGTACTCTTGAGTACAATATACCTCCTTCGGACCGATTGATAGTCCGAAAAAATATGAGTGTTAGAGGACATGCTTTAGGCATGTATCATTGATTTTTGGGTTTTGTGGGAAAATAATATTCCTCTGGTTGAGTTTTCCTACAAAACAAATTATAGGAAACCATTCACAAGGATTTGTATGAGGCCCAATATGGTAGACCATACCATTAACCCCTATGATAGCTTGAGGAAGGTGAGACCGCTCTACTAGGTCCTCATCTTGTTCAAGAGGCTTTAGAGAAAGTTTATATGATTCAAAATCATATGGCTATAGCCCAGTCCATGTATAATTCTTATACTGATCATCATCGTAGACCTCTAGATTCTAGGGTGGGACATCGTGTTTTTCTACATGAATTTCCAAGATTGGGTTATAGATGAATTAGGATATAGGGAAATATTTCACCTTGAAATGTCAGGCCCTTTGAGATAGTGGAGAGACTAAAGATGATAGCCTATTAGTTACTATTACCTCATAGGTACCACACCATGCATTTTATCTTCCACATATCTCATCTTTGATAGTATTATTAAGGCCGATCTCATTCGTTTGAACCAGATGATATTTTTCTTGATGTGGGTGCATCCTTTGAGGAGTATCTGATATGTATCATTGATCATAACACAGAGGTTATTTGAGGCAGGTCAGTTCTTCTAGTCCAAGTGCTCTAGCTGTATAGATGTGTATAGGATGAGACTTGGGAGTGGGAGAACAATGTACCTTCACAATGGCTTAAACTCTTTTCAGGTGATGTCGTACCACCCTAAAAATGGAAAATCACGGACGAGTTGTCTTAATGAGGAGTGTTTTTAATGTACCAAATTGTTATCATAGGTACAAATAATTATTTTTTAAGTTAAATTATTTTTAAATACTCCAATGATTCCTAAAAGGTTCAAAGAGGTCTCAGGTGTGTCTGGGGATCATTCAGATCCTGATGCCCTGAAATGGTAGGAAAATACTAGGTTTAACAGTTAAGAAAAACTATGTCTCCCAACCAGCACAGTTTCCCTAAACTACACGACTGTAGATAGTTGGAACCTAGGAGCTGCATAATTTTTCTACAACCATACAACCCAGGTTACACGACCATACAACCCATCAAAAACTTTTATATAGTGGATTTCTCATGGTTTGTATGAAGTTAGAAAAATTATGTGCCTAACCATGTGGGGTGCACTCTTAATGAACTGAATGGTGCATGATGGGCACACAGTTTGTCCAACTATCCAGCCAAACCACACGCAATGGGTTTTGTTGGAGAATTTACCATTTATACCTCCTTAAATGATTTTAAACCCTATTTTATTTCTTTTCCTATTATTCCAGTGATTTTCTCCTCAACCCTCAGTGTGTGTTGGTCCTCCCACCATCTTTATAGGGTTTGATCTATCTTACTCTACTAGTGTTTAATCCTTCAACATTGGGAGAAAAACAATTCCTTGGTAAGCTCTTCCTTCCACTCTCTCCTATTTCAAGGTTCATATTACATCATTCATGTTGTGGAGGTGCAACTAATTTTTTCCAATTTTAATTAGTTTCATGAATCCTTAAATTTTTTACATTCTATATCGAATTAAGCCTTGATAATAGATGAGTGGAGTGATACTAAATCAAGGTAGGTGGTATAGGTCATTCCCACTCATTTCCTCACTTTATAAATGATGTACTATTCTTTCACCCACAAAAGTCTTCCAGCAAGGATCAAAATTTGTTTAATAACTTAATTTAGTGGGTTACTCATGTCGTATATGACCCTCCCTTATAGCTAAACCCATCCATGGATTGTTCTCTTCAATATTGGACACCCCTTTGGGTGTGAACACCTTAATGTCTGATTTCTCATGCCTTAAATAGAAAAATACCATGTGTGAGTTGCTCTTTTGTTAAATACCTAAATGTTTTAATTAGACATATAATGGATAGTTGATTGTGAGATATGTTCTTGAGCCTTATACCTTATATTAAATGATTATTCTTAATGACGCACCTTAGATTCCATATACATTATATTGAATTTCTTATGGAATTTTTTGAATGCTTATGCTTCATTCCATAGTCTATTTATTACCCTTATGTTATGCTAGGTCAATCTTGTTAGCTTGTGATATTGAAATGTCATTGATGCCATATGATTACATATTAGTTATTCCTTATTCCCTTTCACTATAAATATGCCACAATTTTTTTGTATTTAATTGTATAGTTTGGTTAGTTTGGTGATAATGTTACATTGAGTGTTTTATTCGATGGAATGTAATTATATATGGATGTTTATCATTATGATGTTCCTTGGTTTCTATGGCTCACCTGCTGTGGGCTAGTAGAGAACATGGGTCCCAATTTAAGGATTCCATGGATAGAATCACTGTACTCGGTTGGATCTACTTGATGCGTCAAGAGCGATACTTGGAATTTCTAGTTATGGTATCTCTAGGTGGTTTAATTATACTTGTGAGTGACATCAGTTCCCTAGGGGAGAAAACAGGGATATACCCATTGGAAAGTCATCTATGCCATGCCTCGAGTGAGACCAGGTCCCATATGTGTGCCAACGAGTCCATACCCGAGTGGTAAGGGCTCCTGCTTGGCATCCAAGAGAACTGGGTTCAAAACCAGGTGGAGAAGAATTTCCAAGGGTACTGTAGAAGTACTGTAGCAGTACTATAGTAGTACTATAGCAGTTACTATTTGGTACGGGAGTAGCCAGAACTATTCACCCTATTTGGGCCTTTGGGCCACCGGTTTGGGCCTACAGGTCTCGAGGGCCTTTGGGTCATCAAAAGCCTTCGGGCCACAGGGCCTTCGGGTCACGTAGACCATGGAGTTGCCTAGTTAACACAGATCAGGCCCCAGAAGAGGATCATAGAAATAGGTGTAGTATACACCATATGCAGAGCTAACTGGATCGGAATAATGAGAGGGTATGGCAGCCGCCATCGGGACCAGGCACCATGCAGCTTTGTACGAGGAAATTATATCCGATCAGCAATGCAAGGTGGGAAGCTAAGGTGATCAATGATTCAAGACGCTAGGGAGGGGCAGTTCTAGTGGGCTGGGTCTACGGGTCATGTAATGGGAATGGTATGCCTCTGGGTCTTAGGGTCATGTATTGCGGGTCATGTCGGGCCTATGCCTTAGGCCTACGGGTCTTGTTCGGGTTCCCCTTCGACCCTTAAAATCGGGATTATCTACAATAAAATAAAAAAAATCCTTTGGGCCATTCTGAGGTCCCCAATGTGATTTACTTGGTATGGAATCAGTGACATTGATTCTATTGGAGACACCTTTAATGAACCTTAGGATTCTATTTAGATCACCTTAGTTGGGTTCAAAATTCCACTAATGGATTTGACAGAGAGATTTTCTTGTGATGTATGTGTTGTTATTATTTATGATCAAGCATGATTTTATGATGACATGGAAATGAGACCCCCAAGACAAAGAACAATCTTGGGGTTCTCCATCCTTAGTTTCTTTATTCACTATGTCCCCTTGTATTCAAATTATGACTTGCACAAGTACCTATTTTCAGACATCCGGATTAGGCCGAAGCAGGTGTTATTGGTTGGGTGTTCATTTAATAACCCAAACTGAGGTGTTAATTATTTATTTATCATTTCATTTCATTTTTTATTATTATAGAACTCTACTCAATTATTTTTTAAAAAATGGATTTTACTAGACACTGTTAGGTAGCAGACTACTCAGATAGTATCTCACACCCTTCTTGGTCTACCCTTGGCACCCAAAAAATATTTTATGATTTATGGTATGGATGAATTAAAGCATGCATATTCTGATGCTTGATTGATTTATAGTTATAGGATAAATAATTAGTTAAAGGACCATGCCAATGCTTGAGATTCTTATAGTACTAGTTTTATCCTTTTTGTATATTTTTTCTAGCATGCAGTACATGCTTGTATCCCAACTCCCCATACTAAATTATTGTATTGCATCATGATTATCAACTTTGTCATTTTATCTTTTATTGTTATCCATCTTCCACAATTTATTACTTCTTATTCTTGGTTTATTTGTATCATATTTAGCTATTGCATATTTATGTTTATTCTTCTAATATTTATTATCAATTGTTTTCCATTAGGCTTATTATGATCCTTAAAGAAATAGCCTTCTCACATACACACCCTAGGACTTATCTAATGGTCGGAAGCCTATAGAATTTAGGGAGGCTCGCTTGAGGTCTTGTGGCCCACCATCTCAGGGCACCATTAAGTGGAATTTAGGATGGGATTCTACAAGGACCTCATATATCTTTTTGACTAAGACCACTATGGTTGTTTTTGAGTTTACCCACACTGTAGTAGGATTCAATCAAGTCCCTCTATTAATAGTGGTCAACCTACTTACTTAGATCAATCTTTATCATTCCTCTCAAGACATTTATAATTCCAATGTCCTTCCCAAAATGTGTTCTTGCATAGGGGGGTTTAAAAATTAATTGTTGATGGATAATGTATTGCTAACGGTTTAGGGGAATCTATACATGAGTCAAGGGTACTCAACTTAGTTGTCTTGGCTTGGAATTGATCAACCTTTTTAAGGTAGGGTATTTCCAAGAATACATTTATCTTATGAAATTATTATGTTTGATATGTTTTGGATCCAAATATGTATCTCCAATGAGCCTAAAATCACTCGCTTTCTAGTTCATTGAATCAAATGATCAAAATTAAGTCATTCTTTTTCAATTGTTAGACCCAATTTCAATTATTCTTGAGTCTTCTAACATTCTATTATTTTACACCCACCTTTTAATTCCTTTATTTAATTAATTATACATCATCAACCATTAGAAATCCATATATACATAAAAAGAATTCATATAAGGTAGGTATAACTCATTCCCCTGTCTAGGTGTTTTTAAGATATGGGCTGAGGTAAGGGATTCTCAATCATTATGAATTTCATTTATAACTATATCACTGGGCTTGGTGTTGAGTAGATATGATCTTAGGGGAGGTTTTTATATCATCATGTGCATTTTATTCTATTATTAATCTCTTATTTTGGGCTTAGTGGTGTGGAATCCATCCCATATAAATGATATGTTATATGCTGCTTCCTTATGATGATTTACTATTCTTTATTTATTATTATTTGTTTCTTAAACTATTTAAATTTATATGATTATTACTTTATTTTGTTGTTATATACATAATTGGTTGTTGTAAAATATAAATTTTAGGTGGAGTGAATTGATGGTGAAGCAATAATATTGGTTGGACCTTTTATTTCCCTAATATATAATTACTAAATCTTGTTATTAAATGTTACTACATTAGAGTTGATAGTTAGTCTGAAATATATGTGAAATATTATGATAAAGAGTGATTCTACTATCCTAAATTAGTTTTTTTACATCCTCAGGAGTCTCTCACTTCTTGTTGAATGTTTCTGTGATTTATGGGTTGTAAAGTGATGGTTTAAAAGGCCTATGAGAATTATGGGTTGATGTTTTATTCTAGGAGTATGCTACTAGTTTAAGATGGTTGGGTAAGTCGGTAGTGACATGGTAGATTAGTGACTTGCTAGATTACAATATAGATAATTAGGGGTTCTTTTTGTGAATATTGGGGAAATATACAACTATGTGATATGTTTTTATGAGGGATTACATTCGCTAATGGTATATTTTAGGTAAGACATGTATAGGGATTCATTGAAATTTTAATTAAGGAAGTTGTAAGGCAATAAGTTTAATTTTTTTAGTGATTTGTTATGTTGGGGTATATATCTTGGTTATGATTTTTTGGATTTATACTTAAATTAATTTGATAATTGGGATAAATTGGTTGTTATAACATAGTAAAAATTAATGAATTATTAACCAAAATATAGATTGGAATTTTTGAAGATATAAATGTCAGTTTACATTATGATAATGTATAAACAAATAAACTCCTTCAAATATGGTAATTAATATTAATAAAATGATTTGGATAGATATGGGTGAAACTTTTATATGTATTAAAATTGATATGAAATTGATGGCTATAAATTATAATAATGATAATGTGGAAAAAATGATAATATAGTCAAATTATGAATTAATGTTGATAAGAGTAAATGAAGGAATAAATAGAAGAAACTCTATTGTTAATGTTATTATATTACTGTGATGATTATTTATATATCTATGTTTCTACTTTATTTTCCAACATGGTTCCAAAAATTGAACATCATGTTTACAATTATTTCTTGTATTATATTTTATTTGATACACTACTGGGATCATGAAATTTCATGCTATCTAGAAACTGGTAGTGATGGGATGGAGGCCAGTTCCATATTGGTTGAGGATGTGGTGATGATGACGTGGTTGTGTTGTGAGAGCTTGAGGTGTGGGATATGAGGGTGTGGTTATATAAAGTAGGACTCTTATGTTTTTTATTATTACTTCTTGATAATTGATTGAGGGTTTTCCTACTAGTTCACTACTCATTTGTGTGGTAAGGACCTTAAGTTTATAGGTAAAATTGGTAGAACTTTATTTTTTAGGCCATATTTATATACTATATATTGTAATGTTTTCCCTTTATTTTTTATGGTTATGTTATGATAGTAATGGGATAGCTGTAGGGATGGTAAAGGAAATTATTCCAATTCATTATTTTTTACATCTCACTTGTTTACAATAGTATAGTTGCAGATATTTGTTTATGATATGGGGAATCATTATGATTTTTTTTTCTTATAGGTGATGATTATATAATTGGTGATTGTGATTATTTTTGTCCATGAATAATTATATCAATTCTTGTTTCTAAATTTTTATTTCTTATATATCCTATATATATCAATCCCAACACCTTGATTTCACATGATATTATTTTTTAGTGAATACAATCATACTAAGTACACTAAGTGATCACCCCTCTATAATGTTTCTTGAGTTGTTCTAAAGGATACATCAAAGGAAAATGTTTGTGTCATTGATCATACAACTATGGTGGGGAATGTAAATTAAAGTGGATCTTAAGAGCTTGGCCTTTCATTTCTTTGAATATTTTTCTATAAGATTTATATAATAATAGTTAGAATTGGAATTTTTAATACTTATTTTTTTATTTGTGGAATTGATGGGTGGATATTATCTCTCTTCATGGAATTATATTTTAAGGCTAATTCCTCCAAAACATGTGATATGTTTCGTTGGTGCTCGTCTCTAACCCGAGGCCTATTAGCGGTGGTATTAAAGGGCAATCTCCATATTTATTACATGACCTACATAGGTAATAGTGGATGAGGTTCATGATATAAAGGTATTATAGATTAAAGTTAATAGATAATATTGAGTTTGAATTTAGGCACATGTGAGGTTTCCATGGGTCTGGTATGAAAACTGTGTTATCTAAACCGAGTATGTGTTGTAGAAAAAAGAGACTTTCTTGGATGTGGTTATTTATGACAATTTTACATAACACAAAGTTATTTTTGGATTACTAAAACATTCTTGAGTGTAAATGAAGTAATTTAAGAGTATAAATTTAAGAATATATATTACATCATTCTCATAGTGTTCATTCTAATCTATAATTTTTTATTCATAATTTTTTTAGTATGTTAATTTATGAGGATGTCTTCTAACACTTGTAATCATGTTTTGTGACCTTTTATTTTTTTCATTCTAAATTAAAACATTATTTCTTATATGTTAATAACATTATTTTATACTTACTTTTCTAGAATTATATTTTTAATTTTAATTATAGATCTAATGCATGTAGAACTGGAATGTGCTTGTTATAAATTAAATATATTATTTTTACCCAGGATATAACATGCTAATATATATACACTAAGGATAAATATTTACCATGAGTATTATTAGTTAGAACTTTATCTTTTATAATTCCATGTTTAGTTATATCCTCAATTTTAATGCATTTTAGTGAACATATAAATAAATCTTAGGAATTAAATTCAAACTGTATATTTCATTTAAATTAATGTAGAATTATAGGAATTAATTGTATTGTTTTACTAATTTTTTTGAATGATTGTTTCTCCAAGAATTAAGGATTACCACGTTTATTGTAAATTAATCTAAATAAGTATTAAATAAAATATTTTAGAAGTATGTTTTTAACTATAGCACTTTTAATTGAATGTTTTGGAAGTAAGTTTTGGATTTAATTTTTTTGTGATAAATCAAACCCGTAATTTTTTATTTTATTTTAATAAAATAAAATTTATTTACATAGGAAATTTAATTAAAAATCATGCTATATTTATAAAATTATTTCTCTCAAAATTAAAAAAATATATTTAGTGCATCCATATTACATTATGTTCTAAGTATAAATTAATAATTCATTGATAAAAGGATAATTAATAGGTTAAATGTCAATTTTTTAACTTGGAAAACATTTCTATGATGGTTAAAAATGGTAAGTAACATTTTTATGTAATCATATTGTTATTTATGAAATGTTTATGTGTTCAAGATCACATTTAAACTTGGGTATGTAATTTAATAAGCCTGATGGGATTAATTTAGACGCAGGACATAAAATCGAAGTATGTTATAATTATTTCGTAGTCTAATGAAACATGTAATGATATTATTAATAAAAATACAATGATATTGTTATTATTCCCCTTAAACATGAGAAAATTAATATTCCATATAGGTTATTATTTCAATAATTATTGGATATTGTATCACGAGATACACATCACTATCTAGATTTTTCAGGTGGCAATGATTTGTTTTACTTATGATGTATTTATAGGTGATTAGAAATTTATTTTTATTCTTTGGGTAGTATTTATTAGATTGAATTGTTATAAAAATCTTAATATCTGGTGAAATTGGTCACGAAAGTATAATATTAATTGTATGAAAAGGTGTTGGGGATAACACTAGGATATTTGGATGGATAAAAAATTGGGATGTCAAGTATTAATTCATTATGATGAAGGAACGTTTTGAAATGATGGATATGTTTGGCTAGTGGTTTTATTGAAAATGATCATGTTTTCCATTATTGATGTGTAGTTCCTTATGATGATTTTAGTTTTTATATGGTTTTATCTAACCTATTTGTTTGATGTTACATGCATATATTCCATTAAAACATTATTGGGAAATTACAAAAGGAAAAGAAAAAGATTAATATTGGGGTAAATACTTGTTGAATTTAAAATGGAATAAAGTAATGAAGTTCTTTACTGAAGCTTCTATATACATGGGAGGGGAATAGATAGAAAATATTTAGGTAGAGTTTGATCTGCTGGGGACTCTAGATTAGTTCCTGATTGTTCTAGTGGTTGGATTAGTTCAATAGGTAGACCTAGGATGAAAAAATATAAAGTATGGAGATCTAGATGAGATTTCTTGAAATATTCATGAATAATTTTATTTATCACCTATAAATGAAAATCCATATAATGAAGGTTTAAGAGATCAACCATGGTGTACATAATGTGTGTTATGTTGGGAATTTGTATTTAGAAAATATTAGACTATTTCCATATTCCCAAGCTGGTGGAGTATATCATGAACAATATTTTAGGAGTTCCTTGTATCTATAGATTCAATGGTATGTAATTTCACTTTTTTTGATTTCTTGGGAAGGAGTGATAGATCATGTGAAAGTTCAATAGAAAAATATTTCCACAAGAGAACGTTTTTTCAAGGAGAATTCTAAGGTTTCCTAAAGGGTAGAGGTGAATGTCTTAAGTTATAATATGGATTTATAGGGAAGAAGCAAGTGAGGTGATCCTATAGAGTTAGAGTGTGACTTTGAGCCCTATTTTTAAGAAGCTTAAGAAATCCTTTTAGGCGAGTTTATCTATTTACATTTTAATATAGTGGGAAATTACTTGTATGATTTCTTGGAGCACCATCATCCCCCTTAATCTTCGGTGAGTAATTGTGTTTGGTTTGGTATCACGTCATATTTTAGAGAGGTATCTCACCATGGCTATTATATTCATATTTTCCTATATTTCAGATTATGGAATTATTTAAAGATAGATCATTGAGTAGAATTCAATGTGATGGTTGAGTTTATTATCTTTTATTCTATGAGCTATTTATCCTCTCTTAGTTTTGTTATAATTATAAATGAAGGGAAATTTTTGATAGGTATCAAGTATGAAGGCCTATTTTTTATCCCCCTTTATTTGTCTTTATTTGGTTTTGGAGTGTTCAGGGGTGTTTTCTTGATGTATATAAAATCTAGGAGGTTATTATTGGTTAAATTTTGTATTAAAATTGTTTTTAATATTTGATTAAAAGTAATTTTAATGACTTTAAAGAATAACTTTTGGATATTAAATTTTTTTTGATGTTTTTTAATGAGTTTTAAATATATTTTTTTCAAATATTATAATTCCAAAATTAATATTCATTCTATAGATAATTTTTTTGTTGTTGAAAATTTATGCTCTGTAAAGGTGGTTTAGAATTATGTATACGTAATTATAAACCCTATGTAATGGTTGATTGATATTTTTCATATAATTAGTCCTCCAATTATATGTAATGGGTTTTCATCCTCATTGAGTTTTCATAAGTGTAATGGATGATCCCACTTAATGGAAAAAAAATCCTTCACCCGACTCATGTAAAGGTAAGGAAAACCACCTTTACATGAGGTCCCTCCATACACTGTGTGAGGGAAGTATTTGGTGTGGGAATTTTGGAGTTGGTTAGTCATTTTCTATAGTGGATGTAGTACCAAGAGGTCTAAAAAAACTACTATGGAGGGATTTTCATCTTGATACCTCACCTTGGAGAAACTAAGAGAGATACCACATCCATATGGAAGGGAATGGGTGGAGTCGATCTGGAAGTGATCCATTTGGGTTACTTGGAAAATGAAGAGCACATGGCCTCTTCATTATGTTCTTCAGTGTGGCAAGTTGAAATGTAAATCATATATTCACCACACAATTGCACATGTTATGGTATTTTTATGAGAATCCAACAAATATAAGATAATTTTCCTACACCATGGTGTTTCCCATAGTGTAATCCAACTTAAATTATTGTTGGTGAATAAATATTCAAGGAAAGGGGGAGTCAACCATTTTGAAAATAAGAGGAACTCATATCTCTCTTTGAAAAAGGATACTATCATCATTTTTAGTATATCCACAATTTATCAGAGGAAGATTGAGTCAATCTATAAATAAGGTTCAACATGTTTTCTTAGATTGACCTTTATCTTATATCTTGATCCTGGGACAATTATAGCAGCCTTCCTGGAACATATAATCACCCTTATAAGGATATTTACCCTCTAATTCGTGATGTGGATTTTTATTTTATATGAGGTTCCTTCTTAATAATCTCCCCTTTCTTCTTCTATATCATTATTCCATGAATGATGGAAGAATAATGCATTCTTGTGTATAGTGGTTTATATATTAATTCTTTATGATGAATTTTATGTTAATTTATTGGTGGAAGTCATTGATGAGTTGTGGGTACTTGGATTAGTTGTCCTGACTTCTAATTCATTATATTTTTTAGGCATGGGATTTCTAAGATTACATTTATCTTCTAAAATTTTTATTCTTGATGTATTTTTGATCATACTAAGTAACTACATTGATCCTAAAATCATTCATTTTATATCCCTTTAATTCAAATGACTTTAATTATTCTAGTATTCCTCAATTATAAAACCCATTCGCTTGAATACATTATTCTCCCAACATTCTATTATTTGAAACCCACCTATTAAATAATTTTACCAATTTCATGAGATAATTCCTTACATAAAATAAACCATTAATAATATATACATACCTATAAGCCATCATAGATGGTAATTATAAGTTATTTATCAATCAGGGTGTTGAAGAGATATGGTCTAGGGGAATGGTCGATCTGACTTTATGAATTTCATTTACAAATCACTCATTGGAATCAATGTTGTAAAGATATGGTTTATGGGAAGGATTTGATGTTATAATATAGATTTTATTATATTATTAATCTGTTCTTTCTGGATTGGTGTAGTGAAATTCATCATGGGGATGGGGATATTGTATACCTCTTCCTTTGAATTCTTTACTATGCATTTTTTGTTATGATTTATTTCTTATCACATTAAATTGATGTGTTAATTAATTTTCTACATTATTATATATATTGTTGTTTATTGAAGAATCGGGATTTCATGTGGTAAGAATTGTAGGTTAAGTGTAATGTCATGGAACCTCCTTTTCCATTATTTTTCCAAATCCCAATGTTTGAGGCATCCTAGGGACCATCAACGACTCATTGAGGAGTTTTCCAAATTCTAGGTTGAACGAACGTTGGCAGCGATGGGTGATGGTGCCAGGGTGATGGTTCTAGGGAGACAGTTCTAGGGAAATGGTTCCAGGGTGACAGTTCTAGGGTGATGGTGCAAGGGTGTCGGCAACTTACCCATTAGTGAGTCATTTACAGTCTCTCCCAGACCATCCAGTTTTTCTCCAGTAATGTATCTTTTGATGTAAAAGTGTTTCACTACCCCTTTAAAAGTGATTTAGGTCTCTTAAATGATGTTTTAATCCTCTAATAGTTGGGTGACCCTTGAATTACCAAAACTTGTGGCTTATCAAATCCTTTTCCGCATTTTCCATCCTCGTTTGTTTTCTAGTTTCTCCCTTGTAACATGTTTTTCACCATTTAAAGGAAATCTATCAACTCACAACCATTCTATGGTCTATCTATACTATCTACAAGGAGAATTACTAAATCTAAATTAATCCAAACATGTGAAACCACCAAGCCATGTGTTCAAACCATGATCTATCTTTTAGGTACTTTGACTTAGTCTCCCCAATTTTAGGATATGGCCTCTTCTTAAGTCGAGACCCTCTCTTCATTATTTTTTTTGTTTCCCTAAGTGTGCCTCGAGACTTCCTCCAGAGAAGAATCATGCTCCCATTATAGATATCTTTCCTCTTAGCCTTGGATTTATTCGTAAAAGTCACACTTCACTAGTTCTTGGAATAGTGGGAAAACTCTTATCCTTGATCATATAATTAGGGGTTTTTACTTAGTCTCTCTTTACTATGCGTCATACGGGGTGGGTGTGATAATGTTCCCCTGGGACATAGATGAAACCAACTTTAATGAAGATAATAAATGGAATTTTAAAGAATGAAGGGGTGGGAAATATGATGATGTTTTATCATTTTACCTTCATTCTTATGTTCTGAATTGTATGGGTTTATGTCCACTGAAAATCATGGCCGTTGGTGGTCCTTTCTTGCGCACTAATGAAGCTCTATTTTCTGGATAATCTTTTGATTGAATGAATGAAACATATAAAATGATTAATAATGTAAACATTATTGATTAAATGGATTATTTATAGATAATAACCCTTGTTTCATCACCTCAATTAACCAAATGGAATGAAGGAACTTAAAAAATAGTGTTTTCTAAATCTGGAAACTCCCTTTCTTTGTTATGGTGGTATGCACAGTTGTTCTATTAAATGTTTGTGGGGGTGATGTAGAGGGGAATGGAATCTCTGGTCGAGAGGTTTTTGGTTGTAAATATAAGGTCATGTGAAGCTGAAGGTAAATGTTCTTGACCCAGTATGACGGGGCTTGGTTTGGTTCCCACACTTTAATGGATCTCGCAGATCCCTTTCAATGTTGTTAATTACAAGATAATCGGGAGTGAATGCTTAAAGTCATGCTGGCCTATTTTTCTCCCAGTTTTTGTCTTCAATTTTCTTATTCATGTTAGTTTCTGAATAGTTAAGGAATTTTTTAAAATGAAATCGTTTGAACAAGATAATGAGAACTGGTACAATGGGGAACTATTTTCTAGAAATGGGTTGTGATCTATTTGTGGTTGTTGTGTACTTGTTCATGCAGGGATAGCAGCAAGAGTGGTTGTGTATAGGCTGGTTATGGGTTTGAGGACCCTGAGGTTTGGATGAGTTCTTGATTACTTATATATATAAAATTTTGTTCTTTTGTTTCTTATACAAACCCCAACCATGTTGATCACTTCATGTCGAACACCCCTATTTCAGGGGGTGGTTTTTTTCCCAACATTCCTATGAGTGGATGGTTATTAGATCCCTTTTTCTCCCTCTCCCAAGAAGCCTAAGACTCTTCATGCATGCTGTGATGGTCTAAAGATTATTATGTCCCAAGACTCTTCATGCAGAGTGTGTTGTGGTGGTTGGCCTAGGTGTGTGTGGGTATGTTTGTTTCCCAAGAGTCTTCAGAATGAGGCCATAGTGTCTTCAAGCATATAAATGGTTGTTCTGGACGAGGTGTCTTTGGGAATAGAAGGGGTTGTTTTGGCCCATGTGTCTTTAGGAATGGCAGTGGTTTTTGTGGTCCAGGTGCCTGCGGGTGTGGTTATGTGTGGTTGTGGCAGCCTAGGTGTTTGCGGGTAGGATAGACATGTAGTTGGGATGGACCATAGGGTTGTTTTCGGGGAAGCAGTGGGAATGCAGTTGGATCTGTGGGGGAGGTCTGATGCATAGGATGTCCTAAATAACCAGTGGGAAAGAGGTACGGGGTACCCAAATTTTGACATTCTATTACTATTAGTTTACCTGATTTGTGTTATTTGGGGAGTGTGCCTTGGTGAGGATGGGTGGATAGTTTTCTTTCTAGGTGTTTTGGTCATCTTTATTTCTCATAGGGCATTAAAATTTCTCCCCACTTGTGCATGAGATATTTTGGTTTTCCATTTTGAGCATACCTGTATACTCACCCTATGCATATAAAACTACTTTTAGGTTTCCAGGAGGACTTTGAGGACTGTGCTTGGCCTTACTAGCTCGGGATTTGGGATTTTTCATTGGAAATTTTCCATTCTTTTGGTACTTTCCTTCATATTTTCTTTCACTTTTTATCACATTATTTTTTACATGCATATGGGAATGGATTTTCGGATTTAATTTTATTTTAGCCTTGGATTTATTTGGGATTTACCATCTTATCTCATGATATTACTAAATTAAAAGGGTAATTCCTTTCATTTTATGTGAGATTATATATCCTTGGTGATAGTTGCCACTCGGGGTCCTATCGAAGGTGGGACTTGGAGGTCATTATATCTCCTTCATCTTGAGGATGGAAGGGTCTGGCAGTTTTTCATCCCTTCCTTCATCTTGGAGAAGGTAGGTCCTGAAACAATGGTATCAAAGGTGACAGTTGATAGATAGGATAGAGTTTGGGGTTTGGAAAAGTGAGGATTATATGGGATAATAGGGAAATAGTGCTATGTAATCTTCGTGTGTGAAATAGGCTAGGGAAGATCAGCTATGACATCGGATTTTAGGGCTCCCATGATCTGATATAAGGACTCTTGACCTACCGAACAACCAAGTAAGGATACACTGATTTCAGGGTAGAGACCCTTGGAAAGGTACATGCATAATAATTAATTATGTTCTTGTGTGTCTTGGGTGTTTTGGGAATTTATAAAAAATACAATGTTTGAGAAAAATCTGAAAGGGATTTTCTACACTACTCAGGTTTAGGAGTTTCTGTTTATTTTAATATCCATGTCACCCGGACGATGTCCACAAGTAGTGTAGGTAGTCAAGGACCAATAGGTTGATCTATTTGATTAGTAGAGGGTAGACCAAGAGGAAGAGGAAGACAAGTGGAAGAAGATGCTTCATGCCTTTTAACAGCATTATTTATGAAAGTATGAGGGAAGCATCTCGAACATGGAGATGGAGAGCTGGATCGAATATATGGTGATTGATTTAAGCTTGATCTGAGATTTGATAGAGTACTAGGTTCCTCTGGATGTGATCTAGATGTGGGGAGTGGTGCATCAGTTGTAGAAACATTATATAGGAAATAAGAAGTAAGTTGATGTTTCATGGACTAACTTTGAGAAGGAGTTTTGGGTGGAATTCCTTTCTTCCACGATGAAATACTTAGTTGTTCTAGTTTCTATCTCCCTATCCTCTCCCTTTCTATACAAGAATAGGAATGAGGTAATTTACCTATGGAAGCTGTGGGAACCTTTATAATCAGTGCACATACTGAGTGCAACAAAATGGAGGTGGGTAGGTTCAGCACACACCTTAGCAACACCAGTTGATAGCCAAACCTTTTCAGTAGTAGCATCAGGGACAGAGAGCTCCCACTCCACTGAGGGCGGATAGTGAAGGAAGAGGCCGACCTCTGAGCGCTCCTTAGGGACCTCAACCATGGTGTGGTTGGGGAGGCATCTGACAATTGGGGGGCAGATGAGCTTGGAATGGGCTGTTGCATGCTATAGAGGCAATAGTTCTAGCAGGGCCATAGGACTTTGGACGTATGATTTGTTTGTTTAGTACTCTTAACTGGTCCTTTTATGATTCCTGAGATTCAAAATCCTTTATTGAACATAGTTTATCCCATTCCTTGGGTCTATATGTATAGAGTCTTTACATGCCACTGGTATTGATCACACCAGTTAGACCAGCCTTATAGATGTTTTTCGAGGACAAAGACTGATGTTTGGGAATCATTAGTCCAGTGGGGATCTTTCTCTACTGAAAATGTATCCATACAATGTCATCTTGGGAATTGAATGGTTGTTTTATATACAAAATGTTATCGACTTCTTCTATAGAAGGGTCATGTTCTTAGATATGGGTGGCCAATGTGTTTCTTTCATTGGTGAGGAGGGTTTCTAGGAGGGTGACCATCGAGTGGAGCCCCTTATTTCCTTGTTAGCCGAGTTGTCAGTGGAGACAGCAGACTCAGAGATGTGGTAAGTTCTGGGGATTTTCAGTGAGTTCTTGGATGTCTTCCTTAATGAGGTTGTGACTTTACCCCCTTGATGTGATGTTCAGTTCAGGAAAGACCTATAACCCAGTGCCTCTCTGATTTTGATGGCTCCATATCAGATGGAACCTTCTGAGTTGCGGGAGTTTCAGATTCAGGTTGATGAACTAATGAATAAGTGTTTTATCTAACCAAGCACCTCTTCATGAGGTGCTTTAGTGTTGTTTGAAAAGCAGGAATATGTTGGTCACAAGCTGTGCATAGACTACCAAAGACTGAATCAGGTGACATTCAAGAACTCTTACCCCCTCCTAAGGATCGACGACCTCTTTGACCAGTTAAAAGGAGAAATTTGGTTCTCTAAGATCGACCTTTGGTATGGATATCACCAGTTGAGGGTGATGGAGGGTGACATCCTGAAGACTGATTTTAGTTGTATATATGGACACTTTGAGTTCATGATCATGTCGTTCAGAGTCACGAACACACCATCTGTGTTCATGGGGATTATGAAACCTATTTTCTGTAAGTATCTGGTCCAGTTTCTGGTCGTATTCATCAATGACATACTGGTCTATTCAAGATCATAGGGGGGTTACACCGAGCATCTAAGGATAGTTTTAGAGGTCTTTCAACACCACCAGCTCCATGGAATGTTTTCCAAGTTCAAGTTCTGGACACGATATGTGCACTTCCTTGGACACGT
This sequence comes from Viscum album, assembly GCA_963277665.1. Classification (NCBI taxonomy): domain Eukaryota; kingdom Viridiplantae; phylum Streptophyta; class Magnoliopsida; order Santalales; family Viscaceae; genus Viscum; species Viscum album. Next base: position 1,654,255,036 of record OY728152.1, read on the forward strand.
GGTGTCCCATTTGTGAATATAAGTGGATCTGTTGAAGGTCGTGGCCGTTTTTTCATGGGAAGCACCCAAGAATGTGGCAGAGGTTCTTAGTTTACTGGGACATGTAGGTTATGACTTGAGGTTCGTACCTGGATTCTCTCGAGTTGCAGCACCTTTTAAGACCTTGAACAGAAAATGCCATGATTTTGTATGGAGTGATAATTGATAGGAATATTTTATTTATCTGAAAGGGAAGCTGGTCAGTGACCCATTGCTGAGGTTGATAGAGGAAGGGGTAACATTTTAAGTGTTCTATGATTCTTTTGATTTAGTCTTGGGATGTGTGGTGATGCAGAAGTGGGGAGTGATCTCTTATGGGTCCTTGAAGTTACACCCTCATGAATGTAACTATTCCACCCACGAATTATAACTTATAGCGGTTGTGTTTTCACTGATGTTTTGGCAGAATTACCTCATTAGGGAAAACTTTGTGGTCTTTATAGATCACAAGAGCGTAAGGTATGTCTTCTCCCAGCGAGACATGAACTTGTGGCAGTAGTGATGGATGGAGTTCCTCCAGGACTATGACTTTGATATATCCTAGACCTCAAGAAAGGGGAATGTGGTGGTTGATTCTATGATTAGTAAGTCACAAAAGGATGTGGTTCGAGAGTCAGTAGATGATTGGGAATCAATGGAGGAGTTGGATACTTTACATCTATGTATGAGAGTGGAGGATGGTAGAGGATGACTATTTCAAATGACAGTGAGGTCTTCTTCTGCATGACAGGTGGAGGAGTCTCAGTGGGGAGACTTAAAGGATGGAGTGATGTGTGAACGCGTTAGCCAGGATGATGCACCTAATTGATGGTCAGAGGATTTTTAGAATAAGATACTATTCTGTGGGAAGCTATTTGTTCCAATGGCAATGCGTGAGGGAGTTCTCGGTGAGTTCTATAGCTCATCCCTGACAGTACACCCAAGAGTCTCCAAGATGAATGAGGGCCTGAGAGGTTATTTTTGGTGGTCCGGAGTGAATCAAGAAGTGAAATATTTTGTGGTAACATTCCTCGTGTGTCAGTAGGTGAAGGATGAACACCATGTTCCTGGCAGTTTTTTGAAGCCATTAGATGTTCCCAAGTGGAATTGGGATGAAATATCAATGAATTTTGTCATAGTACTACCGAGAGATGATAGAGGATTTGATTCTATCTGAGTAGTGGTGGATAGTTTGATGAAATCGGCTCAATTTTTAGCAGTTAAGTAGTCGAGAGCAGTGGATTCCTTAGCACAATAGTACATGGGTGAAGTCGTGTAGCTGCATAGAGTTCCTAGAACCATCATTTCAGACAAGGATACATGCTTTACTTCACAATTTTTGAAGGGATTACAACATGATTTTGGCACCTATCTATACCATAGCACTGATTTTTACCCTCAGATGGATGGGTGGGTAGAGAGGGCCATCCCGACAGTGGAGGATATGTTGTGAGAATGTGTTCTAGACTTTGGTGGATCATGGGTAAGACACTTGCCTCTAGTAGAGTTTTCCTACAACAACATCTATCACTCTACCATTGGCATGCCATCGTTTGAAGCCTTGTATGAGAGACTATGTCGTTCACCCGTGTGCTGGACATAGGTTTGGGATGTAGGTGTTCTTGGCCCAATGGTGGTGCAGATCATGATGAAGAAGGTTCAGCTTGTGCATGAGAGGATGAATGCGGCTAATGACCTATATAAGTTGTATGTCGATCATATGAGGATACCTTTGGAGATTGAGTTTGGGGACCACATGTTTTTAAAGGTATCCTCTCGGTATGGAAAATAGAGGTCTGGTAGGGGGAGTAAGATTTCTACAAAGTTCATTAGACCCTTTGAGGTATCTACACGATGAATCCCACATCCTCGACTTGGGAGAGTTGGATAATGGGGATGATGTGATGTTCGTGGAGCGACCGGTGAGAATCGAGGATCATAAAGAGAAGGTGATTTGTGGATAGACCATTCCCATGGTTCATGTTTTGTGGAAGCATAGTGGCCTCTAGTAGAGTACCTAGGAATAGGAGGCAAAGATTTTTTCCCAGTACCCATAACTATTTTGGGTTTTGATCTTGTGTTTTCTTTGTGCCTTTGTTATGATAAACTATTAAAACTGCTTGTTATATGATATGTTATTTCCATATTTCCCTATTTTGTGTGAAACTTACTAACTATGGGGAGGGGAGAACCTAATCCCTAATAAAGATGCAATAATTTGGATGTGATTAAACATGTGTGGGAAAGTAAGTGCCGCCAAAAGTGGATAATATCTTGGCAATGAGGAAGAAAATACCTAACCCATGTATCTCGACATGTGACCTTTATGTGTAGTGTGGTTTCTTGAGGGAGAGGAGTGGTAGTGTTTATATTGTTGTTCAAGAGAAATATGAGAGATATGTTCCTAGATGTAGTGGGTTTTATTCCGGCTTTCGAACAACTCTATGTTGGTTTGTCCCTGAGAGGTATCTTACGAGGTTGTTGTTCGGACCTGTATCTTTTCTTCAGGTTTAATCTTAAATTATTGAGGCAGATAATAGTTTGAGAGGTATCGAATGTAATGTATTAGACCCTCCTAGTCCATTAGTTTTTTAAATATTTTTGTCCAAGGCATCCTGGGGACAATTAGTGACTCATTGAGGAGTTTTCCAAATTCTAGTTTTAATGAGAAGTTGCAGTGATGGGAATCGGTGGAACCGATGGGAAATGGTGCCAGGGAGATAGTGCCAGGGTGATATTGATAGGGAGACGATGTCAGGGCATTGGGGGTAGGGAGACAGTGCTTGGGAAATAGTTCCAGGGCTTCAGTGACTCACCCATCGGCGAGTCATTTCCAGTCTCTCCCGAAAATTCCATTTTCACTATAATGATGTATCATTGAAGTAAAAGTGTTTTAACACTCATTAAAAAGTAATTTAAGGCCCTTCTGTAACACCCCAAGCTTTCATGATATGCTTCTCTTTCGATAATTCAATAGCTTGCATTGTACGCATCTTCGAGACTCTAACACACCACAACAAATCAAACTAGCCGTTATGAATAGTAATACCTACTTTTTGAAATTTTATAAATTTTATATTTAAAAATGGACTTCATTTTTGGATTCATAATATCGAAATTTTCCTATGTCGAATTTTTGGTATTTTTCTGAGAACTTTCAATTTTTGATGAATAGTGAAAAATACTTAAAAACAACTTTTTAAATAAAAACAATTTATAGTGATAAATTATACTATTGAGTGGTTTTAAAGTATAATTAGAATATAATTTTACCATTTTTTCCAATGGTGGTCATTAGAATTAATTTCACTTTGAAATTGGACATAAACAATTTCCAATATTTTGATTGATATTGTTTCTTAAAAACATGCTATTTGTTTTGAAAGCGGGAATTAATTATAAAATTAATTAATGCAACTTATAGGTTTGGAATATTGTAAAATAGAAATAATTTTTGAATTTGTAATATCAATTATTGCATAGGGTGAATTTTTGGAATTTTTCTGAAGAACATCGATTTTTGATGAATAGTGAAACCACTAAGTGGTAGTGAAAAAAACTGATTTTTCATTTAAATGAAATATTACCACCTCTGTGATTTGAATTTCGAAAATCTGACAAAAATCATTGCCATTAAGAAGTAAAATGTGGTTAAATGGGATTAAAATAATTTTTGGTGAATAGTAACTTTTAAGTTCTATTAATCGTGATTAAAGGTAATTAGTGTAATTTAAAGTAAATATAATGTTATAATAATATGAAATTACCTTTACAATTGTCCTACCCTTATTGGATAAGTCATGGCCGACCAAGACAATCCATGGGTCAACTTGGGGACCCCATGGAGCCACTTGGGTAAGAAAATGTCTTTAATAACTATTTATTTAAAGTAAAAATAAAATTGTCACAAACATGTGTTGTTTTACTAAAAAAAATATTACATGAGGATATATAAGTTAAATTTTTGACTATAAATATTCATTGTAAATATAAAACTATTTCCTACATCATAGTAATTTTTTTATAACTTTTTGACATTAAATAAATTAAATATTTTATGACACCCTAATAATGTAGAGATTACCTCATTAATTAACGATTTTAATAAAATGGAAGGATAATGTAACATTTAATACATAAACTTGTCAAAAACATATTGGATGAGTATATTTCGAACCCTTATCACCTTATCCTAGAAATATATCATTGTGGGTCCTTTAAAATCCGAAAATCATTTCATAATAATGTAACATTTCATGACTTTCCAAGAGTGCCCCTCCACTCCTCTTATAAAAGACCCCCCACCTCTACCACCTTATTCACACATTCAAGCCATTTGGCTCGGCCAAACTCTGCCCAAATACTCTCTCAACTTTCCTCTTTTACTCCTAGAAGCCTCACATTGGGCAGAAGTCTTCCCAAGGAAGCCTTTGGCTCAAATAAAAAAGAGTTACCCGATTTAAAGGTAATGTCTTCACTTGTGTTCTTTTGTTTTATTTTGCTTCTCCAACCCCCTAAAATATTTTTATTCCTTTATTTTTTAACAACACCAGTATCTTCAATATACTAGGATATTTTTATGAGAATTATTTGATTTACACTTACACACTACTTCATCTAATGGTTAAAGAACATACTATTTCTGTGGGTGGCGAATTACTGCCTCACGAAATGATGATTGTTCAATATTATTTTAACACCTCTCATGGTGGCCATTAAGATATCACTATATTTATATATGATATATATTATGTTTATGTTTCCTTATTCTTCTGTATTTCTCATTTATGTCATACCTTTACGATTTCCATTATGGGTAAACGCGATAATTTCATTTTAGGAAGTGCGGACTACCGCCCCCTTAAAGTGATTTGAATCGTTAATGCCATATGTGGGACGTATAAAAGATAGATTAAATGATATTATATATGATATTATACTTAAATTATAATAAACCTTTATATCATTATGATTTAATTCCATTAAATACGAAATGGAAATGAAAATTGCGTTCATGCGTACGTACGGCTTACCGTGTCCATGAACGGTGCATTTCATTTATTACCTCTAAATGTTACGTAATATTATGAATGAATGTATATACTGGATATATATGATATATATGATATCTACATCATGAATATAAATCTGGATATAATGGATATTTTACCACATGAACAACTTGTAATTATAAGAAGTTTATTTTTGACTCAAGTACCAAAGATCGACAAAACGACCGTTATTAACATAAATAATTACATAATGTTCATAACATGGTAATAAGTGATATAAAAGGAATAATAAACTTGAAAAAGGTTCTTAAACAATTATAAATTATCTCTAGTTTATTATTCCGGAGATTAAAGAACGACCGAGTCAAGTCAGACACGAGGTAAGGGAACTTCTTAACCCAATTTCCATTCTTTGTGTTAATCTCCTACTTTCAAATTATGTCATGATATTATTATGTCCTATCTTGTATTTGTACTTTATTTATGTGTAATTATAGTGGATACACATAATAGATATATTTTATTTAAAAAAATTATCTTTGTAAGGACTTCGTCTCAATATCTTTTCACTGAGGCATATTTTATTTTATACACAACTTTGTTTTATACAGTGTATAAACCCCTTTGAATTTTACGTTTATTCAAAAGGAATCTTTTTTATACGACGCATTTTACTAAATGAAAAAGGGAATGGTTTTTTGTCATACGTATGCGGCGACAACGACTTCTCCTCCGCCTTAATGATTATTTGAGTTTCGGCTTCCTCTACAAGCCATAAATTTTTTTAAAAGAAAAATAAATACCATGTTTTACTTTTATTTTATATTGGTATTGAAAATGGTTTTGATAAAGTTTTTATTATATAAATGTGTTGTATTGATATCAGGTGATTTGAATTTCGAAATCTTATGTTTCCTTTATGCATGTTTTATGTGGTACAATTATGTTATTGTTTATGATATGTTTAAACCTTTTCATATAAGGAATGCATTGGACTTAATATGTGATGGGTGGAGCCCGCTATAGATTCTCGATGCATCGGTAGGTCTCATGAGACAAACTAGTGTTTTGGCACGAGGCCTTGACAAAATCTTATTTGTAGTCTTGGCACGAGGCCTTGGCTACGTGGTTATGATAGTCTGGCATTATGCATCCCATCATTATGAAAGTGGTTATTGATATTTCATGTGATTATTTGACCAGTAGAATATCCATGTGAATAAGTAAATGGAATTATTTCATTTTACTTTTTCCATATTATGCTGAAGTTCAAGTTTAACATGATTTTTTTTAGTCATACACTTCCTTAAATGCTTATGTTTATTTATGAAAGCTTCCGCTATATTGTTATCCTTACTGAGCATTTGAGCTCACCCCTTTCTATGTTTTATTTTTCCTAGAATGTGAAGAAATATTTTATGACTAACCTACAGGGATATTCTGAAGGGGATATGGGTGTGGACTATGGAGACTATGTTATTTTAGTTTTTCACTTTATCATATAATGTAACAATTATGAATGTATCTAGTGTTTCCAAGGCTACTAAACTAATAGGTCTTTCAATACTTGATCTTTTGTGATCATGCCAATGTTACGCAATAATGCACTGATTCTGGGTAACTAGGGTCGGGGTGTTACAGTTGGTATCAGAGGCAGTTTAGTACTAACCTTGGAATCTAGATTTAGATAAACTCTAATTAGAGCACATATCCCAAAGATAAACTTTGAGGATTTGTATAGAATAACTTCCTAGAATTTTGGTATTATACAGATTTTGTGAGTTTTCCAAGCAATACATCCCTGTCTGGATACGAGTAGGTAGAGGTGGCTCTGGCACATATGTATCTAGAGGTAAAACCTGAAAACACCGCTTTGAGCTAGACTCGAATAGGAACTGGTGCACGACAACGGGCCTTGCTGCACTCTTGGTTACGACACTCCTGGGGTATATTCTTAGGATAATTCTCATTTTCTTTACAAACCATTATGAAGGGTTTATAAGTATATACTTCCTAAAAGAAAACATTTTTATGATTATAGTTCAATTTATGGTAAGTGTTTTATAAGTATGGAATTATGTATTTTGATTCATAAACTAATCTAGTTTATGCCATTTTTTAGAAATGGTGCCTAGTGGGAGGAATGGAAACCGTATCAATGCATGCACTCCATGTAGGGATTGCCCTCCTACTCAAGATAATTATAGTGGAGTTGGAGATACAACTGGTGCTGATCAACTTATCACCATACTGGGACAACTTACTCAGGTTATGAATAATAACCTTACTCATTTGGAGCACCCTGATCGGCAACAAGGAGGATCAATGTTAGACTGCTTCATGAGGCAACAACCACTAACATTCAATGAGAGTACAAATCCCTTAGTAGCTGAGCAATGGATAAATTCCTTAGAGAAAATATTCAATTCCTTGGGGAGTAGTGAAAGGGAAAAGGTTATCATGGTAGTTTACAGCCTCACTGGAGATGCCGATTAATGGTGGTCATTGATTCAAAATACAAAGGAAGATGAAGAATTATCAATTATGGAATAGAGAGAGTTCAAAGAGATTTTCGTAGAAAAATACTTTCCTTGTGACCATCGAGTGGATATGGAAAGACAATTTTTGAGTTTGAGGAAAAAGGAGGACGAGAATGTTGAAAAGAATGAGTCTAACTTTACAAGGTTAGCGAGGCATGCAGCAGATTATATATGTAACCCAAGAGTATGACCAATCTTTTCATTGATGGGTTAAACCCGATTCTTCATCGAGCATTATTATCACAATCTTTCTCATCGTTCGAAGATATAGTCACCGGTGCTATCAAGACAGAAAAGGAATTCTCTAAATCTTATGACAATAAAGTAAAGCAATATAAGAAGATAATGGTGGACCAAGAGAAAAATAAAGGGAAAACAGGAAAGAAGGATTTTCCATTATTTGATAATTTTGGGAAGAATCACCCCGGTACTTGCATAAAAGGAATGAGAGTTTTTTATTAATGTGGAGAAAAATGTCACCAGGCTTATGATTGCAAGGGAAAGAAAGAGGCTATAAATATTGAATGCTACAATTGTAGAGAAATGTGGCATTATTCAAATGAATGAACTATGCGTCAGGGAAACTTACCTCAGAAAAGGAAAAGGGATCACGGACAAACTTATGCTGTTACTACAAATGATGTTGAATAATTATTATATTTGTGTTTTTGGACTCAAGACCTATATTATGGTTATAAGAATAATGTGAAATATATATAAGGATTGTACTGTAGTACTATTTCATCAAGGAATTGAGATTGTGTGGAACCAAGAAAAGTGACTCAATAGAAGGTTAAATTTTTGGAAAATACATGGTTGAGATAAAGATAGACCAAAATGTGGTTCTGATACCGAGATAGTGATTTTGGAATAATACATGATTGATTTGGATAAATTAAATTGGATATTCTTGACTTCCTTGAAACAGAATAATGATTTGTATACATTTTTGGATAGAAGGAGTATATCTAGTATTCTATAAGGAATAAGGGATCATGAAGGATTTATCATAATTTAGGATGTTTCAATGTTTTAAAAGAATACATGATGAAGGTGTTCACATGTTATTACATGGAAAAAAGGATCTTCATTGTGTCTACCTTCCATATAAAATTTTGATTGTGAGTTTGGACAGAAGTATTTTGGATTACTATAAAGGTTTGAATGTATTAAGTTGAACTTTAAATAGTATTATTTAAGGTTAAAACATTTCTAAAGATTATTTTTGGAATATTATAATACTATAGTTTTAGGAAGAGGACAACCTGTAGGTCGGGGGATAGCGCGTCGCGTCAGACAAAGCTACAGGAATAGAACCCACAACCATAGTGCGACATGCCTTTATTACCTACCACTAGCCTACAGGAAGTACATGGTTATTACAATATAGTTTTCCTAATCTAAATGGTATATGTTAATATTTGGAACCTTGTACAGTTAGGATAAATATAATATTTTTGAGTTATATTATCTTTTTGAGTAAAAGATGGGTTTTTGGTAATAATTTATTAAAGAATGAAAGTCTACATTAAAAGTATGTATATTTCCTTACGTTCTTAGTAAATCTACTAAATAAATTCCTCAACTATATGAAAGGTAACTTAAAACAAAAATGTTGTCGGTTAACTTTTCCTACTGGGGAATCAATGATCGTTTAACCAATCACAAGTTTGTGATTTTCTTGTAGTTAACTTTCTCCTAACCCTATTTTCTACAACTCTCCATCATACCTTGATGGTTTGTTTTTCCTCCATATCCATATTTTCATAGAATCCTAGTATGGTCTATCTCGGGTGACCTTTGTACTTATCTTTATTTCTTTTAATGTTATATTTTTATTAACCCTATTTCGGATGTGAGTTTTCCACAAAGGTATTTTATATTTTCAACTTTTTATTTTCAAAGAAAAATTTTAAATTATGAGGACGTAATTTATTGAAGGAGGGGAGAATGTAACACCCCAATCTTTCAGGATATGCTTCTCTTTCAATAATGAAATAGGTTTCATTGTATGCAACTTCGAGATTTTAACACACCACAACCAATCAAACTAGCCGTTATGAATAGTAATACCTACTTTTTGAAATTTTATAATTTTTATATTTCAAAATGGACTTCATTTTTAGATTCGGAATATCGAAATTAGCCTATGTTGAATTTTTTGTATTTTTCTGAGAACTACCAATTTTTGATGAATAGTGAAAAATACATAAAAAAAACTTTTTAAATAAAAACAATTTATAGTGATAAATTATACAATTGAGTGGTTTTAAAGTATAATTATAATATAATTTTACAATTTTCTCCAATGGTGGTAATTAGAGTTAATTTCACTTTGAAATTGGACTTAAACAATTGAGAATCTTTTGATTGATATTGTTTCTTAAAAACATGCTATTTGTTTTGAAAGCGGGAATTAATTATAAAATTCATTAATGCGACTTATAGGTTTGGGATTTTTTAAAATAGACATAATTTTTGAATTTGGAATATCAATTATATATTAGGGTGAATTTTTGGTATTTTTCTGAAAAACATCGATTTTTGATGAATAGTAAAACCACTAAGTGGTAGTTAAAAAAACTGATTTTTCGTTTAAATGAAATTATACCACCTCTGTGATTTCAATTTCAAAAATACGACATAAATAATTTTCATTAAGAATTAAAATGTGGTTCAATGGGATTAAAATAATTTTTGGTGAATAGTAACTTTTAAGTTCTATTAATCGCGATTAAAGTTAATTAGTGTAATTTAAGGTAAATATAATGTTATAATAATATGAAATTACCTTTACACTTTTTCTACCCTTATTGGATGAGTCATGGCCGACCAAGACAATCCATGGGTCAACTTGGGGACCCCATGGAGCCACTTGGGTATGAAAATGACATTAATAACTATTTATTTAAAGTAAAAATAAAATTGTCACAAACATGTGTTGTTTTACTAAAACAATTATTACAGGGTGTAATATATGTTAAAATTTTAACTATAAATATTCATTGTAAATATAAAAAGATTTCCTACATCATGGTAAATTTTTTATAATTTTTAGACATTAAATAAATTAATTTTTTATGACACCATGATGATGCAACGATTACCTCATTAATTAATGATTTTAATAAAATGAAAGGATAATGTAAAATATAATACATAAACTTGTCATAACCCTATTTGATTAGTATATTTATAAACCTTATCACCTTATCCTCTAAATATATCATTTTGGGACCTTTAAAATCCGGAAATCATTTCATAATAATATAACATTTCATGACTTTCCAAGAGTGCCCCTCCTCTTCTCTTATAAAAGGCCCCCACCTCTACCACCTTATTCAAACCTTCAAGCCATTTGGATCGGCCAAAATCTGCCAAAATACTCTCTCAACTACCCTCTCTTACTCATAGAAGCCTCACTTTGGGTAGAAGTCTTCCCAAGGAAGCCTTTGGCTCAAATAAAAAAGAGTTACCGGATTTAAAGTTAATGTCTTCACTTGTGTTCTTTTGTTTTATTTTGCTTCTCCAACCCCCTAATATATTTTTATTCATTTATTTTGAAACAAAAAAAGTATCTTCAATATACATGTATTTTTTTATGAGAAGTATTCCATTTACACTTTCACACAACTTCATCTAATGGTTAAAGAACATACTGTTTCAGTGGGTGGTGAATTACTGCCTCACGAAACGATGATTGTTCAATCTTCTTTTAACACCACTCATGGTGGCCATTAAGATATCACTATATTTATATATGATATATATTGTGTTTATGTTTTCCTTATGATTCTGTATTTCTCATTTATGTCATACCTTTATGATTTCCATTATGGGTAAACGTGATAATTTCATTTTCGGAAGTGCGGACTACCGCCCCCTCAAAGTGATTTGAATCTTTAATGCCATATATGGGATGTATAAAGGATGGATTAAATGATATTATATATGATATTATACTGGAATTATAATACACATTTAAATAATTATGGTTTCATTCCATTAAATACGAAATAGAAATGAAAGTAGCGTTCATGCATACGTACGACTTGTCGTCTCCATGAACGGTGCATTTAATTTCTTACCTCTAAATGTTACGTAATATTATGAATGAATGTATATACTGTATATGTATGATATATATGATATCTACATAATGAATATAATTTTGGATATAATGGATATTTTACCACATGAAAAACTTGTAATTATAAGAAGTTTATTTTTGACTCAAGTACCAAAGATCGACAAAACGACCGTTATTAACATAAATAAATACAGAATGTTCATAAGATAGTAATAAGTGATATAAAAGGAATAATAAACTTGAAAAAGGTTCTTAAGCAATTATAAATTAACTCAAGTTTATTATTCATGAGATTAAAGAACGATCGAGTCAAGTCGGACACGAGGTAATGGAACTTCATAACCCAATTTCCATTCTTTGGGTTAATCTCCTACTTTCAAATTATGTCATGATATTATTTTGTCCTATCTTGTATTTGTACTTTATTTATGTGTACTTATAGTGGATACACATAATAGATATATTTTATTTAAAAAAAATGATCTTTGTAAGGACTTCATCTCAATATCATTTCATTGAGGCATATTTTATTTTATACACAACTTTATTTTATATAGTGTATAGAACCCTTTCACTTTACGTTTATTCAAAAGGAATCTTTTTTATACGAAGCATTTTACTAAATGAAAAAAGGGGATGTTTTTTTGTCATACGTATGCGGAAACAATGAATTATCCGCCGCCGTGATGATTATTTGAGTTTCGGCTTCCTCTACAAGCCATAACTTTTTTTAAAAGAAAAATAAATACCAAGTTTTTCTTTTATTTTATTTTGGTATTGAAAATGGTTTTGATAAAGTTTTTATTATATCAATGTGTTGTATTGATATCTGGTGATTTAAATGTGGAAATATTATGTTTCCTTTATTCATGTTTAATGTGATACAATTATGTTATGGTTTATGATATGTTTTAAAATTTTCATATAAGGAATGCATTAGACTTAATAAGTGACAGGTGGAGCCCGCTATAGCTCCTCGATGCAACGGCAGGTCTCATGAGACAAACTAGCGTCTTGGAATGAGGCCTTAACAAAATCTTATTTTTAGTCTTGGCATGAGGCCTTGGCTATGTGGTTATGATAGTATGGCAATATGCATTCCATCATTATGAAAGTGGTTATTGATATTGCATGTGATTATTCGACTAGTAGAATATCCATGTGAATAAGTAAACGACATTATTTCATTTTACTTTTGCAATATTATGATGAAGTTAAATTTTAAAAGGCTTTTTTTAGTTATACATTGCCTTAAATGTTTATGTTTATTTATGAAAGCTTCCTCTATATTGTTATCCTTACTGAGTATCTGAGCTCACCCCTTTCTATGTTTTATTTTTCCCAGGATGTGAAGAAATATTTTATGACTGACCTACAGGGATAGTTTGAAGGGGATATGGGTGTGGAAAATGGAGACTATGTTATTGTAGTTTTTCACTTTATGATGTAATGTAACATTTATGAATGTATCTAGTGTTTCCAAGGCTACTAAACTAATCAGACTTTCGAGACTTGATCTTTTGTGATCATACCAATGTTACGCAATAATGCACCGACTCTGGGTAACTGGGGTCGGGGCATTACACCTTCAAAGATGTTTTAATCCCCCAAGAGTTAGGGACCCATAAATTACCAAAATATGTGGACGGTCACACCCTTTACCATGTTTTCCAGCCTCCCGTGTTTTCCAGTTTCACCCCTATTACGTTTTTTTCTCCATTTAAAGGTAATATATCAACTCACAACCATATTATGGTATATCTCCACAATAAATCTTAATTAATCTAAACATTTAAAACTACCAATCCACGTGGTCAATCCACCATCCGAATTATAAGTACCTTGAAATGGACTTCCTGATTTTAGGATCTGTCCTCTTCTTAAGATGAGATCCTCTATTCCTTCATCATTTTCATTTCTCTATGTGCTCATCGAGACTTCCTCTAGGGACGAATCAATAACCTGTGCTAGAGATTTTTCTGCTCATCCTTGGAGTTCTTCTTGCAAGTCGCACTTCCCCAGTTCTTGGTGCAATGAGAAAACTTTGATCCTTGGTCATCCAAGTAGGAGTTTTTCCTTCATCTCTCTTTACTGTACATCATGAGGGGTCGGTGTGATGATGTACCCCCATGAAATTTATGAAACAAAATTTGAATAAGATAAGAAACTGAATTTTAAATAATGAAGTGGTGGGAAATATGATGATGTTGTTGCATTTTAAATTTGTTTTTATGTTGTGAGTTTTATGGGATTATGTCCACTGAAAATTGTGTCCATTGGTAGTCCTTTATAGCACACTAATGAAGCTCAATTTTCTGGATAATCATGTGATTGAATGACTATAACATAGAAACTGATTAATCATGTAAATTTGGTTGATTAAATGGATGCTCGATGGATAATAACCCTTGTGTGATCACCCCATTTAACCAAACAGAAAAAAGAACTTAATGAATGGTGTTGGATAAATCTAGAAACTCCCTTTCTCTATTATGGTGGTATGAATTTTTGTGATCTTAAATGTTTGTGGGGTGACATAGAGGGGGAATAGAATCACTAGTTAAGAGGGTTTTAGTTACGAATATGAGGCCTTGTGGAGTCGGGGGTAAATGTTCTGGACCTAGTATATTGGGGCTTGGTTTGGTTTTAGTACTTTGAGGGATGTCACAGATTCCTTTTTATGTTGTTACTTACAAGAGAACTAAGAGTGAATGATTAAAGGATTTCATGGCTGTTTTTCTCCCATCTGTTTTTTTCTTATGGTTATGCTTGTTAGTTTTCCGGTAGTGAAGGATTTTTTAAAATGAAATCATTTAAACATGATAATGAGAACTGGTACAATGGGGAACCATTTTCCAGAAATGGGTTGTGCTCTAGTTCTGGCTGTTGTGTACTTGTGCATGTAAGGATAATAGCAAGAGCGGTTGTGTATAGGCTGGTCATTGGTTTTTGGACCCTTAGGGTTGGAGGATTTCTTTATTACCTATATGTATAACATTTAGTCCTTGTGCTTCTTATACGCACCCCACCCATGTCGATCACTTCGTGCCAACTCCCCCATTTCATGGGGAAGGGTGTTTTTCCAAACATTCCTATGAGTAGAAGGTTATTATCTCTTTTCTACTCCCTCTCCCAGGTATCCCAATAATCTTTGGATATGATGAGATGGCCTAAGGTTCATTATTTCCCATGAATCTTCAAGAAGGGTGTTTTGTGGTGGTTGGCCCAGGTGTGTGCTGGTAGGTTTGTTTTCCAAGTGTCTTCATAATGAGGCCCATGTGTCTTTAGGTGTGGTAGTGGTTGTTCTAGCCTAGGTGTCTTTAGGCATGGAAGTGGTTGTTCTGGCCTAGGTTTCTTCAGGTCTGGACATGGTTGTTGTGGCACATGTGTCTGTTGGTGTGGTTATATGTGGTTGTGGTGGCCCCGGTGTTTGCGGGTGGGATAGACGTGAGGTTGGGATGACCCATGGGGTTGTTTTTGGGGGTAGTAATGGGAATGCAGTGGGATCTGTGGGGGAGGTCTGATGAGTATGATTTCCTAAATAAATTGTTGGAAATCAGTGCGGGGTACCCAAATAGCAATGTGATATTACTATTACTTTACCTGACTAACTTTATTTTGAGTGTTCCATGGTGAGGTTGGGTGGATAGTTTCCTTTCTAGTTGTTTTGGTCATCTCTATTTCTCATGGGGAATTAAAATGTCACCCTACTTGCGCATGAGTGATTTTGGATTTCCCTACTGTGTATACCTGTATACTCACTCTACGTATATAAAGCATCTTTCAGGTTTCCAAGAGGAATTTGAGGACTGTGCCAGAGCTTACTTGCTCGGGCATCGGGAGTTTTAATTGATTATTTTTCTTTCATTTGGTACTTTCCTTTAGAGTTTCTTGTACTTTGTGTCACTTTATTTTGGGCATGCATATGGGAATGGATTTTGGGCTTTAATTTTATTTCAATCATGGAGTTGTTTGGGATTTACTATCTTATCTCCTGATCTTACGAAATAAAAAGGGTAATTCCTTTCATTTTACATGAGATTCTATACCCATGGTGTAGTCACCACTCTGAGGCCTATCAAAGGCGGGACTCTGGGGTTATTATCTCTCCTTAAACTTGAGGAAGGAAGGGACTGTTTCTTTGTTGTCCCTTCCCTCGTCTTGGAGAAGGCGAGTCATGACATCAAGTGATTTGTTTTTTTGTCCCTTTCTATTTATATCATATTCAATTACTGAATTCAGTTATTATAATGTTATGTATTTTAATTGATAGTTTAGATGAAATATATGTGAAATATTGGTATGAATAGTTATGCTACTAGTCTCCTTTAGTGTTGTGACCAACTCAAAATGTTCTATATTCTTGTATAATTATTCCTAGATCCTTGGGTTGTAAAGTGATGGTTTAGAATAACTTTAAGAAGTATGGGTCACTTTTTTTTATTCTCAGAGTGTTATTATAGTTTAATATGGTTGAGTAATCTGTTAGTCGCTTGTTAGATGATTGAACTAATAATTTAAATAAAAGATGATGGGGGGGGGGGTTGATTATCCAAATAATATATAGTTATGTGATCAGTAGTTATAAGGATGCATGTTTAATAATGGGATAGTTTAGGTAGGACAGGTATAGTAAAAACTGGAAATGTTAGTTTGGGATGTTTTGAGGTTGTAGGTTTAGCTTCTTAAGTTAATTTTTTTGAATGGTAAATTTTTTTGTTCTTGAATTGTGGATTTGTACTTAAATTAATCTAATAGTTAGGATAACTAGGTTGTTATAACATAGTATAAATGAATTAATTAGTAATCAGAATATATAATGGATTTTTAGAGGTTATATATGTTAGATTACACTATACTTATTAAGTAAGTGAATAAAAACATTCACATATTTTAAGTTAGAATAATAAAATAATGAGGATAAATATGGTTAAAACTTCTATATAAATTAAATAATTAAGATGAAATTTTTTCCAAGAAATTTTATAAATTCCAATGGGTAATAAATGATAAGACAGATGAATTAGGAATTAAAAGTGATGTGGTTAAATGAAGTAATCAATGGAAGATTCCTTATTTTTAATTATATTTCCTTATTGAGATAATTGTTGATATCACTATTTATCTCCTTTCCTTTCCATCATACTACCCATATATTGACTATTTCTTATGAATGTTTAAAATGATTGAATTATGTGATATACTACATGATTCTTAATTAGGATCATTTAACATAGTGTTATATTGTAATGGTATGTGATGGTGTAAATTATAGTTCTATATGGGTAGAGGATGTTATGATTATGTGGTTATGTGGTGGTTACACGAGGTGTAGGATATAAGGTTGAGGTGTTGGAAAGGTGGATAAGTATTATGTGTTTTCCATTCCATGACTTCTAATCATTTAGTGTGGGGTTATCCTACTATATTTCTACCATTATCAGTTGAAAGAAACTTCTGTTAATATGTACTTACATTGAAATTATAATTCTAGGGTCTTAGAATATTAATATATAATAAAATCTCATTTATCTTGTTTTTTTATAGAAATGTTGATATGGGAATGAGATAGTTGTAGTGAAGGTTAAATAAATTATGGAAATTAGGGATGTTGAATATCTATCATGTTTACGATAGTTATTGTGTGGATATTTGTATATAATATGGGGAACCAATATAATTTTCTAGTCATAGGTGATGAAAATGGAAGTGGTGAGAGTGAATACTTACAAATATGGTTTACTAGCCTCATTGTTATTTTTGAAACAATATTACTTAGTATTTCTGTATATATCTATCTTGGAACACTGATTTCAATTGATATTGTTTTTCTTTGAAATATAATCTCAATGAGTACTCCGAAATGATCACCCCTATATACTGTTTCTTGATTTGTTATGTAGGATAGTTCAAAGGAGAATGGGAATGGTGCTAATTGGGCAACTAAGGTGGTTTTTATGAGATGGAGTGGATATTATGAACTTGTTATGGAATTTATTTGATTATTTTTCATTATGTTTCATATAATATCATGAGATTATAAAAACAAATACTATATTCAGTAGCATATAAGATATGCAACACTAATCCTAAAAAAATATTATTATTTAAATGTGACTATTATAACCCAACCATTAAATTTATGGGAAATAATAGTATTAACCATATTATGAAATATATATATATAAATTTCCAAATAAATATAAAGGAATTGATTACTTACTAGGAAATAAGAACTCAACTTTCATAAAGCCATTTTATTTTTCATTAATAAGATTTTATTTAAAAACGATATCAGGGATTTTTGTTAGAGAATATTATAATTAAGTCATCAAAATTTTAGAAATTTTATTTTTCCAAAAAATAACATTTTTTGATTCATCATATCAAAATTTTATTAAGGTGAAATTTTTGATTGATTTTTAGTGAATAGTTAAAATACAGTTTTTTTGTAATTACTTATAAAAATTTCATTTCATTTCATTAATACAGTCCCACTGGGACATGAATTTGATCTCAAAGTAACATAAGTGTTATTTAGTTATATATAACATAACTATTTACAATTGAGTCATATTTATACCTTATTTTTCTAAAAATTTATTTCTGGTCTTAAAACACATTTTTCATCAAAAATATTTTCATTGTGGTTTACACACATATAATAAAAGTAATTTATGTCACATATGGAAATTTAACTTGATAAATGGAATTAATTTTTATATTTATTGATTAAAATTTATTTGTGGATGATTTTTTTGATTCTTCTGAAAAAGTTAATTTTTTGTTGAATAGTAAAATATATAGTTTTTTGGGAAATATGGTATCTTTTGTGATATTATTAAGACTTAATTATGATATAAAATTTATTAAAATTATTTAAATACTAATTTATGATACTATAATACAAATATCATAAAAAAATATTTCATAATGTTTAAATTATAATTTATTTCATGATAAATATGAAAATAATTTTCAATGTCGATACAGTACTTACACTATATTAGAAAATTCATATATGGTGTCTTATTGATTATAATAGGGAGGTAAAAATTATTCTCATCACTTTTTTATTAAATATCATGTAATAATGAGTATTTTCACTAATATTATAAATTTTTTGAGTTATATAACAAAAATATTATCAAAATGTTCGTGTAATGCTTGCACTGTAGCACACCGACCCAGAAGCCAATTAAAACAGTGTTTTGGGCTAGTTGGCCATTGGATCTTTGGGTAACCACCCCATAAAGAAAGTTATTTTGACTATTATCTAGGTCTAAGTGATGGTAATGGGGAGAATATACCCTCTGGTGATGATGATAGTAATAATGATCCATATGTATATAACATAGTGAACAAATACCATACTCAGTAGAAGAAAAATAAAACCAATAGAATAAATTAATTAATAAAATCAAAAGGGGAATAAATACAAAGAAATATTAGAATAACAAATAAAAAAGACCAAAGGCCAAAATACCAATTCTGAAAAACACATTCCATAACAGTTCAAACATAGAAATAAACAAATAGGGTCACCCATGGCCGATCATACATAAATATATAAAAATAATTATAAAAACCCAAAAGGAAACTAAAACTGATGAAGAGAAACTATCATGGTACCCTGTGATCCATCCCATGCTAGTAAGTATGAAAATGATCACTAAGGTACAAATCGTGATCTCATTCTGTTAACTGATATCAGAGATATAATGTCTATACGCGTCCCGAGGGGTCTGTATAGGGTTTGAGAATAATTTTAAGTAGACCACAACCAAATTGCTCCCATATTACATACATAATTTTATAGGCATATGATAAAAATAATAAAAACATATCACATGAAAATTTAATAAATAACTACTTTTGTTGTGCTCATCAGCCACATGGAGACAATCACCTGCTTCGACCATTGCTGATGTAAGTCTGAACACGTGCCCCCAATTATATATTCGGCATACAATACTTATATATATATATATATATATATAATTGGAGTGGTGAGGGTCCATATCATAGAATCCAAGTAATCCCTTGATGAAAGCAATCCAGGTGTATAAATACGCAGGCTTAACATATATGGATATTACATCATTCTTGATGAATATTCAAAAAATTACAAAAGTAATTTCCCAAGATCCATAATAGTTTAGAGTCTTCATAAACTTGGAAAAAATATTCTAACTTCGTGAAATATCTTTAATGTTTCCCAAAAGGATGTTTCCCTTCATTACTTTTACTTAAAACCTTTCTTCATAACCTGGGGAAAGGAAACACAAGAAAAAGATGAGCTCAGATGCTCAGTACGAGTAAGAAAGTGATATAAAAATTAGCATAAAGCTATGAAAATGTCATCATAAAATTATAAAATCATACCTTTCATATCAAAGATCATGAAATTGAATCATTGAGGAATTATTGGAAGTCTATAAGACATGATTCCTTAGGGAATAAAGATCATAGACCCTGAAAGAATAACATAAGAATAAGACATGGAATTTGTGATAAACACATAAGATTATAAAATACAACGTCAAGTATACCTACCAAGACCTTAATAACATGTTATTATAGGGATAATCACCTGTGTACCTGATTTGGGATTGAGATTCCCTTCTATGGTCCCTCTTGTTTTGGGCTTGGGATGCCCTCTCATGCAACCTCTTATTTTGGGATTGGGATTCCCACACATGTAACCTATTGTTTCAGGCTTGGGATTCCATCCAATGTAGCATATAATGTGTGGATTGGGATTCCCTCCTATGTACCATCTTTTTTGAGGCTTGTGAGGACCTCCCATGTACACTCTTATTTTAGGCATGGTCTTCCCTATTGTTTCGAGATTTGGATTCCCTCTTGTTTCAGGCTTGGGATTCCCTCCCATGTACCCTTTGATCTCATAAAACATTTTTCATTATCCAATGCATTTGAGGGAGATATAGGTACCACCTATCATATAATTAAATCATACATGCATGTCCCACAAGATGACAACACATTCATCATATCCTGACCCATAAAAAGTGATGGGTTTCCTAAACATTACATCATAACACATGAAATTAAATGAGTATCATACCAATTTCATTATATAATTAAATATGAAAAATGTATTTGTCTCAAAATCATTTTATCAAAGTAAAACCCATGGAAGGAATTAGGTTTCCAAATCATATAACCCATGGAAGTGAATCAGGTGTCATAAACATTATTCCATCAAAACATAAACCATTTTAGTAGGAATATGAAAGGTATTCTTGAATATTATACCTTGTAAAGAATAAAATGTAAAAAATTATATCATATTATATATATAATGATTTTGAAAGATCACATGAAATATTTCTTAACGAAAATATCCATTCTTTGAAAATCATTTTCATAAAAACTTTTCAAAAATACTTTCTTATAAATAATGATTTAAAATTTCATTTAAAACATTTTCTGAGGAAAATATCTTTTACAATTTGAAAAATAAATCTTTTTAAAACATTAATAAATTTGGAAACCATTTTCTTTTAAAATATATTTGAAAAATTATAATGGAAGCTTTAAGCTATTGGGAAAACCATTTTATTTAAAAATACTTTGAATCTTAAAAAGTAGTCTTGAAATCATTTTGAAAACATTTTTTTAGAAAATTTATAAAAGAATATTGAAAGTATTTTGAATTTTTTTCACTAAAAACATATAAATGGGGATTGGAAATATTATAATTTTTTTAGAAAAAATTTATATTGAAAAACCTTTTTTAGAAAATATGGTTTTGAAAGAACACAAATTTCCGACCGAAGGGAGAGAAAATGTCAAATTTTATTAAAAAAACTTTATTAATTTTATTAATTACCAAAAAGTAAAAAATGGTACAAATACATGAATATATAATTAATAAACACATGATAAGAATTTTCATGAGTTTATTTGATATATGGATAATAATATTTCATCAATATTAGAATAATCATAAACAATCTCAACAAACGATGAGATTATAATAATAAACTATTTCCACTTTGGTAATTTTTACTCATACAATACATGAAAAAATAAAATTAAATAAAGTTTAAAATATCTTGAAGTAATAATATTTATGATATAACAAGTCAAAGGGTAGAATATAAACCTCATACAAAAATATAGGTTCATAACATGGAATATATCTCAAAGAAGGAAACTTGAGACAAAAATTACATTACTGATTTGGTAACTTTTGAACCATAAACCCCATGAAATAAAGATCATATAATGTATATGTAAATATACATAAATTTATTTATAATAATAATATAATAAATTCATGGAAATTATATACACCACACAAAAATAAATGATTAGTAAATATGGAAGGTATCTCACAGATATAAAAAGTGAGATGAACAAACCCTTACCTTAAGTCTTGAACTTATTCATACCCATTACAACCTCATGTATAATAATTATAAGTTTATTATAACTATAAAAAAATATTATTATATATCAAACAATATATTATTTTATTATGATTTTATATGACCCTTTTATTAATAATTTCATGTTAATATTACTTTTTGAGTAATGTCCTCATTGTTTATTCGTACATGTTTTATCTTGTTATTCTTGATAATCTTTCTTAGATCATGATTTATTTTTTTCCAAGAATATAAAAAATGATATAAATATCATATGTATTTATTATATGAATATTTATAATAATTTATAAAATATATAAATATGAAATGGAATACACTGTTAATGGAGACGGTAGACCGTACGTACGCATGAACGTTGTTTCAGTTTTATTGTCATATTGAATGAAAAAAAGTAAATGACATAATGTATATATATATATATTATTAGAGTATAATTATTATTTCTTAAATATAATATAATTTTAATAAACCTATCCTTAATAAATTCCATGTAAAGTGTGGATGAATCACATCACTTTGAGGAGGCGGTATTCCACACGTCCAGAAATGAAGTTATCATATTTACAAAAAATGGAAATAATGAGGGAATGTTTTATGTAAAAATTAAATAATAATAAATTAGTAATAAATATAACATATATCATATAAAATTATTATTTTTATCATGATTCCCTCAATGAGAGGTGGAAAATGAATAATAAACAACATCGTTTCGTGAGGCGGTAGTTCTCCAAACACACGAATGGTAAGTTAATTACATATTAGATGAAAGTGTGTGTAAGTAAAGGTATAACCCTTATAAAAACAACATCATTATATTTATTATAATTACTTTATTATGTAACAATGTAAAAATTATATTTTATGGGTGGATAATGAAAATAAATCATAATATCTTATGGAAGGATGTTACCTCTTCTTTGGGTAACTCCTCTTGGTTTGCACCAAAGGGCTTCCTTGATTTGTTTTATGACCATATGGAGGATTGAAGGATGAAGGTAGGGATTTTGGTATTATATTTTGTCATATTTTTTCTGATACACATTGATTTAGAGGTGGGAATAAGTGGTAGGGGTGAGTGTCTTTTTATAGTGGAGGAAAAGTGGATTTCTTGTAAATTTTTAAAAAGGGAATTACACCCACATTTCTACCATGTAAAGTGGCTCCAATAATGGAAAAAATATTATTCGACTGAGGATAAGTTATAAATATAAATAGAAAAATTTTGTTTCAAAAATTTCCAGGTCATTTTGGGCCTTATGTTTAAGGTTTAGTCATTTGTTATGCTAATTTTTTTTAATCACCGTAATTAATTTTAACCACTTTCACAAATATTTTTCATCAAAAACTAAGTTGAAATTATTATGAATTATAATTTATTTTGACTCGAAATATGTAATCTATTTAAAAAAATTCCAAATACAATATTGGAATAAATTAATTTAAATTTAATCTTGCAGACGAGACACCAAAGCAGGTTTTTAAAGTACAAATGGTCAAAAGATTGAAATGTTTTTACAAAGAATTTCAATGTAAAATAGATTACAATGACCTAAATTGGATTAATTTATCTAAAATTGATATAATTAATCTATAAAACCAATTAAAAATCTAATTTATCTCTATAAATTATTTATATGAAAATGTTTTTTTGAATTAGAATTCCGTATTTTTCACTATTCATCACAAAATAAAACTTCTCAGGAGAATACCAAAAAATAAACCAAAGTAAATTTTGATATTACAATTTCAAAAAATTAATTTTATTATTTCAAATAAAAATCATAAAAGTTTCAAAATTGATATTTAAAATGGGTTCACTATTAAAAGGTCGTAAAATTACGTATTAGAAAACACTTCTTTTTACGTATAAAATTTTATTTATTATTTTATTATACCTATAAAATCTAATAGATATGTATCCAAAATTTTGATTAAATATTTAATATATTTATTTTATTAAAAAAATTCCTCAAAAGTGTTTTGTTTAATTTATTGGGATAAAATCGTTTTTGTGTATAGAAAAATAGTTTTCTCATAAAAGGAATTTATTTATTTTTAAATAGTTCTTATATTAATATCTAAAAACTTGATAACCAAAAAATTAATTATATATATATATCTGGTTAAATAATATTTAATTAATTTCATTAATATTATTCATAACACCTATTTCAATGGCTATGTGGTAGCTATAATAATATTTTAATAACAATATTAATAGTATATTGTAGTTTGGTAAAACTAAGCCTTGCATGTAATGCAAGCTATCGAAGGAACTTGTCATTGTGTATACCATAATACAAACATTGTGTTTCATGTACCTCAAGATAATATAATTTTTGTGTATATTAAATGATTAACTTGGTGTTGCATGAAATCAAAAAATATAAAAAATATTAAATTAATTTGAAAAAAAAACATTTCACAAAATCTCAGGGTGTTATATTCTACCCCCTTTAAAATAAATTTCACCCTTGAAATTATTTTGGGTTATCAATAGTTTAATATTTGAAATTTTCTTTCATATAAATAAATATCACAATAATGAATAATAAAAATTTATTTAAAAATAGAATTTTATAAACATAACAGTTACCCAAAGTAACTAATAACTAGGTTTCCACATAGGAGAACATAGGTGGAAAGTGAAAACATATACCTAGAAGAGAAATCTAACTATAAATTTCTAAAATATATTGATTGAGAACATGGTTTGGAGAAAGTTAATTATCAAAAATCCATAACCCAATGAGTCTTTAAAAAGGTAAATTATATAATAAAAAATGATGAAACACGACATAATGTTATTTCAAGACCATTTTTCCTAATGTTGATGAATTTTCATGAGATGCTATACTTAAATGATTTCATAAAAAACTCAACCTTTTTTTCATTGATCATATTCCACTTCATCCCTTAATCCAAAAAATTATGGTGAATTTTTCATTCCTGAAGAATTAGAAGATCATGAGATCTATAAGTAGAATGATAGGCCATTCTATTTGTCTTTATAACAAAAAAGGTTATCAGAAGTTATCTAGTATGTATAAATCCTCAAATAACAAGAAATGATTTAATATATAAAATATCTTCCAAATTTTTACTTAAACCATTCCACATATGGTTAACCTTGTAACCGTTCAAAAATATAATTAACCCTTTATTCCTCAAATAAGATATTATCTCATACCAAAACATTTCATTAGAAAATAGAGTCCATTATTGAACTGATAGAATATCAAGTGTGATTTTATTAATATAGAATCCATGTAGAGGGAGGTAATCACATAAAATTTCACCAAAGGTTGAACAATATGATTTTCATGGGTATTATTCATATAAAACCAAACATAAAATTCACAACTAAGGACTATAGGATAAGTATTCTTTAATTATCTAGGCTCACTTCATCCACTATGATAGAATAATATTTATATTTATCCCTTGGATTAAGAGTTTTCTGATGTTAATCATTATTATTATCCTTTGGTTTTAAGAACTTCCTAGATTAATACCCATAATCCTTATATTTGAAACACTGAATTACAAGTGGTGTATTCTTTGGAGATTTATCTTTATTCCCATCCTTATGAAATTATGCTAATTTATGAAACAAATTTCCATTCTTAAATCATTTATAAGTTCCCCTAAGACAATTTACTCTAGGTTCCATTCCACACTTTCAGTATAAAGTAAATATAACCTTCTTCTCTCCATTTTTTGATTTTTTTTGAATTGTATCATTATTTTCTTATCATAACCATTAAATTTATGGGAATCTTCCATTTAATTTTTTGTAGGAATAATAAAAGGAATGTACTTACTAAAAAATATGTTCTTTAACTCTTACCAATCAATAGAGAAAAAATTATCATGTTTTCTCATATTCTTGATAAATTTCAACCATTGATTCAGTTCACATTATAAGTGATATGTTCATAAAATAAATTTATCACATTTTGAATAATATAGAATGAAAAATATATTTCAATGGTACAGATCCATTTTGAAACAACTAGTGGATTGGTTGGTCCAGTAAAATAAGGTGTTTGTTTCCTTAAGAAGGATTCAAGAAATTTTTTCCCTATCTTGGGAAATTTGGAAACTCGTCATGATTTATGTCTTGATAAGGATGTGTGGTCATAACAATGAATTTTTTCACTCCATCATACATAACATTTAGTTTCTATAGTGGAACATCACTACATTGTCCATTTCATTCAAAATTAAAATGGTTCATTTGGGTTCTATCTGTTTAATAAAACTAGAAAGCATATTGCGATCAACAATTATCATAGAGTTAAGTCACATAATCATGAAAAATAACTTATAGGATGTATAAATCATGGAACCTAATTTTTAATCTTTTTGACCTTAGGTTTATCCCATATCATTCAATTTCATAATTTATCTAAATCCTTCATGACATTTTTTAAAGAGTTTGTGAGTTCTCAAATCATATCCCCCAGGAATGTCAAACTAGGTGTGTAGCAAGGCCCACAATTATACATTAGTTCTCGATAATTTCTAGATAAATATAGTGTTTTCAAGGTTGTTACCACCACGTAAATCTATGAGAGAGCCACATCCACTTATATTATCTAGATAGATATCTATTGATAGGAAACCACTTGCTCTATCCTTTACCAAAATTCTAGTACATTTTCTTATACTTTAACTCATTCTTCGAATTATCTTTAGATATATCTATAGAAATATCCCTAGAAATATCCCAAGGCATCTCACTAATGTTTTATCTTCATAATTTCAAATGTTTTAATAAAACTTTACTTTTATTCCTGCTATAGGGACCCATGCTTAACATACATGGGTATTAAATCATTCTAGATAAATAATCATCAAATTACAAAAGTACATGACTGAGGAATATAACATTTTCATGTGTTTTGGAAACAAGAATAAAATATTATAACTTGGTGAAATATATTCAATGGTTCCCACAAAGATCTTACTCTTTAGTACTTTTACATAAAATATTTATTTATAACCTCAGGAAAGGAAACCTAAGAAATGGTTGAGCTAATATTCTCAGTAAGGGTAAACAAGGGAGATAAACATGGTAATAAGGGTATGAGAATGTGATCATAACATTATAAGATCATATCCCGCATATCAAATATCATGAACATGATTGATGGAATAAATATTGGTAGTTCATGAGACATGAATCCTAAGGTAATCAAGAGCACAATCCATGAAAGTATAATAGAGGAATAAGATATGGGATTTGTGGAAAACATATAAGCTTATAAATTCCTATGTCAAGGCTACCTACCATTCCCTTCATAACATTTTAGGATTGGGTAATCACCTATGTAACTTCTTCGGGCTTGGGATGCCCTCCCATGTACCCAATTATTTCAGTCATGGGATTACCTCCTATGTACCCTCCTATATCAGGCTTGGGATGCTCTCCCATGTACCCTCTTGTTTCAGGATTGTGATGAACTCCCATGTACCCTGTTGTTTTTGGATTGGGATTCCCTCCCATATACCCTCCTGTTTTAGGCTTGGTATCCCCTCCCGTGTACCCTCTTGTTTTGGGTTTGGGATTCCCCCTGATTTTGGCTTGGTATTCCCACTTATTTCAGGCTCGGGATTACCTCTCATGTACCCTTTGATATTAGAAAAAAATTATTGTTACCTAATGAAATGTAGGGATATATAGGCCCCACTCATCACATAATGAAATCATGCATTCATGTGCCCCAAGATAACAAAAAAAATGACCATATAATGACCCAAAAAATGAGCCAGATCTCTTAAACATCATATCATAACCCAGGAAATGAAATGGGTATTATAAATATTTTATCATATAATTACCTATGGAAAATAGTTAGGTCTAATAATAATTTCATCAAAGCATAAGTCGTGAAAATAATCGAGTTTCAAAAGAATATAACCCATGGAAGAGAAACAAGTGTCAAAAACACCATTAAATCAAAACATAAACCATTCAAGAAAGAATATTAATTATATTATGGGATCATATCCTTAATAAATCATGAAATATAAAAAGTATGTCATCATAGAGAGAGAATGATTTTGAAAGATCACATGAAAAAAATTTCTTAATGAAAATAGACTTTATTTGAAAATCCTTTTAATAAAAAAATTTCAAAAACAATTTTCTATTAAATAAATCATTACAATATCATTTAGAAAATCTCTGAAGGAAAATATCTTTTTCTCTTTAAAAAAATCAATTTCTAAAACATCAATGATTTTAAAAAACTGTTTCTTTTAAAATATATAAGAAAACCTTTCAAGGAATCTTTATGGTATTTTGAAAACCATTTCCTTTGAAATTATTTTGAAACTTAGAAATAATTCATTGAATCATATATAAAAAATTTTTCTAGAAAACTTATAAAATAATCTTGAAAATATTTTGAAAGTATTTTTCATTGAAAAATATAAAATAGGCTTGAACAAATTTTAAAAAAAGTTAAAAATAAGTTTTTTTAAAAACCCTTTTTTCTAAAACATGATTTCTATTCATCCCCCCTTGGGTATGGATTGTATTTGATTTCAATGGATAGTCATTTGTTTTCAATGGTGTTCAATGAGATGTGAAGATCCCATTGTTGTCAATATGATGAAGTATTTCCAAAGTTAATGAAGCTTGGATGAAGTCCTAAAGTCTTGATATTCCAAGTAAAATATTAATGTTGTGAAGACTTTGAGTTTCATGATGATGGAAGATGAAGGGATTTTGGATTTTTGACGATGTTTATCCAGAAACAGGACCCACATTGCTTAGGAATTTTCTTCAAATTGATAAGATATTTTATAGAAGAAAATATCCATCAAATTCACACTAGGTTCAAAATAGAGTTTTGATCATAATGAGGATTGGAATTGGATTCATCATAGATCCCATAAAAATATGAAGGTAGACTGATTGTTTGAAGGAAAGAGACAAAATATATGTTTCCAATCATATTTAGGACTAATTAGAAAGAATGATGATGTTAGGAGCTAGAGATGTTACAATACATTCCGTCATTAATCATATGATTGTTGCACTGGTCCTAATTTCAAAATAAACGTATCAAAGCTGATATATTGTCTACAGTAATGAAGATAGTGAATTTGAGGATGAAGAAGTTCTTTGGAAATCATATTCAAAAAGGTGAACTATGCAAATCCTTTTCTATTTTTTTATAAATACCATAAGTTTGAAGAACTTGTGATGAAATCTTGATGAAGGATAGGGGAGTAATAAAGTGTTTTTGACAAAGGAAAGAAAGTGGTGCGTATGTATAAGTGGCATGAAAGTTTATGTTGCATTCACGTCATATTTCAAAATCATCACATTAAAATATGACAAAGGAAAGAAAGTGGTGTGCAAGTTAAATAGTGGAGCACAACTGGAAGTGGAGCACAAGAAAGAACAACATGAAAGTGTATGAGGAACACAAGTCATGTAGTGGCACACAAGATGAGTTGTATGCCTCATTCATAAGGTAAACAAAATGCCTATAAATAGATCACCACCCTCCCCATTTTTAGTAAGCTCAACACTTAGAGAAAATTCAAGCTTTGGTCATGCAAGTAGGGAGGTTTCTCAAGTCAGTAGTTATTCATAAGGCATGAAAGAAGAGTGGTTCACATGTAGGGAGGGACACAATTATGGAGGTATGAAAGTATAATGACACACAAGTAGGGAAACTTGAATGTAGAGTGGCTCACAATCGAGGAGGCAAGAATGCAGGGAGATGCACAAGTAGGGAGACCTGAAAGTAGAGAGTGGAGAACAGGGAGAAAATGGTGCACAAGTTTTGAGTTGTGAACAAGAGTGTCACATAAACAGTGAGTGAAACACAAGCAGTGAGTTCTATGCAGGTCGTATGTAGCACACAAGAAGATAGTTGCACTCAAGTAGAGAGTTGGAAGTAGTGAGTTGCATGCAAGCCAGAAGTTGCATGAAAGTACTGAGTGGCATAAAATAAGGGAGTGACATGAAAGTTGTGAGTTGTGTAATAAGTTATTTATAGCTTCTAGGTATAAAAGTGAAGAATAAAGGAAGATAAAGACACTACTACACTATTCCACATTATTGTGTGTTAAAGAAGAAATATAGAGTGGCCAATATATATTCATTTATTAAGGCCATGTCAATTGTGATTATTCTAAGATGAGCTAGTCCTTGTTTTAACAATTACAAAGGAAATTTATGATAATAATAAAAAAAATATTAAGATTCAGTGTAACTGGTTTTGTGTTGAAGAAGAAGGAGAATAAGATTGTGTAGCATTCAAGTTTTCTAATGGGAAAGAAGAAATAAGGGTTACTTTCATGCTGCTACCCAAGTAACAAGTGAAGAAAGGAAGATCAAGTTGTAGTGTGACATCTTAGAGGTCTCAACCGGTGGAAGAATCAATTGGTGTTGGAAAACCTTATCAATAGGGATAATACCATCTTCAAAGGCAGTATAAAAGACTACAGAGGGGCTGTAATTTGGACAAGGTCATCACGAGTTGAAGAAGATAGGACTATTTCCCTTCCCCCTCTAAAGTATAGGGACTTACATTAGATAATATATTGTTTTCTTAGCCAAATCATGATAATAGTTACTACATTATAGTGTAGAATCCATGTAATGGTCATTACCATACAC
Organism: Viscum album; assembly: GCA_963277665.1. Taxonomy (NCBI): domain Eukaryota; kingdom Viridiplantae; phylum Streptophyta; class Magnoliopsida; order Santalales; family Viscaceae; genus Viscum; species Viscum album. The sequence goes on from OY728152.1 coordinate 1,654,285,764, forward strand.
AACAAGAACTTAGCTACACTTATTGAGTGATGAAGCTTGTAAAAAATATCATGTGCATACTTTTAATGCTTTAATATTATTACATGAGATAGGGAAAAGATAAAAATAGAATCAAGATCCTAACAGGTTATAAGTTACAGGGATAAAAAGTTGGAATTGGTTTAAAAATTCCCCAACATTAATTCACCCCTCTTAGTATTAAGAATATCCCGAACTAGTCCTCTCAATTGGTATCATAGTTCAAGGTTCACCTATATTGGATTCTCTACATTGAAGATATTCTCTTTTGAATACTTGAGTTTCTTTCCTGAATCTACAATGATGTATAGTTTTGGTGAATATTAAGTTATCTTTGAGATGAATTCTATTTATACCAAGTCCATGATGAATAAGAAAAAGAAGGAGAAGAGAAATATATAGAATAAGTCCCTCTTATCCAATTAAGGGAAAGTATCTACTTATCTATACCTTGATGATAATGGAGACATATCAGACATGGAGTTTAAGGATAAGGTTTCTCAAGTTCCCACCAATAATATGGACAACCTTCCTACCTCAAGTAATCAGGAGGTATGTCTTAGTGCATTTGGAAATTATTGTCATGATGAAAATACTAGAACAAGTGGTGATGATCAATCTAAAAACTCTCAAGAACTATAGTTGGATAGATTAAGAATGATTCTTCCTGTTATTCTTGAAGGAAGAACATCCATTTTGTGTAGAGTATATCAATGTATACAAGAAGATATCACCCAAATGAAAGATGAAAATGATGTTTTAGAGAGGGTCTTGCAAGAAAAAAATGTCGAATGTATAAATATATGTAGAAATGTTGGATCCTTTGAACAAATGGAGAGGGAATTTAAAATGAGTTCCTTAAAATGGAAAAAATAAGTTGAAGAAAAATATAGAGTCGACAAGATTCTGTAAGAGAAGATCCATGCACATGGAGATGAGTGGAAGAAGAGTACTGAAGTCAAGGGTTTATATGTAGAAGAAATATCCATGAAGATCTAGAAACACAAATCTTTGTTACAACATTATTTTATGATTCATGAAGAGAAAGTTGAAATATTGAAGAAGGATTATGAAGAGAAGATGAGTATTATTGAATATCTAAAAATCATCCTTATTATGAAATGTCTAGAAATGGAATCCTAGTTGGCCAAACTTGAGAATAATCATATTGACACTTCACAAAAGAAATAAATAGTTGCTACTGGCACTCAATAATCACTAGAGGATTATAATGTTGAAAGACCTCCAACACGTGATAAGAAGATCATGACTTCATTCAATGATCTATCACAAGCAACTGATATGGAAAAGGTACCATCCAAACCATCATGTACTCATGTTTCTAAATATGTTTCCATAATAAGTGCAGGTTGGAAGAGAAATTAAAAACAAGTATGGATAAGGAAATATTATTAGATACCTACCACCATGACTAGGTAGTATAAGAAGAATAATATGAAATATGGTTCCCCAGATAGAGAACAAAAAATCAAGAAGAAGGCCCAACAACCTTATAAAGAAGATATCAAGAACTCTATATTTGTGTGTCAATGTCAGTGCTGTAAAAGGTTTGGGCACTGTGCATAAAATTGTTGGTAAAATCCTCAAAATACAAAATCCCAAAGGAAGCTCATGTCAAGGGGGAGCAATCCAGAGTGAAATAAGCAACATCCACATATCCAAAAGCATCTGTATACTGAACATAGATTTGGAAGTCTAGATAACATCTATGATGTATACAATGGTTGTGGTCACAATGTTGGTACATGTTCATATCAACATGTATCCAAAGTTGATAAGAATATAAGATCCAAAAATCTATCCAAGAATTAATAAGCTACCTTGGGAAGAAATCATAAGAATTTTGAAAAAATAAATTCTCCCTAGAATATTCCAAGAAGGAAAGGTGAGAAGTACTTGGATTATAAATCCTAGAATTTGAACCGTGGTGCATCCAAAATAACTACCAAGAAGGATGAAACTTATAGGATTCCATGTGGAAATTCTAATTTAGATTTCTTAGTCCCTAGTGACATATTGGTTATCTGGCAAGAAAATTTTGAAATATTGGGGAAAATTGAAGATAAACAAGCTAAGGCTACTAAAAATGGAAATGAAAATATTTCACATGAAGACAAATAAGTTCTCTGTGTGAGGTACAACAAGGATGGCCACACATTTATAAATTTCATTGCATTTATTATAACTCAATAATAATTCCTCAAGAAGATGAATATTGCATCGGGAGATTCTAGTGCTTTAAAATATCTAGAATAAAGAAGGATCACACATAAAGAAATGGAAGAAGTATTGAGATCCACACAACTAAAGTTAGAATTGAAGATCAGTTTTGAAAGTGTGAAGAATGTCACATTTGGTTTGAGAAAACCATCACAACCTTGATGTTCACATTGATGAAGGAAGGATGATCCAACTTATTCCCTTAACTCTTTGTGTTTTGTACATGGTCTTATATTACAGGGAATTTAAGGTGAGAAAATCTCTTTGAAGGAGAACATGAGATGTAGTTAATGATGATGATGAGTGTTTCTATTGAAGGGGAGAAAAATGAAGAAGCTTCCAGAGTTATTACTTTAATCAGTATCAACTTCAGTTGGTATCAAATTCAATTATCTAGAAAATTATTGAAGAACATTTCATTAAAAAATGTATGTCATTTCTCAATCTCTCATCCTTGGTTACTAAAAATAAGGATCATTTCTCAAAGGGGGAGTAACTAAATAAATTAGTGACATAAGATGAATGGATGTGCCCTAAGGTCACCTATCATGACCATTACATGTGAATGTATTTGATGCATATAATGAAGTGAGGGTATCAGTTTCAGGTTGATTATTTAATCTCACATTTATTATCATCATCCTGGAATGAAAGTGGAAAAACCATCAAGAGAATTAATTGAGTTCTCATCTCATGAGGCATCATGATATATGTAGAATTGACAATTTTTTTGTCAAAATAAAATCCTCTTGTTATCTATGCCGATCATTTTTTAAGTATAAATTAGAGTGAAATGATAGATGATTCATTTCTTAAGAATGGATAAATACCCTCTATTCTATGAACTTTGTATCTCTTGTCAATAAGGGGAAGAGAGAGTGAAATGAATGTTTTAAATGTTTGGGGTAGACAAATAAAAGTGAAGGGGAGATAGAAATTCACATTGAAATTGAAGCATTCATTTGTAAAATAATATTGAAGGTATTAACATAAAATAAGAAGAAAATTATTGTTCCCACCTTTTGTATTAATTTTATTTTTTGTCAATTGATTGTAATTGTTTTTCAATGGCGTTCAATGAGATATTAATATCTCATTTATGAAAATATGATGAAGTAGTACCAAAGTTAATAGAGCTTGGATGAAGACCTCAAGTCATGATATTTCATGTAACACATGAATGGTTTGAATAACTTAATGGTGATGGAAGATTAAGGGCTTTTGGATGATTGACACTATTTTTCCTAAAACTAGACTCACTTTTCTTAGTAATGTCCTTCATATTGATAAGATTTTTTATAGAAGAAAATATCCATCAAACTCACATTGGGATTAAAACGATGTTCTGATCGTAATGAGGATGAGAATTGGATTCATCATATATCCCATAAAATTATGAAGGTGAAATTATGGTTTGATGGAAAGAGGCAAAATAAATGTTTCCAATAATATTCAGGACTGATAGAAAAAAATGATGTTGTTAGAAGCTAGGGATGTTAGAATACATTCCTTTATTAATAAAATGATTATTTCATTAAACCTAAGTTAAAAATACATGTATTAAACGTGATACATTGTCTACAATAATAAAGATGGTGAATTTGAAGATGAGGAAGTTCTTTGGAATTCATATTTCAAATAGGTGAACTATGAAGATGCTTTACTAATTTTTATTTCACAAATATCATAAGTTTTAAGAACTTGTGATGTAATCCTTATGAAGGATATGAGGAGTAAATAAGTGTTTTTGAAAAAGGAAAGAAAGTTTCACGCAAGTGTATGTTGCGCAAATGTCATATTTTAATATCATAACAATAAAATATAAAAAAGGAATTAAAGTTCCTTGAAAGTAATATATCCAAATAATCATATAAAAATATTACAATGGAAAGAACATGGAGCACTAGTTAAAGAGTGGCGTTCATGTAGGAAGGGGTGCGTAAGTATAAGTAGAGCGCACAAAAGAATGGTGCACAATTTTATGTGGCGCGTAAGTCATAGAGTGGTGCAGAAGATGAGTTGCATGCCTCACGCACAGGGTCAACAAAATTCCTATAAACAGATGGCTACCCTCATCATTTTTAATAAGCTCAACACTTATATAAAATTTGATCTCTATTCACACAAGTGGTGAGGTCATGCATGTGAAGAGTTATTCCTAAGGTGAACAAGCAGAGTGGAGCACAAGTTGGGAGGTGCGCATGTAGGGAGGAACATGAGTAGGGAGATGCACAAGTAGGGAGGCACACAAGTAGGAAGACACACAAGTAGGGATTCATGAAATTAGGGAGACACACAAGTAGAGTGTCATGCAAGTATGGAGGCACACAAGTAGGGAGACAAGCATGCAGGGAGATGTGCAAGCAAGGAATGGTACACAAAGAGAAAGTGGAGTGTGAGTTTTGAGTTGTGAAAAAGAGTGGAGCACAGGTAGTGAGTTGTGTGCAAGCAATGAGTTCCATGCAATCTAGAAGTGGCGTGCAAAAAGTTAGTTATGCTCAAGTAGAGAGTTGTAACCAATGAGTTGCACACAAACCAGATGTTGTGTGCAAGTACTAAGTGGCATGAAAGTAGGATGTGGCATGAATGTTGTGAGTTGTTCTATAATTTCTTACCATATTATAGGTAGAAAAGTGAACAATAAAGGGATATCAAGGAACTACTTCACTATTTCACATTATTGTGTGTCAAATAAGAAATAGAGTGGGAAATCTATATTTAGTTATTCAGGCAATATCAATTGTGATGATGCTAAGATGAGATAGACCTCATTGTTTTAACAATCACAAATAGAGTTTCTAATTCTAGAAAGAATAAGAAGATGATTTAGTGCAATTGGTTTTTCACTGAAGAAGAAGGAGAAGAAGATTGTGCAGACTTATGGTTTTCTATAGGGAAAGAAGAAAGAAGGGTTACTTGCATGATAATAATCAGGTAACAAGTGAATAAAGAATGATTAAGTAGTGTGACATCCAACATGTCTCAATAGGTGGAAGACTCTATTGGTGTTGCAAACCGTTATCAAAAGGGATTGGAATATCTTCAGAGGTAGTATAAATAACTAGTGAGGAACTGTAATTTGGACTAGGTCATCACTAGTTTAGGTAGATGTGATTTTTTCCCTTCCCCCTCTAATGTGTAGGGACTCTCACTATCTAACAGATTGTTTTCTTAGCTAACCCACTTTAAGAGTTACTACATTATAGTGGATAATATATGCATTGGTCATTACCATAAATGAAAAGTATGTAGGTACTCTTATTGAGTGGTGAAATATGTAAAAATATCATGTGCATAATTTTACTACTATCATATTATTGCATGCGATAGGAAAAAGAGAAAAATAGAATCAAGATCATAACATGTCAAAAGGTACAAGGATAAAAATTTATAATTTGTTTAAAAATTCCCCAAAACCGATTCACCCCACTTTTAGTGTTAGTTATATCCAAAAATAGTCCTCGTAGTTTCTAAAGAACACAAATTTCCATCCTTAGAGAGATAAAATGATGGATTTTATTTAAAACACTTTTTTAATTATATGATGTACCAAAGAGTGTAAATATAGAACCAATATATGAAGATATAACTAATAACCAGGTTATAAGAAAACTCATGCATGTTCTTGAGATATTTATCATAATATTTCATCGATGGAAGCATAATCATAAAAAAATCCTGATAAATGATGAGATTATTGTAACAAACTATTACCACTTTGATAAAATTGACTCATAATCAACATTAGAGAATAACATTACATGAATCTTAAAATATCATGAAATAAGGATATTCATGATATAACATGTCACACGGTAGTATATACACCCCATATAAAAATATAGGTTCATAACATGGCATTTATCTTAAAGAAAGAAACTTGTGAAAAAAATTACTTTGCCAATTTGGTAACTTTTGAACCATAAACTCCGTGTAATAAATATCATGAATTGGATATATAAATACCCATAAATTTTAATACAATAATAATATAATACATTCATTGTCAGTATATACACCACACAAAAATAAATAAGTGGTGAATAAGGCATGTATCTCATATATATAAAATGTGGGATGAGAAAATCCATACCTTAAGCCTTAACTTTCTTTGTACCTATTAAAAACTCATGTATAAAAAATATAAATTTATTATAAATCTACTTTAGAACCATTTTATAATATATAATACCATATATTATTTTATTATGACATTATATTACCCATTTATTAATAATTTCATGTTAATATTATGTTTCAGGTAATATTTGCGTTTTTTTTCATTTATGTTTTGTATTTTTATTATTGATACTATTAATTAGATAAAAATTTAATTTTTTAAGAATGTAGATGTAACTCCCCAAGATTTCATAGTACATTATCTCTTTAAAGTAATTCAATACCTAGTGCAACATACAACACCGAGTTTGAGTGCACCACAACTTACCAAACCAGCCGTTCAAAAAGTGGTTATGAATAGTGTTAATAGAATTTTCAATTTTATATAGTACATAAAATTTTAAAATCCATATTATGTGTTTCTTATACATAATATAAGAACAAATTAATTTTTTTCAGATAAAAGAAATATTTTTCAAAAAATACAATTTTACCGCCTTTTAATGGAAAACCCTTTTTAAATCCAATATTTTAAACTTTCATATATTCAATTTTACAAAACAAACTTCTTCTTTATAATAGGGACATAAAAATTTCGTTTTGATAAATTTTTGATATTTTTCTGATAATATTCAATTTTGGGTGAATAGTGAAAATTACTAAATTTTAACAGAAATTTTTTTTTAATCAAAATAATTTATATTGTTCAATTATAAATTTTAATGTTTTGGATGTATAATTAGATTATATTTTTATCATTTAATACAATTTTGGTCATTATAAGTAATTTGACATTTAAATTTGACATAAATACTTGTCAATCTTTTGATAGTTTTAATTTTTTTAAAACCCGCTTTTTGGTTTGGACAACAGGAATTAATTTTAAATTAATAAATGAAACTTATATGTTTTTAATTTGGTAAAATATACTTCCTTTTTTGAATTTGGTGTTTCAAAATTAGATTACGGTAATTTTTTGGTATTTTTCTTATAAATTTCAATTTTTGATGAATAGTGAAAAACATTGAGTTATTGTTTAAAAACCGACATTTTATTTAAATAATTATTTATTTCATTTAAATTTTTAAGGTAAAAATAGATACAAAATACCTATATAAGTTCAATAAAATTAAGTGGGGTTATTTTATAATGAGTATAGATATATAAAAATTTTATTGAACTTTTTACCGTCTTTTACCCACCTCCTAGGAGCATTTCCAAATTTGCATAAAATATAATTTTACCACTTCTATGAGTTGAATTTAAAACATCTAAGATATAGGGTTGATATCAGTAATTAAAATTTGATTCAATAAGATAAAAATAAATTTTGGCGAATATTAACTTTTAAATTTTATTCACCACGGTTAAAAGTAAATAGGGTAATTAAGGGTAAAAATGATATTATAATTACCCTAAAACATGTCCTAATTAGATTGGAAAAGTGTAATTAGACAAAAAAACCTTAGGAATAAAATATTATCCTCTTTGGTCCACTTGGATTATATTAGGACATTTATTATTATTTTATTTAAAGAAGAGTTAAAAGTGTTAAATTTAAAGATTAATAACTAAACCATTTTTTATATAAGGTTAAACACAATATAAATTCGACTACAAATATTAATTATAAAGATAAAAATATTTCCTACATAATGGTATTTTATTTATAATTTTTATGCATTAAATAATTTAATTTATTTATGACACAATGATGATGCAGTAATTACCTTATTAACAAAATATTAAAATAATTGATATTATAAATATCCAAATAAATGTAAATGGAGACTTATGATGAATTAAACTAATTTTATAGGTTAATACGAGATTTTATGGTTGATTATATGATTTTTTTATAAATTATAAGGTTTTTATAACTTTTACAAAAACAAAATACCAAATACTGTCAAAATTGACATAAATTAATTTAAAAACAATACTATATTATTGGTTGATATAATATTCCTAAAAATATAAAGTTTGAAAAAGGGATTAAATAATATTATATATGTCATTACAGAACCACTTTAGGTTCTCTTGGATGTTTATAGTATGTTTATTAACCATATAGTGTTAGAATACAAGAAGACATGGTAAAAGATAAACTATTTAACTAAGAGTTAAATCTAATAGATAAGGTTTAAATGGTAACATAAACTTGTCTAAAACCTATTGGTTGAGAGGATTTTGACCCATAACCATCTAAGGTGCGAAATAAATTCATTTGGAGACATTATAAACCGAATATGATTTTATAATAAATTAATATTTTAATCTTTTCCTAAAGTGACCCTCACCCCTCTTATAAAAGGGCACTTATCTTCTCTCAAAATCACACCACCAAAACAATTTGGATCGGCCAACCACAGCCAAAATATCCTCCAAATTTCCCTAAAATAACCCTAGAGTCCTTAATTTGATCATAAATCCCACTTAAGGATCCATTTTGATCAACTCAGAAGATAACACCCGAAGAAGAGGTAACAATTTCCCCACCCTCTTTCAAGTTCATTTCTTCTTTCACTTCCTCTTTCTTTGTTGTTTCCATTATAAAATAATAACTTCAGTATATTCTATAAACTAGGATATTATTATAAAAATGGTACAACCATATTCATTATTCTATCCATCACATGAATGAGAAAGTCACTATACGTGCGTACGTATGACTTACAGTCTCCAAGTCATGGTGTAGTCTGTTATTCAAACACTTCATTATTTGGATGGGTATAATAATGAATATAACTAATTTAAATAATAAATATAACATGTTAATTATTATTTATATATTATATACCATCCAATTACATATGATTTCACCATTAATATAATGATATTGTCGCTCATGCGTTCATACGGATTACCGTCTTCATGACGCGATAAGATTCATTCCCATGTTCACCATTCAACGATGATTATAAAAATATATATTATTAATAAGTATGTAATATATGATATAATAATGATACTAGATATATATATATATATATATATATTTATGTAATTATATATATATTATTCACTTACAACCGTTCAATACGATACGAAAACAAAAACATCGTTTATGCGTACCTACGGCCTACCGTCTCCATAAATAGTTCCTCCCATTTTATATATCTATCTATTATAAATATTTATATTCTAAATATATATGATATATAAATCAAGTTTTAAATTCTGTAATTATTTAAATCATGATCTAAATGATACGATTAATAATAACAAGTTAAAACACGTACGATAAAGAAAGCGATTATTACCCGAAATGTTAATTTAACATGGAAATCATTATTAAATGGGTATTATAAAGTCATAAATGAATCATGTATGATATAATAAATATTAATATGGTTATGGTATAATTTAATAACATACTATGGTCATTATACAGGAGGTTAAATATACCCTCGACCAAAGGAAAGTGCAAGGTAAGGGTTAATTCCTCAATCTCATTATTATTCGAGATTGTTTATGTATATGTTTTTTACTGGGAAATATTTATTATCCATGTATATGTTTCATAAAAGAGTTTTCAAAGGTATTATTTTATTGTATTCTTTTACCAAAACCTAATTTTAAATGTTTTAAATATTTTTTCTTCTAAACCTTTCTCATTATTTTCCATGTTTTCAAAATTATTTTAAGGATTTATTTATATAGACATGAATGTTTTTAAATGTTAATTCCTTTCAAAAGTTTAAAAGTGGTATGGGAAACATTGATTAAAAAATATCTTTTAAATTACTTCCTTTATAAATTGTCTAATTTTTAAAATGATTTCATGAAAAAAGGATATTTTTCTCAAAGTGTATAACTGATCATTTTAAACAATGTCAACTGGATATTATTCTAGATCGATGTTGATTTATTATGATAAAAATAATCCATATTGTATTGAAGGTTTTGTGATATGTTTGATTGTGGATGTGTTATTTTTAAACCAATCATGGTTTATGGATAAAGTATTTACATTTCGTATGCTAGTTTTAATATAAATGTATATGTTATGTTAATACCTTTTCATATGAGGAATGAATTGGACTTAGTAAGTGACAGGTGGAGCCTGCTATAGCTCCTCGATGCATCAGTATGTCTCATGATACAAACTTGTTTCTTGGAAAAAGGACTTGACAAAATCTTATTTGTAGTCTTCTTACAAGCCCTTGACTATGTGGTTATGATGTCTGGCGTTATGAATTCCATCATTATGAAATTAGCTATTGATATTAAATGTGATTATTTGACTAGTAGAATATCCTTGTGAATATATAAATGGAATCATTTGATTTATATTTTCCATATTATAGTAAATTTTATGTTTAAAAGGATTTTGTTTTAGTTTTATACATTGCCTTAAATGTTTATTCTTATTTGTGAATGTTTCCACTATATTGTTATCCTTTCAGAACATTTGAGATCACCCCTTTCTTATGTTTTATTTTCCCAGGATACCAAGAAGTGTATTATGATTGATAAGAAGGGTTAAGCTAGGGGATTAATGGAATTATCAAAAGATAATTTATGTTGTGTTTTATTTTCTATTGTGTAATGTAATGTTCATGTATGTAATCTATTTTCCAAGACTGTTAAACTGATCAGTCTTTCAGAACTTGATTCCATGTAATAATGCCAATGTATTAAAATAATGCACCTACTCTAGGATTCTGGGGTTGGGGTGTCACAGTTGGTATCATGGTAAGTTTAGAAACAACCTTGGAAATATATTTAGATAAACTCTGATTAGATAACTTTACCCTAAGATAGAATTTGAGTATTAGTATAGAAGAACATCCTAGAATTTCGATAATTTAGAGATTTTGTGTATTTTACAAGCAATAAATCCCTGTCTGGATATGAGCAGGTAGAGGCGGCTTTGGCACATATTTACCTAGTAGTGAAAAATCTAACAATGAGTTTCAGGATTGAACTGGGGTATCCTGGAACACAACAATGGGCCTTGCTGCTCTCTTGGTTACGACACTCCTGGGGGATATGCTTAGGATAATCCACATTTTCATTACAATCCAGTATGAAGGATTTAGGAGTAAATACTTTCTCAAGGAAAAAATTTTATGATTATATATTATATGCATAATATTTTCAATTTATGTTAGGTATTTTTTATGTTTGGAATTATGCATTGCGATTCATAAACTAACCTAATGTATGACATTGTTTAGAAATGGCGCATTATAGAAGGAATTAGAATTCCATCAATAGGCATGATCGAAATATTAAAAAGGATCATATCTTTCATGGTATTAAGCCAACATTCAAAAGGGAAATAATGTCCCACATATTCTCATCATATTAAGAAATAGTATCATGTGTTAATATGATAAGTAAAAAATTATTTGACTCTTATGGCTTTAAAGGGAAGCAAGAGAAGAAAATAATGGAAGAGGGAAAGATGGATAAAGGGAAGAGGGGAAAGAAGGGTTTTCCCATATGTGATAACTATAGAAAGAATCACCTTGGTAAATTATTGAGGGGAATGAGAGTTTGTTATAAGTGGGGAGAAAATGGACACCAAGTATTTGATTTCAAGGGTAAGAAAAAGGTTTCAAATGTACAATGCTTTATCTTCATAGATTTGGGACACTACGCGGATCAATGTCCAAATCATCAGAGAATACCCATAATGCAGCTATAGGATAATAATCAAGTTATGATACTACGAAAGATGAAGACGAATGATTAGAGTTCTTATGTTGTTTTTAAATTATTGTGTTATTTGAGTATTTTATTAATGATGTACATGTTATAAGAATATTAGAGTATATAAGGATTGTACTACAACACTATTTCATTAAGGACTTGAGATTGTGTGGAACCAAGAAAAGTGACTCAATAGGAGGTTAATTTTTTTTGGAAAATATATGGTTAATTGAAAGATAAACCATAATATAGTTCTGATACTGAGGTACTGATTTTGGAATAATATATTATTGATTTGGATAAATTAAATTGGATATTCTTTACTACCTTGAAACTAATTAATGATTTGTATATTCCATCATTGTTGGAGTTTACAACATTTTTAGGTAGAATGAGTATATCCAGTATTCTATAAAGAATTAGGGAGAATGAATGTATTCAATAAGGTTTTATGGAAATTCAGGGTGTTAAAATGTTTTAAATGAATACATGTTGAAGGTATTCACATGTTATTACGTGAAAAAAAAGATCTTTATTGTGTTTACCTTCCTTATAAATTTTGGACTGTGGGTTTGGATAGAAGTACTTTGGATATGTCTAAAGGTTGGAATTGATTAATTTTGACATTAGATACTATTTTTAAGGTTAAAACATTTCTTAATATTATTTTTTGATTGTTATAAAAAGGACAACACAGAGGTCGGGCGATAACCCGTCGCGTCCGGCAAGGCCGTGAGACTTGAACCCACAACCGGAGAGAGAAAATGGTGCATCACCTACCACTGACCTATGTGATGTACTGGTTTGTATAATGTAGTTTTTTTAAAATGATTTGACAGATAAATTATAAATTCATTTTTTATAACCCTATATGATTAGGATAAATAGAATATTTTTGAATTCTATTATCTTTTGGAGTGAAAGATGAGTTTGTGGTAGGAATTAGTTGAAGGGTGAAACTCTAGTTGTCAAGTATATATATATATATATTCCCTCCTATTTTATGAATAAATTAATTGTTAAACTTTAGGAAAGTGATCTTAAAACTAAAAATGTGTTACCCTAATACCATATGTTTTGTTAAACTGATGATATTTTACATCATCTTAGATTAATGGCTTTGAGCCCTCAATTTTACACTAGTTTGTGATTGATGACCTCAATCACTCCCTATAAATATTTACGTTTTCCTCCAATTATGTGTCTCTAATATCCACCAATGTTCTCCTAATCAAGATCATAATTTGGTAGTGACTTTTTATTTCCCTTTCCCTCTAATTAAGACTATGTTTTATGAACCCAATGTCCAATGTGGGTTTTCCACAAAGGTATTCTTTCTATTTTTAACCATTTAATTTCGAAGAACAATTTCAAATTGTGAGGAAAAAATTTGTTGAAGGAGGAGAGAATGTAACACCCCATGATTTCATAGTACATTATATCTTTAAAGTAATTCAATAACTTGCGCAACATGAAACACCGAGTTTAAGGGCACCACAAATTACCAAACTAGTCGTTCAAAAAGAGGAAATGAATAGTGTTAACTGAATTTTGAATTTTATATACTATATAAAATTTTAAAATCTTTATTATGTGTTTCCTAGACATAATATAAGATCAAATTCATTTTTTTCAGATAAAAAATGTATTTAAAAAAAAATTAAATTTTACCACCTTTTAATAAAGAAGTCTTTTTAAATCCAATATTTGAAAATTTAATATATTAATTTTTACAAAATAAAATTCTTCTTTAGAATCAGGACATAAAAATTTAGTTTTGATAAAATTTTAGTGTTTTTCTTATAACCTTCAATTTTGGATGAATAGTGAAAATTACAAAATTTTAACTGAATTTTTTTAATCAAAATAATTTATATTATTAAATTATACATTTAAATGGTTTGGAATTATAAATAGATTATATTTTTAACATTTAATACAATTTTGGTCATTATATGTAACTTCACATTTAAATTTGACATAAACACATGTTAATCTTTTGATATTTTTTAGTTTTTTAAAAACCCGATTTTTTGTTTTGACAATGGGAATTAATTTTAAATTAATAAATGAAACTTATATGTTTTTAATTTGGGAAAATCGAATTCAGTTTTTGAATTAATAATATCAAAATTATCTTAGAGTAAATAGTTGGTATTTTTATGAAAAATTTCAATTTTTGATGAATAGTGAAAAATACTCAGTTATTGTTTAAAAACCGACTTTTTATTTAAATAATTATTTATTTTATTTAAATTTATTTTAAGTAAAAATAGATACATAATACCTATATATGTTAAATGTAATTAATTGTAGTTATTTTATAATAATATTAGATATATAAAAATTTTATTTAACTTTTTACCGTCTTTTACCCACCTCCTAGGAGCATTTGCAAATTTGCATAAAATTTAATTCTAATGATTCTATGAGTTGAATTTCAAAAATCCAAGACACAGGGTTGATATCAGTAAGTAAGATATGGTTCAATAAGATGAAAATAATTTTTCTGAATAGTAACTTTTAACTTTTATTTACCACGGTTAAAAGTAAATAAAGTGATTAAGGGTAAAAATGATATTATAATTACCCTAAAACATGTCGTAATTCTATTATATAAGTGGAATTAGACTAAAAACAAACTTAGGAATAAAATATGATCCTCTTTGGTCCACTTTTATTAGATTAGGACATTTATTATTATTTTATTTAAAGAAGAGTTAAAATTGTTAAATTCAAAGTTTAATAACTAAAACATTTTTTATATATGGTTAAACAAAATATAAATTTGACTATAAATATTTATTAGAAAGATAAAAATATTTACAATATAATGGTATTTTATTTATAATTTTTATACATTAAATATGTTAATTTATTTATTACACAATGATGATGCATTAATTACCTTATTAACGAAATATTAAAATAGTTGATATTATAAAGATCTAAATAAATGTAAATGGAGACTTATGATTAATTACACTAATTTTTTAGGTTAATATTACATTTTAGGGTTGATTATAAATTTGTTTTCTTTTTTATAAGGTTTTTCTGACTTTCACAAAAACAAAATACCAAATAGTGTCAAAATTGAAATAAATTAAGTTTTAAAACAAATACTATATAATTGGTTGATATAATATTCTTGAAAATCTAAGGTTAGGAAAAATGTATTAAAAAATATTATATATGTCATTAATGAACCACTTGAGGTTATCTTGTAAGTTTATAGTATGTTTATTAACCATATAGTGTAAGAATACAAGAAGACCTGGTAAAAGATAAACTATTTAACTAAGAGTTAAATCTAAAAGATAAGGTTTAAATGGTAACCTAAATTTTTTTAAAACCTATTGTTTGAGATGATTTAGACCCATAACCACCTAAGTCTCTAAATAAATTTATTTTGAGCCATTATAAACCTAATATGATTGTATAATAAATTTATACTTTAATCTTTCCCTAAAGTGACCCTCACCCCTCTTATAAAAGGGCACTTCCCCTTCTCTCAAAATCACACCACCAAATCTATTTGGCTAGCCAAAAAATGACCCAATATACTAAAAAATTCCCTCAACTCAACCTAGATTCCTTAATTTGATCATAAATCCCACCTAAGGAACCCTTTTGATCAACTCAAAAGGAAACACCCAAAGAAGAGGTAATAATTTCACCACCCACTTTCATGTTCTTTTCTTCTTCTACTTCTTCTTTATTTGTTGTTTCCATTATAAAATAATAAATAAAGTATATTATATATACTATGATGTTATTATAAAAAAATTACAACCATATTCATTATTATATCCATCACATGAATGAAAATGTCACCATATGTTCGTACGTACTACCTACTGTCTCCAGGTCGTGCTGTAGTTTTTTATTCAAACACTTCATTATTTGGGTGAGTATAATAATGAATATAACAATTTTAAATAATAATATAACATTTTAATGATTCTTTATATATTATATACCACCAAATTACATAAAATTTCACCATTAATATAATGATATTGTCGCTCGTACGTACGTACGGATTACCGTCTCCACGACACGATGAGATTCATTCCCACGTTCACCATTCAAAGATGATTATAAAAATATATATTATTAATAAGTATGTAATATATGACATAATAATGCTACTATATATATATTTATGTATGTACTTACATATATCATATTCACCTACTTATGTTCAATACGATATGAAAACGGAAACATCGTTTATGCGTACGTACGATCTACCATCTCTATAAATGGTTTCTTCCATTTCATATATCTATCTATTATGAATTATAAATCATGTTTTAAATTATGTAAGTATTTGAATCATTATGTAAATGATATGATCAAGAATAACAAGTTAAAAAATGTACGACAAAGAAAGCGATTATTACCCAAAATGTTAATTTAACACAAAAATCATTGTTAAATGATTAGTATAATGTCATAAATTAATAATCTATGATATAATAAATATGAATATGTTTTGGGTATAATTTAATAACAACCTATGGTCATTATAAAGTAGGTTAAACGTACACTCGACCAAAGGAAAGTGCAATGTAAGGGTTAATTCCTCAATCTCATTAATATTTGAGATTATTTATGTGCATGTTTTTATTGGGACATATTTATTATCAATGTCCATGTTTCATAAAAGAGTTTTAAAAGGGATTATTTAAGGTACTCTGTTACTGAAATATCATTTTAAATTTTTTAAAGATTTATTCTTCTAAACCTTTCTCGTTAATGTCTATGTTTTCAAAATGATTTTAAGGATTTATTTACATAAATATGAATGTTTTTTAATTTAAATTCCATTCAAAAGTTTCAAAGTGGTATGGTAAACTTTGATTCAAAAATAACTTTTAAATTACTTCTTTTATAAATTATGTGACTTTTAAAATGATTTCATGAAAAAAGGATATTTTTCTCAGTGTTTAACTGATCATTTTCAATTATGCCAACTGGATGTTATTCTTGATCAAGGTGGATTTATTATGATAAAAATCATCCATATTGTATTGAAGGTTCTGTGATATGTTTGACTATGGATGTATTATTTTTATTCTATTAATTTTTTATGGATAAATTATTGACATTTCATATGATAGTTTCAATACGAATGTTTATGTTACGTTTAATCCTTTTCATATGAGGAATGCATTACACTTAGTAAGTGACAGGTGGAGGCCTCTATAGCTCCTCAATGCAATGGTAGGTCTCATGATACAAACTAGTGTCTTGTCACAATACCTTGCCAAAATCTTATTTTTAGTCTTGACATAAGGCCTTGACTATGTGGTTATGATATCTGGCATTATGCATTCCATTATTATGAAATTAGATATTGATTTTACATGTAATTATTCGACTAGTAGAATATCCATATGAATAATTAGATGTAATTATTTGATTTATCTTTTCCATATTATGATGAAGTTTATGTTTAAAAGTCTTTTGTTTTAGTTTTATACATTTCTTTAAATGTTTGTGCTTATTTGTGAAAGTTTCTGCTATATTGTTATCCTTACTGAGAGTTTGAGCTAATCCCTTTCTTATGTTTTATTTTCCCAAGATTAGAAGAAGTGTATTATGATTGATAAGAAGGTTTAAGCTAGGATATTAATGGTGTTCTCAAAATATCATTTATGTTGTGTTTTATTTTCTAATGTTTAATGTAAGGTTAATGTATGTAATCTATTTTCCAAGGTTGTTAAACTGATCGGTCTTTTGGGACTTGATTCCTTGTAATCATACCAATGTATTTAAATAACGCACCGACTATGGGCTTCTGGGGTTGGGGCATTATAGTAAAACATGATATAAATATCATATATATTTTTTAAATAAATATTTATAATAATATAAAAAATATAGAAAAATGAAATGAAATACACCATTCATGGAGAGGGTAGGTCGTACGTACACATGGATGTTGTTTCAATTTTATTATCATATTGAAAGAAATAAATTAAAGAATATATATATATATTATCATTAAATTATTGTTATTATTTAATAAATATCATATAATTTTACTAAACCCATCCTTAATACATTCCATGAAAAATGTGAATACATCACATCACTTTGAAGAGCCGGTAGTCCTCACATCAAAAAAAAAGTTATAATATTTACAGAAAATGGAAATTATAAATGTATGTTTTATATAATAAATAAATAATCATAAATAAATCATAAATATAATATAAATCTTATAAAAGTAATATTTCTATCTTAATTCCCTCCATGATATTTGGTTATCTAAAAATGAACAACGCGATTTCATGAGGTGATAGTCTTTCATACACACGAACGATAAGTTCATTCCACATTAGATGGAATTATGTGTAAGTGTAGGTAATACTATTAGAATGAAAATATATCAGCATATTTATGATAATTATGTTATTTTATAATCATTGAAAAATAAAATTTCATGGGGTGGAGAATGAAAATAGAACAAAAGAGGTAGTGGAATGATATTACGTCTTTGGGTAACTCTTCTTGGATTGCAACAAAGGGATTTCTTGATTTTATTTATGAAAATAAAATATTATTATGTGATGAATTTTTCAAAATTTTGAGTATATTTGGGTAGATTTTATCTAAGATAAAGGGCTTGAGATTTGTGAATAAGTGGGAGGGGTGAGTAACTTTTTATAGTGGAGGAGTGACATTCTTATAAATTTTTGAGAAGGGAATTCTGCCCATGTTTTTCCCATGTCAAGTGGAAAAAATAATGTTCTAGACCCGAGAAAAGATATTATAGGTTATAAATATAAACATAAAATGGTTTTTATAAAAGTTTTGAGGCTATTTTGGGGCATAAGTTTATGGTTTAGTCATTTGTAAATCTATTTTTTTCTTAATTTCTATAATTAATTTTAATTAGTTTCACATATTTTTGGTCAAAAAATAAATTTAAATAATTAGTAATAATAAATTATTTTTATTCCAAATATGGAATACATTTTTTAAAATTAAAAACAAAGAATTTTCATAAATTAATTTAAATTGAATCCCACAAATGGGACGAAAAAATGGGTTTTAAAAATAAAAATGTTCAAATGTTTGAAATGTTTTTATACCAAATTTCAATGTAAAATTTATATAAATGAACTAAATTGTTTTAATTAATGTAAATTTAAAATAATGAATCTCTAAAACAAATTAAAAATATAATTTAACCCTATAAATTATTTAGATAAAAAATTATTTTTGAATTATAATTCAGTATTTTTCACAGTTCATCAAAAAAAGAATCTTCTCAAAAAAATAAAAAAAAAATTCCAAAGTAAACTTTAATATTCTAATTCCAAAAATAATTTTTTTAAAATTAAAATTATAAAAAATTTAAAATGGGTTCACCATTAAATGGCCATAAAATTACCTTTTAGAAAGACACATATTTGTTTTCATAAAATTTGAATTATTTTTATCTTATACATATTAAATAAATTGTATGAGTATAAAAAATATTTATTGAATAAAAAATATTTTAATTTTATTGAAAATATTAATCAAAAGTGCTTTGGTTAATTTATTGGGATAAAATTGTGTTTTTACGTAGAACAATTTTTTTCTTAGAAATGCAATTTTATTATTTTAAAATAGTTAATAAATTCATTTCTAACTAATTGATGTAAAAATGTTTCATTTTATAAACATGTGTAAATAATAATTTCACAATTTATTTAATATTATTCCTAAATTACATTCTAATGGGTAGGTGGTAGCTATAATAGTATTTTTATAATAATATTAATAGTATATTGTAGTTCGGTAAAACTCAGCCTTGCCTATAATGAAAGCTATCTAAGGAACTCACCATTATGTTTGACATAATCTAGAAATAGTGTTGTGTGTACCATAAGATAATCCTTGTATTGAGTGTAGTTCAATCTTAACATGGTGTTGCGTGAAATGAAAAATATTAAATTAATTAAAAAAAATATTTCATAAAATCTTGAGGTGTTAAAAGGTGAACCCTTGGGTTCCACCTATAATAATATCAGCATAAAGTCATTCCAAAAATCATGTAACCAGTTTCCAAATGACACTCTCAATCATGTCCCTGGTCCCTCATACCTCAGCTTAGAAAATCACCATTGGCTCAAAGCCTTATGTCACAAGACACAATAAAATATCTCCTCTACATAGTAATCACCATCATATCAATAGATGAAATCCTGAGGCATAGTGATATCCATCCCCTTAATATCTTAGACCAACAACCTCAATTATCTCAGCGAACCTCATCCCACAACCAATAGTCTCAACACCATCAACCGATAGATTATCAAAATTCACATGGAATTCTATGGTGATCACCTCCTACATAACTAATGCTCAACATCATCACCACGTATACAATATCTATAGAGGACTCCACCCCCAACGAGTAGTCAACACCATCTCAATGAGTCCGATATGGGTGAACACAAATCCAACGATGCAACATCCCAAAAATTATGAGGGGGAATCACTAAAAATTATAAGACACACCATTGGATACCTTGTTCCCTTATGAATGTGTTTCCAAATATCAATGGAAAATACCATCTCAATTCACATGGGCTATGAACATATCTTTAGGAACTAGTTTCCTCAGTCTGAAGACCATGTATTCTTGAACTAGTGATCAACATCACCCAAATTAATCAAGGACAAGCCCAATCCAATAAACTACATCATCTCTATCCAGGTAATCAAAATCACCTCAACACTATGGACAATCCAATAACATTCCCAAAGAACCAATAAATTTAATATAAACAATTCAATTTAATTTAATAAACAAACCCATCCTAAACCTCATATGTTGGTCTAATCACCTTATTTATATTGAACATTTATACTGTATCAGGAGCATGACCATAAACATCTCATATCATAATTGAAACAATTTAACATGCATGAATATAATTAATTAGGGTATCAATCCAAAAACCACATGGAGTATTTGAATGTACCCCTGAAACACTCACAAAATCATAGAGAAATACCAGCACCACCTACCTTTTAACTGTAAATTCTCACTCATCTCATACAAACCATTAACTCGAGCTAAAAAAGAAAAAAAACAACATTTTAGATGAACACCCTAAAAATAGGGTAAAAGCGATTGCGTAGATTTATCATTTGTTATGGAGTGATAAATAAAAAATGGAAGCTAGTGGATTAAATGTCTTACCGATATGAATCTGTAGCCAGGAATGGATCAAAGATCACAGACCAGATGAAGAAGTTATCTCAAAGCCTAGGGAGAAGGGAAATGAGGTAGCACCATGTAATTTTCATTTGAAATGTGAGAAAAATATATAGGTAAAATGTTAAAGTAGGTTAGGGTATTTTAGTAATTTCACCCAAATTAATGGGTTATATGGTTTGGAAACACGATGTGGCTAACCATGCGCCAATCGTGTGGCGATCTCTGCCTAAGCACCACATATGCATGGGTTAGGCACATAGTTTTCCACACCATGCACAAATATTGTGAAATACATATATTAAAAACTATAGAGGTTTCACAAGGATGTGCTCCCCAACTCACACAGTTTGTTGAACCATGGACAACTCCACTATAGGGTTACACTATTTCTCCTAGGAGGCTACACAGTTTGTCCAAAACATGTTCCTATGTCTATACTTTCCCAAAAATGATTTTTTGGGGCCAAATGCTCTTGAAACCCATATGAAAACCCAAGGAAATTTACAAGTATTGAAAACCATATAAAAATAAGTAATTGGGTTAATAAATATCTTTTAATTAGGTTCCAAAAAATAATAGAAAAATGGAAATATCTCAAAATGAGAAAATTCAAATAGGTTGAGGAAATTATAACCTTCTCAAAAACATGGGATGTTATAGTCTCCCCACAATAACATATCTCATCCCTTAGCAATGGAGATTTACCAAGGGATGGTACCGAACAGACCCATCTCATTTAAATCAACCTAGGCTACCCTAGTCATCAGTCACTGGTTAACTTCCCTCAAAGTGCTCCCCACATTAGGAGTAACCTACCCAATCACTTCTTGACCAAAATTCAAACACTTGAGGTCCCATCGACCATTTATAGACCCAAAATACTTCCCATGATGCATCATCCTTCCTACACCTCATTAGGTTATCAAACCATTCCCATGTCATGTTAGAAACCCATCAAGTCTTTTATTTCATGAGATTCCCATAAGTACCTTTTCCATATACAACACTCATCAAACTCTGCATCTATAGTAATTCCCGGTGCCAACACACCTCATACGTACATATATATATATATGTGTGTATGTGTGTGTGTGTGTGTGTACTCAATCATAACTGATGCTAACCTACTAACTAATACCTGGATAGTCTAAAAAAATAATACATGTGCACATCAAGCACCAAAAATAGAAATTCCAATAAATGGAAACACAATCAAACCCACAATGTACCTTTAACTATCATCATCTCCCTCGACCTCTTTGCACCTAGTACCTCAATATCATGCACCTAGATTGAAGCTCAAATTTCTAAGGGCTGGCCTCCCTATGGAGCTTCCCTAGCTGTTGGCCACTGAACCAATTGGTAAGTCCCACTATCTCTGTCGTGACCTCCACATGTGGCTGAATCCTGACTACCAGCTCCTAGTACCACTCTCAATCCTAGCTTAAAACCTTGAGTCTGACCCGGTCCATGGATCCTAGCTATCTGAGAATAATTCCTACATAACATCTCCAAATTTCAAATATGGGTAGATGCCTGATACTCCAGAACCTGATCACAATAGGTCTGAATGTTCCCTGGATGCTCGAACAATAAGAACATTGCTGAAGACCCACTCCATAGTAGTATAACTAAATGTCTGGTTGTAATTTCATACTAAAATTTCTCATGCCCACTTTTTGGTACCTTAATAATCACCGCTAAAATTATATGATGACATCACCTAGATAAAATAATATAGGTCTATCGGATTTCCTTCTTCTATTAGTGCCTAGTTGAATACCTTTTAAAGGATTCCAGCCTAAAGGTACTGGCTTGCACCTTGATGGCATGCCACATGAAATCCTCAAAATTCTCCAACCAAGCGATGTCGTCACCCATTATAGCAGGTAAAAATTAGGAAAGGTCTATGAAATTGGATACATTGTCCATGAAAAAGTATCTCCTTATTGAAGATTCATAAAGTAATGAGCCTTTTTCTCCCTCAGTGTCTATGAAAATGAGTGATCAAAGAACTGAGACTCAAAGTCCTTCCAGGCTATCGTCCTGTGTCTACCTACCTATAACTATACATCCCACTAATGATTTTCTAGTCATATAGTGTGTACGTCCCCAGCTTCACCCAATTCCCTAGGGATGTCTCAAGATAATCAAATATGGTTCAGACTGACTTGATCTAGTTATATGATGACTATGGTTCACATTCACCATATAACAATGGTGGGTGAAAATATTGGAAGACACGAGTAAAGTATTCCATATATGAATCACCTCCCTGATCTCCCCTATCGATACCCTGGATGACCCAACCCAAATATTCTCTAAGATGCTCATCAAGCCATGTCATAAGGGATACCAAATTTTGAGGATATCCCACTTATACTGGATCCTATACCTGTGGATCATAATCATCCCTACCCTCCAGGTCCTCATCTCAACCCTTAGGGGCATCATAACATGCATGCACATGAAACACCATATCACTGCCCTCCTGATTCTCCATTAAAATCCTTCTAGGTGGATTACTATTGAATACCAATCATGCTTTTCAAACAACCATACCATTATATATATATATATATATATATCACAGATATAGAAAACTATAATTGTCAGTGCATCTCATCACCCCTACACTCCCCTTTCATACCTTTTCATAAGACATCTGGCATCAAGTCCCCTTAGCCACCCATATTAGAACTAGGTATCAAGTATTATCTGGCCGTATTTCCAACTTACTACCCACATCGAATTCATACATCAAATATAATCTATCCTCATGACCCCTTTCCTTTACATAATTGGTTCATGAATCCTGAATCATGTATCAATATAAGGTAGCTAAGTTGAATTCCACCAAATAGGCTAAGCTGAAAAAAATCTATTTAGATTCTTTATTGACACATTAACCAAATAAACCTTATCATCATCACTACCTACCATCATCAGGGTCAGGACCATATACCACATTCATATATAATCAAATATAGATTTAATTAGAACTACATACTAGGGTTGGATGAGTAAAATTTAACCAAAAGTGGATAAGGATGAAAACACTATTTATTTTTCTTATCGACACTTCAAACAACCTAACCCCTCTCAGCACAACCCAGGATCCCAATGAAAATCATAAAAAACACATCATATAGGTCTAATATCCTATCAGGATGCATAATCAAAACATTATTTCTATATCCGGCCAAGGGTAAAAATTCACATAATAGATAACCATCAATCCCAAGATTGACATTCAAGGTTGAAATAAAATTAACTACCAAAGAGAAAAGTAGAACATCAATTTCCCACCCATGTAAACTTGATCTTTTTCTTGTTTAGAGGAGTTTAGGCACCCACACATGAGCTCTATACATATTCTTGAATACATCCTAGTATCTGATCTACCATAGCCTAAATTGAAAGACAAAAATGGAAAAAAACATTTGGTGTCATTTATAACCAGCCAAACATGGTTAATATTTAATATCAAAGTCTTATAATGCTACTAGACATCACCAATAAGAAACTTCTCTAATAACATTTGGAACTCCCCAATATAGAATCCAATTAAAATAGTTCTCCAAGAAAGTTGGACATTCGGCCTTATGAATTCCAACACGTATGCCAAAAGATGTTGACTACCAGCGGGGTTCTGAGAGGTGATTGTGCAAAGAATATACCCTCTAGTGGTGGGGATAATAATAATAGTCCACATATATATATAAAATAGTAGAAAAGGACTATACGAAGAGGATGGAAAAAATGATCCAAATAAATGAATCAACAAACTCATTAGAATCATAAATACACAACAATATCAGAACAATAAATAAATAATCCCAAAGGCCAAAATACCATTTTTAGACAACACATGGAATAAAAAGTCATACATAGAAATAAAAAGTAGGTCTCCCCTGTAATACCATCAATACATACATATATAAAAATCATACTAAAAACTCAAAAGGAAACTCCAGCTGATTCATAGAAACTACAATGGTTGCCTACAATCCATCCCATGATAATTAGTATGAAAACAATCACTAAGATCCATCCCATGAGCTCAGTCCCATCCTTGATCTTAGAGACATTATTATTACAACCATCCCAAGGGGCCCATGTAATGTGTGAAAATAAATCTCAGTAGTCCACCACTAATGTGTTCCTGTCTTCTATCCATAATTATGGAAGAGTATGATAAAAATAATAAAAATATTGAAAATTAAAATTTAATAAATAAACCCACTTCCCTTGTGCTCCATAGCCACACATAAATGATTTCATTCTTTGACCATCTCTAGTATATGTCTGAAAAAGTTCCCCCAATTATATATATGGAATATTATTCTTATCCTCATATATATAATTGAAGTGGTAAGAATCCATGGATTAAACCCAAGACATCCTTTGAAAAAATCAATCTAGGTGAACCCTAAGGTTTAACCTATAATAATATTAGTGACACAGCATTCCCAAAATCATGTAACTAGAATAAAAATAGAACAACCAATAAATTTACTGTTCCCCCAGACCATAGTTTATAAAATCACCATTAGCTTGAAGTATGAAATCACGAGGCATAATGATATCTATCCTCTAAATAGTAATCACCATCAACTTAAAAACTGACATCCCATGTCACTAAGATATCCATCCCTTCAATATTCTGGTCTAACGACCTCAAGTATTTCAATGAGCCTTATTCCCCAATCGATGGTCCTAATACCATCAATCGATGGTCCATCACCATCCACATGTCATTCAATGATGATCACCTAAAATATAATCAATGGTCAAGACCATCACCTAATCCTCAATATCTATAGAGACCCCAACCCACAAAGAGTGTTCAAAACCACCTCAACTATGTCCTATCTATGTGGAAATTACTCTAAAATAACATCAACCGACTAACAGTGAGTGGAAATCACTATGCATCCCAAGCCACATGATTCGACACCTTGTGCCCCTATGACAGTGTCACCAAATCTCGATGGTCAATACCATATCAAATAACATATGTTGTTACCCTATTATGATGACCTTATCACCTCAGTCCAATGACTATATCGCCACAACCTAGGGATCAACATCACCCCCAACTAAATAAGTCTAAGAACAACCTGAAGAACTATGTCTCCTCATTCTTGGTGATCAACATCACCTCAATGCTCAACCCAAGCCCAAAAAATTCCCATGAAACCAAGAAATTAAACATAAAAAATAGAATATAATTAAATAAATACACCCATCGTAAACATCCCAAGTCGGTGTAATCCCCTTGTTTTACCATTAATAGTATTGCAGGATCATGCCCAAATACATCTCATATCATCATTAGAATTATTTCATAAAAATGTAATCAATTATTTAGGTTATCACTTGTAAAACCTACATGAAATAAAATAATGTACCCCCAAAACACTTGAAAAATCAAGTAAAAATATAGTAACCACCTACCATGTAGTAGTAGGAACTCAATTGTTTCATATTGGTCTCTAATTTGAGGCAAAAAATAATAAAACAACGTTTTAGATGAACTCCTTGAAAATAGGGTAAATGATATCACGCATATTTAGCATTTCATATGGAGAGGTAAACCAAAATGAAATTCTATAATATTAAAGGTATTACTGATATGAATTCATATCCACCAATAGATTAAATAATGGATTCCATATAAAGAAGTTGGCTCAAAGCCTAGGGAGAAGGGAAATGAAGGAGATCCCTCTACTATGTGGTGGAAATGAGAGTAAAAGGAGGAGGAAAAAAGATAATATAGGTTAGGTTATTATAGTAATATCACCCAAATTAATGGGTTGATTATTGGTTACATGTTTTGGATAACTATGTGGTAACTGTGTGGTGCCCTCTACCTAAGAACCACACACGTATGAGCTAGGTGCAAAATTTCTTAAACCCTGCTCAAACTGTGTAAATGCTCTATGTTAAAAACTATAATGTTTATTCATATTTGTGCATCCTACCTGAAATATTATTCAAACTATTTATAGTTCCAATAGAGTATCTCACAGTTTATCCTAGGAGGATGCACATTTTTTCTAAACTATGTACCTCTATCTGCGCTTTCTCTAATCTGGGTTTTTGGGGGCCCAATACTCTTGAAACCCATCCAAAACCTCAAGGTACTACCGAGACTTTAAAACCATATAAGGAATTGGGTTGATAAAAAACTCATAATTAGGTTCTTAAGATCAATACAAATGATGGCCCACTCACAAAATTAGGAAATTCAAAAAGGATGAGGAAATACCGACACACTTAAAAACCATGAAAGTTACATATACAGGGCTTGAAAAGTCAAAATAACAAATTAAATAATTTTTCTCGACATGGATATGAGTAAATATTAATAATTAACGAATCAAAACGATTATCATGATCATAATTAATTTTTTTATAATGGCAATTTTGTTTAATATTTATGAAGTAAATACCCCAAATTCTTATGTAACACTAAAGCAGTGCTTGTGAAAGAGGAAGAAAAACCAATAAAATGATTTAAAAAACTATAGAAATAATATTTTTTTGGTGATTTAAAGTGTTATATGAAATTTCTAGATGAAAACGACATGTTAGGAATTTTTTTTAAAAAATTTACTTGTTTTCATGATGTTGTTAAAATCAAGGTAATTAATATTTCTAAAAATTGTCATTATTGATAAATTATAATAAATAATATTTTACTAAATGATATAAAATTAATAAAAATATTATATTAAGAAAATTAATTACTTTATGGTTTATAATATAAAAAATGGTCCATTTACGTTCCTTTTTTCCATTTATAGTAAATATATTGACACTCGAAGAGTAAAAATCCTTACTTTCACTTTAAGTGTGAATGAGGTTAACAAGGTGTTAAAATAATAAGGTAAGGTTAAAAATGTGATAAAAACTTGACTAATTTTTATTTTATGGGACTATTTTTATCCATACTCAATTTTTATCCATTTTTAATTTTAAATTAATTTATATTAATTTAATATTTTGATTAATTCTAAAAGTGACACTCCATTCACTTATTAAAGGGAACAACCTCTCCACTTTTCTACACAATTAAAAAAACATTTTATTTTTATAAAACCTATGTCAAAATAATTTCTAAAAATATATCTTCACATTCTATATGTCTTATTTTGGTTATAATACCAACCTCACAGGGCTTAATGTTGGAAGAAAAAGGGGCTTTTTCAAAGAAGAGGAATAATATTTAACCAAGTGTTTTAGTTTTATTTCTTCTTCTAAAACTTAATAATATTTTTAAAAAATTATGAAATAATAAAACAATTATCATAAATATAATAATATTTTAATATATTAACATAATAACTTACATAAATCTCCACTTCCATCAAATAGGAAACAAAACCATCAAGGTGTGTACGACAGACTACCGCCTCGCGGACCGATGTGATTTTTTTCCATCATCACCTAACATGACTACTTATAAGGATGTAATTAATGTATATATATTATATTAATGAAACATTTATAATTATTAAAATATAATATATTATTTACTTTCTTACCTTTTCATTCATTGAAAAATGATAACGTTCGTGCACACATGTGGACTACCACCTCTATGAAGCGTTGTGATTCATTTTTCATCACCACATCACATGGATTATATATAAAATTATATTTAAAGAATTAATATAATATTTATTATATTATGATAATTATATAAAGTTAAAAAAAATACTTTCCTTCTATAATGATATTTGAAAAATAGAAACGTTACTCATGTGTATGTATGACCTCCCATGTCTATGATTATAATGTAGTTAATTTTTATTAACCATATTAAATATTTTGATATAAACATATAATTAGAGTATAAAAATTATAATTATTTCAATATAATTATTCTATTTATGATTTATTAATGACCACTTTTTCCTCAGTCAACTTACAAAAGATATTTTTCACTTATGAACCAAACGTCCTCAAAACACCTGATGTAGAAATAACTAATTAATTAATTAAAAATTTCATCAATATAAATGAGATAATTAGTTTAAGGATTAGGTATTTATCCTGATAAATGTTCATAATAAATAAAATAATTGATACTAGTTCACTATATATGATTTAAATGATATACATGGGAAGTATGTACTCTAGGTAAAATAATTCATCTAAATTTAATTTCATTGAGGCATATTTTAATGTTATAAACCTAATATTATTTATATAGTGTATATAAAACCATTTTAAATATAATATCATGATTAATTCATACATCATGATATTTTTTATTTAAACTTAAATTATTTTAACCAAGAGAATTTGACTTGGAGGATTACAAAGTGGAAACGAGTTTCTTAATTCAATTTCCTTTATTTGGGTTACAAATATTCATCATTGACTATATTATACAAATATTATGTGTCAAACTTACTTTTTTAGATTTATGTTGTATTGAAACTTTTTTATGTGGCTTTACATTTGTTACACATAATCCCTCCATAGATTATTTATCTACACCTTGACATAATCTTTTTACAGGTTATTAATCTCAAATTCTCTTTATTTGGGAAATAAAATTTACATCGATATTATTTTATGAGGCATATAAATTTAACATTTAAATTTTAAATTTGGGATTTAATTATTTTAATGATATTTTAAGTTAATTTTGAAAACATTTCTTTCATTAGAATAAGATTCAAAGGTTACCAAAATGGTATGTATTTTTATGACACATTCTCTTCTTTTATTGGGATTGTTAATGTTCATTATTACTTTGGGGAAATCATTTGATTGTATTTTCTTGAACCAAATATCTTCTCTTAATTTCAATTTATGATTTTTTTACCTGTTCAATTTCTACTTCCACAATTCATAGTAGAAAAAAATCAGAACAGATGTTTGTAAGTGACACTGATATTGTATCTTCTTTTAAATCTATAATCTTTCTATTACCTATTCTTGTTCTCTAAAATGTTTTCAAACATTTTCTTTTATAAAAATAAAATATTTACTAAAGATATTTCCCATAATCATTTATCTTATTTTAAATGGTTTTAAAAATGAAATTTCATATTGTTTTTTATGGGTATCTTTTGACTTTCATTTCAAAATGTTGGAAAAGAATGTTTATTTTTAACATTTATGACATGAACAGATTTTACCAACATCATTAAACCTCAATGATTTTATGATTCCTTTTAAATTTTACAAGGTTAGTTTGTAAGAAAATGGTTTCTTTAATATGCATATGGTTTTTAGATTATAAAAGTGACTTTATAATTGAAAAGGTTACTTTCCTCAAATATGTTTTTTATAATATTTTAATGGTATTTCCATTCATAAATGTAAATAAACTGTGATTTTATATATACTCCATTGAGTTAATTTTTTATTAATACCATCCTCATTGTTTTTCTATAAGTATTATGATTTTTTCAAAGA
Source organism: Viscum album (assembly GCA_963277665.1). NCBI lineage: Eukaryota > Viridiplantae > Streptophyta > Magnoliopsida > Santalales > Viscaceae > Viscum > Viscum album. The sequence goes on from OY728152.1 coordinate 1,654,316,473, forward strand.
TATTTTCATGGAATTTTCTTCTTTTACATGGGTTAATAAAGTTATGAAAGGAATAAGGATTATTCCTATCAATTTTATGTTCAAACACAAGCTATATGTACTTTATTCATGTTATAGTTATTTAAATTTTTCTATGATAATGAATGGTTCTGTTATAAACTAAAATCGATGGGTTTATGAAATACCTATTATATATTATGTATGGAAGTTCACCATATATTTATTCCAAAAATGAAATGTTGTGAACTAATTGGATTTCTCCTAAGAGATTATGGGAATATATTGGTTTGGTTATTAAAAGTTTAATCATGAGGGTTACTTCATGTGTACCCATGAGGGTTACACCATATGTAATACTAATATAAAAATTCTCCACGATACCAAGACATTTTTTTATGCTTGCGATAGGATATAAATGTTTCCTTTAACCAAGCTTTATATCACATTGCTCGTGATTATTATTTCTTATGAATATTTTTTATGGTAAATATTTAATATATTTTTAATGATTGATGATGCATGTATTTATCATTATGAAATCAATTATTTTTTGATAATGAACTTTGATTATGTCATAATACCCTCAAACTAATTTTACTATCACTGATGACATTCAATTCAAAATGATTATGTTTATCCTTATTAAGAATTTGAGATCACCCTTATTATGTTTCAAATTCCCTGGGATATAAGGAATTATATTAAATTATTGTAGTCTAGAAAGGTTTTACATATTATTAAAATTTTAGGAGATACTAAATAATTAATATAGAATATGAAAATCTGGGAATAGGGGGAGATAATGTCGATATTTATGAACTAGTTATTTATGAATCCATATTTTTAATATTTTTTCCAAGTTATCTAAAATCATAAACCAAAAAGTTCATTGGGTAGGTATGTAATCCAATATTTCCTTTTTATGTTGTACATTTTAGATGGAAAAAATTGGGTCACATTTATCAATATCAAATCCATAAATGTAATGTTTATATTTTTATTTCCAGATTCAGGAGTATGGGTTTTTATGCTATATTTGGTATCCGAGTAGGGATTAGATAACTTTGTAAATTATGATGTTTTCAAGAAATGTTATATTAATAGTTATAGACACCTTCATGGGGTTATAAGTCTAAGGTTGAACATAATATCAAAGTCATAGAAACCCTTTTTGAGGTTTTTTATGATGAGGTTTTTAGATGATTAATGATATTTTGGGAGACACTTAATTAGGTTGAGGTATATAAAACCATTAGGATTAACTTGTAAGATAATTTTGAAAAAATTAAATTAAATTTTAAAGATGGAAGCTGAAAGGTATGAGATAAAATTTGAGGTTAAAACATTATTTAATGTTGAATTAATTGAGGTTATTTTGGTTATAGATTTATTAATTTATGGAATAATCTATTTTTACTATTTGGTGTTATTGTTAAAGAATTGGATATTAATGTTTAATTTATTTGGGTATATTATTTTTGGGAATTATTTTACCTTGTTATGAACATTTTTTTGTTAATGTATAATTATAGGAGGAATACCTTGTTATCCTTTTAGGAATTATGAGATCTGTTATTTTTTGAGATTAGTTCTTCATGCATGAAAATTCATCTTTAATAATCATCATTTGGAGTAAAAGATTAGATTGTGATGGAAATTGATTAATAGATGAAATTATAGTTATCAAGCAAGTAGATTTCTCTATGTTATTATTCTATATTTTAAAGTAATTATTAAAATTTAGGAAAAATATCCTAATACCAATGTTTTATATGTTTAATTTTCATACCATGAAATCAATGGTCATTTATCCCATCATAGATTTATGGTTTTGTGATGGTTTACATTCTCATGAAATTAATCTATATGAATATCTATTAGTCCTTTAGAGTTAGGCATTTATTCCACATCCAAGTTTTCACTTCCCACTTATTTCATCCCAATTGGAAACCTACTTTGTGTTATTCTATATGACTGTCGCACTTCCCTTTATCTCATTTCATTAGGAAGTTTTATTAGCCTTTTTTACAATGTGAGTTTTCAATAAAGGATTTTTGAAAAGTCAAAACCTAGTTTCCAAACTTGAGTTGACATTGTGAGGAGGCAATTTTATAAATGTGGGGGGGGGGGGATAGGATATTATAATATCCTGATATTTTAAAAATAAAGACTATGTTCGATATCTTATAATATATTCAACACCAAGCTTAAGCAAAAAATGAAATATTGTTATTTAAATGTGATAATTGTAATATAGTTATTATATTAGTGGGAGTGAATAATATTTTTTACATTATGAAATTTATATATATATATATAATGTTCATACTTAATAAAAATATGTTGATTAATTCTTAAGAAGTAAGTATTAAATTTCAGTAAATCTATTTTATTTTTCAAAAATATGTTTTCCTGAAAAATTAATTTCTATGGATTTTTGATAGAGAATATTATAAATAATTTGCATAAATTTTAGAAATTTTATTTTTTAAATAATATATCTGTTTTTAATTCATCATATAAAAACTCTTTTAATGTGAAATGTTTGATTGATTTTTCAATGAATAGTAAAAACTGTTTTTGTACTTATTTATGAAACCGTAATTTATTTTCATTAATAAAGTAACATTGGGACATGAATTGATATCAAATTAAAATAATTGTTACTTAGTTATATAAAATCTAATTAATTACACTCGAATCATATTTATAACTTATTTTGGTATAATTTTATTTTTGGTCTTAAAATGCCTTTTTTATAAAAACAATTCACTACACGTTATGAATTTATAATAAAAATAATTTATGGAAATTGTGGTAATTGAATTTTATTAAATGAAATTAATTATTATATTTATAAATTAAAATTGATCATACTATGAATTTATGACATTAGTTCGAAAAATTTAATTTTTTTGTGGATAGAAAAAATATAGTTTTTATAAAATACTATATCTTTTTCTATATCATCAAGATATAATTATTATATAAAAATTTATTAAACTTATAAAAATTATAATTTATGATTATATAATCAAAATACAATCCAAAAATAATTAATAACAAGTAAATTTAAATTTATTCTAGGGTAAATATGAAAATCATTTTCAGTGTCAACCCAGTGCTTGCACAACATTAGAAAAGTCAATTTCGGTGTATTATAGACATTAATTGATATGTAACAAGTATTTGGAAGATTTTTAATTAAATATCATGTATATATGATTATTTTTACTTATAGTTTAAAATTTTGGAGTTATATAACAGAAATATCCTCCAAATGGTTGTGTAATGCTTACATAAGGCTTAAAAAATCAAAATAACAAATTAAATAATTTTTTTAAACTTGGATATGAGTAAATATACATAATTAATGAAACTAAAGTATTATATTTATACTATTTAATTTATTTTTATGATGTTATTTTTTAGTAAAAAAATATCTTAAATGCTTGTGAAACACTGATGCAATGCTTGTGCAAATAGAAGAAAAATAAAAAAAAAGATTTAAAAAAACACTAAAAATAATATTTTTTGGTTGATTTAAAATTATCCAAGAAATTTATAGATGTAAATTACATATTAGGGATGTATTAAATTTTTTCAATTTAATTTATGGTATTTATGTTATTAAAATATATGTATTGAATAGTTCTAAAAATTGGCATTAAGGATATATTATAATAAAACAAATTTAATTAAATGATATGAAATTCATAAAAATATTCTATTAATTTTTTTATTATATTGTTAATAATATAAATCATTTTACTTTTATTTTCCTTTATTTAATTTATATTAAATATATTTCCCCCCAAATTCTAAACACCATTGTTGTCACAGAAAGTTTGAAAGAGGTAAATGAGGGGTTAAAAAGAATATAAGGGTAATAATGTGATAAAAAAATTTCTAATTTTTTTGGATGAGAGGATATAGATCCATACTAATCATATATTTTAAATAAAAAAATTTTAATCAATTTTGAATTTAAAATTAATTTATATTAATTTAATATTTTGAGTGTTTCTAAAAGGGCCCCTCCTTTCTATTATAAAAGGGAACAACCTCTCCATTAATCTACACATAATAAAAACCATTTGGTTAAGAAATAAATATATCCAAATAATTTTACAAAATCACTTATCATATTATAGTTATATTGGTTTGGTCAAAATATGAATCTTATAGTGCCTAAGGTTGTAAGAAATGTAGGTTTTCAAAAGAAGAGGTATTCCATTTAATTGAATGTTTTGGTTTTATTTCTTATTCAACCTCATTATAATATCCTTAAACCATGATAAAATAATAAAAAAATTATTTTAAATATATTAAGATTTTAATATGATAATATAAATAGTATATCCATCCTCAATTCCATCAACTCGGAAACTAAATTGTTGATTTGTGTGTACAATTGAGTATCGCCTCATAGATATAAGTAATTTTTTTCCATCACCACCTAAATGGATGTTTATAATTATGTAATTAATGTATATATATATATATGATATTAATGAAAAATTTATAATTATAAAAATATAATATATCAGTATCTTTCTTACCTTTCCATTCACTAAAAAATGATAACGTCGTTTGTGTGTACGTGTGGACTACCACCTCCATGAAGTGATGCAATTTGTTTTCACAACTACATAACATGGATGATATATATAAGTATATTTGAGGAATTAATATGATATTTATTATATTATGATCACTATTTGAAGATAAAATTATTTTCATGAACCAACCCATCGGGGCCTCCTTGGTCAGTGATAGGTCAAGTGTGACTACCCCAAGCCCACTTCGAATAGAGCAAGGGCTGTCGACTAGTGCTAAGTAGGAAAAACACTAACATGTGAAGACTTTTCTTAAAAAAATATATGAATACACACATTTCAAATCCCATTAAATGATGAAATTAAAAATAAAACTGATACCAAATACATGCACACATCTAGATCCCATAATCGGAATACAACAATAATACTGAAAAACATAAACGACCAAATAAACTGTCCCCCAAAACTATAAAGAAGTCCGACCTACTTGAAAGAGGGGACTATATTTAAATGTGGCTCCTTTTATGAACCAAGTACTATATATCAAAATCTATGCTATGTATGCTCATGTTACATTGAGAACCCCATTGAACATTTGGCTGTCTTTATAAGAAACAACATGTGCATGTAGATCCCATGCATGGGTGAGTATAAAAATAACCAACAAGAAACCTTTAAATCACTAAGAATAAAGAATCAATATTAGTCAACTCATTATAATTTATTTGAATTAAATTTTTATAAATAAAATAAAACATCCATATTTACTCATAGTAGACACTAAGTCACAATGTAAGGTCACACATACATTAATAGCCTAATATTATTCTAGAGAGTTCATAGAAACACTCACCTTGGAGAACCCACTTTGTGATTTTGAAAGCACTAATGGATTCTATATAAGATGTAATTATTTTCAAGTCTCACTATAATTAATTATGTATTACAAGTTAGAAGAGATCAAAACACATATGGGAGTCACACCTGGGGCCATATGGTATATCAACATCACAATCAAGATTAACCAGCAAAGTAGGGGATCGAAACCTAGGTATATTAGGACACATTGATTCTGAGAACCCCACTCAAGATATAAAATAATAGAGGATTGCAACTAGTGTCATGGTGGATTCTAAAAACACTATTCGAGACTAATTTACTTAGAGGGGGTCCCAATCTTATACTTAGGATGTAATAGTGTACTATAGCCTTTGGGAATGGATTGAGGGAACTCACCCAAAACAAACTTATCCAATATGAGGGGAAAAAGGGATCCAATACATCTTTAAATAAGTACATGAAGTGTAAATAGGGTACATGGTGTGTAACACTAATCATGAACTTTCCAGTGTCTATGCCCATATAACTCTGTCTGTTCCCATGTATATATGGTCATTCAAATGTATCTAGGTCGTTCTGTATACCTATCCATATCCTAGTACAGAGCCATTTTATGTACTCTACTCATGCTTGTGTTCCTAGGCATGTCTGTGAATGTGTATCCTTTGATTTACATGTTGATATGTCAGTGAGTTTTCACATGGCATAAGACATATGTCCCACAACGTGTGATAATTTTATTCGTTATGAATAACCTAACACTACATATAGGGGCCAACAAAAAATGTATCTATGGATTACATGTGTTGTGTAGAAATTTTAAAAACCTATAGGCTTTTCACATGTCATCTATCCACATAGCTGCCATAAAAAATTCAACCATACATCCCTCCCATAGATCATAGATATTAGTTAATATTACACGATTATCGACAGAGGTTGGATTCTATCCATCCATCTTGATCGAGAATCGTCTTGTATTCATACCGTCACTGAATACCCAAATCCCGCACAAATCACTATAATATAGTCCTAATTCATCATCTTTTTCATCACATATCGATCCATTTTCAACACCAAACCCATATCAATGATATAAATCCACTAAATTGAATGTCACACCCAGGTTTTTAATTTCATTCTTGGGCCTTGTTCATCTAAGGGTTTTAGTTTTTATCATGGTAACTAGGTTTCATAGGTCTGAATTTTTTAGTTAATCTTCTATTTATTCTTGTTCTATCTTTTTCCATTGGGTTCTATTTGAGTTTTTGGAGACAAATGGGATGTTTGGGCCATACAACTCGTGGTGCCTGATTGGAACATGGTTAGGGGATATTGTTCACCCCAACTCAGGTAACCATGCAACTGGTGGTGGTTCTAGATAGAAGCTACTACACATCTTTCACATGGTAAGTCAAACCGTGGAGGATAACTATGAGGTTGGTGCCTCTTATAGAGAGAGGGGCACATGGTTATTGCATAGTTTGGAAATCCATGTAGGCTATCTATGCATGATGTCCCTATCATAACAAATTTTAAAATTCTCTTTGTTTCATTTTGATATTTAACACCAAACCCCCCTTTCTCACCCCATTAGAGATTCTCACTCCTAGGTGCCTCTCTCCCTTCATCTTATCATCCTTGGGATTCCTTATTTTGTTGTATTTGATGGGTTTTTTCACGAAACCTACAAGTGGTTCATCTTTTTTATTTCTACCTCTTTTCTAGGTTTTCTCTACTTCCACATTGGGGTTTCTTATCTCTAGTGGTATGGGAAGTCTCTTAAGGGTTTAACATTGATCTTTAGGGTCCCATCTTGATGTTTTGTTTTCATTCCTTACTTTCTAGGATCTTGTGGTGGTGCGATTGAGGTTTCACACCATTTTTCATATGTTTCTACACTTGGTGTAGGTGGTTTCATGCATTAATATTTTTAGACACTTTTAATATTCTTGTGTATATTATAAATTCATTATATAAATTTATTTTGTGGTGTGAAATGTGTTACAAAAGTATTGTGGAATTCTTATGATATAGAAATGGATTTTATAAAGGAAAATGGTCATTTTTTTGGGTATGTTGTTTTGTGAAGATTCTTAGAAATGTTTTATGAATTGTTTTTGGAATGAGAAATGTGTGCTCAAGGGTACTCAAGGAGGTAATGTATTATGAGTGAGTTTTTCAAAGTAAATGGCTAGTTTTATCATGATAGTTTCTTTATTGTACACTTTTAATTTATCTTGTGAATTTTGTAAATGCCAGTACACATTTTTTAAAGTGAAATTGGTTTATGTGTGGATTTTAATGGATCTAGACCCATGATAGTGGTTAAATTGATTATTTTAATTTTTTTGGGATATTTTAAAAGTGGTTTCATGAATTTTACAAGTGGTGGAAAATGTATTTGAAAATAATTTTGTCATGTGTAAAATGTAAAGTGGTTTGGTTTATGGGAAATAGTAATTTCTTAGTATATTTATAATGCTTGGAGTGTGTAAATAAATGTAGTGATTTTTGTAATATGTGAAATGGGATTAAGAATAAGGGAATCCTAGGTATCTCGATGGAAATATTAGTTCTAGTGTATTAGTGATTCATAATTTTTTTTGTCTCGATTTCACTTAGATGGATCAATGATTACAATTAAAAATAATCTATGATGATGGTGGGAAACCATTACAATTTTTGGATCCTTCTCCACTCTATTGGATCACACATGGGGACACTTTATAGTGTGGTTATTATACCACTTTTAACTGAGGTACAAGGGTCTTGTGTCTCAATCAATCTAGATTTCCCCTAGGGATTTACCCATGGTTCTCTATTGAGAATTAAGAAATGTGGTACCATATGCCGCAATAAGGTAGAACTTGAGGGAATTTTATCATAAATAAAGTTTATCTTAATAAATATTTCTTTTAAAATTTTACATTTAATTGTGTTTCCTTAAAAATTTTATGAAAAAATGGATTTTCATTAAAAACATTTCTTGTAAATGTTTCAAAAATAATTTTACATAAATTACCTTGTTAAATTGCCTTTTGATTTTATAATATGTATTCTTTTTTTTGGGTGGAATCCTATTGGAATTTGGCTCATTACATACATACACCTTATGGTGTATGTATACTTCTTTTACACAACTTAGATTATGGAAAGGTGTGTTTTGTTGGTGGATTTGGGTTTCACAGGTTCCTCTCCAATAGGTTTTGGTGGCGGTGGCTTGAGGGTGAGTTTACTCTTGTCACATATAGGTTTTTGGGACATTTTTTGTTTCCATTAATTTTTAGTATTTTTTTTGGTTAAAATTGTAAAACATTGAATCTAGAAATCATTATACCACTTTGGGTATTGGTTATTCATTTATGTCTTGTTTATTTATGTTGGTCGTTTATGTTTATATTAATGGGTGAAATCATTACCAAGGTATAATATTGATACCCAAGAACAAGTTTCTAGCCTATGGGTGTTGGGAATTCCCTTCAGGCCATGCCATGAATAGGGTCAAGTGTCGTGTTGGAGGGTGCTCTAGCCTGGTTGATAAAAAAATTGTATCAGATCAAGTCACACTCTTTTTGGGTCATGCAATTTGGGGAAGGGTCTTTGTAGAATGGATTTAGGATTTTTAGGACATGATGTTCTGATTATTAGAAGGCTTCCTGGCCAGCACATCTGTTGACCAAACTCGAGTTTCCATGAGAACTTAGGTTTCTTTGGTTCTTATGGGTTGTTTTGTGTTTATAAATGAAAAGAGAGTTGGTATAATGGTCTCTGTGAGATCACATGTATTGGAAATCCATTTTGAGCTATGTACATGGTCCCAAAATACTCTCTACGATGGTGGTGTGATCGGCGTATGGCCTCCAACCATATTGTTGAGTCACCTATCAATAGAAGCTTCCCCCTCTAAACTTTTTTTTGTGTCTTCTTGAGTTCTAACAATTATTTTGAAAAACAATATTTTGGGAATTGTGAAAAACAATATTTTTAAGTGTTAATGGTTTGGTTTTGGGAAATATGTGAAATGAATTTTCAAAATTATTTTGATGGAATCATTGGGAAAATTTGTTCTTTAATAAAAAAATTTCAAGTGAAGTTGGAATGAGTTTATTGAAAATTATGTTTTTGTAATTGAAACTAGTTATTTTTCAAAATTGATTGTTTGGTAAACATTAACTTTTTGAAGACGGGTTTTGGAAATCTGTTTTAAGTGTGGTTTGTTAAGTTGTCAAAAATATTTTAATGGGATGAATTATAATTTTTTGATAGAATTCTAGGGATTTTCATTTGAGAAAATTTGATTTTTTTTGGATTGCTGCGTGGAAATTGAAATGGTTTTTGATTTTGTGGTCAGTGAAATTTTGGAATGTTTTGGGAATTTTTGCTGATGTAATTAAATTGACAACTTGAAAATGTGGATTGAATGTTTTTCCTTGAAAAGTGTAAAAGTTTTGTTTTGACCTTTGGTATTTCCATGAGTAACCACATGCATTGATACTTATGTAAGGTTAATGATGTGGGGTGATGAGTGACTGGTTGGGCACAAGAACATATATGTGTGAGACTCTATCGGATTCCATTGCTGAGTGTTCAACCCACCAAGGTTGATTTATTTTCAAAAGTCCCCTTCAGAGAAAATATGTTTTTTCGATAAATAGTAGTAGTGTGGTGTGTCTCTTTATGATCTGTGAATGTATCTTGAAAGGTGTATTGAATTTTAAAAATCATAAAGTTTGAATTGTGTTTTATTTTTGATTTCTTGTCGATAAGTTAATTTTGAAGTAACAGTTAGCAGATTCTTTTTAAATTTTTTTTTTGAAGACATTAAATTGGTTTTGTTTGTGTGATTGATGTTTCTCATGGTAATTTTTTGCCAATAGACTAGTTTAATTGGGTTATTAGTTTTCTTGTTGTATTTTGTACCCCCTCATAAAGAAAAATTATATATTCAAATCATGGCCACAGTTGGTTTACCTCTAGTGGACCCTCTAGTTGATAAATATGTGAAACTATTTCTTGAGTTCCAAAAGGCGAATCCTCTTATCTTTTAAGATAATGAAAATGATCTTGTTGAAGAAGAGTGGATGTGGAAAATAGAAATAGACTTATGTTTTCTTATATATTTGTGTCATTAAAGGTGAAGTGTGATTACTTTATACATTAAGGTGTGAGAGTTGATTTGACCTCCTCGTCGGTGTGGTGAGACATGTAGTTTGTGTTGAAGCTGTGTTAAACAGGTGTGCTTGAGGAAATTGATTTTCCTCCAGTCTCAAGAAAAGGTGAATAGAGTTCTGTTAAGTATATGTGGAATTATTTTAATTTTTTTGTGTTGGTTGTGGAATTAAAAAGGCCATCTCAACCGTTCCTTAGCTTCTTTAGGTGCAGGATCATTCCACGTTATTAGTGTGGCAATTGTGTCCATAAGAATCCATCATGTATATTTGCATAAATAGTGTGTTTTTTGGGATTCAGTTTAATGTACCTTTATTTATAATGATTGTTTGTTGGTAATGGACATGTTCGGTGGAATGTTTTAGTGTCGTGTTCTCTTTAGAACAAAAAGCTAGATGTTTTGGAATATTCTTTGAACTTCCATGTTAACCAAGGCATGTTTTCCTTTAGGATTTCTGAATTTCTCCATTTCTAATGGATATGTCATTCGTATATTCCTTATTTCTATTATTTATAATTCTAGGTGAAAATGGATGATGCATGTGAATTTTCTATGTCCCTATCTTGGTGAAAGTTCCATGTTCAAGAAAAGGGAGTCTCATGGGGTGTTGTGTTCTTTCGGTTCTGACTGGAATGTTGTGTGGTTGCTTATGAAGCCAAATAAAGTGTTCCAACATAGGAATATCAGCTTTTGTATGTGAGGAAGGAGATGCTTCAAGATTAGGGTTCTAACCATAGGCCCCAAAGTGAAGCTTGTGCATAGTCAAGAACCCCAAGGGTGTAATGGACCTTGGTCTGGTTTTTGTCTCCAGTGCTAAAATGGAAACAATTTATGTTTCATTTGGTAGTTTCTTCACCATATAAAGTTTCCATTTTTGGAAAGGACATTTTTGTCTTGTTTCCTTATCACGACCCTTTCAATCTATGAATTCATCCTTGGTTATAGGGATGCATGGTTGTATCACTTTCTTGAAATTTTAGTTGTTGTGTCATTAGGATACAAATCTCTGTTTGGTTTTCCTTGTGTGTAAAATGTTGTAAATTAGTTTCAATTTTGGTTGTGATCATATGGAGATGGTCACGTCCCTATGGGGATTTTGAATTGAGAAGTGTTTTTTTGGTTTAGAGTTTCTTTTTTCAGGACCCTTGTGGTGGAGATTTGGTCTATATGGGAAGATCCAAAGTTATCCATGACGGGTTTTCAAGGTAGTCTGCACTAGTTGGTTAAAATGGTTGGTCCTTATGGTGGGGAGATCCACTTTGGGTCTCACAAAAATTTCATCCAGAGTAAAGCAGTGCCAGTTTGTTTCTAATGGATGGGAGTCCATTCAGGCCTCCCCATGATGATAATCTAGTTTCACTTCTGGTGATGGATTGGCTACGGGTATTCTTGTTTATGAAAATCTATTTCTAAGTTCCTCCCTTGAGTAAATGTTGTGGTTAGAGGGAACCAAGAAGTTTGATGAAGAAATATTGTGAAAGTGTTTCTTAAGGAGAGGTTTGAGTTCATTTTATCATTCCAGGTAAGTGGTCTAAGTTTTGTTTGATTATTCTTGAAGTCTTCTTAGCGTGAGATGTTATATTATGCAGTTGTGAGAATTCAATTTCTTTTGATCGATCAACTAGAGGTGTCATGGATTTTCGGGGGAAGAAGGAATATGGCGGTGAGTCCATTCTAGCCTCCCAAGTTAAATCTTGTTATTTTTTTTCTAGTTGTGGTGTTTTTTCATTCTTTGTATTATTTGTTTTTGGGAATATCCTTGGGTTATGAAGGAGTATTGTGTTTTTTTGGATCAATAATTGGTTAGGATTTTTGGGTCAGAAAGCATTACAGTGGGGAGAATTTTCACACCCAGGTTTTTGATTTCATTCTTAGGCTCAGTTCATTTAACGGTCTTGGTTTTTCTATCGATAAATATGTGAAACGGGTCTGATTTTTTGAGGTGATATTCTATTTATTCTTGTTATAGCTTTTTCTAGGGGTTATCATTGAATTTTTGGAGAAAATGGGAAGTTTGGGCCATATATCTTATTGTGAAAATTTGGCACACAGTTAGGGGAAATCGTGTTCCCCTACCCAAGTATTCATGAAAAATTTGGCGATTTTAGATAAAATATTCCAAATGGCTTACTAATTGTATGTATGGAAATGTGGGATAACCGTGAGGTAGGGTCCACTTTTGAAGATAGGGGTGAATAGGTACCGTAGGGTTTGGAAAACTGCGTGTGCTAACCATGTGTGATGTCCTGGTCATTAAAAATTCTAAAATTCCCTTTGTTTCCTTTTAGGACATAACCCCAAATCCCACCTTTCTCATCCATTTTGAGCTTCTCAGCCCTAGGAACCTCCCTACCTTCGTATTTTATCCATTGGGATTCATTATTTTGGTGTATTTTATGGTGTTTCTTCAAAAAACATTCAACTAAAGTGGTACCTCTTCTTGTTTCTCCCTCTTTGATAGGGTTTCTCTCTTTCATCTTTCGGGTTTCTTATCTCCATCAGGTTAGGTGGTCTCTTTAGGGATGAATATTGTTATTCAGGGGCTTATACTAATGTTTAGTGTTCAATATATCCATGATAGGGTCTTGTGGTGGTGCAGTTGAGGTTCAACACCATTTTTTTAATGTTTCTACACTTGAGGTAGCTGATTCCATGCCTTAACATTTTTATATGATTTTAAAACATTTTATCTCCCTTATAAAAGTGTTATATTGATTTATTGTGTGCTGTGAAATGTGTTAAAAATATTTTTGGAATAGTTATGTGATGGAGGTGTATTTTATAAATGAAATTGGTGATCTTTTGGGTGTTTTTATTATAGAATTTATTGGAACTGTTATATGAATTTTTTTGTGGGATTTGAAATGTGTTTTGAAGGTAACTATAGTAGTGAATGTACCGAGATAGAGTTTTTAAAAGGAAATGGGTTTGTTTGGTATGATGGTTTATTTTTTGTACACTTTTTATTTTGGATTTTAAAGTGTGTAAATGTTGGGACACATTTTTTAATGTGAAATTGGTTTAGGTGTAGATTTAAAATGGGCTTGGCCCATAAAAGTGGTTAAATTGATTATGTATCTTTATTTAAATAATTTCAAATGGGGTTTGTGAATTTTCTGTAGAGACCCAAAGCTTTACATACATGGAAATTACATTACTTTTTCGAAATACTTAATACATAACAAAAACAAACACACAAAGACCGTAATAGTTTAGTTTCTTTGGAAGCTTGGAAAAAATAATCTTCTAATCACGGTGAAAGATCTTCAACATCTCCTATAAAGATTTTCCCCTTTTCTTTTCTTACCTAAAACCTTTTTTTATATCCCAGGGAAAAGAAAACATAAAAAGGGCGAGATCAAATGCTTAGTAAGGGTAAACATGGAGAACATAAAACAATCCATAAACATTTGAATGCAAAAACTTGAACATAAAATCTAAACATCAAAATCTTGAGAAAGACATTAATCTTGGAAGTACATAAGGCATATATCATAATGGAACATCAATCATGATAAAATATCATGGGAAGAAAACATGTAATTGTGGAAAACCATTAATCACATGATATTATTTCAATAGTAGTCAAGGCATTGCTGCCAAGACCATCATAGTGGACAGAGTCCCTTTCTGAATCGAGTTCACTCCTCGTTCCAGTCTTGTATCACTGAACTGGGTTAACTTACCGTTCCAGCCATGTCTATTTCTTGAGATAAAAATATTTACCCAATGAATTGGAGGAGATATAGGTCCCACCAATCTCATAATGAAACCATTATTATGTGTTCCACAAAATCATAAATCATACATCATAGCATAACCCATGTAATAAAAACCGGACTCTTAAACATTGTGACATCCTAAAACAATTCATATAAGAAAAAGTACATCATAAAAATAATTCCATAACAACATAATCAAATCAATGTAACTATAGTGATAGAAGTATAACCCTATATTTTTCTTAGATGGAAAATAATTTTGATAAAACAGTTGAACTCCATTCTTGATGAAAATATCTTTTCTACTTCAAAAAAACATTATTCCTTTCTTAACATGTCATAAAATTTTAAAAGAAGTTAATTAAAATTATACTTGAAAACTTGTAAAGGAATATTCATGGAAATAATGTTATATGAAATCTTAAAAAAACCATTCATGTCGTATAAGTTAAAAAACATTCTCCTCCCACTTTTAATGGAAAAGTCAAAAAGTACCACACATGGTAAACAGAAGAAAGATTCCTTCCATAACACAAAGTAAAAGTCAAAGAGGGGTGAAAATGACTTTAAAAATACATGTAATAATACTAAACACTTTATAAAAACATTTTTATGGACATGGATGAAAAATATAACCCCAATAAATACTTACGTATAAGCAATCTTGGATAAAAATGAGATTTGAAAAATTATCCAATACCTTATGTTCGATATGCTTCGTATGTATCCGAACCTCGTGTATAATGATTTAAATAATGTCATTGAATTATTTCAGAATCATATTCCTTGTTATGATATCATATATGGTTCACTTATTACTTTATATTACCCGTTATTTTGTAAATTCTATGTTAAAGCAGTGTTTTGGGTAAATTCGTTTCATTTGTCGTACATGTTTCGATTTTTTTTTCTTGATATTATTACCCATATCCTGGTTTAATTAATTCCAGAATGTAAAACATGATTTATATATATTATATATTCAGTATAAAAATATAAATGATAGATTGATATATGGAATGAAATACACCGTTCATGGAAACAGTAGGCCGTACGTACGCATGAACGCTATTTTCATTTCCTTATTGAATTGAATGGAATTAAGTAAATGAAAGATATATGTACATAAATATTGTATCATTATAATGTAATATATTTCATGATTATTTATTATATATATACTTTAAAATCATACTTGAATGGTTAATCATGGAAAATGAATCTCATCGCGTTCGTGGAGACGGTAGTCCGTACGTACGCACGAGCGATGATATTGTTACCATAATTATTGAATAGAATTGGAGTGGATGATATAATATCTCAGAATCAATATGATTTTATAATAACCATATATAGTTAATCTTTACACCATTATACCCATCCAAGTAAGGTGGTGGTCAAAAAACTAATTACACCCCGGCGTGGAGACGATATTCCGTACGTACGCGCGTGTGGTGATTTTTTTTCCGTAGGATGAATAGAAGGTGAAATGGGGTTGTTTAATATTTATAATAACATATCAGTATATTATTGATATTGATATTATTACATTATAATTAAACAACTAAATAAGAATATGTTGAAGAAGAAGGAAACTAGGAAGAATCAGTAGAAGAGATTACCTCTTCTTCGACGCACCTCTTTTAAGTTTCCTCTTAAGGCACTATAGTAGGTATTTTGAGGATAACAGAACATCTATAATGTTTCTAGGGAAGTTGATAAGGGAAATGGGCAGGGTATGGCTGAGCTTGAAAGCTCAAAATTGTGTAAAGAGAAGAGGGGGGAGGTGCTCTTTTATAAGGGGGAGAGGGGAACCTTAGAAAAAACTTAAAATATTATTTTATAATAAAGACATATTCGGTTTATAATAGCTAAAAATTGATTTATTTCGAATATAAAGTAGGTATGGGTCGTAATACGCTCAAAAAATAGGTTTTATACAAGTTTATGTTACTATTTTAACCTTATAATTTAGATTTAACTCTAAGTTAAATAATTTAACTTTTACCATGTCTTCTTGTTTTCTTACACTATATGGTTAATGAACGTACTATAACAAGCCAAAAGAACCCCAAGTGGTTCATTATTAATATATATAACCTTATCCAAGTCATTTTACTGAAACATAGAATTTTAGGAATATAATAATAATTAATAATATAATATTTGTTTTAAAAACTATTTTATGTCATTTTTGACACTATTTGGTAATAGATTTTTTGGAAAATCATAACAACATTATTAGTTAGAAATAATTTACTTTAATCAATAATAACATGTCTTATTAACCTATAAAATTAGTGTAATTCATAAAAAGTCTCAGATTACATTTATTTGGGTATTTATAATATCAATTATGTTATTATTTTATTAATAAGGTAATTACTGCATCATCATTCTGTCATATATAAATTAACTTATTTAATGTCTAAAAATTATAAATAAAATACCATGATGTATGAAAGTTTTTTTGGTTTATAATGAATATTTATAGTCTAATTTATCTTATCTATAACCCTATATTAAAAATGTTTTAGTTATTAAACTATGATTTTATCTCTTCTCTAAATAAAATAATAATAAATATCTTAATCTAATCCAAGTGGACCTAAAGGGTAATATTTTATCCCTATGGTTGTTTTTGGTTGAATTACACTTATACAATAGAATTAGGACATGTGTTAGGGTAATAATAATATCATTTTTACCTTTAATTACCCTATTTACTTTTAACCGTAGTAAATAAAAGTAAAAAGTTACTATTCACCAAAAATTATTTTTATCTTATTGAACCACATTTTACTCCTTGATATTAAACATGTCTCTTGGATTATCACAATTCAACTCACAGAAGCGGTAAAATTAAGATTTATGTACAATTACAAATGCTCCTAGGCGGTGGGTAAAAGACGGTGAAAAGTTCAATAAAATTTTTATATATCTAAATTCATTATAAAATGAATCAAATGAATTACATTGAACTTATATAGGTATTATGTATCAATATTGACCTAAAATAAATTTAAATAAAATAATTAATTATTTAAATAAAAATTCAATTTTAAACTATAACTCAGTGTTTTTCACTATTCATTAAAAATTGAAAGTTTTCAGAAAAATACCAAAAATTCACTGTAGGATAATTTCGATATTCCGAATCCAAAAATGAAGTCCATTTTGAAATATAAAATTTATAAAATTTCGAAAAGTGGGTATTAATATTCATATCGGCTAGTTTATATAATATTTTAATAACATATTGTTGTTTAGTGAAACTCGGTATTGCGTACAACACACGCTATCGTGGAAGGTCGTGATTGTATGTAAAGAAAGCCAAGTTAGGGTTGTGTGTAGTGAAATATTACTTTGTTGTTGAGTAGAATAGAATCCAACCATATTTCATATATACATTTAATATATATATATACACACACTCAATGTTGCGTAGAATAACTACTATCAAACGAACTTGAAATTGTGTGTAACACGATCCACGAATAATGTTGTGTATACTGGAAGCTAATACAGTGTTGCGTATAGCGTAAGATGATATTGGTGTAGTGTACAACAAAAGATATGAAAGAAATTAAAAATAATATATCTCATAAAATCTCAGGGTGTTACATTTTCCATGTTGTGGAAAATGTATTTCGAAACAGTTTTGGTGTGTGTAAAATGGAAAGTGGTTTGGTTTATGGAAAATGGTGATTTACCAGTATATTTATAATTCTTGGAATGTGTATGTGAATGTCACGATTCATGTAATATGTGAATTGGGATTGAGATCAAGGGAATCCTAGGTATATTGGTGGCAGGACTAGTTCTAGTACGCTTGTGATTCAAAAGTGGCTTGTCCTGGTTTCACTTAGCTGGATTGACAATTACAACCCAATATAAACTATGATGAATATGGGAAACCACTATAATTTTTTATATTTCTCTACAATAGTGTCTCATGCATGGGGACGTTTTATAGTGTGGTTATTATATAAATTTTCACTGAGGTGTGAGGTTCTAGTGTCTTACTCAAGATATATTACCCCTACGTATTTACCTGTGGTGATATCTTGAGTCTTATGAATTATGGTACCATCCGTTTCCATACAGTGGACCTTGAGTGCATTTTATCTTGATGTAATTTTATCTTAAAAAATTTTCCTTGGATATTTTACCTTTAAAATTGTTTTTATTAAATGTGTTGTTCTAAAAATGGATTTTGTTTAAAATGTTTTCTAGGAAATGTTTCAAAGGCTTTTATATAAATGAACATGTTAAATTGTATTTTGATGTTATAACATGTAATCTTTTCTTTGTGTGGAATCCTAAAAGGCTTTGACTCACACCCTAAATACACCTTTAAGGGTATGTAGACATTATTTTTATGAATTTGGTTAAGTATAGGTATCTTGGGTTGGTAGATCTTGGTTTCCAGAGTTCCTCTCATGCAAGTTTTAGTGGCAATGGATTGAGAGTGACTTCCCTATTGTTGTATGGAGGTTTTTGGGACGTTTTGTGCTTCCCTACCTCTATAGTATGTTTGTTTTTAGTTAAAATTGTAAAAAAGAACATGGAAATTATTATACCATTTTTGGTATTAGTTATTCAGTTATGTATTGGTTATTTATGTTGGTTGTTTATGCTTATATAAATGGGTGAAATTGTTCCCAAGGTATAATATTGATACCCATGCCCTAGTTTCCAGCTTTTGGGGATTGGGAATTCCCTTCGGGCCATGACATAGACCGGGTTGAGTGCTGGTTTGGATGGTGCTCTAGCCTAGTTCATGACACTGAATAATGTGTGAAAAACAGTTGATTACCCAATATTTTTTCAAACCACTGGTCAAATGAAACACCCGCGATGAACACACTAAGAACAGAGAAATAAATTCAGAGACAACAAAATGATAAATCGTGCTTATATAATTTTGATGATGGAATTATTTTATTTATATTAGAATGAATAATGAATATATATAATTATTCAACATTAAAAATACCTAAATCCCAGTTAAAACAAACCCATACCCACAACATGATCGGCCCATGGATCATTTTTCTGGTTTATTGATTCATGTTAGTCATGGGAGAAAAAAAACAAGGATAAATACAAATAAAAAACATTCTACATTAATATTTGATCGATCGTTGATGAATAATGGTTATGGTTCATTATCATTGGCATGATATATAGGTTTCATTGGTGCATCTATCACCAAATAATGATCTATCAAGGATCATCCGTGAAGATCATCCACCATTTCCTATCTCAAATCCCAGGATTATGAGATAAACTATGAATTTTTTTATAACCTGATTTATATAGAGTTCCATGAGGTATTTTCATCATTACATAAAAAACAAATTTATTCAATTAATTAATTTATTATTTGTTACAGTTGCTATTTTTTAACAAATTCACAATACCAAAAAATCTTATGTCACACATAGGGTAAATCCCATATTATAGAATCAATGGTAGTCTCATATTTGTACTAATTGATTTCATTTTTTAGTTATTACACTATTTTAGGAAAATTGTATACACATGATATTAATAAATTCATTATTTTTCAAATATCAATTATAACTCAACATGCTAAAAATCACACCCTATCTCAGCACTTGACTCAGAACATATTAGTATATAAATTTATAAAAATTACATTGAAAAATTGGAGACATTATATTCTCCCCACCATATTTATTTCTATCTAAAAAAAATACTACTTGAAAATGTGTGGGTACTGATCTCACATCTCAGTATTCCACTCCCAACTTCTCTCCTGAAGATTCCAATTCTACCACCGGGCATGCACTAAATGAATCACTCACCCATGGAAGATCGTCTCTTATGAATCCTAGATCGCTATTGATCACTCCATAAATGTATCTCCATCCTCAATTTACATCCCTCCCTAGTTGATAACACGTGACAATTTGTGTATATACCTCCTCATCAATGATACATGGAAGACATTGTGTACTCAGTATAATTGTAGTGGTAGATGAAAATAGTATGCCACCTCACCAACTCTATGTAGTATCTGAAAATGGCTAATGAATCTTGGTGATAACTTTCTTCCCTAGAAAAATATCAATAATTCACATCGTGGTGAGATTTTGAAGGACACATGGTATCACTCATCGAGCACAAAAGGAATCATCCATTACTCCTCATAATAATTTTGATGGCTCCATGAATTCTTCATCCACTCCTAGATGACCTACACATTCTCTGTTATAGCTTAGACCAAATCTTATCCTATAAGCATAGATTCTCATTGATTTGTCTATCATAATGGTGACCTATAGGGTTTACCATAAAAATCTTTAAATATTTACATACCGATGTTGGAATGGTATATTTTGTTATATGAAAACTCCACCAATGGTATATGATCATCCCAACTACAGAAAAAGTCCAACATGTATGCCCACAATATGTCTTCCAAGACCTGAATGGCCTCCTCTATATATCCATTATCTTGGGGTGAAACGGTGTTCTCAAATGTAACTGAGTCCCAAAGGCCTCCTATAATGCTTTACATAACCACGACGTGAAGCAAGAATTATATCCTAAAAAGATATTTGAGGGAACTGTATGAAGTCAGATTATTTTCTATATTTAAAGGCATCCAAAACTCTCTATTGAATCCTTCTATCATATATCTAGGATGTGGTCTGACTTTTTGAGATGGTCTAAAAATACCTAAATGGTATCATTTCCTTTTTAATTCAAGGGATTCCATATCACAATATCCATAGATATCCTATACCACTTCCACTCTATCACCTCAACGGGTTGAGATAAATTAGCTGGAACCTGGTGCTCAACCTTCACCTATTGAAAAGTGAGGCATCAAGAGACAAAATATACTACTAGATTCTTTATCCATATCCACCATAACTAACACCAAAGGTCATAGTACATCTTTTACACACTTGGATGTACCCAAAAAGGTCCTGTATAAACCCCCTCATCACCTCATTTAGCAACGTCATTGATACAACAATCTTTCCAATGAAAAAAATAATGTGCTCCCCACCTTCATAAAATCCACCAGGAGCACATCCAGTGGATATATGAGTATGCATAGTCTCATAGTCAGTATCACCCTACAAAGCTTCCCTAAAAACATGTTGAAACATTATGGTAATAACCATAAACTTTAGATATAAATTAAGATCATTTTTCATTATGTAATGTTATAATAATGCTAATTGTTCTTATGTTGCGATCTACAACTGAGAATAATATCTCATACTGGGTGTATCTACTACAGTGCTCTACTTACAAGGAGTGTAAAATTTCTCAAAGTCATAGTCTTGGAGGAACTATATCCATCTATTTTGTATAATTTTATGATCTTGAAAATAGAATATACACATGAGACTATTTTGATCAGAGTAGACAATAAACTATTTTCCCACAAGGTAGGGTTACATCATATTCATTGAAAATAATATTACTATAACTCATGATAATGTGTTGTGTAGTTATGATCATGAGGTATCAACTACCTTGACCAAAGGAAATCAATTTCTACCTCTGTATCAGAATATAACCAAGTACAGTCCCCAAAGGATCATAGAACACTATGTACCTGATACCCTCCTCTAGAAACTTCAAGATGGGGTTTCTCATTGATCTATAACTTAGCTATTGAAAAGACTATTGGAACCTTTCCATCCACACAAAAGGATACCCCTTTATAGTAATATCAGTCAAAGGTGATGATATCCTAGAGAAATAGGGAACTAATCTCTTGTAGTATCCTGCCAATGTAAAGAAGCTCTAAACCTCCATTAATCCCTTGGATGTCTCCAAAGCTGAAACTACCCAAAAATTTTCTAGGTCCATTGGAACTGCCTCTACGGAGATGAAATATCACAGAAGGTGCAACTACTAAATCTAGAAATGATACTTCAAGATATTCACATAAATTTGGTTCTCATAGATTATGTCAAGGACCATCCTCAAGTGTCTCACGTGTTTCTCTTCAGATGATGAGTACACTAGGATATCATCAATGAAGACTAGCAAAAACCAATCCAAGAAAGGATTGAAGATCTAGTTCATGAGTCCCATGAAAACTGATAGGGTTTTAATCAATACAAATGGAATCACAAAGTACTCATAGTTACCATAGAGTCATCTGAAAACCATCTTTAGTATATCCTATTCTAGTAATCACTGATAATGATATCATGATCTGAGGTCAATTTCAACAACCATTATGCCTCTATAGAAAAATTTATTTTTAGTATAGGTTACATATTATTAATGGATATATGGTTTAGGCATTTATTATCCACTCAAAACCTCAATCTCCGACCCACATTTTGAATAACAACAGTGGGGATGCCTAGGGGAAACATTGGGTCTCAAAAGTCCTTCCTTTGTAATTCCCTCAACTGTACCTGCAGCGCGCAAATCTCCATGAGAACCATCCAATATTATTTCATATATATTGAGGTTGTTCCTAGGTATGATTCAATATATAATTATATCTATTGGTGTGGAGGTAAGCCTAGAATGTACTCAAGAAAGGCATACTCATACTCATCCACTAATGTATGAAATCAATTTCCCATAACATCCACTGCTCCAGGAGTCATTCTATCCAGTTGGTGATTAATTAGCTACACCCTCCCATGTATGATTTTTTATTTGTTCTCATAGGTATCTTTTTTACCTATTAAGTAAAACCTCATCCCATAAACGTAGGCACACTACGTACTATTCCTAAAATACTAAATCTGTGCATGAAATGCGTATAGATAGTCTATGCATTAGATGATGTCGTAAGGCCTCATCACTTCCAAAAAAATCCCCACCAGAAACTCACTACTCCATTCATTAGGTAATTATTTCAACAAAAGTGTGTGATCACTCAGTAATCCTCTGTATAGGTCTAAAAGAATAAGGTTTGATCCAAGGGATCAACTGAAACCTATCATTCTCAAACAAGTGATTTACTATGAAAATAGTATCTCACACCTATGGCTAAAAAAATAGAAAATATATAAAATACACATATTTTACTTCTAATCAACCCCAGAGTCTCAGTATCATAATCTTATATAGCCTAAAACATACCTTTCCCCTATCCACCAGCTCCCTAAGCCTGGTGGCGACCACATGGGAGTGGTGGTGGAAACAAGTCAACCCATATTACACATAGAACATATTTAATTGATCCTATTTAACATCCTAGTAATTGAGGAACTCCCTAATACTACCACTACCTAGGAATACCATCCACTATCTCTCGGTCAACAATATGGCATGTCAGACAATCTCATGCAAGATATCCCAAACGATCACAAGAGTAGCACCACATCTCCATATACCAACTAGAAATATCCTTATATCCCTGAACCATAAAACTTATATCCTAATATTACCTCATTAAATTTATCTCATTTACATGCCCTTTTTTCATATACTACCTATTACCAAAGTCTTTTCCCCTATGTGCCTACAACTAGAACCCTCTGTTGGTGAGTAATCATCCACAAAGCTCTTTATCACCAATGAATGCTCCAGCACCCCAAAAAAGGTAGTAATTCTTATAGGTATCACACCAACCTATATATCTAGGTGTAAACCAATATTTAAGGTCCATTCCTAAATGAATTGATTCCAACCCATATCCATTGAATATCATGAGAGTTTGGTAAACCTTGACAAGTAAACAACTATATTCATGATACCCTATTTTAGATATAAAATACCTTGGATGACTACTACTCCCATCATATATAGAGAGTATTCCTCCTCAAATAGGAGTTCAAAATATTGGGATGAAATATTATCTTCTTCATATGAAAAAACCACAAAGATTCACCAATTCCCTAGAGAACCATGAGGATGGCTCACCACTAGGACCACCATTAGGTTTACAAGTGTCTTGGCAAGGAGAATTACACATATAACCGGAATGATTCAATAATTAGTTGCCTATGGGTTTTTATCTCCCCTGAAACTATGGGGTTACTAAAAATGAAACTCATGAAGTGAACGAAACCTATGAAACTAATTCATTGGTACTGTTGGAACCATATGATACTCTATGGGAGGAGGTATGGATGAAAAACCTCCCAAAGAAACTACTTCCTAAACAGGTACCTGTATCGAAGCCTCATCACTAAGGGGATTTTCCTCACGATCCTGCTATTGAATCATAACTAGAAATAATCATGGAGGAATCCTAAAAGAGACAAGATGTACCATGGTCAATTTCTATATCTCGGTAGATGAATCAAGAAGGATATGGAACAAAACCCATTACTATATGATACATGTACCAATGTTTTCCCTAAAACCAATTTATATATTAACCAAGTTGAAAGAATGGTATCCAGAGACTTGTTTTATAGATACGTAGGTCACTATAATATACTAGAGTCCCTAGCCTGTAAGACAAAATTGAAACACATAACACCATTCTCCGAAAAAACAAACCAATCTCACAACTAGAAAAAAAACTCCAAACATTGATTATAATATGGAACTACTCTAACACCACTTTTTCATGACCCTACCCAATGAGGCACACCTATTCGATGATAATTTTAGTGTGACTACCCCAAGCCCACCTCTATGAAGTTAGGGGATGGGAACCAAAATCGAGTAAGTATAACACTCACCTGGGAGGCCTTATCCTAAGGTACCTACTTGAAAACACACATCTCCGAGCCCATATAATGTTGAAATAAAAAATTCAAATGATGCCAAATTCACTCATACATATAAATCCCCTAATCAGAGTATGATGTTAATAAAAGAATGTGTAAGGGGACAAATACAATTCCCACCACAAATATTAGAGTTGTCCAACCTATCAGAAAGAGGGGACTATAGTCAAATGTGACTCCCAGTATGAAACACAGTCTGTATATACCAATCTAAGATATTTTTTCTCCTACAAGACATAGAACCCTGTAAAATGGAGGGTCATATATATAATACATAACATATACAAGTAGATCCAATTTTGTGTTTAGTATAATAATACCCAATTAGACACCCTGAAATCACTATGAATAAAGAAGAAATAATAGCTATTTCATCATAGGATATGTCAATAATAATATGAGATATACAATAAAACATCCAAATATACTAATGTTAGACACTAAATCTAAAGGTAAGGTCACAAACACATTGCCATCCAATGATTTTTCTCTAGATTTAATATCAATACTCACCCGAGAGAACTCATTCCGTGAGTATGATAACACTGATGGAATCTATCTATGTTGTCATGATTATTGAGTCTCACTCTAAGTAAGTACAATCTGAAGGTTATAAGAGACCAATACACATATGGGGTCACTCATAGATCCATGTGGTATACCAAAAATACAATCTATATTAACCCACTAAGTAGGGGATAACTAGTTGGGTAAAGTTGGTCACACCAATTATGAGAACCCCAATTAGGACAGAAGATGATAGTGGATTCTTCCCAAGTCCAAGGGGACTAAAAACAATATATCTAATATTAATTACCTTGGAGGGGATAAAAATCCTATGATCAAGGTCTAATACAATACTATACCCTTATGGTATGGATTGAGGGAATTCAACCTAAAAAAATTACAATTATGAGGGGAATAAGGCATCTAGTACATCTTCAAAGAAGTACATGATGCGTAAATAGGGTACACGACATGTACCTTTAATCTTGTATCTCATAGCTTCCATGCCTATGTACCTATGACCATGTACATGTACATCAAGTCATTCACATTTATCTAGGTTGTGTCATGTACCTAGCCATGTTGGACTACCAAGCCATGGTTGTCTACTGTACCCATGCCCATGTACCTGGGTCAACTATACTTTATCATCACTAGAGGCTGGATTCCAGACATCTAGTTTGATGAAGAATAATATCGTATCAATGTCATCAACGCACACCCAAAATATAAAAAATATATAATATGGTCCCAATTTATCATCATTGACCTTACATCTCAATTCATCATCAGCACCAAACATGTATCTATAATATCAATCAGTTATGTTGAATAATTATTACACAATGATCCATTATCAGGTATTTTGTCGAACCATCGATCAAATGAAACACCAATGATGTACACATGGAGAAAATGGAAACAAATTCACAAACCGCATAAATGAGGAACATACCTTGTCCAATGTTATTTTTGACCTTGATTCATTAACATTATAATTATGAATGAATAGATATAATTATTCAAAAATAAAAATTCCAAAATCATAGGTAAAACAAACCCATACATGCAACATGATCAGCCCACGAATCAATCGGTTGGTTTATTATTTTTCATTCATCCTAGGACAAATAAAATACGGATAAATCCACATGATAAAACATCCTACCTCAATATTGGATAGATCTTTAATGGAGAACAGTTCCAGTCTATTATAGTTGATGTGATCAACAGACTCCATTAGTGCACCGATCTCCATATCATAGTCCGTTGATGATCATCCATAATGATTATCTACTAGTTAATCTCTAAAATTCTAGGATTATACAACCATCCCTAAAATTTTGTTATAAATGGTATTATATAGAGTTCCATTAGGTTACCATGTATTAACCTAATAAATAAAGTAATTCAATTAATTTATTTATAGTTTGCGACTGTAATGACTATTTAACAAACGATCGATGATGAAAAGTATTATGTCACCCCTTGGATAAAAACAACATTTATAAATCATCATGGGTCTCATGTTTCTGATCTCAAATTTCGTTTTTGTGTTATTCAATTTTTTTAGTAATAATGAATTCATGTGATATTTATATATTTAATATCTTTCAGATATCAATTATGTGATCACTGAGACTCAGAATCTCACGTCGTCATAGCATCTGGTTATGAAAATATTACAAGAAATATTTCAGTGCCTTACATGAAAAAATAATATGTTACAATAATAAATACATTATTACCTTAATTATATTATAAAAATAAAAACATTACTCAGGCGTATATATGACCTACCATATCCATGACTGTAACATAGTCTATTTTTATTAACCATATATAATCTTTAGATTCAAAATTATAATTTATTAATAAAAATGATAATTATTTCATGATTATTATTCTATAGATTATGAAAAAATGACTACTTTGACCTCATTCAACCTATATAATTCATTTTGAACTTATGAACGGAATATCCAAAAAACACCTGAAGAAAAAATAACTAATTAAGTAATAAAAAATTTCATTAAGTTAAATCAAATTATTGGTTTAAGGACCTAAAAAATTTTCATAATAAATAAAAAAAATTATATGAGTTTATTATATAGAAGTTTAAAGATATACATGGTTATTCTGGACACTAGGTAAGAGAACTTATCTCAATTTCATTTCATTGAGTCACATTTTAATTACATGTACCAAATTTCTTTTTTATGGTGTATATATAACCATGTAAAATATTATATCATGCTTTATTCAAAGTTCATGGTATTTTATATTGGAAATTAAAATATTTCATCTCAGGGAATTAAACTTGAAGGATTATAAAGAGATAAGGGTTTCATTACTTAATGTTCTTTTGTTGGGTTATTACACTTATTCATTGAATATTTCATGCTAATATTATATTTGAAATGAAAATTGTTTTATTTATATTTTATTTCCACTTTTTTATGGGGAATTAATTTTTTTACACATGATTGTTCCATTGATTAATTATAAACTCATTGATATGAACTTTGTACATGTTATTCATAAAAAAATCTCTTTCCTTGGAACATATGTGTTGAACCCATATTATTTTATGAGGTGTATATACTTTCCCTTTACATGTTATATAATTAATTTCATTATGTTAATGGAATTTTAAGTTTCTTTGGATAAAATTTCTCTCGTGATTATAATATTCAAAAGTTACCAAAATTGTATAGATTTTTCTGATACATTCTCATCTTATTTCGATAATTTCTATGTTTAAAGTTACTTTTGGGGAATAAAATGATCTTATTTTCTTAAAAAATCTCGTTTATTAAATTATAGTTATAATTTTGGTTTACATTATTAAATTCTATTTCCACCCTTATTAATAATTAAACATCATGATAGTTGGTTGTAAGTGATACAGATCTTGAATCTTCTTTTAAATATATAATATTTCTCTTACATGTTCATGTTTTCTAAAATATTTTCAAAAAAGTTCTTTTATAAATATAATATTTACTAAATATATTTTCCATGAAATTTTATCGTATTTTAAATTGGTTTAAAAAAGAAACTTCTTAATGTTTTCTACATGGTCATCGTTAAAATTTCATTTAATTTTTTTTGAAAAGAATGTTTATTTTTGACATTTACAACATAAATTTAATCTTCTAGTTTCATGATAATTAAAATATTTGATTAATACGTTACAAATTTACAAATATCATTTAATATAAAATTGTTTCTTTTATATGTGCACAATTTTTTGATTTTGAATTTCCTTTTCAAAAAGAAAAGGTAATCTTCCTTAATAATATTTTTTATTATCTTTTAATGGTATTTCCATTCATCATTGTCGACAACCCTTGATGTTACATATACTCTATTAGATTATTTTTTATTGAAACTATCCCCATTATTTTCCAGGATGGATTATGATAGTTTCAAATCTATTGTCATGGAACTAATTTCTTCATCCTTAGTTTAATAAAGTTATGAAAGGAATAATGATTATTTTTATGAGTTTTATGATAAAACACATGATATATTTACTTTAAACATGTTATGGTTATTAGATTTTTTTATGATGAAGGGTGATTTAGTTATAAACTAATGGAAGGAGGGATTGTGGTATCTATCTAATGCATTGAGCATGGAAGTTAACCATATGATTGTTCCAAACATGTGATGGAGTTAACTAATTAGGTTTCCCCTAATATATTATGGGAATATACTATGATAGTTATTTCTAGTATAACCATGGGGGTTACTTAATGTGTAACTGTGAGGGTTACTCTATATGTAAGATTTATGTTAAAATGATCTATGATACCAAGTAATTTTTTTATTCTTTATATGGGTTATAAATGTTTCATTTCATCAAGGTTGACATCACGTTGATCATGATTATTGATTCTTATGACTATTTTCTTATGGTAAATATTTTTTTCCATGTTTCCTGATTGATGATCCATGTATTGATTATTATGTATTATCTTATATTATGATTATACACTTTGATTATGGAATTATAACCTTATTCTATTCTTACTCTCATTTATGAAATTCAATTGTTAATGTTTATGTTAAACCTTACTAATCATTTGAGCTCACACTTACTATGTTTCATATTCCCCATGTTATGAACTATTAGGTCCAATTATTTGATTGTTGAAAGGTTTTATATGTGATAACATTTTCGGGAGACATTGAATACTTAATATATAATATGAAAAGATGGTTATAGAGGGAGATTATGATTATCTTTGTGAAATAATCACTTGTGAATCAATGTTTTTAATAGTTTATCATATTTATCTAAAACTATAAACCAAAAATTTCCATGGGTAGGTTTCTGATCCAACAATTCCTTTTTATGATGTGCGTTTTGGATGAGAAAAAATTAGGTCAAATTTATTGGTGTCAAATCCAGAAATGTAATTTTTGAATTTTTAGTACTAGATCTAGAGTATGCGTTCATGGATTTTACTTTTCATATAGTCATATATAGGATTAAAATTCTTAACCTCTCTAGTTACTATAAGTTTATATGATGGGTGGATCATATCTCTCTTCTTGGGATTATATTTCATAGGTAATGCCTCCCATACATGTGATAGATAACTTTAGCGCTAGTCAAAAAAGTGGGGCCTATTGGAGGCATGTTTCAGGGGCCATCCCCAAATTCACTACTGGACAAGGATAGGTACAAGTGTGTGTATGGGTGGGGGGGGTGGTGGTTAGGACATGGTTAGTGTGAAGTTTTCCTGTGTACATTTTTTGGAATAGAGTGATAACACGAGCTACATGGGATTACTATTGAATAAGAGGTGACATAACATGAGAAACACTGCATGTGATGTATTATTTATATATTTTGTGCATATATAGGTGGATAATATTAATTTCTACATTGACATGTGGATTCAAGTTAATATTTATATGAGAAAATTTACAATTACCCTTACTTGCTACCTTATTTTAGAATTCATACTAAACTTATGGTCACTAGGTATGTTAATATTAATGGGTGGGTATAACTTGAGATCATATTAATAATTGTCAACCTATTGGATGGGTTGTATTCTGTGATCCTTATTTGAGTTATATTGAGAAAGTGTATTTCCACGCCTAATGCATTTGATGTATTAATATATTAATTTTCTATTTATAGATAAGATATATATTAATGTTGTGTTATGTAGGGTTGACATAATTCACGTACTATAATCATGTGTGATGTATTATATAATAGTAACTTCATATAATAGAAAAATTGGTGATGAGATCATATTGATACTTTTATTAACTATATTATAATTTTAAATTAGATTCAAAATTTGTACCAATAAAGAAAAAGATTAAATTAAATCGAAAATAAGTTTTCCTATAATAGAATTTTAAATCCATATGTGTTGAATATTCTCTTATGTTTATTTTGGTCAATTATTTAACAAAAATAAATTAATATATATTTAAAAATATATTATTTATTAAATTATAATATATATATATTAGATATATATTAAATATTTTTTATATTATATATATAATTATAAAGAAAGTTTCATGAGGCCCATTTTATAATTATTATTATATATAAAATATATTTAAATAAATATAATGGCTGTAAATTATTAATGAATGGTTGTTCAACAGACTCAAAAAAAATATTGATGAGATTTATTCAAATAACTACACTATTAATAAACTTGAATACATAAATTTAATGTAATAACTAACAGGGATTACATCCTTGGGTCAAGAAGCAAATAAAATGGAGGACCATGGGGATCATTATACCACTTCCATATGAAACCAAATCATTATAAAATCCTTGGAAAAAAACTAGACTCTCTTTTTTAGGTTTTAGGGTTTTTTCATCAGGTTCAAATGGCATAGAAGACATTGTGAAAGTTTCTATAGAACCTTACTTGGTTGCTACCAGCAGGGCACATTTAGACTGTAAATGTCTACTTTATGGTGTAAATATTTCATTGGAAACAATATGAAAAAATTATTTTATGACATCAAATAAATTTAGTCCATAAAATCCCATTTACATCACAAATGTGTGACTAAGGATAATTTAACCCAAGGTGATGTGTTTTTCAGCATACATGAAGTAAGAGGGGTTCACATTGCAAAATAAAGATTTACGATTTAAACGCTACATGCCTAGTAGGTTTTATTAACTTCTCAAATAACAAACTCTAACTTCATTTTAAATCCATCTCCCTCAAACCCTATCATACTTATACGTTTTTTTGGGTGTTCCATCCTCTCCAAATCACTTTTTTTGGCATATTTGATCTTCAGTGTTGTTGGTTTTATCTCTTTAGGTAAGTGAAACCTTTCAATTTCTTAGTTTCTCTTGGTTGTGACTATGGTTTTGGGATATGTTTATAATATCTATTGATCATAATATGATGATTATTTGATCCCTTCCAGATTCGTTTTGTGATCATATTCTTGGGGCCATCACTTCTGTTGGTTGTGGTGCGGCGTTTAAATTTCTTGATGTATGTTTTGATATATCCTCTTCATTGACTATTTTACTTATGTAATTCAATCCAGATATGTGGAAATTTATGTTGGGGCCTCCTTTTTTTCTTCTTCTTCGTGTGTGTGGATTTTTTTGTGGGTACTGTGAAACCTGATTTCCAAGTAGACTACGTTGGATAAACCAAAATTGATTTTGGTTTTATAAACGTTTTTTATATATTAATATGTATAATTTATTTGTGTGTTTAAATGGGTTCAGGATATAGGAGGATTTTCCTATATTTCAAAAAATATATATTTGTAAATCATTTTTAAAAGGATTATAGAATGGGTTTTCAAATCATGTTTTTGAAAAAATAAAGCGTTGCTTGGAATTTTTTTCTGAAATGTAATTCCCTTTGAAATTTATTTGATAAATGAAACACATTGAAAAACTTTTGTACTTATGTGGAAGGTGTAATATTCATAATTTTCCATTTTATTATTAGGGGCTTCACTCATGGGGTGTTTATCTACACCCTATGATTTTTTTAAAGAGAATTGATATTGAAATTTTTTAGGGGTTCACTAATTTGGTGTTCCTAGGATCCTTTAGCATGTGTTCTAAATACATGAGTGGGAAATATTTATTGACTGTGGTATGAGTATTTTTATTTCCTGGAAAATTATTATCCTTGACCCATTTACCATTCTGTTTTGGATTTTTAGCATTTTGGATTTGATATATAATTTTTGAGAAATATGGATTTATTCATGGAAACTATTTTACATGGATTATTTTAGAACTATGGGGAAAGGGAAATATTTACAATGCTTTGATATAAAATATCATTACAAAATAGAATTCTATTTTTTCATTAAATTGTACATATTGGGATTATTTACATAAAAAATTGATATAGAACACTTGGGAGGGATCTTACTGTTTCTATTTAGCTCACATCTTATACACCCCTTCGATATTGTGTAGACTTGGTATTTTATTTGGATGAAAAAAAGGAAAGGTGATATTGTGAGGAGGTGATGTTTACTTTAACTGGGTATGGTTAGATAGTGGTGGGATATTTCCCACATATCACATGGTGTAGTGGTTTTGGTTTTAGTTGTTATTCTAGTTTTTTAGACAAGTAATGTTAGTTTATTTTTTCTTTTGAGTTGTAACATTACTGCGGTTTCTGTTTTATTATGGCATATGTTTCTTCTAGTGTTCTTTGACTATTTATTTTAATTTTATATATTCATTGTAGTTTGTTTGGGGTGGGGTAAAATCATTCCATTTGGTTACTGTTTTATTCACGAGTGCTAATTAAAATCTCATGGGGATCAAGATTCCCCTTCCAGTATGTGGCATAATGTTTCGGGTTCCACCTTTTGAGGTTATTCTGGTTTGTTTCATTAAAGTTTTGAATCAAATATCAGTTTTTACTCAATATTTATTATACAGGGATGTTTGGTATTTGAAGATAATATTTTTGGGACTTGAGAGGCAGGTTGTGGTGAGTTCCTAAAAATATATTTCCATGAAATGCCTCAAGTTACCATGTAATGTGTGTCTCCTTTGTTGAGTTTTGACCATGATATCAGCTTTCTGTTTTTGGTTTTTTGGTTTATATTGAGAATTGTTTCATATTTTGATTATTATATTCAGTTTATAGAGTTTATTAATATTCATCCAAGACATCTTCCATGGGTTCACACAGGAGGGTATAATGAGATATTCTCCAAAAGGGAATCGTCCTATGGATCAGAATCTTATAGAGGTTATCATTCAGTTAGTTCATTCCGGGGAAAAAATATATCCCAAGTTCAGAACCAAGCCACTCATGCATAGCTAGGAGTTGTAGAAGATAGTGATAAATCATGAGAGTTCCTACATTATAATTAAGAATAATTTAATGGTATAAATGAACCCCAAGAGGTGGTGTACTATCGAGAAAATATTGATCATATATTTCACTTTATGGAGTCACTTGATACTATCAATGTGAAGTATGAATTGCTCATGATTGAGGATCCCAATAAGAAATGGATGGATACTATAGTATAGTAAAATATGCTAATGGGATTGGATTGTAAGGGTTTAAACACCCTATTCTTTCAATAGTTCTTCCTTGATCCTTTGATGATGTAAAATAATATATAGTTACTCTATTTATAGTAGGGATAATGTTCGGTGTCAGAGTACACCAATCATTTTATAGAGTTGGCTCAACTTTATCCAAAGGCGGTGAGGAATTATCAACTTAAATCTTAGAATTACTTATAGTATATTTGAATTAATATATGATAGTAGGTGTATATGCTGAAGATTACTACCTATGATGAAAAAGTTGACATGGTTATGATAGATGAAATGGACACACCATGCAAGATTGTATATTCTTACCATTTCCTTCCACCTAGTGGTAACTTCAGTGGAATGAAGGGAATGATGAAAAAGTGTCATGATCATCGTAGTCTTAGTGGATATGGTTCTCATTAGTAAGACTCCTCTACACTATTAATATCTTTCAATAGTTCACCCTTTTCTTTTTACCCAAGCAACATGGTTTGGAACACCAAATGTTATTATAAATCTCCCAAGAAGATGTGAAATGCTTATGGACACCATATCCATTTATATAGGTTCTTCCAAGATATGATTATTCCCTATATAGTTAGGGATTTTTAACTAAAAAGTCCAATGAAGAATATTTTGAAACATCAAAGTCCCTAAGTATCCATCCACAATACTTATGAGTGAGGAAACTTCACACACTTTACTTGTTTCTGAGGGATTTTGATGCAATACCAATGAATATGAGAGGTATCATTTTTATTTCATATTTTATAACAGTAGTCATTTTTAAAATATGTGTCTCACACTAATTTATATCTTCCTATTTTTTTGATGTGATAAAACTTCCCATGGATCTCCTGTACTTTGTAAGAACCCGGTTCTTATTTTTGTGGTACGAGTTTCTTATTCTCCTTTTTAATTAAGTGTTTTTGAGAAAATAAGGAAAATGAGGGAAAATCCCAAATTTTGGGGGTACACGCCATGTAATTTTCCACACTCCGTGTACTTTGGCTATGTGGGATGAGTACACAGGGCATGTAGGCTTGTCGGCGATGAAGGGTGTAAAAACCGACTACACACCGTGTACTTAGTATATACATGCCATGTAATCTGTCGACATGTAAATATTATGGCGGTGGAGGTAGCTGCCAGCAGAGCGAAAATACATACCATGTACTCATGAATACACTTCGTGTACACATGTTGATATGTGAATAGTTCGGCGATGAAAAGAATCCGCCAGAGGAACAGTTAAAAAATGAAAAGTACACATCATGTACTTGAGAGTACACACCCTGTAGTTTGTTTTTTTCACATAAAATAGTTAGTAGCCTCCTCTTTCGGAAGAGAAGGTAGTGGACGTGTTTGGAGTACTAGGAGAGAAGGTTGGAGCTTGGAGGAGCTCCCGACCTCACACTCGAACTCATATTCCTTCACTGATTGTCTTGATTGAACCATGCAGGTGAGTTGTTCACTCTTCTTGAATCTATTCTTACCAATTATTTCCTGAGGAAAAGTTATTTAAGTTTTAATGTATAAATTTTTTTCCCAGATAGACACCATTATCAGTTGTTTTGGAAGGTGTCATTCATCTATATCGATCAGGGGCGATCGAGGTAGGTGGTATGATGTTTAATTCCAACTGTCATGTTGGTTTTGTGCAATTTTGTGCTACACGCCCATGTTTGGGGTGTTGTATGGCTGAGGAATTGATTAATTAAATTCCTAGAATTTCATATGTAATTTTATGAATTTTTATAATCTACTGGTTGGGATCATTTCATGGATCCAGGGCCTCCCCGTGGGTGCCTTCCCTTGTTTAGCCATTTGGCCAGGATACCCAAGGGTATGCCGTGATTATAGAATGATTTGAGTTTTCTTGGGAGAAAATGTATATAATTGCTTACTTATGTGTTGGGATCGGTCCGGTTACTTTATTAGAATGAGGGAACTGTTTTGTTTAGCCTGGGGGCAAGGTACTATTTATCCTGAGGGAAAGGTTCTATTCGCTTGAGGGAATGGCCTGAGGGCAAGGTACAATTCAGCCCGAGGGCAAGGTTTTATTCTCCTGAGGTCAAGGCCTGAGAGAGATGTTCTATTTTCTTGAGTCAAGGCCTGAGGGAAAGGTACTATTCAACCTAAGGTAAAGGTTCTATTTGCCTGAGGGAAAGGCCTGAGGGAAAGGTTCTTTTCGCTAGAGGGAAAGGCCCGAGGGCAAGGTGCTATTCGACTAAGGGAAATGCCTAAGGGAAAGGTTCTATTAATCCTAAAGGAAATCCCTAAGGGAAAGGTTCTATTCAGCCTGAGGGCAAGGTTCTATTTTCCTGAGGGCAAGGCCTGAGGTCAAGGTTCTGTTTGGCCTGAGGGTAAGATTATGTTTAGCCCAAGGGCAAGGATTCTTAGGTCTGAGGACACTGTTTACTTCATATATTCACTGTGGTGATTTTACATGTTATACCAACCAAGCTAAAGCATAGTCTTGGTATTGTTTTACCTTGTACTAGTAAGATAGTGGTTGTGGTTTTTTCCAAAACACTTTTTAAGAGATTGTCGACTGAGTATGAGTCTCGAGAAATAATAATTCAATTATATTGAATTGTTATATAATAATTAAATGGAAATGGAATTGGTAGTAGTAGCTACTTTTGAGTACTTCCTAGTTTACTGCTTTTCCATTACTGCACACTGCTGTTGCATAAATTCACTGACAGTTGGGCATGGGCATTTGGTGGTTGCCTATTGAGATTTATTTCTCACACCTTGTTTGGGTCATGTCTTGGGCCCAAACAGATTATATTGCTACAAGTGTAGATAAGGACAAGAGTCCCTATACAGGTACTTGACGTTTCAGAGGAGTAGGAAAGCATGTGACCAGGCTTAGGCTTGTGATGTTGCTGAGTTCCTACTGTGTTGTTTTGTTTTTTCTTTGCTATATTTGTACCTTGTATTATATTATATTGAAGTGTTTCCTATTTTGGTTTCTTTATTAGACTTAGAGACATATTTCATCATTATATATGACTATTATTATTTTCCTTTATTTATGTAATTTTTTCCATTTCGTCTTTGGTATTGTTAACTGATTTTGCTTTTGTATGCTTGTATTTTGTTCCGCTGCGTTACACTTTGACAAATTAGGGCCTAGTTTCCCCACTATCAGACCTTGGACCTCACTTCTATTCAGAAGCCTCCGGATTTTGGGGAAATGCGCTTGAGTTCATGTGACAAACTGGGTTCGGGACACCCATTGAGTGGCACCTGGATCTGGGACGTTACAAAGTTGTATTAGAGGGTTTTCTTTTATCTGAATAATTTTATTATTTGGCGACAACAGAAAGAGATAGATTGTTAAGGGGTTCGGTAATCACTATGCATGGGAGTAGCTACCCTGTGTATAGGTAAAGAACGAATTTCCTCGAATTAAATTATGATTTTCTGTTTATGATTATTAAAATTGATCTGATTTTCACCATTGGGTGACACACTTGTTGTGTGCAGTTTATATTTTTATAACTGGGTTCTATTTAGTTACAACCCGATGAGATGAGGGTATGCCAACTCATGCATCATTTAGGAACATGTTAGAATCACATGCCACACATAGTTTCCATGCCACATAGGTTCATTAGAAATTTCATGTTGTTGTGAATGATTTTGTGGTAGAAAAGGAATGTTGTTGTGATAGATGCCTTGATAAAATACTTTCTATTTGATAGGGTATTATTATGTAAGGTTCTAGTAATGAACGCAAGACATTGGTTTTTGAAGAGTATGGGCCCTCATCAACCAGAATTTGGTGGCTCATCAACTTGTTTACCTTGTTATAATAGGCATAAGATGCCAAGCGTTGATTTGAGGGGAGTATGGGCCCTCACGGATCAGAATTTGGCACTTAGGTGTTGGTTTTAGTTTTTTTCTGAGCTCCGGAGTGGTTTTTGAGGCTTATTATCTGGAAAAACCCAGAATACACACTGTGTAGTTTTTATTACACACCATTTAATCAACTTTTCGAGAACAAATGAGAAAAAAATTAATTACATTCCATGTACCGTATGTACCCGCCATGTAGTTTATACCCGTTTCATAGGTCGCGTAAGAAGAAACATTGGAAATGGAGACTAGAAGGAACAATTTGTGTTGTTATTATACACACCGTGTTGTGTTGAACCTGTGTCCACCATGTAACTAACAACACTGGTGGAGAAATCTGAGCTTATACACGTCGTGTCAATGATGAACATGCCGTATAGATTGACCTGGGGATCTGACCATGTATCTAACAAACACGGTTCGGTGTTACCTCCTACTAAACATGCCGTGTACCTGAGGTACATGCCAAGCCTTGGACAATGATATACCATGTGGACATGGCCATGTGGCTGGGGAAATGAGGTGGTGTACACGCCGTGTGTGGGTGTAACACACCGTGTAGTGTCAGCCGAGTAGATGGCCGTGTCACTAACAACACGGGCAGTTGGAATCTAAGCAGTACACACCTTGTCTATGTGAAACACATCGTGTAGTCTGAGCTGTGTACCTGGTCATGTAATGGAAAACACAGATTGGAGAAGCTCGTCTAGTACGAACCATGTAGACCCTATACACGCTATGTAGTTGTGTTCAAAAGAGAGACATGTGGCTAATCCGTGTAGAAGGACTTGGGAAGGGGAAGAAAATTCAAGTACACACCATGTGTGTGGACAACACGTCATGTGTTTGGGGTGTCACACAACAAGTTTTGGAAGAAGTACACGCCCATGTGAAAGACTAAAGTGAACACGTCGTGTAGTTATTATACCCACCATGTAGTCTTGTTTAGTAATTCTTGAATGTTTTCTTTCTCCTGTTCCCTTCTTACACTCCTTGTTTTTGTTCCTTGATGTTCCTAATCTCAAGTGTGTGTTTCAACTTGTAGAGCCATGCTACCAAGACAACCATGAGTTTTTTTTCCATGAGAGCGGCAACGAGTTTATTCTAGAGGCGATAGGCCATGGGCTACCGATGGATCCTCCAGCAGAGCCATATGCAGCGCCGACCGTTATACTGGACACAGGAACATAAGTGAAGTTTCGTGAATGCTTTATGCAGTTTATGCAGACCCTCTAGGGAGCACTGCTGGATGCCACATCTATGGAAGAGCTAACACATATATTTCAGCAGCATCATCGGCCTACATTTTCAGGAGATGGAGGACCATAGGCTGTGGAGTCTTGGATAGGTTCTATGCAGTCTATCATTGAGCATCTAGAGATGCCTCCACGATGGAGTGTCAATCTTGCTACATACATACTGCATGATTCCACCAAGAGATGGTGGAATGTTACCACCTAGAACGAGCATCACCGAGACATGGCATGGGAAGATTTTCAGGTAGTCTTATATGAATTTTTCTTTGCAAAGATTCTAAGGGAAGATAGAGACCGAGAGTTCATGAGTCAACATTAGGGAACCTTGTAAGTGATGGATTATTCTGCCCGCTTCACTGAGCTACAACGTTTTTCACCTGTTCTGATGGGTGATGAGACGTTGAGGGCTATACACTTTGAGGATGGTCTTCTATATGACATCTGAGCACTGGTGAATGTTTTCTGGTTGCTTACAGTGGATGGTATTATGAACCAGACACTGATTACTGAGCAGAACATATAGGAATATAGTGGTGTAGGCCTGGGCGGTTCAACACCAGTTTCTAGTACTATATATACTGGTAAGAGGAAGAGACAATTGGATTTCTCTCATAGTGGAAGTAATAGCAAGAAGAATTCTACAGGTGGCCCGATTATGTGTTACCGGTGTGGTAAAGAAGGGTACCAATGACCTCTGTTTCTACATGACCCAGTGGAGTTCCAAGCTTGTGGAAATATGTGTCATCTACAACGTTTTTGAGGGGAGTTTCCAACAGTGGATAGTGGGAGGGGTTCTGTGAAGAATCCGCATGTGGGAGTAGTACCAACAACTTCTTACCAGTTAGGTAATTGGAATATGTAGGGATGTTCAGGCAGAGGTGGTGGTCCTGGAAATGGTAGCCAGACACCAGGATCTTAGAGACATCAAGGCGGGTCACCTTAGGGTATCCAGACTGTGTCTCAAGGTCGTGACACTAGGCTGGCATATGCAGTGCAATAGACCCAACAGGAGTAGGATCCCAGAACTTCTACTGTCAGAGGTACTATTCTAGTTTCTTATGTTGTGTCTTCTATACTTTTCAATATGAGTGCTACACATACCATTATATATGTTCCCGTTGTGGAGAGTCTTGGGATCCGTGTTTCTTCTTCTTCTGATATTAGGATGCTAGACACTCTGTTGGTGACTATAATGGCATATGTGCATTTGTTCAAGGAGTTCCCCCTTGAGGTTGGTGGGTGTCACTTTATGTGGGATCTCTATGTATTAGAGATTATGAGATATGATGTCATTCTCGGGATGGACTGTTTGGTACCATTTCTAGCCTTTGTGGATTGTTATCATCGTAGGGTGAGTTTCATGTCACCAGAGGGCAGGAGTTGTGGTAGACCCAGAGAAAGTGAGAACAATAGTTTCATGGGAGCATCCTAAGTACGTATTTATGATACAAAGTTTCCGGGTGTTGGATGGTTACTATAGGTGCTTTATATGGGACTTATCCAACTTAGCAGCATCGTTGGTGGGTTTGACTAAGAAGGGTGTGAAGTTCGTTTGGTCAGAATCTTGTGAGATAGCCTTTTAGGAACTGAAGGGAAGGTTGAAATTTGCACCCGTCCTGATACTTTCAGAGCAAGGGAAGAGCTATACAGTTTACTGTGATGCATCAAGTATTGGGTTCAGATCATTGTTAATGTAGGGAGATCGATAAGTTGCGTACGAGTCTCGACAGTTAAGGACACATGAGAGGAATTTTCCGGCGCATGATCTCGAGTTGGCTGCAGTTGTTCATGTGTTACGCTGTTGGAGACATTATCTCTTTGGAGATCATTTTTTGGTGTTTAGGGACCACAAAAGTCTGAGATATTTATTTACCTACGGTTAATTGAACTTGATACAGCAAAGGTGGGTTGAATACCTTTAGTCCTTCGACTTTGAGCTTGCCTATACACCTGGTAAGGGTAATATAGTTGCTGATGCATTGAGTAGGGGGAATCAGATACAGGTAGTGCAAGAGTCTAGTGGTGAGTGAAAACTTATTGTTTTGTTCTCTGAGATGCATTTATAGGTGCACGATAGTCAAGGACAAGCCTATATTTCATCCATAGATGTGGATTATACCCTCTTGGATAGAGTTGGGATGAGATAGCTATCGTATTATGAAGGATTAGTTCTACGGGAGTCAGTGGCATGTGAGGACCCTCCTCCTGTTTGGAAGATAGACGATGATGAGGTACCATGTATCCATGTACGAGTGTGGATTCTGGGGAATATACATGAGGAGTTGATGCTAGAATTTTATGCTTCATCTTGGGTGGTGCATCCCAGAGTTACCAAAATATACCATGACTTGAGACATAAGTATTTGTGGTCGGGTATGAAATGAGAGGTGGATGGTTTTGTTGCGAGATGTTCCACCTGTCCACCGGTGAAGGCGGAGCATCAGAGGTCAGACGGACTTTTACAGTAGTAACCCATTCAGAAGTGGAAATGGGATGATGTCGTGATGGATTTCGTGACCGGGTTCCCGAGGTCACCTTGAGGAAATGTTCCCGTGTGGGTTGTTGTGGACAGACTTATGAAGGTAGCCCACATTTTTTCAATTAAGGAGACCATTGGTATTGATTAGCTCAGGATGTTTTATATCTGAGAGGTGGTACGTCTTAATGGGGTTCCTCTTTCTATCATTTCAGATAGGGACACTCATTTTACGTCTCATTTCTGGTAGAGTTTTCATGGGGTACTGGGTACACATGTGATTCTGAGCACCGTTTACCACCATTTACCACCCTTAGACCAATGGCCAGTCAGATTGTATGATACATGTGCTAGAGGACATGCTGCGTGCATGCGTGATGAACTTTGGGGGATCTTGGGATAAGCACATACCCCTGGTCTAGTTTTCCTAAAATAATTGTTTTCAGGAAACTATTGAGATGGAACCATACGAGGCTTTATATGGTAGGCCATTCCGATCACCTTCATGCTGGTTGGAGGTAGGTGAGGAAGCTTTACTGGGACCACGTCTCATACATGAGACTTCAGAGAAGGTCTAGTTGATTCAAAAGCGGATGGCTACTACACAATCTTGTTATAAATCTTATGCTGATCGCCGCAGATGACCCATGGAGTTCATGGTTGGGGAT
This sequence comes from Viscum album, assembly GCA_963277665.1. Lineage (NCBI taxonomy): Eukaryota > Viridiplantae > Streptophyta > Magnoliopsida > Santalales > Viscaceae > Viscum > Viscum album. The sequence goes on from OY728152.1 coordinate 1,654,358,801, forward strand.
CGGGTTTTCTTGCGTGTTTCACCGAGGTTGAGACACAGGAGGATCAGGAGAAAAGGTAAACTTTCACCGAGGTAGGTGGGGCCATTTGAGATTATGGAGAGAGTTGGGTTGGTTTTATATCGGTTGCAGTTACCACAGAGGTACCAGGCCATGAACGACTTCATCCACATATCTCAGCTACACCGTTATCACTCAGACTCGTCTCACGTTTTTCAGCCTGAGGAGGTTGATCTTCCGGCCGATGCATTTTTTGATGAGAATTTGATATGTATTTTTGATAGAAGCACGAAGGATCTCCGAGGCCAGTCAATTCCTCTCGTGTGGGTGTTGTGGCAGCATGGCGAAGTGCATGACGAAACCTTGGAGCAGGAGACCGACGTTAGTGCTCAGTGGCCAGATTTGTTCACAGATTTATCTTCACGACCCTTGTAAGGGAAATTTGGGGTCTAATTTCTTTAAGGGGAGAAGTTTGTAAGAAACTGGTTCTTATTTTTGAGGTACGAGTTTCTTATTTTCCTTTTTTCCTTATGTTTTTTTGAGAAAATAAGGAAAATGGGGAAAAAAATCCTAAATTTTGGGGGTACATGCCGTGTACATTTCCACACACCGTGTACTTTGGCCATGTGGGATGAGTACACAGGGCGTGTAGGCCTGTCGAGGATGAAAGGTGTAAAAAAAGACTACATGCTATCTACTTAGTGTATACATGCCATGTAATCAGTCAGTAGGTAAATAGTAAGGTGGTGGAGGCAACCACTAGTGGAGCGACAGTACACGCCGTGTACGCATGTCGACAGGTGAACAGTTCAATAGTGAAAAGTAGCATCTAGAGTAACAGTTAAACAATGAAAAGTACACACCATGTACTTGAGAGTACACTCCGTGTAGTTTGTTTCTTTCACTTAAAATTGACATTAGCCTCCTCTTTCGACAGAGGAGGTATTGGACGCGTTTGGAGCACGGGGAGAGAAGGTCGGAGCTTGGAGGAGCTCCCGACTGCACACTAGAACTCGGATTCCTTCACTGACGGTCTCGATTGAACTGCACAGGTGAGTTCTTCACTCTTCTTGAATCCTTTCTCACCAATTATTTCCCAAGTTCAAGTTATATAAGTTGGAATGGATAAATTTTTAACCCAGATATACACCATTCTTGGTTGTTTCGGAATGCGTCGTTTACGTATATCGATCAGAGGCGATCGAGGTAGGTGGTATGATGTTTAATTCCAAATTTCATGTTGTTTTTGTGTACTGTTGTTCTACACACCCATTTTTGGGGTTTCGTATGGCTGATTCCTTGAATAATGAAATTCCTAGAATTGCATAGGTAATTTAATGAATATTTATAAACTGTTGTTTGAGATCATTTCTTGGATCCAGGACCACCCTTTGGGTGGATTCCCTTGTTTAGCCATTTGGCTATGATACCCGAGGGTATGCCATGATTATAGCATGATTGTATTTTTATTGAGAGAAAATGTATATAATTTATTACTCATGTGCTGGGCTCGGCCTGATTACTTGCTTATCCTGAGGTTAGTGTTTTCTTTAGCCTGAGGGAAAGGTACAGTTTAGCCTGATGGAAAAGTTCTATTCACCTGAGGGCAAGGCCTGAGGGAAAGGTACTATTCAGCCTAAGAGAGAGGTTCTATTCGATTGAGGTCAAGGCCTGAGGGAAAGGTTATATTCACCTGAGGGCACGGCCTGAGGGCAAGGTACTATTCAGCCTGAGGGAAAGGTTCTATTCTCCTCAGGTAAAGGCATGAGGGCAAGGTTCTATTCTCCTGAGGGTAAGGCCTGAGAGAAAGGTTCTACTAGACCGAGGGAAAGGTACGAGGGAAAGGTTATATTCATCCTGAGGTCATGTCCTGACGGAAAGGTTCTATTCGCCCGAGGGTGAGGCCTGATGGAAAGGTTCTGTTTGGCATGAGGGAAAGATTCTGTTTTTCCCGAGGGTAAGGATTATTATATTTTAGGACATTGTTTACTTTTTATATTCACTGTGGTTATATTAAATGTTATAAAAACCAAGCTAAAGTAGATAATTGGTATTGTTTTACCTTATACTGGTTAGATATCTGTTGTAGTTTTTGCTGCAGCACTTTTTAGGAGATTGTCAGCAAAGGCTAAGTCTCAGGAAATTATAATTCAATTGTGTTGAATTTTTAAATAATATCTAAATGGAAATTTAATTGGTAGGAGTAGCTACTTTTTAGTACTTTCTAATTTAATTCTTTTCCATTACTGAACACCATTGTTTCACAAATTCATTGACAGTTGGGCACTGGCCTTTGGTGGTTGCCTACTATGATTTATTTATCACACCCAATTTGGGTCATGTCTTGGGCCCAAATAGATTATATTTTTGCAGGTGTAGATAAGGGAAAGAGTCCCTATATAGGTACTTGATGTTGTAGAGGAGTATGAGAGCATGGGACCAAGCTTAGGCTTGCGATGCTGCTGAGTTCCTGCTATGTTGTTTTGTTTTTTCTTTGCTCTATTTGTCCCTTGTATTGTATCAGATTGCACTGTATCATATTTTGGATGATTTCTTAGACTTAGGGAAATAATGAATCATTATATATGACTGTTAGTATTTTCCATTATTTCTGTACTGTTGTCCATTTTAGCTTTGGTATTGTTTACTGCTTCTTCTTTTGTATGCTTGTATTTTGTTCTGCTGCATTACACATTGACAAATGAGGGAATAATTTCCCCACTATCAGACCTAGGCCCTCACTTCTAGTTGGAAGCCTCTGGAATTTGGGGAAATGCGCTTGAGTTCATGAGACATCAGGTTCGAGGTACCCATTGAGTGGAACCCGAATTCGGGACGTTAAAAATGTGATTGAGGTCATGTGACCAATCGGGTTCGGGGCACCCATTGTGTGGCACCCGGATCCTGGACGTTACATACATTGTTATGGATTTGAATGAAACTCTTAGAAATATAATATAATAAGGGTTTCATTTAACATATTTTTCTCTATCGATATAAAAAGAGAAGTTATATTGGGTTTTATTGGTTCTTAATCTTGGTCTAATTGAAGTCATCATTAAGAAGGATTTCTATATTTCTCACCATGATTAGATTAATTGATATCGTTTGTATGATTCATTTTTTCCACTTATGGTAGATTTAATGTGTTTAAGAGAGATTGGGATCTATGGTCTGGTTATGTAGGACATTCTCTACTAGATATCAAGAGTTTTTTATACTATTATTTTTTAGTATGATGTCATTTGTTCTTTTGGAAATCATACTTGGGTTATTAGGGACTTCCTAGAAACCTTAACAGAGGACATCTCTAGTATTCCTTCTTATAGGTATGTAGAGTCAAAAGTTGATATGGTTCCATATACATAAATGATATTGATACCCTCTTATCTCATGGAACCACCTAAGCTGAAATAACCCAAAATCAAGTTGTATGATTTTATGGAAAAAATAATTTTTATCCCTAGTGTGTCATTGTGGGTATCCCCTATGGTTTTTTTGAAGAAGGATGAGGGTTAAATTCAATTGTTCATGGACTATTAAAATTTAAACTAAGTGATGATTAAGAACAAGTACCCCATTCCCTGGGTGCATGACATGTTTTATTAGTTTAAGGGGAAGAAGCGTTTTTATAAAACCACACTTCATTCGTGTTATCACTAGCACATGGTTCAGAGGTCTAACATTATAAATACCTCATTTAGGAGAAGGGAAGTGAATTATGAATATCTTGTGATGAATTTTAGTCTATGTAATGATCCTAATGTTTTTAACATTGATGAATCACATATTCAATCAATATCTCGATTCCTTTCTCATTGTGTTCATGGATGATATCTTGTTTTATTTGAGATCTGACCATGAGCATCCACACCACATGAATTTGGATATGGAAATATTGAGGAGTAATTGAATATCTAGAAATATTTTGAAATGAAATTTACGGATTCAAGAATTGAGGTTCTCGGGGGAACATGATTTGTAGATGTGGTCTATTAGTCAATCCTGATAAGGTAAATGTTATCTAATCATGAGAGGATCCATTTTATGTAGTAAAAATTTGAAAACTCTTGGTTATTTCTTGATACTGTTGGTATTTTTAAAGGATTTCTGAAGGTTTGAAATATATATGACCCCTCTTACTAATAAAAGGGTGAAATCAATATGGGATTCTAAATTAAAGGCTTGTTTTTAAGAGAATAAATAACTTCTAAAATTGGAACTATTTTGATCTTACATGGGCATGGTAAGGGTTATGTGCTATAATACGATTCTTATGGTATATGTATGAATTTTTTTCATATAAAAGATGATCTTACGGTGGTTTACACTCATATAATCTTTGAATGTATGTGAAAAATTACCCCACTCATTATTTAGAGCATTCCATAGTTATGATTGGGTTGTTAGAAGAATATTCTTATGGGGGAGGGGTCAATAGTTTTTTCTGATAATAAGTGTTTGAGATATATATTTTCTTAGAAAGATTTAAATGTCTTATAGATTTGATGGTATGAATATCTTTATAATTTTGATTTATAAATATCCTAGGAAGGGTAACGTCAACCTAGATGCTCTCTATAGGAAAACTTCACCACACACTATATTGGAATCATTAAAAGAGTGAAAACTAATCAGTGCGTTGATCAAATTCATATAGATGCTCATGGGATATTATTAAGGTATTGTTTTGACCAGTTATTAGTTATGATCATCAATCCTTAAGTCTATTATATAGGGTCATTATTAGGCTGATGAGTTCAAAGGAATCAGGTAAACCTTAAATGGTGGGGAGATCATTTCTGTTTGGTCCCCCCATTTTGATGATATTTTTCACTTTAAGAATTATTTTTTCATACCATCATATAGGAGGAAATAATTTTTGCATGAATATCATATTTTTTCATGCGATATTCACCTAGGATCTCTAAAGATGTAATATGATATAAAATGGAGATTTTGGTGACCGTGTATGTAGAATGAAATTAATGATTTTGTATCCATTTGTTACACCTTCCAGCAAATAAAGACACAAAATTTAAAACCTTTTATTATAGTGAATACTCTTCCAGAGATGGTTTAGAAGTGGGAAAGGCTTTATATGGAATTTTTTGTAAGATTACCATGGAATCCCTAAGGGAAAAATTCTATCTGTGAGGTGGTGGATCGTTTGATGAAATATTATCATTTTATTTAGATCTAGGACACTAATAAGGTTGAAGATTAGGGTATGTTGTATGTGTAAGATATATTGAGGTTGTATGGGGTTGCCTATTACATTTTCTTGTACATGGATTCTAGGTTCACCACTAGATTCTATAATAGTCTCTAAGAGGCAACAAGGACTCTAGTTCAGTTGAGTATAACATATCATCCAATGATAAACAGTAATATAGAGAGTGCTATTTAGGTGTAAGAGGATATACTCCACGACTACATCTCATATTTTGGTGGATTATGGGATAGCCATCTAATACTAGTTGAGTTTTCTTATAACTATAAGTACCAATCATCAATAAAAATGGATCACTTTGAGGATCTATATGGTTTCTCATGCGGTTCACCTCTTTTATGGGTATAAGTGTGTGAGATATATTTTGTGAAAATGAGTCTTATTCATGAGACAGAAGCCATGATCTATGGAATACATTAGTGACTGTTAATAGAACATAGTAAGTATAAATTTTATGTAGGCTTTTGATGTCATACATTAGAGTTTTCTAATGGTGTAAGAGTTTTCTAGAAATATTCTCCTTGTTTGGTTCACTAGCGACTTAAGAAATAGGGGAATCTAGATCCAAGATATATTAGACCATTTTAGTTCACTGTGTAACTTGTGTAGGTGGCTTATCAGTTTATATTTCCCGCTTAGTTGATAGGTATTTATTTCATCTTCTGAATATCTCAGAATAGGAAGTTACGTCCCAATAATTAATTTTTTTTTGAGTTGGTAAGAGATTAAGTTTGAGATTGATGTCTTTATTGTGGAGATACTAATGGAGATAATTTATACCTAGGTGAGAGTTTTGTGTGGGATATCTATTATGTTGGTTAGATTTTTATTTCTACATGCACCAGATTCTCACAATACATGGGAGTGTGAATCATCACCGAGGGAGTAGTGGCCTCACCTCTTTCTAAAGAACCCTTCTTCTACAAAACATCATGTGGTGAAAAGTACTATAGTGGGGAGATTGTAACATCCTCAAAAAAGTTATGGTATATTTAATGTTTGAGGGTTCCTTCTTCAGGTTCAGAAGGAATATGATACATTGTGTGAGGTTATGAAAAACCTAGGTTGGGTATTGTGTATAGGGAACATTTACATCTTAAATGTCTAATTTATGGAGTAAATCAGTTACTAAGAACAAGCTTTAAAAATTGGTTTCTGGTGTAAAATAAATTCAATCTGTAAAACTTCATTTTTCATCATAAATTTATCACTCAATATAATTTAACCCGAGATGACATGTTTTTAGTGTACATGAACTACGATGGATTTATATTATAAAACAAAGATTTATGAAAAAAACCGCTCATACCGAGTAGGTTTTATTCATCATTCATGTAACTAACTCTTAATTATTTGTGCAGTTATCTCTCCCACACCTTAGGTTACTTCTATGTGAGTTTGGGTGTTCCAACCCCTTCAGATAACATTGTTTAGTTAGTTTCATATATAGAGTGTTTGTTGGTTTTCCTTCGGGTAAGTGTGACCTTTCTACTTCTTCATTTCTATTGGTTTCTAAAGCAATTTTGGGATGAATTTATGGGATATGTTGATCATATGATGATTACTGTTTAATCCATTTAATACCAACTGTGTGATCATATATCATGGGTACAACCCTTGTGTGTTTTTTCATTGGGAAAGTTACTTGAAGCTTGTTTTGATCTATCCTCTATGCAGACTTCTTTTATTGTGAAATTCAATTCTGTGAAGTGGGAATCATTGCTAGGTACTATTTTTGGTTATGGGTTCCCCATGAGTTGTGTGTATCTCATTTTGGGTAGTGTGAAACCCAAGTTTAAGGTTGGTGGTTCCTTCTATAGCATATGTTGGATGAACCAAACTTTTTATTGGTTTTATAATTTTTCTATAAATAAATTTGTACAATTGATTTGTGTGCATATATGGGAATCCTTGGATACTTAGGTGGAAGGTGTATCAATGGACCTCATCCATTTTATTTTAAGGGAAGTCACTCATGGAGTGTTCCTGTGGTTCTTAGAAATTTATTCTAGGGACTTGATCTTGACATTTTTAGGGAGGTCACTCATGGGGTGTTCCTCCGCTCCTTAGGCTTTTTTTCTAAGGACTTGACAGCGAACTAGAAATTGACTATTGGATAAAAGTGTTATCTAGTCTGAATTATTATAATCCTTAGCCCATTTACCATTGTAATTTGGGGTTATACTATGTTATATCTAATACACATGTTTTTAGAAATGTGGATATATGTTCGTAAACTCGTTTACCTGGATTGTTTTAGATCTATAGAAAATGCAAATATTTTACATTATTTGATATAAAAATGATTTACTACTTATCACGCCATTTTTTCTTCAAATTGAGTATATTTTTTATTTTTTTCACAATGAATTGATATGGAACACCTGGGTGAGATCCAACTACGAATGTTTAACTGAAACCCCGCACACCCCTTCAACAATGTGTAGAGATGGTTGTGTACTTTGATTTAGTTAAAGGTAAGGCACCCTAGTGAGGTGGTGATGTTTATGTCAGTTGGGTATGGGTAGCTAGTTGTGGGATAGAGGGTTATTTTATACATATGACATGAATAATCGGTTATTAGTTTCAATTGTCCTTGTAGTGTTGTTAAAACAATACCTCTAGATTATTTTTCATTCAAGTTATATTATTACCTCTATTTATTTTTGATAATACAATGTGTTTCTTCTAGATTTAATTAATTGTTTATTTTCACTATATACAAGTCATCTAGTTTGTTTTAGGTTTGGTGAAATCATTCCCTATGGTTGTTTCTTGAGGCCTAGAATCTATTCACCAACACATGGGGATTGGGAACACCCTTCAAGTATGTAGTGGATCAGTTCGGGTTCCAGTTTTTGAGATTATTATGGGTTGGTTCATTATAATCACATTACTTATGATCCTATCCATCATTGTGAAATATTTCTTCTATAACATTCTTTGAGATATTCCTTTTCTCAAGAAACAAATACTGAAGAGAAAATTCAACTTTTCCAGTGAGAGAGAAAATCATCATTCTCTCCTTATCAAAGGATTAAGATCATTCTTTATAAGAGAATCAATGAATGATAAACCTCATTTTAAAACTATAATTACTTTATTACTATTTTAATTTATATATAGCCTTGGTTTTGGAATAATTTTATTATTTCTAAAAAATAAATAATGCTTATATACCATTTAAAACTTTTATTGTTCTTTATATTAAGAAATTATACATTGTAAGAATATCTAGTAATTAAAAAATTTATAATTTTAAATCAAATGTAAATTATATAATTATTTTTTTATGTTTTTATACATTTCCTTTTGATGTTAGTTATATTTTTTAATTAATTAAAGAGATTATATATGTATTGATTTATGTAATCTTAAAGAGTCAATGTAATATTTAAATTTACTTTTAGAGTTTTTTTGTATTTTATGTATTGTAATATATGATTTTATTTTTATGTTTTCATTTATGTTTATTATTATATGATTTTTTTAAAATTAGTGTTACAAGTATAATTTTTATGAGGGGTTGTAATATGTTTTCATTGTGAAAGTGGAATACTTTGGGTTTTAGACTAAAATTTATATTGCATGTTATTTTACAATAGAAGGATTCCAAATCTAGAAGAAAGTTGAGAATTTGGTCAACTGTTGAATTTTTTCATGGTATGAGTACTATAATGGAGGTATTCCTTTTAATTTTAAATAAATATTATACAATGGGGGATAAAAGTGTTAATAATGTACTATATACAATATAATTTTATGGGTGGAAATATTTAAAGGATTTGTATATATTTTTATCACATTTTATTATTTAGTTTCCATGAATAATAAAATAATTAATAAATTATGATGTGATGAATTGAACCTGCTAGAATTAATCATATGTTGGAAATGAGATCAAGAGTAACCCCTAAATCCTTCATCAAATAGGCCATAGGGTGGTGATGAGAAACGATGGTGTGAAAACACTAATATTCCACACACTACCACCCAATTTAAATATTTTTTTAAAAACCATCAGAAAATTATGTTTAGAGTATACAAATAAAAAATATTTAACATTTTGTATGTACTTAAGTGTGAAATGTCATATAAAAATCAACTTAAATTACAATTCTAAATCTACTAAACTGAAAATAAAACCCCTAAAGTAGAGAAAACTATTTTCATACTATTCTAACTATGTTTAGAACACAATGATCACAATATAATATCACCAGGAATATCCTTTGAATCGATCATGTAATAAAAAAATACAATATATTATGGTACTATGAGTATGATAGAATACATGATAAATTCCTCATCTAACCTCTTCTATTTTAAGTGAATATGCATAATATTGTATTAGTGGGTGATATATATATATATATGTTACTCATCAATTTATGTACAAAAATATAAACAATAAAAGTAATTAATTAAAATGAATCATTTATTCCATGTTATTCACCGTCCACCCATCCACGACAACATCACCTATCATGTTTATCACTATCACCAATATCACTACGACCATATCACTTTATATTAATGTCCAAGACATAATAATAATAACCAAAATAACCATAGATCTCCATAGATACAAAAAACCATAATATATTTTAATTTTATATCTACAAAACACTGATAAAAATATTATGGTGAAATAATAATTTTTTTTAAAATTCCTATTTTAGGAATAAAACAACCCTTATGACGTAAAACATACCTCCTTATATCCTTGTTACTATAGAATACAACAACATGAATACTAAATCATAATTAGTAAATACTATCACAACTCGTCACCGGGGGCCGATTCTGTGACTACCCCAAGCCTGCCTTCCATAGGCCAGGGTGGGCGACTAGCACCGAAAGGAATAATCCCTAAAACTAGGAAGGAATTTCCTTCATAACCTGTAAACACATGCAACCAAGCATATAACAAGATACAAACACAATTAAACTGAATAGTAAATAGAGTGAGTATAGTAAGTAAAAGGGCCAGAATACAAGCCCAAATAGAAAGTACAAGAAACTGAAAGTACAAGTAAACTGGACTGAAAAGGAAGACAACTGTTGGGTCATCCTCCGAGGTTCCAACCTGAAGGGTAGGTACAGATCGCCTCCTCAGCACTCCATGCCCTTCCATCTCCTCTGTGTACCAACTCATCGAAAGGTCCTCCTCCAGGCACTATCCAGTCCTGGTACCCTCTGTCTTGATCAACGCTCTCCGACATCTTCACCAAACACAAGAAGGTGCTGGCATAACCCATGCAGGGGTGAGTATAACGATACTCAGTAGGGACCCAGAGACCCTCAAGGTCTCACAAAGGGCACAGAAGATAAACCTCAAATAATAAAGTCAACTGTCAACCCTACTTAGTTATACGCCCATACATACACCTAAGTTATCAGGTATACCCATCTCAATCATGAGGAAACATAGGGTCCAACCCAAAATCCCAAAGCTCAACTATTCCACAAAGGAAGGAAAACAATAAAGGCAAGTACCACACAGGTACACCACACAGAAGAATACCACCAAGGTATTACCACAATGGAATGTGCCACACATGTATGAACTCAAATCAAATGTGGTATAACTTAAGTACAGTAGTAGAGATGATTAGATGTAACTACTGAATCATCTTACTCTGTAAAGAAGCTGACCCACACAAGATCGCTAGGAGCTGACCCACAAAGGATCACTAGGTGCTGACCCACACAGGATCGCTAGGAGCTGACCCAAACAGGATTGGTAGGAGTTGACCCATAGAAGATCTCTATGAGATGACCCACACAGGATCATTAGGAGCTGTGCCACACAAGATCGCTAGAAGCTGACCCACATAGGACCACTCTTCATTCTTATCGTCACATCCAGCTAATGGGTTCCCGCACTAAGCATGTTCATCTCCGAGAGGATCCTCTACCCTAGTCACTTTTCAATAATCCAACTACTAAAAAGTCTCACTAGGATGTATCTCAAAGGACCTCTATGCCATAGGGGTCTCAATGCAACCGACGGTGTGTCATTTGGACGTCCGGACTGTGAGTTATTAGCCTTTTTGTCATGAGGACCCGATTGGATTTGTGCTCAATCCAGCCAAACCATTCAAAAAATGTATCCAAAAATCTATTGGGGTATACCAAAGGGAACATCTCGCTCCAAGGTTTCTAGCGCCGCTGACGGTTCTTAAAACAGACATCCTGTGCCGAAGTTATGGCCCATGTAAAGTATAGGTTCGTATGTGGTACGTTCATGTCCGACCCGGTCAGACCCAACAGGCCCAGACCTGACCTGGGTTGACTCGGTTTGGGTCGACCTGGCCTGACCCATGGTGTGGCCCATCCCACGGGGTGGTCCATTAGGCTGCGAGGGCTACGAGAGGCCGCATGTTCCGTGGGGCAGTGGAGGCCGCGGGTCGGCTCAGCCGTGGACAGCGGCTTCGCCGCGAGGGTGACGCGAGGGCACACGGTGGCTCGGGCCATCCCGGGGTGGCTCGGCCAGATGGGTGGAGGCTTTGAGGAGGCTTAGAGAGGATTTTGGCAGCATGGCGGGGTCACGGACGGTGGCGGTGGTTCGACCGCTGGGCGGTGGGGCGTCGTGCCTTTACCGACGGCTGGTTTAGCCGGCCTCTCTCTTTGTTCATCGTCGTGGTGTAAGAATCCTTCATCCATCTTGAAGAACACAATAAGGAAGAATGACGGAGGGGTCAAGCCATGTTTGTTTGGCTCATACGCTCTGTGTTAGAGCAGTAGCAAGTGGTTCACCATTTTTGAATCATGAATGTGCATGGAAGATATTTAAGAACATCAATCCCCACAACTTTCATCAATCACTGTTCCCAACCATGCAAAAGAAAAATTAGAAGGGAAGAACATGGGGACTAAAACCCTACGATGGATTGTTCGTTGACATTGGCTCGAGAAGGGAGTCGAAGAAGGTGAAGAGTGTTCCAACGATTTTCATTTCTGAAACCACGCATTGATGTTGGGCTCACTCGTTATCATCTTCCTTTATTTCTAAAGAACTTTCTTCGATGGAACTATTTTTTGGGTAAGTGTAATCCTCCCAATATTTCTCCTCTCCCCAAATCCACCGAATTGTAAATAGTCAACTTATGATATGTTTCCCCAATTTTAATTCTTGTCCCAATTTCAAATTGGATTAATTAATTACATAATGGCTGGCTTAATTAATTAAGGGGGTGGCATAATTAAACAAGGGGAAGTTCAAGAGACTTCCCCACATTTAAATGGGAGGTTCAAAGGGGTTTTAATCTCAGGTGGTCCCCACCACCATAACCTCTCTAGGGAGGTTTAGTTCAGGTGGTCCCCACCTGTGAAACATCCTCATAGTATATTCAAAAAAAATGTTACACTATTTTATTTTATTTGTATTCTTTAATGAATAAGTGAAAAACTAACTTCCACCATCGTCCTTATGGGGTCGAGGTGAACGTATCATTAAATGAATACCGGCACTGCGATTTCAACGGTGTCCCAAGATTTTAATTCCGAGCATCGGTTCGAAAGTTACAAAAATCCTCTCACACGTTTACTGAACTTTCCTGAAAAAAACATTCCGAAATTCATTTCGGGCACACAGGGCCATAGAATCATGCACCGTCAATTTTATCAGACTCTCAAAATTCCCATTTAATAAAAAAAAATTACATGTAAATTTTGGGTCTTTACATTCTCCTGACCTTAGGTATTTACATCCCCATAATACACAACTCAAACTAAGGGAACAAGTGGGGGTACTGAGCATGCGTCTTAGCCTCCCGCTCTCATGTGCTCTCCTAGAGGTTCCCGTGCTGCCAGCGAATGCACACAAGAGGTATCAACCATCCATGAAGTACTCACTCCTTTCAATCCCCAATATCAACTGGAACCTCCGTAAAAGTCACCCCATCATCGAGGTCAAACTCTCTATGGTCGATGATGTGGGAAGGGTTGTGCACATATCTCCTCAGCTAGGATACGTGGAAGACGTCGTGCACCCGGTGCAACTGAGGGAGAAGAGGTAAGCGGTACGACACATCGCCAACTATGCTATGGACCTGAAATGGTCCGATTAATCATGGAGATAACTTGTTGCCTCAGCCAAATATCCACAGACCTCATTGGGGTGAGACCCGTATAACGACGTGGTCGCCATCCTCAAACTCTAGAGGTCTCCGTCTCCTGTCAGCATAAGACTTCTGCCTACTCTGTGTAGTCTTCATCTACTCCTGGATGATCTACACCTTCTATGTGGTACCCCGTACCATCTATGGTCCCATGAGTGCTAACTCCCCTTGGTCAGTCCAGCACAAAGGTGACCTACAAGGTTGCCCGTACAAGGCCTCGAAAGGTTCCATCCCAATGGTGGAGTGATAACTGATGTTGTATTCAAACTCCACCAACAGAAATTGATCCTCCTAGATGCGACCTAAATAGAGGACATAATCACATAGCATGTCCTTGAGGGTCTGAATGGTCTGCTTAGTCTGGCCATTCGTCTGAGGATGGAAGGTGGTGCTCAAATGAAGCTGCATCTCGAAAGCCTCATACAACCCCTTCCATAGTCTAGAAGTAAAACGTGCATCATGATCAGAGAAAATAATCCAGGGTACTCCATGTAGCTGCAAATTATCTTGCACATAGAGGCATCCCATGATCTCTACTGAACCCTGCTATCTGATCGGTAGGAACTGGGCCGACTTGGTGTGTCAGTTGACAATCTTCCAAATCAAGTCATTTCCCCTGAATGTACATGTAATTTCTATCATTAATTCCATGGACATATGATCCCACTTCCACTCTGGTACCTTTAAAGGCTAAACCAAGTCTTCTGGTACCTGATGATCCACCTTCACTTGCTGACAAGTGAGGCATCGAGAGACAAACTCTTCTACTTCTTTCTTCATTCCCGACCACCAGTGCTATTGTCAGAGGTCCTGGTACATCTTTTACACTCCTGGATGTACCTCTAGAAGGGATGTGTGTAACACCCTCAATACTTCTTCCTGAAGCGACACTAGTACCATAGTACGTCCTCTAAAGAGGATGACGTGCTCCCTACCTTCAAAAAATCCATCAGGTGCCTGTCCTATGGATATTTGATCATGTCGTGTTTCGCAGTCAGTGTCCCCACACTACGCCTCCCTAACTCGCTGAAGAAGTGGGGGAGTGACTTTAAGAGATTGAAGAAAAGCCTCTCCATCATTATCCACAAAGGATATATTCAAAGATGCCATTTCCTCTGTCTCCTTACCTTGTATCTATATACCAGACCTCCTGATGAATTCATCTGCAAAAATTTTCCCCTTCCCAAGAGTATAGTCTATATTGAGGTCATAGTCTTTGAGGAACTCAAGCAAATGTCACTGTCTCAGGTTCAGGTTCTTCTGAGAGAAGATATACCTAATATGCTTGGGATCCGAGTAGACTGTAAAATGTTCGCCCATTAGATAGTGTCGCCACATCTTCAAGGAAAAGACCACTGCTTCTAACTCCAGGTCATGGGTAGTGTAGTTTTTCTCATGATGTCTCAGTTGTAGAGAACCATATATGATCACAACTCGCTTCTGCATCAGGACATATCCCAGCCCGGTCCCTGATGCGTCGTAGTAGACTACGTACCCTACGTCCTCCTCCGGAAGCCTCAAGATGGGGGCCCTAATCTGCCTCTGCCTTAGCTCCTGAATATTCTACTAGTATCTCTCCGACCACAAGAAGGGTTTCCCGTTCTTTTTCAATGCAGATATTGGTGCTATAGCTTTGGAGAAATTTGGCACAAATCTCCGGTAGTATCCAAACAAACCCAGAAAACTTCGTACCTATGTCAAATTCCTAGGTGGCTCCCAAGCAAGTATCGCCTCAATCTTCACTGGATCCACTGCAACTCTAGCCTCCGATATGACATTTCCCAGAAAGTGAACCTCTCAGATCCAGAACTGGCACTTTGAGAGCTTACCATAAAGATGGTGCTCTTGTTGTGTGTCCAGTACTACCTGCAAATGATAGGCATGCTCATCCTCAGTATCCGAGTAAATCAGAATGTTGTCAAAGAAGACTACTATAGAGAGATCAAGTTATGGCTAAATGAACCAATTCATGAGTCCCATGAATAGTTCTGGAGCATTTTTTACACTGAATGGCATAACCAAGAACTCATAATGGACATACCAACATCTGAAGGCCGTCTTCTGCACATCCTCATCTTGTACTCTGAGTTGGAGATAGCCTGATATGAGGTCTATCATCAAGAACCACCGTGCTCCTTTCAGCTGATCAAATAGGTCGTCAATCCTCGGAAGTGGGTACTTGTTCTTCACAGTCACCTAGTTCAGGCGCCGATAGTCAACACAAAGCCTCAAGATCCCATCCGCCTTCTTGGAAAACAAAATCGGGGCTGCCCGAGGAGAAACACTATGCCGAATGAACCCTTTCCCCTGTAAGTCCTCCAGCTATACCCACAGCTCACGAAGCATTGCGGGAGCCATACTATATGCTAGTGTATATATCGGTGTCATCCTGGGGTAAAATTCAATGTAAAATTCCACCTCTCTATGAGGAGGTAGAACCAGAACTTCATTAGGGAAAACATCCACGTACTGGTCCACCACTACAGGATAACTCCGACTCTCCACATCAGCCATTCTGAGGGTAAGGCTAGCCAACTGATGTGTAATTGGATGCACCCTCCTTTGGGTAATTCAATCCTATGATGCAAAGGCTCCCTTCTCATCGGTGAAGGTAAACCTGGTCCCATCCATGTGGACACACTGAACTTTGTGCCTAATACATTTAATCTAATCATGTACTATAGATAACGAGTCCATACCCAAGATGACGTTGTAAATCCTTGACGTCACTACTAGGGGATCTGAGACGAAGCTCTCACCTCCTTGAGTAAGCTCACACTATCTTCACCAGTGCGTAATCATCAAATCTGATCTGGTAGAAGTCTCTAGCCATAAGGATCGATCCAATGGCTCCATCGGAATCTACGATCTCCGAACAAGGGCAGTGGAAATAAATGAATGACTGGAACCTATGTCTATAAGTACTGAAGCTAAGGTGAAGCAGACACAGATCGTACATCATATCATCTCTGGAGCACTATGATCATAGGCCTCAGCTTCCTGGAGCTGAGCTCACCCCTGTCCACCTCCTCCCTATAGTCGGGGTGGATCTCCTCGTGGTGGTAGCGGTAACATCATGAATCATCGGCCACCAACAGCTGCACGGACAACTCCTCTACAATGTTCACCTACTCCTTGAAGACCTCCTCGGTCAAACCTTTGTCTCTGCCTAGGCGGTCCTTCGACCATCTATTGATCATCCGTACGATGGATCAGATAGTCATGATCCATGTGACCATGCCCGCCTCATGCGTAACACTTCCCGCTCCTGGCATGACCGTCTCTGCCTCAGGTGCCTCGCACAACCGACCCTGAATCCTACAGTCGTCCACCTATAGGTTTGGTCCTCTTGGAACTCCACATCATCTGTCTACTTCCAGCTTCAAAAGACTCCACTATGTGATGAATAATGGTGGGTCTCACTGCTGGTGACTGCTCAACAAGTAAACTCTACACTAATAGGGCTCGCTCTAACACCCCAGCCTGCGTCGGGATGCGGAGTGAGACCATTAAAGCCCTGTTCTCTCTCCTGATCCCCTGCTTGATGGACCGGGCCATAAAGAATGGATCCATAACCATATCTGTGGAGTAGCATGAGAGGTCAGTGAACCTCACTGAGTACTGAGCCACAGTCATGCTTCCCTACTGCAGATGAAGTAGCTTCTGGATGTGCACTGCGTGAAGAGTCTCTGGGAAAAACTATGCCTGAAACAGGATCTCGAAGTCTGCCCTGAGAAGCATCAACTCATCGTGAACATAGATCAACAATCTCCACCATCTTCCTACTACCACCTATAGAAGGTTGGCGGCATGGATCACCATGAGATCGGCTGGTGTCCCTACCAGTAGGAAAACTCTCAATACGACTTCTAACCAATCCTCAGCTGCATGTGGGTCTTCCTCTCCCCCAAACCTGCGTGGCCGCTGGCACTAGAACTCGTGAAACACACTCAGGAGGTGTGAACCGTCTGATGCTAGGTCCAGTGGCATCGGTGGCCCAACCGGTAATGGTACAACTAGTGCCTCCACATGTGCCTCTACTAGAAGAGGGCCCTGCACTGAGGCCTCGTCACTCGGTGGGCTATCAGTGCATGTTACTCTTAGAACCATAGCTCACTGTTTGTGTGGAGGCATCCTGAAAATAAACCGGTGCGCCACAGTCAATACATTATACCTGGTGAGATGAATCAATGAGATCACAATGAAAACTCTTGGAAACACACTCGTAATCAGTGTTTTTCTGCACTGAGTCAGAAATTTGAAGTCAGGATCCAGGTGTATGGATATGTCGGTTGCCTCACCAACACTGGATTCCCTAAACTAATAACCACACTCACTACACTTAACACTATGGCCATTAAATAGAAATATTGGTGTCCTATCTTATCCGGTAGAACTAACTCCTCTGATACCAATTTGTCATGACCCATCCCCCAGGGCCCGAGCTGTGACTACCCCAGTCCCACCTTCCATCGGCCAGGGGCTGGTGACTAACACTGATAGACGTAATCCCTAAAAATGGGAAGGCATTTCCTTTATAACCTTTAAACACATACAACCAAGAACATAACAAGATACGAACAAAAGTAAACTGAATAGTAAACATAGTGAGTACAGTAAGTAAAAGGGGCCAGAATACAATCCCAATTGGAAGGTAAAAGAAACTGAGGGTACCAGTAAACTAGTGAAAAAAGGAAGACAACTGTTGGGTCATACTTCGAGGTTTCTACCTAACGGTAAGGTACATATCACCTCCTCTGCACTCCACGCCCATCCGTCTCCTCCATGTACAGAATCTTCGTTAGGTCCTCCTCTAGGCACTGCCCAATCCTGGTACCCTCAGACTCGATCAACACTGGATGACTTTTGCACCAAACACAACAAGCTGCAGGCATAACCCGTGTAGGGGTGAGTATAACGATACTCAGTAGGGACCCCGAGACCCTCATGGTCTCACAAAATCCACAAAGGATAACCCTCAAAGCATGAAGTGAACTGTCAACCCTAAATAGGTATATACCCATATATATACCAAAGTTATCAAGTATACCCATATCAATCATGAGGAAACACAGGGTCCAACCCAAAAGCCCAAAGCTCAGTAGTTTCACAAAGGATGGACAATCACAAAGTCAAGTACCACATAGGTACGCCACGCAGAAGAATACCACAAAGGTATTACCACAAAGTAAAGTACCACACAGGTATGAACTCAGATCAAACTAGGTATAAATTAAGTATAGTAGTAGAAATGATTAAATGTAACTACTAAATCATCTTACTCTGTAAATAAGCTGACCAACACAAGATCTCTAGGAGCTGACCCACACAGGATCGCTAGGTGTTGACCCACAAAAGATCTCTAGGAGCTGACCCACACAAGATCACTAGGACCTGACCCACAAAGGATCTCTAGGAGTTGACCCATAGAGGATCGCTAGGAGCTGACCCACACACAATCACTAGGAGCTGACCCACACAGGATCCCTCTTCATTCTTCTCGTCACAGCCAGCTACTGGGTTACCACACTAAGCATGCTCGTCTTTGGGAGGATCAGCTCCACAAGTCACTAGTCGATACTCCAACGGCTACGATGTCCAACGAGGAAGTATCCCAAAGGATTTCCATGTCATAGGGTTCTCAATGCAATAGACGGTGCCTCATTCGGACGCCCTGTATATGAGTTATTATCCTTTTTGTCCTGAGGGCCCGATTGGATTTGTGCTCGATCCAACCTGAATGTTCCCCAAATTTATCCAAAACTCTAGTGGGGTTTACCAAAGGGACCGTCTCCCTCCAAGGATTCTAGCACTGCTGAAGGTTTGTCAAACGGATGTCTGGTGCCAAAGTTATGGTCCAAGAAAAGTATAGGTTCGTATCTCATCTGGGTCCGGTCCGACCCGGTCGGGCCGACCCGACCCAAACTTGGCCGGGGTCGATCCGGTTCGGGTCGACACGACCCGTGGTGTGGCCCAGCTCATTGGGTGGCCTAGCCCACTGGGTGGTCTGACATGCCGCAAGGTCCGCAAGGGGATAAGGATGCTACGGGTGCCACGGGGCGGCAGAGGCCACGGGTCGGCTCGGCCACAGATGGTGGCTCGGCAGTGGGGGTGTCGTGAGGGCACATGGTGGCTCAACCCAACCCTGAACGGCTTGGAAAAGATGGAGAAATCCATGGGGGTGCCTCGAGGGAGCGGGGTGGCTCGGAAGGGAGGGAGGAGGCTGTGAGGTGGCTCAGCGAGGCCGCGAGCGGCGCAACGGCCGCTCGGCCGTGGGGGGGCGGGGCGCTGTGCCTTCGCCGGTGGCTGGTTTCGCTGGCCTCTCTCTTCATTTGTCGTCGTGGTGTAAGCCTCCTTATTCCATCATGAATAACACAATATGGAAAAATGATAGAGGGGTCGAGACATGTTTTTTTGGCCCACCCCCACCACGTTAGAGCGGTAGCAAGTGGTTCACAATTTTTGAATCAAGAACGTGTGTGGAAGATATTTAAGAACATAAATTCCCACAACCTTTGTAAATAACTACTACCAACCATGGAAAAGAAAAATTAGAAGGGAAGAACATGGGAACTAAACCCATACCTTAGATTGTTCATTGACATTGGCACGAGAAGGAAGTCAAAGAAGGCAAAGAGAGTGCCAACGATCATCGCTTCCGAAACCATGCATCGATTTCGGGCTCACTTATTATCATCTTCCTTGATTTCTAGAGAACATTCTTCAATGGCGTTCTTCATTGGAGAGTGTAATCCTCATAATATTTATCCTCTCCCCAAATCCACCAAATTGAAAAGTAGTCAACTTATGATATGTTCCCCCAATTTTAATTGTTGGAAAAATTTCAAATTGTATTAATTAATTACATAGTGGTTGGTTTAATTAATTAAGGTGGTGGAAAAATTAAACAAGGGAAAGTTCAATAGAATTAACCATATTTAAGTGGGAGGTTCAAAGGAGTTTTAATCTCAGGTGGTCCCCACCACCATAACCTCTCTAGGGAGGTTTAGTTCAGGTGGTCCCCACCTGTGAAACATCCTCATGGGAGTTTCAAAAACAACAATAAAATAAATTGTTACACCATTTTATTTTATTTTTATTCTTTCATGTATAACTGAAAAACTAACTTCCACCCTCATCCTACTGCAGTCGAGGTGAATGTCTCCTTAAGCGAATACCGGCGCTAGGATTTCAACGGTGTCCACTAATATTAATTCCGAGCACTGGTCCAAAAGTTACAAAAACTCACTCACACGTTTACTAAAAATACTTGAAAAAAAAGTTTAGAAATTCATTCCGGGAACACCGGGCCTCGGAATAACGTGCTATCAATTCTCATGGACTCACCAAATTCCCATTTAATAAAAAAACATTTACAATGAAATTTCAGGTCTTAAAAAATACAATATCCATCAATTCCACATCAACATTATAATAAAACACCAACATCATATATCACAGTAATCATATCAATACTACATAATATAGTAACATTCATGAAATTATATCCAAAACAAAATATCATATTGGAAATTTTAAAAAATTTCAAAAAATAGGCTACCATGTTATGAAATATAGCACAAAAATCCTATATAAACATTTATAATAATATCTTTTGTAAATTAACATGATCATTTCAATAAAGGTCCAAGAAAGATGTGGCGTGGTGCATGCCAATACCCTCATTACCCACATTATTTCTTAGTAGTGTGGGGATTACCGGAGAGTTAATGTCACCCCATAACTCTACATATAAGAAGAGCTCAAATCCTGGAAGCCTCCCTACTGAAGACATAGGCAGTGACATAGGTAGGGGTGAAAACTCCAGTAATGCTGATGTAAATGCTGACATAGTAGAGGGAAATGAGTATTTGGTTTTGAATAAAATGTGGTAAATATTTTTCTATATGAATATAGTGGTAGACAACTGATGAAAATACTAAGGGTGTCCAATACTAAACCTGTTAGGTTATGAACTACTGAAGTTAATGTCATTTGGATCCAATGTTATGTGTCTCAAGTGGTCTTTGGACGGTAGCCATTAGGGTCTTTGAGTTATAATATTTAGGATTTCAGAATATCAACCATGGGACTTTAGAAAATTGAAAATGTAATAATATAGGTGTAGTGTGTGCTTCCCATTCCCAGTGGGGAGGGATGAGGCATGACCCACTAGGGTACTTGAGTGTTTGATTTTTTTAATTTTTAATCTCAAATATAGAATAAAAAATAGCAATCAACTACAAAAAAAATTTCAATTCAAAGAACATTATTAAGTCAATTTATTAAATTTCCATATCTTACCCTATATTTATTATTATAGACATATCTAAATTAATCACCATTACCCATCCATAATTCATATAAACATGAGAAAATAATATCATTAAGTTATAAAACAATCTATAACACCTCCTTAATTCTCATACTAATATATCAATCTCAACTTATTTATTTCTTATGTTTAACTGATGAATAATTTTCAAACTTCTAAAAATCGTAAAAAATATAAAATAATTATATTTCACATATCATTACATTATAAATCAATTAATAATAGTACAATCAATCCAAATATTTCCATTTATTTCGAAAATAAACACATTCACAAACTTTCTAGTTTATACAATTTTTCAGTGAAAATTAATTACAACAAGAATCAATAAAATTATAGAAAATAAAATAAAATTATGAATTAATTCTTCTGTTATTGTTAATTTATACATATTATACTAATTAAACTCCTCTAAAAATATTCCAAATATTTGAAAATTTTCAAAATTATCAATGTTTAGGGTTTCAATCAATATTTATCATTATTATTTAAATACCATGATAAAAATTATTTACCTTCTACCACATTAATTAAATTAAGAAAATTTTAAAGTTATGAAAATTATATGTTTAGAATACTTGACATTGTGAAGATCTGAAATCCATCATCGAAATGTTTTTATTGATATTTAGTGAAACCTTAAGGGTTATATTTTATTTTTTTAAAATATGTGATGATAAAATTTTAGAGGCATTGAAAATATATAGAAATAGTAATGGTGACTTGCAATGCAATTGGATGTCATGCTTGATAAGGGATCCGTTAAAGAAAGTTGTTATTCTTAAAGAAGTTTTATCTATTAATGCATTATATTTCTTGATTGATATGGAAGTTGTTAATGAATGTGGTGATATATAGAAGATTATTAAGGATCAATCTTTTAGGATTTGATTATTTTGTTTCATGGGTGGTGGTAGATTAGGGATAAAGGTGTTTTGGTTTCTACCCTTAAAAAATAAAACATATATGATGAATGGAATGTAGCATATTTTTTACAAAAAAAGGAAAAATTTTGTATGATAAATTCATTGAATAATTGATGTTATTAATCTATTAAAATATTTTTTTCTATTCACTTCAGTAATTTTCATGTAAAAGGGCATAATTACTGTGAAATACCCATGATTTGTTACTAAATATAATTTTTTAGCATTATTTGAATTAATCCAATCAAGTTAGTTTAGTATTATAATTATAACACATACCATACTCATCCAAATTGTATTATTCTTGTCTTTCAGGGTTCTTAATCCAATTTACAGCATATCATTAGAATTTATATTCAGCCAATTCTACCATTTGAAGGGTCATATGATCCACATAAGAAGGCCCGAAATAATATGTGAAGAAACTATACCAGCCACGAAGATAGAATTTATGGGCACAATCCAGAAATAAAAATCCCTTCATTCCCCACAAAAAGTCTAGGGACAACAAAATCCATCTTCGATAAAAATATTTATGTCCCAACTCCACCAAAAAGGGTCCCAAAAGATTATATGAAGTCTAACCCAAAATTCTGTCCGAGAATTAAAACCATAACATAATTATAGACATTTTCCCTTATATATATGTTAATTCGAGTTGAGATTTTCAGTGTGAAAACCAAGATATAGTCAGCCAACCTTTTAGTAGAAATTATTTTAATTTGAGAGCAGCTTCCTATTCAAAAACCCATTCACATTTTGGCCTTCTAAATTTTTTGGATTGAAATGGAATGATTAAAATTATATAATAAAACCACCATAACTTTGGATCCTTAAGTCCAATGGCCTCCACATTTTTATAGTAGATTGTAAACATTAATATATATAACATTAAAGAAGATTAATTCTTCATATCTTGATGTATAGAGTATCAAATTAGTGATCCAATTTGTGGTGTATATTTGGAATGAAAATAGTCCAACTCCTTGGGTTATAAATACATCCTCTCCTCTCTTTGTAAGGGGTGGGCATTACAACACTTAAGTAAGAGGTTTGGAGTGACTTGATCCTTTCTAATGTCCTGTGAGGAATTGAATTTATCTTTTTTCAACAAGATATACCTCTCCTAAACTTTTATACTCATGTTCATTTGCATTTATTTTCAATTGTATTCATCTAAGATTGCTTCCAATTTAATTAAATATCCAAGAATATTGCCTCATCATAATATCTAATTTTGATCCACCTTCGGGTTTTTAATATTAATCTTCTTAAATAGTTTAAATCAAGTATAAAACCATTCTCTTATTTTACTTTATATTTTAATTGAAATTCCTTTTTATTTAATTCTCTGCACATTTGTGTGTGTGTTCGGTGAACTACTATTATCTTGTCCCGTTATTTTTCTTTTATTTTTAACTAATAAACTAAAAAATAATAAAACAAATTAATATTCATCTCAATGGAGGAGCAAATCTACCATTGTGGTGAGTCATTATTTTGGGATATTAAGTGATTGAGGGCCTTTTCTCATTGAGTATTCTTTATCTTAACATTGGGCATGTTGAACATAAAATGTCATGGATTAAGGACAATGTTTTTAACATGTGGATTCCATGGATTATTGGAACCATAAATACACTACCATAAACAAGTTCTTATTTATATTAGAATCCTAATTTAAGTTATGAATTGGAGTAAATCATTAACACTTGGGAATTCCTATCAAAGTCATCTTGTGAAGTGGGTGTTAATTTAATGCAATATAAAAAAAATATAAAGGATATAATAAGATTAAGTCCCCGATAATAAAGTCTCCACAATATTTATAAAATTTCTAAATCAAACATCATCCATTAATAAATTTAATTATTATCTTAAAAAAACCCCATTAAAAACAAAAATAGAAACAAAAACAATATACTATTAAAATGTACCATCATGGAGGATTCGACCTAAGTTCTGCTATACACATTAGTAGAGAATCAGAACCTTGAATAGTCGATAAGAAATAATAAACCACACCTGAAATTGTGTCATTTATGGAAATGTTTCATTAATTAGTTGATAGTTCTTTGGATAAATCAAACCCAAATGATAAAAAAAATTAAACAAAAAAAATCTGAAAAAGAAACAAAAAAACATCCACATTCTCATAAAAATAATAAATGGAATAAAATACAAAGAAAAACCCACCTTTCGTAGCATTACAAATTCTATCTAAATGCTTCATAGCCTCCCAAACAATCCATCAAATTTTTTTGAACTAGAAATCAAGTGAAATCTTTACTGACTTAGGAGGACCATTAGGAATAATAAAATCACTCTCGAACCATTCATTAACCATCTGATTATACCAGATATGACCAATATTAGGGACCAAAATCTTCAATAACTCACTAATCGTTATATGAATTACCAACCCCTTGGTATTCAACATCTAAATATTAAGGCTGATTTTGAACTCAAATCAGGTTTGATTCGTCTTCTACCTCATTTCCACAGGCAAGATAATGAGGATCCTCATCTTCAACTCAATGAGTTCCAAGTGGTGTTCTCTACCATGAAGTCTTAAGGGGTTGCTGAAGAACATATCAAACTTAGATAATTTCCTTTCTCCTTAAATGACTCCAACAATTCATGGATATACTACCTCCCTCCTAGTTCCATAATCGAATGGAATGACATGAAGTGACTCTTTTTAGAGAAATTCCTTCCCGATTTTGGTACTGCTTCTATCCCAAAGTAAATTTGTGGTATCCACCAATTCCCTAATGAATCACTCCATGAGTACTAGTAGAGGTTTGAAAAATCATTTGGAAACCTACCCACATCACCAAAACCCCAACCAACTCTTGATCCAATGTTTTTAAGGGGTTATTGGATATAGATATAACTATCATTGATGCCTCAAGTGTTGGTTCTCTTATTGATAAAACTCTTACAGCTTCATAAGATCTCATAATCAATATGGTTGCAAAAACATAGTAATTCCACACTGAAGTGCATTATCAATTAAAATAAGTCCAAGAGAATCAGTCCATAGAGCCCAATGAGATGACCTAGTGGATGAGTGAACTTACAGGTCTTGTGAGACAACTAGCTACAACTGATAAATCCCCAAACTCATATTATCCACAATCTATGTTCCCGGGACCTATCAATAATTGTGGAATCTGTAGATCAACACCTCATCCATATACCACAAGTTCATAACTTCAAGAGGATTTATCAGTTTCATCTAAACCAATGGAGATAAATGAAACATATTCTCAAAGGAACACCAACTCTCAACAATCAGTCTAGTTTATTTGAAACTTCAAACAATCCAACTCAGAGCCCTTCTCTTCTACCTATAATATAGGGCTAAGGTATGGTAATCCCATTTATCATCCCCCTCAGTCCCCTACTAATAATCCAAGCCAATTCCAATATGGTCAAGGTGGTGGTAACTTCAATCAAACTTTTCCTTTTGTTCCACAACCTCAAAGGATCATTCATCCTTTTCCTCCTCTTATATATCACTATTCTAATGAGCCTTCCCAATTCTAAATCCAATAAAAGAACATTCTCAAGAACCAAAATCAAGGTAATCCTAATGTAGGACTTTCCTCTTCTTCCATGCAACCCAGGGAAAGCATTGTGGAAGATCTTTCCTCCTTCACCCATTATAGCCTTAAAAACATTCAATCCCAAATGGGTCAAACTGTATCCCAACTTAGCTAGAAGAAACCATCCAATTCCTCCAAAATCCTAGCTCAAATATTTTCCAAACCCAAGGTTCATGTATGTGAAATCTCACATATATCGTGAAAACAAGTTTCCAAGCCTCATGTCTGATCTTAAAATTATCCTTTGAATATTGAGATAGAAAATGAAAAGAACAAATATCTATAAAAATAACCTCAATAAAATCTCTTACCTTGTTCCATCCCTCTAAAGAACCCAATTCCATTTCCTCAAGTCATTTCTATGTCAAGGAAATCATACTAACTCGATATTGAAATGCTCAACATGTTTCGACATGTTGAAGTCAACATTACCCTCTTATATTATATCAAAAAAATTTCTAAGTATTCCAAGATTATTAAGGCATTTTGCACTCATAAGAGACAAATTAGTACTATTGGGAATGATTTAACACAAAAATCCATACCCAGGAAGTGAGAAGATCCTGGAACCTTTACAGTTTGATGCCAGATAAGAACTTCAAACATAGATTATGCACTCATCAACCTAGGATCCTTGATGAAATTCATGAATAAATACATCATCTCCAACCTTGGTCTAGGTCACTTACACCCATAGGGTGTTGTCATCTAGTTAGCCTATCAAAGAACAACCAATATTGAGGTATTTATAGAGCATATCCTTGTCCGAGTAAATGATCTTATCTTTATAGTGGATTTTTGTGTCCTCAACATTGAAGGTGAGATGAAATCTTCTCAATCTACCATAATTATAGGAATAACATTACTTCTAACAGCTAAAAATATGACTAATGTCTATGAAGTCATCCTATCCGTGGATTTTGGTGACCAACTAGTCATGCTCAACATTTGTCAAGCCATACGATACCCATCTACAGACCACTCTTACTTCTCAATCCATTCTTATGAGGACAATTTTGAGTGTCAATTGAAACCTATTCCATAATATTCATCATGTTATAATGATAGAGGATATTTTGATATTTTTACCACTATTATCTAAGTCATAAATGGGGAATTTGAGGTGGAAATTTCATTTATAGACTCCATCAATATAAAGGATCTTTAAAACTATATAGAATCCCACATCAAATCTGATATCTGCTTCTCCACCATGGACAATAATGAATAAAAATAAGTTGAAATAATTTACTCCATTGTAGAGTTATATAACCCACAAAAGAAATATGAGACTAATATGAAATCTCATTATATAGACCTAAAATATGCATTCTTCTTCCATGATTACTCTTATCCTATCATTGTCTCAGCCACACTTATTGAAACTGAGGAGTCTAAACATGTTAAAGTGTTAGAGGAAAACAATAAGGCCTTATGTTGGAACGTATATGGAATACTAAGAATCAACCCTTCCCTTTTTATACATTACATCTATCTTGAAGAGTCAACCAAACCAATCAAACAACCACAAAGAAGACACAATCCACTCATACTTGAGTTAGTTAGGTATGAGATTACCAAGACTATCCATGCTGGAATTTTCTACCCAATTTCTGATAGTGAATGGGTTTGTCCAATTCATGTTTTACCTATGAAGGGTGGGATAACTGTTTTCACAAATGAACATGGATAGGTGGTCACAACTCAAGTAAAAAAATATAGTGTGTGCATCGATTATCAAAAATTGAATGCTGAAACATGGAAAGATGACTACCATATTCCATTCCTTCATCAAATGAAAGAATTATTAGCTGTAAATTCGCGTTATTGGTTTATTAATAGATACACCAACTATTTACCAATCCCAATAGCTTCCCAGGACCAAGAAAAGAAAAATTTCACTTTCCCCTTTGGAACATATGCATATAGGAGAATGACTTTTGGCCTTTGAAATGCTCCTGAAACATTCCATTTTTGTATACGAAGTATCTTTTCTTAATTAACTAAGCATTTCATAGAGGTATTAATGGATTACTTTACCATTTATGGTGATTCCTTTAAATCCTTCTTGCATTCACTCAATCTAGTCCTTCAAATGTGTTTCAAATTTAACCTTGTGCTGAATTTTGAAAAATGTCACTTCATGGTTACAAATGAGATCATTCTAGGTCATATAGTATCAAAATATGAAATTGAAGTCTATGTTTTCAATATAGAAGTGATCCAATTTTTTATTGATCCCACATCTATTCGAGACATACTTTCATTCCTTGGGCATGCTGGTTTCTATCAGTGATTCATCCACAACTTTTGTAGTATTTCCCACCCACTCACTCAGATACTCTAAATTGATGTCACATTCCTTTTTGGTGAATCATTAAAGAGATACTTTTTTGAACTCAAATATTTTCTTACATATTCCCTGATAATCCAACCCGTATATTGGTCCTTACCATTTGAATTGATGTGCGATGCTTCTAATAGGGCCATTGGTTATGTTCTTGGTCATAGAAGATAAAATATTCCTAATGTCACCTATCATGCCTCAAAAACATTAGAGGAAGCTCAATCTCACTACACAATAACTGAAAAGGAACTTTTAGATGTGGTTTTGTCCTTATATAAATTTTGGCACCATCTCTTAGGTGATAAAATCATCATCTTCAAATACCATTCAACTATTATGTTCTTACTTAAGAAAAGTGATTCCAAACCTAGGCTAATAATATGGATCTTAATTTTGAAATGGTTTTACATTGATATTAAAGATATATCTGGAAATGAAAACCCTATGAATGATCACCTAAGTAGAATTTCTAATTCTTCTCATTCTGAAATATTTGATCTTGAATTTAAAACTTAAAACCTCTCATATATTAATCCAAAGTTACCATGGTATGCCCCAATTGTAAATTACATGGATATTTGTGTAATTACTAATTGTTTTTAAAAATAACAAAAACTATAGTTGAAAAGTGATTCAAAATTCTATTTTTGGAATGATAATAAACATTAGAAAACTTGGGATGACATAGTAATAAGGAGTTGTGTCTATGAAGAATAAAATTCCTAAATATTGTAACTTTTTCACTCAATGCCTGGTGGTGGTAACTTTGGACCACAAAGGACCACCTGAAAGGTTCTAGACTCTAGATTCTTCTGGAATTCACTCTTCAAGAACTCACATGTTTCTTGTGAATCATGTCCCACTTTCAAAAAGATTGGAATAATTTTCAAATGAAATTAAATACCCTAAAAGCCTTTAATTTTATGTGAGATATTTGATGTTTTGGGAACAAAATTCATGGGCCTATTTCCACCCTCTAATGGATTCTTATAGATTTTTATTGTGGTCAATTTTGTTTTTATATGGTTTGAGGAAAAAACCACTAAGAAGGATGATGCAAATACTGTAAGTGATTTCCTAAAACCACACATATTCCACTGATTTGGAACACCACATTCCTTGATAAGTGAATTAGGAAATACGTTCTATAATCATACCATGAGATATCTTCTAAAAAATAATGGGTTTTTTACAAAATCATAAACTACATATTACCCCCAAAAAATGGTGTGGTTGGACTTTTTAATAGAGAAGTGAAAAGAGTTCATGAGAGAATTGTAAACCCCAAAAGAAAATACTAGCCTGAATGACTTGGTGAAGCACTTTGGGATTATTGAACTGCCTGTAAAACACACTTTGGGATATCTCATTTTAGGCTAGTTTTTTTGGAAAATCATGTCATTTACTAGTTGAAATCAAACACAGTTCATTTTGAGCAGTGAAAACATATAATTTTGATTATGAGAAATATGGTGAAGAAATATTGTTGTAGTTGATTGAATTAGAGGAGCATTGACTTAATTACATTGAGAATTCCAATTTATAAAAAGAAAAGGAAAAGGAACTCCATGAAAAACATATCATGTTAAAGGTATTCTATGAAGTTGAAAAGGTATATGGCATCCCACCTTTTTATTACATAACTTTTCATTACATTTTACAAACATAGGATCTTTAAAGTCTAGTGTCTTGGAAATCAGGAACATAATACATGACAACAACATTAAACATTCTTATAAACCACTTGTAAGTCTTAATAAAAGTTTCATCCTATGTAAAATTACTACATCTCATATCCTGTAGACATACATCATAGGAAAGAGTGAGTAGAAGGCCCGGTAATGGGTAAACAAGGGAATCAATTTACTTGTGATATCAATAAGAATTTGATGAAAAATATGAATACATAAGAATTGGAAAAATAAGAATATAAAATTAAAAAGAACATGAATCATACTTTGAATATTTTTCTAAAACATTTCATTTAGACATTCATGAACATATCAACAATTTTTATCCCCGAGGTGTCATAAAATTACCAAGGTTATTCAACGAGGTATCACGAAACTTGTCATCTCTAGAGATTAATTTCTTTACCCAATGAATTGAAGTGCTATCAAGGAACACCCTTAAAAATTCATTACTTCAGTCTTATCCACATCTATCATAATCAAAAATTTCATAAATAACCCATGGAGAATAAAAGAAATGGGTTTAATTTTAAGATTGTGATGTTTTAAAAGTTCTTAAAAAATAAGATCATTATGTCATTTATAAACCATGGAAAGGGAGTGGGGGTTATATGTATGTCAATTCCAGAATCAAATATATCATCATTATATATTTATGAACATCAATAGAAACGAAATAGGTCTGGGTATTCACATAAATAAAATAAGAGAATTTCTAGAGAGAAAGAGATAGAAATTTTGAGGCGAAAGTTCTGTAGCATAATGACTATATAACATGGTTTTAGAAAACATTGAGAAGAGAGGGGTCAAGGGTCACACACTCATAAATAATTAATAATAATGTATGGTTATATAATAAGATCATGGTATGGATATTTTAATGACATAACATATGAAAAGGAAACATGAAAGAAAAGAGAAGATGTGATTTCATTTACAAGAAATTCGGCAGCCTAATGACGTCACTTAAAATTTCAGAAAACAAATTGACGAGAGAGAGAATAGGGTCCCTCAACAATTAAAAATGAAATGGAAATTAATGAGAACATATAATAATATAACCACAACATAAATATATGGAAACTAGAAGACACAACATAAAGGATGTCATGGCTTAAAAGAGGAGGGTGAAAGACTCCCTTACCTTGAAGAGTAACTTCGAAAGCATGAAGGTCGGGACCTTGGGAGGCTTGAAGGAACCTTGGGAGGACTAATTTAGAGTTAAAGAGACCATAACTTCATTGGGGAGTATTTGGAAATGAAATTAATGATATAATGGCTTGGTATTTATAGGAGAATTGAGGGAACAAATAATTAATTTCAAAGGACACCTCATCGGTGGTATTGGCCAAACCATGGGCTTGCCCATGGTATTTTCCCATGGTATTGGCCACTTGGAACACCTCATATTAGATATTACTATTCATAAGTCGACCAAAATGATTACATAATTATTACATCTTTAATGATGTCATTAAACACTTGAAACTCAAAACTGTATTTTTACCATTCACCAAAAATTCAAATGTTTCAAAAAAATACCAAAAATTAAAATTAACCTAATATCGATGCTTTGAATTAAAAAATGAACTCCATTTTATGAAAATAATTTTCAAAATATTTGTAATTTAATTTTTAAATAAAAAAAACTATTCACCCAAAAAAATAATACTTAACTAATATTTTCTGAAACAATTATTTACTTATTTTATTGAATCACATTACCTAATAAAGGTGCCTAAATTATATTAAAACTTCATTAAGTGTGTTTAATATTACATTTTGTAAGAACCCTAATCTTTTTTTCAGGTATGTTTTCCCTTTTTCTAGAGTTTTTGAGAAGAGTGGAGTTTCTGGAAATTTTTGAAGTACACGTCGTGTACTTTGTGAGTACACGCCGTGTACTTCGTTGTTGCAGGAGGTCGTGTACTGGACATGTCACGACCACACAAACAGTTGTGTGGGTGACGTGGAGGCCACCTAAAGCAGAGTAAGAAAAAAGCAAGTACACACTGTGTACTCCAAAATTACATGTTGTGCACCTTTTTTTCATTAAACGTACCGGGGTCGCGTCTGATGGACAAAACACCCTCCTTCTCAACCTAGTTCGTCCAAGAGAGCCAAGAAGCTATGGATCTTCGATGAGCCCCTAAGCCTCCATCCATCCTCCAAATCGACCTCCGTCAATTGTGTTGAAATTGTAGAGGTAAGCCCTCTCTTCTTCTAGATCATCATTTTCTAATTCCTTCTCTTTTCCCTGTTATCATGGGTTGAACGTTTTATGCGTTTTTGAAGATCTATGACGTTCTAAGGATATTAAAGCCTCGTGGTTCAATTATATTGATCTCTGAACCCCGAGGTAGGTGGTTTGTGCCCTTCCATTGAAAGTCATCGAATATTTTACGCAAATTCCACAAATACCCCTGAACGGGGTATTGCGTGTTTACTTTTTTAGCCCCATTGTTTTCCTTATTTTCTTATATGCTAGAGTAGAGGTTTTTTTTTGTGATTAGGGTAATTTTTTGTGCTTTGGATGTATTTCCCATGTGTGTTTACCTGTTTTGACCTTTGGGTCCTGTTTTCCTGTTAGGCTTCTATTTACTATCCAGGCCTAGTATTATAGGATGGTATGACTGTAGTTCTAAAGTGCTGATATTCCATAGAATGCTAGACAATTAGTTCTTTAGGTTTACCTTGGACGTTACACACGCTATACTTATTTGATTTACAAAGGGCCGTGATAACCTAGTGTAGTAGACCACACGGAGAATGGACATAAGAGATTTTCCAAAGTGTCTTATAAATTAAGATGCGAGACCACAAGGGGAATTGATGTTGAGTGCTTACTCAGAGTGTCTGTAGTTCCTCAAAGAGGGCCACATGGGGAATGAGACGTTGAGTGCTTCCCCAGAGTGCCTTTAATACCATAAGAGACTATAGTGGGAATGGATGGTGAGTGCTTCTCTAGAGAGTCTATACTTTAGTTGAACCAGATGGGTGAGACTGTGTGTGCATCCCATAGGGTTGCTAGTTCCTTTTGGTTGAACCATAGGGGTTAGGAAATGATAACTACCCAGAGGGTTACCTTTTTGTTCTTTCATTCTTGAGTAGCTATTTTACTTGTTTTCATATTAGATGCTTGAAACTGTGGACTATTTATTGTTTAGTACTTTCCTTGTTTCCTGCCTCCTGTACACTTACTTACCATATATTCACTGACAGTTAGGCACAGATCTTGTGGTGGTTGCATTCTGGGACATAGTCTCACACACTCTTTAGGCCAGACTTTTGGTCCCAAATAGATTATATTGCTGCAATTATAGATAAGGGAAAACGCCCTTCGACATATGGTAATTTATTTCCTATGGAGATGGAGAGCATGAGACCAAGATATGGCTTGCGATGTTGAGGAGTTTATCAGTTTTCCTTTCATACATTGGTTTAGTACTATTTTCATCATTGTGACGTGTTTGGATGTTTTCCTAGATATATATGTATCATGCAACGTTTATAAATGTGCTCATTTTGTTTACACTTTCAGTCTTCCGTTGTTTACTCTTGTATGGATATTTACTGGTTCTACTTTTGTCTATTTATTTCTCTTTTTTTGTGTACTCTTCCAATGATGGAATAGTTTCCCCATTATCACACCCAAGGCCCTTGCTGCTAGTCGGCATCCTCTGGCGTTTGGAGAAATGCGCTTGAGGCCATGTGACCAACCGGGTACGGGGTGCCTCTGGGTGGCTTCCAGAGCCAAGATGTTACAAATTGGTATCAGATGATTTATTTTCTTTTGACTTACTTTTTGGAGCCTATAGTTAGGTATAAGAAAGAATAGGTACTTGGTAATAAGATGTGCCCGAGAGTAGCTAACCCGTGTGTAGGGAAAAACCATACTACCTCATTTATTTCAATTTTATTGGTTTTCAATTTTACAATTGATTTGATTTCACTATTGTGTGATTCACATGTTTTGTGCTATTACCGTTGTTGTTATTGTGGTTATATTTCAGTTTCAACCTGATGAGATGAGGGTATGCCATCTCATGCATCATATAGGCATTTCCCAGAAATCACATGTCATGCATTCTTGCCATGCCATCTTGGATGAATTAGTGATTGAATGATGTGGTGGTAGACATTGTGTAGACTATGCATGCAGTTGTGATAGATGCTTGATAGAATACCTACTGATTGATAAGGCATTGTTTGAGTCGTGATTTTTTTTGGATGAACACCAAACTTTGGTTCTTGATGTGTCATGGGCTATCATGGACTGGAATTTGGTGGATCATCACTTTGTTTCCATGTTATAACTTGTATAAGATTCCAAAATTTGATTTGCGGGGAGTATGGGCTCTCACAGATCGGAATTTGGCAACTTCAATGTTCGCTTCTGTGTTTTTCTGGGCTCCGGAGCAGTTTTTGAGGCTACTGCCCGGAAACAACTAGAATATACGATGTGTACTTTATGAATACACACCATGTAGTTTTAAAACAGTGTCACTGACTGTGTAATTAGTGACACTGGGTTTTGAAAAATCATGTAAAAACATTTCGTGTATAGTATGTACACGTCGTGCTATAGTGACTGTGTGTCTACCTATGTGAATAATGACACAGATGGACTAAACTTCATTTTTACATGTTGGGTCCTGATCTCACACACTGTGCAACATAACCTAGGTACCCGGCTGTGTCACGAACAACACAGGTCGGTGTTATATTTTCTTAGTACACGCCTTGTTTGTTTGGAACACGCCATGTAGTGTAACTTGGGTTCACAGGTCGTGTCACGAACAACACGAGCCATGCGAATCTTTTCCTGTACACGTCGTGTCTACCGTGAACACGCCGTGTAGTTTTGTCTTAGGATAGCCCTGTGGCTTAGCCGTGTAGAAGGACCCGGGTAGGGGAAGAGGATTCAAGTACACACCATGTGTTTTGAGAAAACGCCATATGTTTGGGGTGTTACACGACCCGTTTAGGCAAAGGTACACACCCAAGTGAATGACTTCAGGGAACACGCCGTGTAGGTAGTGTACACGCTATGTAGTCATGTTTTGTAAAACTTGAATGTTTTATTCCTCCTATTCCCTTCTTACACTCCTAGTTTTCATTACTTGATAACCTTGACCTAAGGAGTGCCCTCTAGAGGTTGCTGGGTGTCACTTTCTTATGGGACCTCTATGTCCTAGAGATGACATGCTATGATGTCATCCTCGAGATGGACGGGTTAGTTACCTTATAGGTAGTTGTCGACTGTTATCATCACAGGGTGAGAATCATATCACCAGAGGGTGGATCTTTTCTTCATAGGGGTGAGTGGGATGTCCAGGCGAGTAAAGAAGGACCCGAGCATCCTGGGCTAGGAGGGGTTACAGCCGAGATTTCCAGTCTATATCTAGATGACTAGGGGACTTCGTAGTTAGACATTTCACTAGTGGTGGATCGTTTCAAGGATGTATTTCCAGAAGACTTTTTAGGATTACCTCCAGAGAGTGAGGTAGACTTTATTATTGAGCTCGTTCCAGGAGCGGAACTTGTGTCCATTACTCCTTATAGGATGGATACACCTGAGTTACATGAGCTTAAGAAGGAGTTGGAGGAGTTGCATGCAAAGGGTTACATCTGACCCAGTACTTCTCCTTAGGGTTCACTTGTACAATTTGCAAAGAAGGAAGATGGTACCCTTAGGCTTTGTGTGCATTATCAGAAGCTAAACCAATTGACGGTCAAGAACCGATATCCTTTATTGAGGATCGTGGACCACTTTGATCAGCATCGAGGAGCCCGAGTGTTCTCGAAAATTGACTTGAGGTCTGATTATCATCAGTTGCATGTTAGACCATCAGATATACCTCTTACCGCCTTCAAAAGCAGGTATGGTCTATATGAGTATACATTTATGTCGTTCGGTCTCACGAATGCGCCAGTAGTTTTCATGGAACTGAGGAACTGAGTGTTCCATCCATATTTTTTTTCGTTTTTAGTGGTCTTTGTGGATGATATATTGGTATAGTATCACACTCGACATGACCATGCCACACATATTGAGATCATTTTGAGTACACCGAGGGAGCATAAGTTATATGCTATGCTCTCAAAATGAAACTATGGGATGGACCAAATTCACTTCTTGGGTCACATTATCTTAGAGACAAGAGTATCAGTAGAGCTAGAGAAAGTGAGAGCAGTAGTTTCCTAGGAGCAGTCAAAGAACGTCTTTGAGTTGCAGAGTTTTCTAGGTCCGTTTGTATACTATAAACATTTTATATAGGACTTTTCACATTTAGAATCACTATTTTTGGGTATGACGAAGAAGGGTGAAAAGTTCCTATGGTCATATTCATGTGATTCAGCCTTTCAGGAGCCGAAATGGAGGTTGACTTCAGTACCGATACAAATAATTCCAGAGCTAGAAAAGATCTATAATATTTACTATGATTCTTCAGTTATCGGGCTGGGAGCTTTGCTTATTCAGGGAGATGGAGTTGTTGAGTACCGGGCTCGACAGTTGAGGCCACATGAGAATAACTACTTGTCACACGATCTAGAGCTGGAAGCTATTGTTCAAGCCTTATGCTATTGGAGACATTACATTCTGGGATAAAATTTTGTGGTTTTCACCAACCACAAATGTCTCAAGTACATTTTCACTCAGCGTGATTTGAATCTAAGACATCAGAGGTAGGTTGAGTACGTACAATCCTTCGACTTCGAGCTTGCCTATACTCCGGGGAAAGGAAACATTGTGGCTGATGCATTGAGAAGGAGGACTCAGATACAAGCCTTTCAGAAGGCCAGTGGTGAGTGTCATCTTATGGCCCTATTCTCTAAGATGCATTTGGAAGTGCATGATATACAGGGGAAGAATTTTCTATCTTCTATACCTGTTACCTCTAACCTTCTTGATCAAGTACGAATGAGGAAACTATCATATTCTGAAGGCCTAGTCCTACGGGAAAGAGTGTCAGGAGAGGAATCTATTCCTAGATGTACTATAGGCGAGGATGATATCTGTAGTTTCCAGGGATGCGTATGGGTTCCAGAAGATATACGTGAGGAGATAATGCGGGATTTTCATTCCTCAGTTTGGGCAGTTCATCCTGGTATCACTAAGATGTATCGTGATCTACACCACCATTATTGGTGGCCAGGTATGAAGAGGGATGTTTCTGGTTTCATCATGAGATGTTCTACTTGTCAGCAGGTGAAGGAGGAGCATCATTGACCAGAAGGTCTTTTACAGCAGTTACCCATTTCTAAGTGGAAGTGGAACGATGTCACAATGGACTTCGTGACTGGTTTTCTGAGATCGCCTCGGGGGAATGACGCAATTTTGGTTGTTATTGATAGGCTCACAAAGGTTTCTCACTTGTTGATGATCAAGGATAAATTTAGTGTTGATGAGGTGGGACGACTTTATATCTGTGAGATTGTATGTCTGCATGGAGTTCCACACTCTATTGTTTTAGATAGGGATGCACGTTTTACTTTTCGGGTCTAGTAGGGGCTTCATAAGGCTTTGGGTACACAGGAACTTTTGAGTACACCATACCACCCCCAGACTGATGGCCTGTCCAAGCGTACAATCTAGGTTCTTTAGGACATGCTCCGAGCATGCATTTTGGACTTTGGAGGTGCTTGGGAGAAGCATATAACTCTAGTGGAGTCCTCCTACAACAATAGTTTTCAGGAAACTAATCAGATGGTACCTTATGAGGTATTGTACGGTTGGCCATGCCGATCAACCTTATGTTGGCTGGAGGTAGGAGTGGCATATTTATTGGGACCTAGTCTTGTTCAGGAGACCATCGAGCAGATAGAGTTGATTTGGAAGAGGATAGATACTGCAAAGTCTCGACAGAAGTCATATGCTAATCTACAGAGATGACCTCTGTAGTTTGAGGTCAGGGATCAGGTTTTCTTATGTGTCACACCTAGGTTGGGGCACATATGGATCATGAGGCAGGGTAAGCTTTCACCAAGGTACGTTGGGCCATTTGAGGTGTTGGAGAAAGTGGGGCCAGTTTCCTATCAGTTGTAGTTAACTCAGAGGTACCGAGATATGCATGACGTCTTCCACATTTCTCAACTCCGATGTTACTTTTTAGACCTGTCTCATGCTTTCCAAACCAAGGAAGTCGTGTTGGAGGTCGATGAATCTTTCTAGGAGAATCCTATCTTGATTTTTGATTGCAGTACAAAGGTTCTCCATGGCAGGTTTGTTCCTCTGATACGAGTGTTATGGCAGCACGGGTGGGTACAGAATGTGACTTGGGAGAGGGAGGCCGATGTTCAAGAACAATGGTCAGAGCTGTTCGAGGTTTCTTCTTCTACACCGTGCTAGGTAAATTCATGGATGAATTTATTTAAGGGGGAAGTTTGTAAGAACCCGGATCTTCTTTTCAGGTATGTTTTTTTTCTTTTTCTAGAGTTTTTGAGAAAAGAGGAGATTCTGGAAATTTTTGAAGTACACGCTGTGTACTTTATGAGTACACACCGTGTACTTCATTGTCGTAGGAGGCCGTGTGCTGGCCGTGTCACGACCACACACACGGTCATGTGGGTGACATGGAGGCAGCCTAAAGAAGAGTATGGAAAATGCGAGTACACACTGTGTACTACAAAAGGACATGATTTTTACTTTATTTTTTTTATTAAATGCACCGGGGTCACGTCTGACGGACAGAACACCCTCCTTCTCAACCTAGTTCATCCGATAGCACTGAGAAATTGTGGATCTTCGACGAGCCCCCGAGCCTCCATCCATCCTCTGAATCGACCGCCATCTACTGCATTGGAATCACAGCGGTAAGCTCTCTCTTCTTCTAGAGCATCGTTTTACAATTCCTCCACTATTCCAAGTTATCATGGGTTGAATGTTTTCTACGTTTTTGTATATCTATGACGTTCTTAGGATAATAAAGCATTGTGGTTCAAGTATGTTGATCTCCTAACACTGAGGTAGGAGGTTTTCACCTTTCTGTGAAAATTCATTGAATATTTTGTGCAAATTCCACGAATACCCTTGAACGAGGTATTGTGTGTTTACCTTTTTAGCCCTATTATTTTCCTGCTTTGCGAATATGCTAGAGTAGGGGATGTTGTGTGTTTTTAGGGTAATTTTTTGTTCTTTGGATGTATTTCCCATGCGTATTTACCTGTATTGACCTTTGGGTCCTGTTTGCCTGTTAGGATTTTGTTTACTTTCCATGAATAGTATTGTAGGACAGTATGACTGTAGTTCTAAAGTGCTGATATGCCATAGAATGCTAGCCAAGTAGTTCTTGAGGTTTACCTTGGATGTTACACGCGCTATACTTATTTGATTTGCACAAGGTCGTCAGAACCTAGTGTAGTAGACCACAGTGAGAAATGGCATAAGGGATTATCTAGAGTGTCTTAGAAATTACGACGTGAGACCACAGGGGGAATTGACGTTGAGTGCTTCCTCAGAGTGTATGTAGTTCCTAGACGTAGGCCACAGGGGGAATGAGACGTTGAGTGCTTCCCTAGAGCACCTTTAGTATGATACGAGACTATAGGGGGAATTTATGGTGAGTGATTCCCCAGAGAGTCTATACATTAGCTGAACCAGAGTGTGAGATTGTGTGTGCCTCCCATAGGGTTTCTAGTGCTTGTTAGTTGAACTAGAGGGGTTAGGCTATGAGAACTACCCAAAGGGTTACCTGTTTGTTCTTTCTTGCTTTAGAAGCTATTTTACTTGTTTCCAGATTAGACGCTTGAAACTATGGATTGTTTGATGTTGATTACTTTCCTTGTTTACTACTTATTGTACACTTACCTGCCATATATTCACTGACTGTTAGGCACAAATCTTGTGGTGGTTTCCTACTGGGAATTAGTCTCACACCCTATTTGGGCCATGCTTTTGGGACCAAACAGATTATATTGTTGCAGGTATAGATAAGGTAAAGCTCCCTTTGACTTATGGTACTTGATTTTCTATGGAGCTGGAGAGACTAGGACCAAGCTATGGCTTGCGATGCTGAAGAGTTTATCTGTTTTCCTTTCGTACTTTGGTTTAGTATTGTTTTC
Organism: Viscum album; assembly: GCA_963277665.1. Classification (NCBI taxonomy): domain Eukaryota; kingdom Viridiplantae; phylum Streptophyta; class Magnoliopsida; order Santalales; family Viscaceae; genus Viscum; species Viscum album. The sequence goes on from OY728152.1 coordinate 1,654,399,132, forward strand.
ATCATTGTGACTTGTCTGGCTGTTTTCCTAGACATATATGTATCATGCACCATTTATATATGTGCTCATTTTCTTTACACTTTCAGTCTTCCACTGTATACTCTTGAATGGATGTTTACTACTTCTTCTTTTGTCTATTTGTTTCTCTTACGTTGTGTACTCTGCCAATGAGGGCATAGTTTCCCCATTATCACTCCCAAGGCCCTCGCTGCAAGTCGGCAGCCTCTGGCGATTGGGGAAATGTTCTTGGGGCCATGTGACCAACTAGGTATGGGGTGCCTCTGGGTGGATTACGGAGCCGGGACGTTACCCATTTGGTCACATTACTATTCATAAGGGCAAAATTACTATTCATAATTTACTATTCACTAAAAATTATGTTGATCTTATTAGACTCTAAATTTATTACTGAACACAACTATAGAAGAACATTTTTTGAAAATCATTACACATTATTAATTATTTATGGTTTACATAAATATTTTAAAATATCCCCTTTTTTCCAAAATTCATCAATAATATACATCCTATATTTATCCAGTCATTTGAAATTCACAAAATTTACATTAATAAGAAATAAAAATTTATTTATATCAAAGGATTACAAAATGAATCTAAGAACTCATTACATTGCCCCTTATAACACCAGCATAAGACCTAAGTGTAAGCTGTGCTAAGGTGACAGAATCTTGGGGCGGCTCAGCCAACATTTCCCGAGTAGTGACCCCTATCTCCTTAAACTTCTCACATAGGCAATTCCTTTTAAGCATAACATGATGAAGTTCGGCTTGGGCTTGGTCCAGAGCAAAGCCCAGTGGCTCTACCTTCTTCCCAAGTTTTGTCAGATGGGCATCGAACTACCCAAATCTAATGGATGAGGCCATCAAATCTTCTTTCTATATTAATTAACCAAGATAAATTTTATTTATAAATAATAATTGTAATGTTAAGAGTTTAGTTTCCAATGGTCATATTGACGAATGGTCATATAACAGTCGAAACCTAGTAGTCTAATTTAATTATACTCACTTTTTTAAAAAAAGAATATAGTTTTGTTGAGTATAAAATAAAATAACCCAAAAAATTAGGAAACAAACATTATTTAAAATTTTGGGTCATTACATTCTTCCCCCTTAAGAAATTTAAACCCTAAAATTTTAACACGTAACCTAATAAGAGAAAAGGTGTGTGTAATTCTGCCTCATAGACTCCTCTAGTTCCCACATGGATTCATCACATTTTTGGTTTCTCCACAGCACCTTGACAAGGTGGGTAGTCTTGTTGCATAGAACCTTGTCTCTATAATCCAAGATCTCTACCAGATGACTCTCATAAAAGAGGTCATGTTTTAGTTGTACCACCTCTGGTTTTAGTACATGTAGGGTCAGTCCTGTACTTCCTCAAGAGGGATATGTGGAGGAAATCATGATCTTGTGCTAGATTTGGAGGAGGTGCAAGCTGATAGGCCACTGGTCCTATGCAAACAAGGATTTCATAGGGGCCTATGTACTTAGGGATGAGCTTCCCTTTCTTCCCAAACCTCATGACTCTCTTCCAAGTTGAAATTCGAAGGAAGAACTTATCACTAACATCAAACTCCAAGTCCCTTCGACGGTTTTTGGCATATCTCTTTTGCCATCTCTGAGAAGCCTTAATGTGTTGTTGGATGGCATGGACTTTTTATATCATCTCTTGCACAAGATCAGTCCCAAGAAGCTTTCTCTTACCAGCTTCATGCCAACATGTAGGAGTTCTATATCACTTCCTATATAGAGCTTCATAGGGTGCCATTTTAATTCTCGATTGGAAGATGTGGTTCTAAGAGAACTCAACTAACGGGAGATGTTAATCCCATCCACCTTTAAATTCCATTTATCATGTTATTAGCATGTCCTTGAGTTTTTTAATATTTCTTTTGGACTAACCATCAGTTTGGGGGTGATAGGATGTAATGAAACTCAATTCAGTGCTCAGATCATGTTGAAGACTTATCCAGAATTTTGATGTGCACCTTGGATCATGAACAGATACAATAGAAAGTGGAACTCCATATAGCCTTACCACTTATTTCACATAAATCATAGTAAGTTGATCAAGGGAGAAATATTCCTGAATGGAGATAAAATGGGTAGTCTTGGTGAGACGGTCCACAATAACCCATATCGTATTGTTTCCTCTGGAAGTTCTTGGGAGACTAATGACGAAGTCCATAGTGATATTGTCCCACATCCATGCTGGTATGGGTAGTGGTTTCAATACCCCTTTAGGAATTTGTCTTTATGCCTTCACTTTGTGACATACTAGGCACCTTGAAGTGTAGTTATCAATCTACCTTTTCATATTATCCCACCAATAATGATCATGAAGGTCCCTATACATTTTTGTGATTCTAGGATGTATAGACAAAACGAGCTATGAGCTTCATCCATTAGATCCTTATTTATTTCTAGAGTAGATGGAACACATAGTCTTGTAAGAAATTTTAGTACACCTTATTGATCAATATTGAAATCAAGAAACTTCCCATCCTTCACAGATTCATACTTCGTCTGTAACAAAGGATATTCTTTCTAAGATTTCTTGATCTTATTTAGTAAGAATGGTTGAGAAATCATTTGGGTTAGGGTTGATGATTTCCCTTCCCTTATAATTACCATATCCTACATTACTAGGTCATTGATCAAAGGATATTTTTGAATCCTCATAATGGAAATAAAAACTGGGTCTTTCCTGCTTAATACATCAACAACTTTGTTTTCTCTTCCAGGATGATAATGAATTGAAAAATCATAGTCTTTAAGAAGCTCCTTCCATCTCATTTGTCTCATGTTCAATTCATTTTGTGTGAAAATAAACTTCAAACTTTGATGGTATGTGTATATATTAGATTTCTCCCCATAAAGATAGTGCCTCCATATATTCGGAGAAAAAACGACAACAGCCAGCTCCAGATCATGCGTAGGACAGTTCTACTCATGATTATTCAACTGTCGAGATGCATAAGCAATGACTTTGTTATTTTTCATGAGGACAGACCCAATCCCTCCGAGATATGCATCACTAAAAATAATGAATCATTATCCACTTGAGGGAATAGTTAACATGGGTGCAGTAACCAATCTCTTCTTCAACTCTTGGAAAATTTTCTCACACTCCTTTGTCCATATGCAGTTGACCCCTTTTCTAGTTAACTTGGTTAATGGATTAGAATGTCATGAAATGTTTTTCACAAACCTCATATAATACCATTCTAATCCAAGGATACTTTGGCTATTATTTATTGTTTTAAGTTGAGGCCACTCTTATAAAACTTTTGTCTTTTTAGGGTCAATTGTGATTCCTTCATTAGTAAAAATGTGCCCCAAGAAAGCAACCTGTTGTAACCAGAATTACCATTTGCCGAACATTCCAAAAATCCTCTCCTTCCGTAGACTGTGAAATAACCCTTAGATGATTTTCATGCTCCTCACATATTTTGGAATATATAAGAATGTCATAAATAAAAACCACCACAAAGTTAACAAGGTATTCCTTAAATACTCTATTCATCAAATCCATAAACATAGCAGGTTCATTAGTCAGTCTGAAGGGAATAAAAAAACTCATAATGCCCATATCTTGATCGGAAGGCAGTTTTTAGAATATCTTCTTTCTTCATCCTCAATTGATGATAACCAAATCGAAGATCAATCTTAGAGAAGAATTGATCCCCACGATGTTGGTGAAATAAGTCATCAATTCTTGGAAGAGGGTATTTGTTTTTTACTTTGATCCCCTTCAGTTCTCTATAATCAATGCATAGATGCATCGATCCATCCTTCTTCTTCACAAAGTGAACTGGTGCTCCCCAAGGAGAGACACTCAATCAGATAAACCCCTTATCCAAAAGATCTTGGAGTTGTTTCTTTAATTCCTCTAGATCCATATTTTCCATAATATACGAGGTCTTTGATATCAGATGAGATCCATGTATGAGTTCAATGGATAACTCTACCTCGCTTTGTGGGGGAGGTCTGGGTAACTCCTCAGGAAATACATCAACGTATTCCTAGATGATGGGGACACTTTATATCATTAAACTCTCATCTCTTTTTTTATTCACCGATCAACTCTATAAAGAAGGATATAGGGGGTTATTCTAGACAAATATCTGGTTGAGATATCTCTCCTTGGAAGATAAATTTAGGTTTTCCATTCAAGACTATTCAGATTTCCTTGCTCTTGTATTTTATATTAGAATTATACATTGAGAGCCAGTATATCCCTAGTATAATGTTGAATTTCTACATGGGAATGACTACTAGATTTGCGATAATACTATTCTCAATAAAGTAAATACTAGAGTGTTTAAACACTGGTGATGCTTAGATAATTCCACTAGGAGTCTTGACAAATAACTCTACTTTTAGAAAATCAGGGGTTGATTCTAATATTTTTACAAACATGGAGGAAATAAAAGAATGCATAGATCCAAAATCCAACAAAGTACTTGCTATATTTTAGATAAAAATAAGAGTACCTTCCACCAAATCATTAGAAGCTTCAACTTCAGTTGTCGTGATTGAAAAAGAACAACCTTTCTCCCTTGGCCTTTGTTGAGGCTGATGGTGGTTCCCCTCCACTACCCTCAGATTTGGATAGTGATTGTCAAAGTTCCCACATTGTCCGCACATAATGAACCGGACATCCGGTAGGGCCGACACCATCTTATCCTTGTCGTTTTTATTAAGAAGATGAGGTTTCACCTCACTACGACAATTCCTCACAATATGGCCATCACTTCCACACTTATAGTATTTTCCTCTCATGAACATGCTATTCTTCGAATGCTTCTTCCCACATTTATTACACGTGGGATGTTTCAATTGCTTTCCCCATCTTCTCTAATCAAAGGTCCTACCTAATATTGGATCCATCGATCTCTTATTTTTGTCTCAATTATGACACCACTGCATCTCATCAAACTCCATCTAAACTTTCATCACACTTCACATGATCTTCTCATAGCTTTCATAGTCTTGGTTGGCTAGATTCTTCCGCAGATGTGGTCTCAATCCACTGAAGAATATAACAAAATTTCCATTTGGATCCATAAAAAAGATATATGTATAATGTGAACGCCTTGTGAAGTTCATATCGTAGCTTCCCATAGATTCATTCTCCTTCTACTTCATCTCGAGAAACTTCTTCTCTATTCTTGTTCTCATGGAACGAGGGAAATAATTACTAAGAAAGATCCCTATGTACTCTTCCCACTCTATAGCCTCAACTTACACTATTGTTATTTGATTTTTAATTAGTTCCCACCACTGATCAGCTTCTTCTTCTGAGTGATAGACAACCAGGGTGACATTCTCTTGCTCTGAACAACGAAGCACAGAAAAGATCTTCTCAATGGAGCTGATCCACTACTCAGCAATCAATGGGTCAGTAGATACACTAAAGGTTGGTGGTCATTGACACATAAAGGACTCTACATAATGTTGTTTACTTTGTGGTGAGATCGGTCTCTCATCATGATTCGAGTTATTTCCCATAACTTGAGTCAGTTGGTACATCATTCGCATGAATTTTTTCATTCCGACTTCCATCGGAGGGCCATCAGCGCATAGTCCATTGTGATCACCATTTTCACGGTTCCTCCTTTTTCCCACCATTTTCTAAAATAATAAATCCTTAATGAGAAACTTATTTTATTTACTAACCTTTTAACTATAAAGGATTTTATGTCTAAAAACTTGATGTTCAGACAATTACTTTTCTCTATAATTCCTTCATAATGCTTCATAAAAAGCTTGCGATTAACCAAACATATCCCTCAGGAGCGTCATAACCAAGAGTGCAGCAAGGCCCATTTTCGTGCACCAGTTCCCATTTGAGTCTAGCTCAAAGTGGTGTTTTCAGGTTTTACCCCTATGTATATATGTTCCAGAGCCGCCTCTACCCGCTTGTATCTAAATAAGGATGTATTTGTGTGATAAACCACTTACTCAATACTCACCAAAATACAAAGATGTTTTCCTATATTTAAAATTTTATATAGGGGGTATTCCTAAAGTTTTAATATCCTAATTTCCATAAATATCTAATCTATCCTTTGATGCCAACTATGGAATCCCATCCTTTTATTACATAACATTTCATTACATTTTACAGACAGAGGATCTATAAAGTCTAGTGTCTTGGAAATCAGGAACATAATACATGAAAACAACATAAAAAGTTATTATAAATAACTTTTAAGGATTAATCATAGGTTATTACTATGTATAATTTCTTCATCTCATATCCTGGATACATACATCAATGGAAAGGGTGAGCAGAAGGCCCAGTAAGGGGTAAACAGGGGAATCTGTTTACTTGTGATATCAATATGAACTGGATGAAAAATGTGAAGACACGATCAATGGAAAAATAGGAATATCATAATAATGAGAATAGGAATCATAAATTTAATATGTGGCTAAAAAATTTTATTTAGACATTCATTAACATATCACAAAGGTTTATCACCGAGGTGTCATAAAAATTACCAAGGTTATTCACCAAGGTATCGTGAAACTTATCATCTCTGGAGATTAATTTCTTTAACCAATTCATAAGAGCGCTATCAGGGTGAACCCTTAATATGTATTTAATTTCATGTGATCCACACATATCATAATAAAAAATTTCACAAATAACACATGGAGAATAAAATAAATGGGTTTCATTTCAACATCATGACATTTTAAAAGTTCTTAAAAAATAAGATCATTATGTCATTTATAAACCATGGAAAGGGAGTGAGGCTTATATGTATGTAAATTAAAAAATCAAATATATCATCTTTATATATTTATGAACACCCATATAAAATAAATAGGTCTGGGTATTCACATAAATAAAACAAGAAAATTTCTAGAGTGATAGAGATAGAAATTTTGAGGTGAAATTTCTACAACATGATGGCTATATAACATGGTTTTAGAAAACATTGAGAAGAGTGGGGACAAGGGTCACACACTCATAAATAATTCATAATAAAGTATGGGTACATATTAATCCCATGTTATGGATATTTTAATGATATACCACATGAAAAGGAAACATGAAAGAAAAGAGAAGATGTGACTTCTTTTTTGAGAATTTCGACAGCCTAACGATGTCGCTAAAAAATCAGAAAACAAATTGATGAGAGAGGAAAGGGTCTATAAACAATTTGAAATGAAATGGAAAGTAATGAGAACATATAATAACATACCCTCAATATAAAGAGATGGAAACTAGAAGATACAACAAAAAAGAGTTCAAGGCTTAAAAGAGGAGGGTGAAAGATTCTGTTACCTTGAAGAGTAACTTCAAAATCATGAAGGCCAAGACCTTCGGAGGCTTAAGGGAACCTTGGGAAGACTCATTGGGAGTTAAAGAGAGTATAATGTCGTCGGGGAGGATTTTTAAATGAAATTAATGATTTAATGTCTTGGTATTTATAAGGTAAGTGAGAGAACAACTCATTAATTTTAAGGGACACCTCGTCGGTGGTATTGGAAAAAACATGGGCTTTCCCATGGTATTTTCCCATGGTATTGGCCACATAGGACACCACATATAATATCTTACTATTAATAAGTCCACCAGAATAATTACATAATTATTACATCCTTAATGATGTCATCAAACACCCAAAACTCAAAACTGTATTTTTACTATTCACCGAAAATTCAACTATTTCAGAAAAATCTAAAAAATTCACCTTAACCTAATATCGATGCATTTAATTCAAAAAGGAAATCAATTTTATGAAAATAATTTTCTAAATCTTTTTAATTTAATTTAAAAAAACACTATTTAGCTAAAAAAACGAATATGTACTAATAATTTATGAAACTGTTATTTACTTATTTTATTGAATCATATTTCTTAATCAAGGTGCATAAATTATATTAACAATTTATTAATTGAGTTTACTATTCCATTTGTTCACATTACTATTCATAAGCGCAAAATTACTATTCATAATTTAATATTCACCAAAAATTATGTTTATCTTATTAGACCCTAAATTTATTAGTGAATACAATAATAGACGACTATTTTTGGAAAATCATTACACATTATTAATTATTTATGGTTTACATAAATTTTTTATAATATTCATTTTTTCCAAAATTCATCAGTAATATAAATCCTATATTTATCTATACATTTGAAATTCACAAACTTTACCATAAGAGTAAATAATAATTTTATTTATATCCAAGGATTACACAAAGTAGATAAGGTCTCATTACATGGCCCCTTATTACACCAACATAGGACCTAAGTGTAAGGTGTGGTAAGGTGACATAATCTTGGGGCGGCTCAGCCAACATTTCCCAAGTAGGGAAATCTATCAGCTTGAACTTATCCTGTAGGAAATTCCATTAAAGCTTCACATGATGATGTTCGGCTTGGGATTCGTCCAGAGCAATGCCCAGTGGTGCTACCTCCTTCCCATGTTCCATCAGATGGGCTTCGAATGGCCCGAGTCTACTAGATGAGGCCATCGAATATTCTTTCTATATTAATTAACCAATATCACTTGTATTTATAAATGATAATTTTAATGTTAAGAGTTTAGTTTCCAACGTTTATATTAACCAAAGATCATATAACATTCGAAACCAATAGTCTCATTTAATTATACTCACCTTGATAATTAATAAATATAGTTTTGTTGAGTATAAAATAAAATAACACACAAAATTAGGAAACAAAAATTATTCAAAATTTCAGGTCATTACAAGGTACATCCCTTCAATTCCAGATTTCATATTCTCCCATGTAAGATTAATTCTCGTTTGGAAGGTCCTTTTATTGTTACTAATGTTTACCCATTTGGTGTAGTGCAAGTCCAATACCGCTCCTCCAAAATGACATTCAAGGTTATTGGACCTTAGTTAAAGCATCACCATGAGAGGACACACATCACAAGAACCACATCGACTTCCATAAGATCCCAAAACTCAATAGTTGACCCACAACTAGATGGATACGAAGACCCAAAAAATCCAAACCAGGGGAACGTCTTTCCCTTTAACTCCTCTTCTCTCTCTCTATCATTTTTACTCTCTCATTCTCATTTTTTACCACTTTCGTCATCAAACTTTTTATTTACTCTTTTTTTTGTGAGGGTGAATATTTATAAAAAAACTAAAAAAACTAAAAAAAACTAAAAAAATGAGAAAAGAGTCATAATTACTCACCATACACTGTTGAAAAAATTTCCAACCATTTTTGTGAGTCAAAATACAGTTTTCTTGTTTTTTTTGTATTTTCATCATAAATTTTGATAAATAATATTGTTTAAAGATTAATAAATTTTGAATTATAATTTTATATTTGGAAAATGATAATTCCCCAACCATGAAGAAAAACATTAGACTTCATTCCAAGGTCACCTATGACCATCATTTCATTTTTTGTGTTTTTCACCCCTGATTGTGAGTCTTGAATTTGTGGACCTTCAAGCAGAATTTCCTACTTTAGTGTCCATTAATATGATAAAGGAATTTTATGAACCACATGAGAATCAAATAATCCAAATAGATTCCAATTAACATTGCACTAATCATCATTTTTAAAGCCCCTTCAAGCCTATTAAAATCTTTTATTTTATAGACATATTAAAATCTCAATACCTTTCCCCACCAAACATTTATACAAAATTTTATTGCATAATTTATGGAAATTTATGTGTGGGGTGAATGGATTTCATTTTGGATATAATTTTCTTAATTTTCATCATATTATCATTTTCTTGAGGGTAAGAATCTATTTTATTGTGGTGTATAGGTTTTCATTTATTGAGTTTGGGGAATGTATTTTCATATATATAATTTTGTAAATGTTATTAACAAGTGTTTATTTTTTTTTTGAAAAAGAAAAAAAGGTTGTGTCTTGGGTGGGTTAAAAATATCTCTTAAACCTTTGATAATTTTATAACTATTACAATTAGTGTCGTGAGTTGATAAATCATGGGTTGGGAGATGTCTGTGAGATCTATTTTGAGTTCAAAGTTTGAAAAAAATGAAAAGAAAAAAAAGAAACCTTATGTCATAGGGAGACGTTTTTTTTTGTAAATATTTCATCTTCTCACCCCATTTAAGTTTTCTTCCTCCTTTATGTGTTTTATCACACAATCATTCCCTTGTAAAGATGTGTTTCCATTAACTTCAATGTTTCTTCTAAAAATTTTTTTTCATTGTTTTACCCATGTTAGTGTTTTACCCCTCTTTTACACTCTTTTGGAAATTAAATTTCTACCATCCGATAGCCATAGATAAGACTCCAAAAGGACCTATTGGTTATTATGTAATTTAGGATAGGGTATGGAAGCTGAGTGATCTTTCAAACTCAATGATTTTCACTTTTGGTTGGTGAATGAGTGAACCTCCATAAATACTTTTTTATAATCTTCAGAGGAGTGAGTTCTGAGTGCCCATGATTTCCACTTAAAATTTGATCATGAAAAATTAATTCATTTTGGAACCCCATTTTGGTAAATATTTGTGGTGGAATTCAATATGGATGAGTGAAAAGGTCTATAGCTCCCCAGATTGTGGGAATTTTTGTTTACATTTTTTAGAGAGTGAGAATAATTTTACAATGTTTTTATATTTGTTACAAATGAATAAATTCACAAGACTATGTGTAGAAGAGTTGATTATATTTATTTATTCATATCTTTTGATCTACTCCTTTCATAAATTTTCATGTAAGTGTGCATAATTAGTGTGAATTACCCATGTTTTAATACTAAATATAATTTTGAGCATTATTTGAATTAATCCAATAAATTTAGTTTAATATTTTAATTATAAACCTCACCCTAATTATAAAAATTGTATTATTATTTTTCTTTAGGGCTACTTATTAAATTTAAAACATATCAATAGAATAATGCTTTGACCAATTTGTCTATTTGAAGAGTCATATGGGCCGCATAAGAAGGCCCAAAGAATATGTAAATAAACTAGAACATCCATGAAGATAGAATTTATTGGATCAATAAATAATTACAAATTATTTAATTCTCCCCAATAGTTGGGGGACAATAAAATTCATCTTGGATAAAAATTTCAAGACCCAACTCCAGTAAAAAGGGGCCCAAATGATTCAATGAAATCTATCCCACCATTATGTATAGTAATTAAAACCATCAAATAATTATGGGAATTGATCCATATATATATATATATATATCTATTAGAGTATATATTTTTCATTGTAAAATACAATATATAAGCGTCTCACTTTATAGAATCAATGATTTTGGATTTGAAGGAATCTTCTTATTCAAAAACCCATTCAAATTTTGTCCTTTGAAAAAGTCTGGTTTGAAATAGACAGATTAAAATTATTTAATCAAACCACCATAAAGTTGGAACCATATGTCCTATGGAAACAAAAATTTGAGGGTAGAATTTAAAAATTCATATATACAAAATTTAAGAAGAATACTTCTCCATATTTGTCTATATATAGTATCAAATTGGAACGCCAAGTGGATGTGCAGATTTGGAATGAAAACAATCTAACACAGCCTATAAATACATCCCTCTATTCTCTTTGAAAGGGGTTGGTATTATAGAACTTAATTAGGAGGTTTATAATGAATATATACTTTCCAAGGGCTTGGTAGGACATTCCATGATCTTGTTTCAACAATATATACCTCTCCTCAACTTTTATTTTCATGTTTATTTTTCTTTGTTTTCAATTATATTCAGGCAAGTTTTATTTCATTTCAATAAAATATTAAAGAATTTTTCTTCATCACAATTTCTAATTTTCATCCAAATTTTTTTATTATTAATGTTCTTAAATTATTTTAAAAAAATTTTAAAACCATTTTATTTGTTTGCTTTCTATTTCAATCGAAGTCTATTTTCTTTCATTCTCTTCCTGTTTGAGTGTGCATTCAACGCACTACTCTTATCAAATCCCATTATTTTTTCTTTCATTTTTAACTCATAAACCAAAAAATAATAAACTAGATTAATATAATACTCAATGGATGTGTAAATCTATCATTGGGGTGAGTCATGATTTAGGGATATTAAGTGATTTATGGCCATTTCTCATTGAGTATTCTTTAGGTTAAAATTTTGTATTTTGATCTTAAAATGTCATGGATTAATGACATGTTTTGTTTAACATGTGGATTACATGAATTATTGGAACCATAAATAAACTACCAAAAACATGTTGTAATTTAGATTAGAACCCTAAGATAAGTTATGGATTGGAGTAAAGATTTAACACTTGAGAATTCTGATCAAGGTCATCTTGTGAAGTGGGTGTTAAATTAATGCAATATAAAGAAAAGCTCAAGGATATCATAAGATTAAATAACCGATAATGAACTCAACCCAATATTTATCAATTTTATAAATAAAACATGATCCATTAATCAATTTAATTAAGATGTTAAAACAAACCACCTATTAAAAATACAAACAAAAACAAAAACAATTGATTATTAAAAATCACCATCATTAAGGATTTGACAAGAGTGCCACTATTATGTATTAGTAAAGAACCAAACCCTTCAATAGTCGACATGAGACAATAGGCCAAACTACACTCATTGTCACCTATATTTGACCTGTAAGGATTTAATGATAATAATGGACCTATAATAAGGCCAATACTCTAAAAGAAGGAAGTTATCAGTGGACATGGATGAGCTTAACAGGGGAATTAACCAAAAGTATCTAGTGTGAAGGTGGGTACTAGTGTGGGTTAAAATTGGAATGTGTAAAGGAATGGGATTGAGTTTCATGAAGTGAAATAATAGAAAAAATAAACAGTACATTAGAGGGGGTTATTTAGAGGGGGTTATGCACAACCCCCTCTAAATTTATTTTCTGTTACATTAGAGGAGGTTCTGCACAACCCCATCTAATTATCGAATTTATAGGGGGTTATAAAACCCCTCTAAATTAATTTTCTATATAAATTATATAGGTCACTCAAATCATCAAATTTAGAGGGGGTTCATAACCCCCTCTAAATTTTTTAGCATTGTTTTTTTAATATTCAGTTTGATTTCAGATCTGGTTATATCAAAACCACTACTAATTTAATAATTAGTGGAAATATATAGTCTCTTATATTTTAGAGTAGGTATATATATATCATTAATTTGGATAGAAACACACACAAACACATATATATTTTAAAGAAAATAGTGGGTGTTCACTACCCCCTCAAATTTAAGATATTAGAGGGGGTTCATGAAATGCCCCTAATCCCTTATATTAGAGGCGGGTTTTAACCCCTTCTAATTTATGAAATTAAAAGGTGTTATGAACCCCCTCTAATTGATGACATTAGATGAGTTTTTTTACCCCTCTAATTATGGACATTAGATGGGGTTTTTAACCCCCTCTAATTCATGACATTTGAGGGGGTTTTGAACCCCGTCTAATTTTAGAAATTAGAGGGGGTTAGAAACCCCCTATAATTGATGACATTAGATGAGTTTTTAAACCCCCCCCCTAATTGATGACATTAGAAGGGGTTTTGAACCCCTTATAATTTATGAACTTATAGGGGGTTGTTAACCCCTTCTAATTCATAGAATTTGATAGGGGTTATGTAGTACTGCAAATCCATTTAATTAGAGGGGGTTTTAAACTCCATCTAAATATTTATTTATTTTCTAAAATAAATCTCATATAAACTCAATTTTTTTTATTTATATGTGGGTGTGTACATGTGTGTGTATATATATATTACACAAAAATATTATATAAATTTATTTAAATACATTATAACACATATATATAAGGACATTATAAAAATATTTTAAATAAATACTTATACATATAAACAAAAATGTATACATATATATAAATATTGATATATATAACATAAATGTAATTATAAATATATTTTTTCAAATTTATAAAATTTATAAATGGTTTTATAAATACTAAAAATTTATATTATGATTTATATCGTACAAATAATATATTAAATACATTTTATTGTAGATTTTTATATAAATACATGTATATTATTTTATGTATACAAATATATATAATATAGACAACATTAAATATGAATGTACATAAACATATATATTTTATATAATTATATTATATATTTATTATAAATATTTAATTATATGTAAATTTATATATATTATATAATTATTTTACATATATTGTATAATACCATTTTAAGTATAGATTAATTTAGTACACACACACACAAATATATATATATATATATATATTATAATAATAATTAATAATATTATTGTTACAAACACATGTACATAAATACATTTGTACAGTATACTTATGTATAAATACATTTATATTAGATTATGTATACTAATTTATATAATTTAAAAAAAATTATATATATATATAGATAAATATATTAATTATTTATATTATATATTACATTAGAAATATTTTATTGTAAATAAATTTATATGTATTATATAATTATTTTATGTATATTGTAGTATAGCATATTAATTATAAATTAATTTAGTATATATATATATATATATCATATAATAATTTATAATTTTATTGTTACACACACACATACATAAACACATTTGTATTGTATACTTATGAATAAATACATTTATATTAGACTTTGTTTACTAATTTACATAATTTAGACAAAATCAAATATAAATATATTATTTATTTATATTATATATTATATTATAAATATTTTATTATAAACAAATTTATATATATTGTATAATTATTTTATGTACATTTTAGTATAGAATATTAATTATAAATTAATTTAGTATATATCTATATATCGTTTAATTAGAATATTTATTTCCTATTATATGAATGCATTTAATTTTGTGTGTATATATATATGTGTTGGTGATATAATATAAATGCATTTAATATAATATATGTAAAATATATATTATAATTATATTATATCTATAAATAAGAAAATACACACACACACACTAATATAAATATATTTGTTAATATATGTATAAATATGTATTTATATATATTAAATATACCCAAATATGTGTGTATATATACATATTATACAAAAATATATTATAATTATACATAAATGCATATTATATATAAATATTATACACAAATATATATTATATTTTAGATAAATATATTATATATATACAAATGTATTATATTTTTTATATTTCTAAACACAAATATATATATATATATATATATATATAATACTTTGGGATGCAATTAAATATAATGCAGTGCATTTTATTTATATAAGCATGTTCAGCCTACTGTTTCGGTGCTGTTCTTTAGGGTTAGTTGTGTTGGAACCGCCCCTAATGAAATCACCTTTAGGGGAGGTTCAAACGGCCTCTAAATCCATAGATTGGAGGCGGATTCTGTTATAACCGCCTCTATTGTTTTAAATTTCGGGCAACATTAGAGGGGGTTTAAACCCCCTCTAATGTAACTGACGCTAAATTCTCTATCAATTTAGTAGCGCTTCCTCACGACCACCTCTACTAACATTAGGTGGGCATATTAGCGGTGGTTTCCCACAACCACCGCTAATGTCATTAGATGGGATTATAACCCCTTATAATGTAAAAAATAACCCCTTCTAAAGTGGTAATTTTTTTATAGTGCAACATGATGACCCGCCAGGAAATTAAAGGCCCTAATTTCTTTAAATGATTTTCCTATACATTTTTGGAGTTATTAAGAAGTTGTAGCCCAACATAATTTTAATTATGGGATAAAAAATAGCATCCACTGTTCATTTATTAACATCATGCGTTGAAAGATGATATGAAATCACTCCTTTCATCGCATACTACTGGCCTAAGTGGTCTTTAGGGGAGAAGCATATGGCCATTCCGTTTTCCTTTAGCTGAAACTATTGTGAGTCTAGTTTTTCCTCCTTGACGAATTTCTGCACATACAACACCTAAACCAAAAATATATGGACAAATATAAGGTAGCAGTAAAATTAGGAAGTATAAACTATTATGACATAATTATGAAATATATAAATAAATAAATTTTTATCAGCTCAATTAGTAAAAATATTAAATAAGAAAATATTTCTTTATGATTAAACTGTATAAAATGAATACTTTTCATGTTTGAAATAATTATGATTTACGTTAATTTTATAATAATTGTCAACAAATGAAAAAAATTATTTCTTATAAATAACCATTTTCAATATATTTTATGAATCTATTTTAATGTTATGTTTATAAAATGTACCATATTAATTTGAAAATGTTAACATAATTTTTGGAATTAACAAAGTCATATTATCTTAATAAATTATTGGGTTTTACAAAAAAAATAATTAATTCTCATGTGAAGAGTGAAAATACTTATTTTTTTAATGTCGTCACTTCTATGAAATTATATGAATATGTTAATTTTTTTTTGAAACTTTTTCATAAAAATATTATATATTATAAATTGTAATAAATCATTTTAAAATACTATTTTAAATGTATTAACATGTGCTCAAGATGATGACCTGCCAGAAAATGAAAGGCCATAATTACAAGAAATGATTGTCCTATAAGTTTTGTGAGTTATTAAGAAGTTGTATACCAACATAATTTTAATTATGGGATAAGAAATAGCATCCACTGTTCATTTATTAACAATATGCGTGGAAATATGATATGAAATCACTCCTTTCATCGCATACTACTAGCCTAAGTGGTCTTCATGGGAAAATCATATGGCCATTCTGGTTTCCTTTTGCTGAAACTATAGTGACTCTAGTTTTCCTTCTTGACGAATTTCTGCATATACAACACCTAGACCAAAAAATATGGACAAATATAAGGTAGTAGTAAAATTAGAAAGCATAAACTATTGTAACATAATTATGAAATATATAAATAAATAAATGTTTATTGGATCAATTAGTAAAAATAATAAATAAAAAAATATTTCATTATTATTAAACTGTATAAAATTAATATTTTTCATGTTTTATATAATTATGATTTATGTTAATTTTATAAGAATTTTCAAAAAATAAAAAAAATTATTTCTTATAAATAACCATTTTTAATATATTTTATGAATCTATTTTAATGTTATGTTTATAAAATTTAAAATATTAATTTGAAAAAATTAATATCATTTTTGGAATAACAAAGTAATATTATCTGAATAAATTATTGGTTTTTAAAAATAATAATTAATTCTTAGGTGAAGAGTGAAAATACTGATTTTATTAATGTTGTCACTTTTATGAAATTATATGAATACATTGAATTTTTTTGAAACTTTTTCATAAAAATATTATATATTATTAACTATAAAAAATCATTTTAAAATAATATTTTAAATTTATTAAACTGTGATCAATATTTATAAAGATTATATATTGATTTATTGAAAACTGTTTTTGGACATTTTAGCTTAATTAATTATAACTTGATGAAATTAATTTATTTATATATTCTATAATTAAATAAATAATTTTTAAGTAATACTAATTATTTTAAACCTATTTTATTCAATTAAATTGATAATTTTATCCCAACCATAAATTTTGTTTTCTTAAAAAGAAACATTTTCAAAAAACTAGTTTTCACACGTTACATGTGCTAACATTGATATTAATTTCTATATATATAATAAGTTAATTTGAAAAAGTTATTATTATGTATTATATAAAATTTTCATATTATTTTATATTTCCAATTTAATTTTGAAGAATTTTTTTTGATTATTATGATTAATTCTAATTATCACGATAATTGTGATGCAATTTTTTAAAATTATTATTTTATTAATATTAAGAAATTTATATAATATAAATTAAATAATCTTTTTCAAATAATTAATATAATATTATTTTTTATCACATAAATAAATATATTTAAACTCATTTAATTTGTAATAAATACTAAATAATCTAATGAATCCCTAATTTTTAAAATTGCATTTTTCTACTAAAATTGTTTTTCTACACATTATTAATTTCAATTTAAAAGTTAATTTTATATTACTTTTGAATTAAATTGGACTAAATATATGATAAATTTAGTTCCATGAAACCAAAATTTTCTCATATGGGTTATTTTATATGTCTCATAAAACATAAAATCAAATAGTTATAAAATAAGTTACCTAGTTTAAAAGTTAAAACTAAAAAGTAAATACATAATGGTGAAAACCCTATAAAATGATTAATAAATGTATGGAAACATAATTTTATGACTTTACCAACCCGAATACACTAAAAAATCAATAATTTTGAATTTTGAGAGCCATTGTCCACGGAATTGTGTCATGAAAGTATTGTAAAAAAGAAGGATGTTTCCAAAAGTTCCCTTTTTTATCCCCATATAATAAGATACCACTACCACCCATCAAAGCTATACATATACTTAGAATTAATCATTTAAAATATTCCATTTTAATCTTCATATGACTCTATCCTAGAAAAGAGGCCCCTAATCACTCATATTTATCCCAATCCCTTCAATTCCAAGGGAACTTATAAGAGAAAAATCAAGTCTACGATGTAAGTGTTATCTCCTATTATGATTTTATTTTTAATCATAATATTGTAAATATGTTATCACCATGATAATATTATAAATTTAGTATCATTAGTAAACTTATATGTTGTTATATTTTTGGTAAATCACCATTTATTCATTTTTCCCCTTCAAAAAACAAATGAACATCGTAAATGCATTTCACAGACTACCACCTCCCTAAAGCAAAGATGTTTTTTATTACCACTATTTACAGTTGGTATTAATGCTGGTAGTGATGAATAAATATGATGTAACTCATATGCATATGATCCTAAAATTTCAAATTAATATTTTTCTTCACCCCTCTATCATATTAATAAATGAGAACATTAATAATGCATACATGTGAATTACTACATTTACGATGAAACATTTTGGATTTTTCATTTTTATTTTCATGAATTATATAAAAAATTGAAATCTGGTTCACCATATTTTTTTACAAATAATATCATTATGCTTTTGTTATAATGTTATTAATTAAAAAGAAACACCCCCTTAACCGTACTCTCAAATTGAGTTAAATCTTATTTATCTTTGGGTAAGTTTAACCACTTGCATAAATAATACTTTAAAATACCTTTAATATAAGTCTTAATAATTTTAAATAATGTTAAAGTGTTTTCATTTGTTTTGATTAGCTACTTTAACCCCTTCATTTTATGATAATTTCAAAACATTAGTTATTTTATTCCATTCAACATAACACTAAATACATCGATTTTTTGTAATTATAATTTCTCAAAGATTAATTATGTTTTATCATTAGGTTTTCATCTTATATATTGAATAATGTTGACATTAAATTGATTCATATATTTATTTTCTTAATTTATCTTTATATTTTGTGTTTTTATTGATTATGATAGTTCTTAACAATTTCATGAAGTGTTCCAAGGCTAAATAAGTCATTTGGGACATTGAAATATCATTTATACATGATGTTTACAATTTAAACATAGTTAATTTACTATTACCATGTAGCTAATTAAAGAAACAAGTAGCTAATTGTAAATCCATGTATCCAAATTTCAATCTATATAGCCAAATTTTCAAATTTAGTTACCTTCTACAATTTATCCATATAGTGGGATAAAGGGATAAAAATTGATGGATTATAATTGAATTTAAAAGATAATGAAAAATATATAAATTTAATTAGAAAAAATATGAATTTATATTTATAATTTTTGGAATTACTTTATATGTCACTACATGTTTTTAGTCCAAATTCAAGAATTTTCTATAAATATTTCTCTAATGCATTTTAATTATAACATAAGTGGTATAATTATGAATATAGTGATTCTTTTTTGGAAAAATAATTAAATTTTTTTAATGTAATTCAACTAGACAAAGATGATTCAATCATTTCGAAGGTCTTATTTAGATCTAAAATTTGATAAGATATGTTGTTTGTAGAATTCATAATTTTGGATATGTGAATTTATTTACGCGATCAATTTTGAAATGTGAATTAACCTAAATGAATCGACCATGTGAATCAACAACATGAATTCACCTGTGTGATCTACCTATGTAAATTTTCTTACATGAATGTCCTACATGAATTAACCTATGTGAAATCAGCTATGTGGAATTGTCTATGTTAAATCACATATGTGAATTCACATAAATGAATTTATATATATGAAAATAAGGTACGTATAAATATTTGAATATATGGTGAAATTCATTTATGTGATTTTTCAGTTTTTAAAGGATATTCTTAAATATTTAAAAATTATATGTTTTATGTAATGTTTAAATTTTTTATTAATAATAAGTTTTTGAATATTCTTAATTATTTATTTCTTATAAAATTACAAATTAATTATCAAGAAGTTATATGAATAGTTTTTATATTTTTTGAATAATTAAATGATATTCAAATGGTATTACATGTATTTGGATATTCACACTGATATTTTGGAAAATGTTATATTCAAACTTAAATTAGTTGAAGTATTAAGAGTCAATAATTTATATTATTATGGAGTTTCTCAAGGATATTAACATTAATTGTTAACTATTTTATTAATAATTATAAAATTGATTCACTATAAAACATTTCTTTGTTTTATTAAATATTGAGAGAGAACTCATGTGGATATTAATTGTCTCCCATTTTTGAAAAATAAATGCGAAACATTTATTTGGGAAATAATAATGATCAATTTAGATGTGTTGAAAGTTAAATGTTCAAATTATAATTGATTTGGAATACGAATAGTTAGTGCCACATGAATTATTAGAGTTTTCCAAGATATTTACTATCAACTTTTGTGGATTTATTTCTCTCCATATTAATTATTGAATTGACAAGATTATATTTACATCACAATTTCCAATTTTATATTATAGAAAAAATACTTTCATGTGAATATTTTATAATTGTTATTTATAAAGGAGCATCATGTCCTTTAATATGAAGAAAATTTTCATTATGATTTTGGATATAAAAATACTAAAGAATGAAGTGAAGTGATATTGGAATGGATCTATTTTAACTATTATGTTCTTTACAATTTTCAATTGATTCCTATATATTCTTCATTATAATATCTTGTTGAAGTAATGTACTAGTTCTCTAAGAATTTTTTTCAACATATTGATGCTCATGAGCATTACTTGAACCAAACACTAACATCTTCATTGAAAATTATTCACTTGTTTTTTTATTCATTCTTTATGCTATAATTATCTAGGTTTTATATTTACACTTAATGAGTCTTGAATGGAGTTATAATACTCTAAAAAGGCACCTCTTTCTTTGGTATGTCTCTTTATAAGAATGGGTTTATGTTGTACCCTTATAAGACTGGGTTCATCTTAACCTGTAAAACTACATAGGAAAGGAATGCTCCTGTAAGAGTCTAGGTTTAGTATATAACATTAGAAGAATTGGTTCCCCTTAATTCAATAAATAAACTATGTTATAAATTAGTTTTTAAAATTATATTTTGGTTTTATAAATGAAAAATATGGGGGTAGGTTTTTTCAAAAAAAAAATACAGGGTTCGGTAAAAATATCAAAAAGGAAGAGGTTTGAATTGGGCCTATAAAAGTCTAGGTTAGGTCTCCCCCCCCCCCCAAAAAAAATGGTTTTTTGTCGGAAACCATAAAATAAAATGTAATTCAGATAATCTTCTTGTGTTGAAAAAACCAAATGTAAAAAGATTTCACACTCCATAAAAAGTGATATAACATAGTGGGTTCCATACACCAAGCGGGTGTGTAAAGAGTAAAGTAAGATCATTTTGATCTAAAACACTATAAAATTTTTGTATACATATTTTTCTTCCTTGATTTTTATTTTCCTTATCTTTTCATATATCAATTTTATTAAAAATTTTCATACTTTAACTAATCACTTTTCACACTTAAAGCTCAAAATTTTATTAACATTTAAATAAATATAATTCACCCCCATTTTTTCATTGCCATCACCCCTTTGAGTCCTAAAAATTGGTATCATAGGTTGAACCTTTGATGAAAACTTTGTTTTCATCATTATTTGATGCCTAAAAATTGGTATAATAGGTTGGATATATTAAGGATATATTATGATTGATTTTATTTTTTAGAGTAATTTCACAAAAGTTTTATCATAGTCCTGAACAATTCTAAGGGAAAAATATTTTTTAATGTTAGATTAATTAATTAATAAAAATGGTTTTAATTTGAAACTTCCACCATATTTCAATGGTAGTAATAATACTCAGTGGAATATCCAAATTAATTCTTATCTAAAGAGTATTTTTATTCCATTTTGGGATATTTTGATTAAATATTACGATTTATGTAGAGACCCTAATCTTGAAGTACATGGACATTACATTACATTAGCAGAATACTTAATACATAACAAAATCAGACACACAAGAACCGTAATAGTTTAGTTTCTTTGGAAACATGGAACGTAATCTTCTAATCCTGGTGAAAGATCTTCAACATCTCCCATAAAGATCTTCCCTTTTTTTCTTACCTAAAACCTTTCTTTATATCCTGGGGAAAAGAAAACATAAAAAGGGTGATCTCAAATTCTCAGTAATGGTAAGCATGGATAAAATAAAACATACCATATACATTTGAACTTAAAAACATAAACATAATGTTTAAACATCAAAAGCTTGAGAAATGACACAAAACATGGAAGTACGTAAGGCATAGATCATAAAAAAACATTATGAATGATAAAATATCATGGGAATAAAACATATAATTGTGGGAACCATTAATCACATGATATGATTTCCATAGTAGCCAAGGCATTGCTTCCAAGACCATCTATGTGGACAAAGTCCCTTTCTGAATCGAGTTCACTCCTCGTTCCAGTCCTGTATTACTGAACCAGTTTAACTTGTCGTTCCAGCCATGTCTATCTCATGAGATATAAATCTTTACCCAATGCATTGGAGGGAGATATAGGTCCCACCCATCTCATAATGAAATCATTCTTACTTTTGCTACAAAATAAACATACATCATTCATAAAACCCCAATAAATAAAATGGGTTTCATAAACATCATCCCATCATCACATAATCCATATAAAAGAAATGAATATCATTTCATCATAAGAAAAATGAAACTATGTAAATCATAGAGACATGATACTTGAAACATACACATATGAAATAATGTCATCTTAGATGAAAAATGGTTTTGATAAAACACTTGAAATGAATTCTTGTGGAAAATATCCTTTCTTCTTCAAAATCATTTTATTTTCACAAAATGTATTGCAATTTTAAAAGAAAAGGATTTTGTTTAAAATAGTCATGAAATATTTTGTAGGATTCTTTATGAAAATAAGTATTCATAAAACCATAAAAACTCATTCGTGCTGTATAAGTTAAAAAAACATTCTTCTCGTACTTTTGCTGGAAAAGTCAAAAAGTACCTCATAACATAAACAAAAGAAAGATTCCTTACATACCATGTAGTAAAAGTAAATAATGGGTAAAAATGACTTTAAACATACATGAATACACTTTTATAAGACATGGACCTGAATGATATCAATAACCCCAGTAAATACTTACGAATAAGCAATCTCGGATAAAAATGAGATTTGCACAATTATCCCTTACCTTAGGTCTGATTTGCTTCATAAGAGTCTGAACCTCCTGTATAATGATTTAAATAATGTCATTGAATTATTGCAGAATCATTCTCATTGTTATGATATCATATATGGTTCACTTATGACTTTATATTACCCGTTCTTTTGTAAATTCCATGTTAAAGAGCGTTTTGGGTAAAATCGTTTCATTTGTCGTCCGTGTTTTGACTTTTAATTATTCATATGATTACTTAGATCATGATTACTTAATTACAGATTATAAAACATTATTTCTATATAATATATATTCAGAATATACATATATATAATAGATAAGTAAATGGAAAGAAATACACCGTTCATGGAGACGGTAGGCCGTACGTACTCATGAACGCTATTTTCGTTTCCTTATTGAGTTGAATGGAATTAAGTAGACGACATAAATATATATACAAATAAATCCAGTATCATTATTATGTCATATATTTCATGATTACTTATTATATATACTTTATAATCATTCATGAATGGTTAATGAGTAGAATGAATCTCATCGCGTCGTGGAGACGGTAGTCCGTACATACGCACGAGTGATGACATCATTCTCATGATCGTGGAATTGTATTGGAGTGTATGTATAATATTTCAGAATCAATATGACATTACAATAATCATATATAGTTATTATTTACACCATTATATGCATCTAAGTAAGGTGGTGGTGGAAAATAGATTACCCCACGGCGTGGAGACGGTATCCCGTACGTACGCACACGCGGTGATTTCTTTTTCCGTAGGATGGATAGATGGTGAAATAGGGTTGTTTCATACTTATAATAAAATATCAGTATATGAGTGATACTGATGTTATTTCTTCATAATTAAACAACCTAATAAGAAGAAGTGGAAGAATAAATAATGATGAAAGAATCGGTAACGGACATTACCTCTTCTTTGAAGCGCCTCTTTGAGATATCCTTTTAGGGCACTAAAATTGGTCTTTGAGGAAGACCAGAACCTCTATGATGTTTATAGGGAAGTGGATAAGAGAATTTTTCAGGGGTTGGCTGAGCGTGAAGGCTCAAAGTGGTGTGAGGAAGAGAGGGAGGATGTGCCCTTTTATAAGGGAGGAGAGGGGCACCTTGGGAATAACTAAAAATATTATTTTATTATAAAGCCAAATTCGGTTTTAAATAGATCAAAATTGATTTATTTAGAAGCTAAGGTGGGTATGGGTCTGAATACTATCATAAAATAGAATTAAGACAAGTTTAGGTTCCTATTTTAACATTATCATTTAGATTTAACATTAAGTAAAATAATTTTACTTTTACCATGTCTTCTTGTGTTCTTATACTATAAGGTTAATAAACTTACTATAATCAGCCAAACTAACCCCAAGTTGTTTATTATTAATATATATAACCTTAGCTATGTCATTTTTCTGAATATTAGATTTTTAGGAATAAAATAACAATTAATAATATAATATTTTGTTTAAAAACAATTTTATGTCAATTTTGACACTATTAAGTAATTGATTTTTGTGAAAATCATAACAGAATTATTATTTCGAAAAAAGTTAATTAAATCAATAATAATATGTCATATTAACCTAGAAAATTATTTTAATTCAGAAAAAGTCTCAAATTACATTTATTTGGGTATTTATAACATCAATTATGTCAATATTTCATTAATAATATAATTACTGCATCATCTTTGTGTCAAAAATAAATTAAATTATCTAATGTCTAAAAATTACAATTAAAATACCATTATGTGGGAAATCTTTTTATATTTCTAATGAATATTTATAGTCGAATTTATCTTATGTATAACCCTATATTAAAAATGATATACCTATTAAACTTTGATTTTAACTATGTTAACCCTTCTTTAAATAATTTAATAATAAATGTCCTAATCTAATCCAAGTGGGCCTAAATGGTCATATTTTATTCCTAAGGTTGTTTTTGGTCTAATTACACTTATCCGATAGAATTAGGACATGTTTTAGGGTAATAATAATATCATTTTTACCCTTAATTACCTTATTTACTTTTAACCGTGGTAAAAAAAGTAAAAACTTACTATTCACCAAAAATTATTTTCATCTCATTGAACCACATTTTACTCACTGACATCATCCGTGTCTCTAGGATTTTTGAAATTCCACTCACAAAAGCGGTAAAATTGTTTTATGAAAAATTCATTTTTTTAACTACCACTTAGTGGTTTCACTATTCATCAAAAAATGAAAGTTTCCAGAAAAATACAAAAAATTAGGCCTAAGAAATATTTGATATTACGAACTGAAAAATGATTTCTATTTTACCAAATTAAAAACATATCAGTTTCATTACTTAATTTAAAAATTAATTCCCGTCGTCAAAACAAATAGCGTGTTCTTAAGAGATAATAACTATCCAAAGATTGACAATTGTTTATGTCTGTGTTAAATGTGAAATTACATCCAATGACCAAAATTGTATTAAATTGTAAAAATATATTCCAAATATACTTTAAAACCCCTCAAATTAATAATTTATCACTATTAACTATTTCGATTAAAAAGATTGTTTTTAATTAAAATTTAGTAATTTTCACTATTCATCAGAAAATGAAAGTTATCTGAAAAGTACCAAAATTTCACCCAAATCTAATTTCGATATTCAAAATCCAAAAATGAAGTCCATTTTGAAAATAAAATTTACAAAATTTCAAAAAGTGGTTATTACTATTCATAACGACTAGTTTTAATAATATTTTAATAGCATATCGTTGTTTAGTGAAACTCGATATTGCGTACTACACATGCTATCGAGGAAGGTCGTGATTGCGTGTAATGCAAGGAAAGTCAAGGATGCATGTTGTGAAAGCTCCTTTTGGTGTAGTGTACGACACATGACATTAATGAAATTAAAAATAATATTTTTCATAAAATCTCGGGGTGTTACATTCTACCCCCCTTAAAATGAATTTCGCCCTTGAAATTCATCGGGGTTACAAATGGTTTACTACTCAAAAGTTTCTTTAATAGAAACCCACATCGTAAAAAGTAATACCAAAACCAATCTTTAAAAACAAAAGTATGAAACGTAACAATTACCCAAATAAACTAATCACTGGGTTTCCACATACGTGAAAATATGGATATGGAAGAGAAATCTAACAATCATGTTCTGATGGAGAGTGGTAGAGAACATGGCTATGGAAAATCCAGCAATCAAAAAGCCATAAATTTGTGACGATCTAAGGTACCATTTGATTCATCAGATATAAGAGCACTAGGACAACATTTTTGGTTTTCAAGATCATTTCCCTAAAGTTGATGAAATTGGAATTAGAAGAAATACTTTCGTGATTTTGGTATAGTCTCACCGTTGGTCATTCTTTGGAAAATTTCCACTTCATCTCTTAAAGAAATGAAGTTTAATTTGTCATTCGTGATGTGTTAGTAGATCATGTGATAGAATGATGGGTCATTCCATCTGTCTCAGACAAAAGGTTAGAAAAGTTATCAAAAAATACATAAGTACATCTATAGTGAGATTAATCATATATGGTTCCTAAAATGGACTTATACTTATTATATCATACTATTTAATATAATAAAACTAGTTTCTACTAAACAGGGACTTCATGTAGGCCAGTGGTAGGAGATAAAGGCCAGTCGCACTTTGGTTGTGGGTTCGATTCCCACAGCTTTGTCCGACGCGATGGGCTATCGCCCGTCCTGCAGGTTGTCCTTTTTCTAAAGCTATATTACTATAACATAACATCAATAATATCGAAAAAAGTACTATCCTAACTTATGTCCAACATAATCCATTCCAATCTTTAGGCTTATCTAAAATACTTCGGTCCAAGCTTGAAATGTCACATAACAATCACGTGAATTCCATCATTTATCCCCCATATATCATAAGATGTATCTTGTTGGTCAAATTACAAACATGTGAATACCTTAATCATGTATTCTCTTAAAGAATGAATACCAATTGAACCTTACTGAAAACATGAATGCAGTCAAAAGTTAACTCTTTCCACATACCAAAATCCAAAAATTCTATATACTAAAACCATGATATAACCTTCTCCTTATATCATTCATGAGCTCATGAATACGGTCAAACATTTCATTTTCTCGTTTTCCTTTCATTATGCGCATATCATCTTTTTTTCCCAAAAATATTTCAATCACATTCTATGGTTACCGGTTCCATTGAAAACCACAATAGACCAATACATAAATATTCCAATATTCCATGATACTATATACAACATTATTTTGGAATCCCATTACATAAACACTTAATCATTCCACCACATTGTTGTCATATTCAACATCACCAATAGTGATCGCATGTGACTTCACTTTGTCCTTTTCCTTATGTGGTTGCTCATGTCGATCATCACTAACCCTTGGATTAAGGCATTTATTAGCATAATTCCCCATTTCCATGAACTTGAAGAATTGAAGTGTTGGTGGTATGTTCTCTGCAGTCTTTTCTTTATTCACATCATTAGAAACCATTTTTCCATTACTTCGACACTCAGCTCCTCGATGACCTTCTTTTCCACACTTAAAAACATTTTATAGTCCCTTCAAGACAATTTCCACCATGCTTCTTTCCACACTCTGAGAATAAGGAAACATTCATCTTCTTTTCACCATTATTCTAAGATTTCTCCTTGAACTCCATCTTTCGTTTCTTGTCAAAACTATGAGATGGATAAGTAACACTAACTTCCATTTCTACCTTGATAGCACAACGCACAATTTCTTCATAGCTACTGAATTCTCTTATAACTAATTCCCTTCGAAGATTTGGTTTTAATCCATTGAAGAATCGATCAACTTTACTTTCAGGTTGGATGATAAAGCCAGATGCATACCTTGCAAGCCTTGTAAAATTTGCTTCGTATACACCAACAGATTCACCATCCTTTTTCTTTAGTTCAAGAAACTCCTTCTCCATCTTTGTTCGAAGAATACGAGGGAAGTACTTATTGAAAAATAAGTTCTTGAACTCATCCCATTCCATGGACTCAATTTCATCTCTTGGCCTCGTATTCTTGATAAGATTCCACCATTGATCAGCTTCACCTTCCAAACGATATACTGCTAAGATGAATTTATCAAGTTCAAAACATTGAAGAACTGAAAATATCTTTTCAGTGGTACTGATCCATTGTTCAGCAACAAGTGGATCAGAAGACCCACTGAAAGAAGGTGGACATTGCCTCATGAAAGACTCAACAGAATATCGTTCCCTTCTCTGCTCATTTGGAAGTCCAGAATGATTCATATCTTGTGTAAGTATAGCAATAACAGTTTTCACTCCATCTCCCATAACATTTGTTTGTTCAGGAGGACAATCATTGCATTGTCCATTGCATTGATCAACACGGTTCCTTTGGGTTCCAACCATCGTCTAAAACCCAAAAAGAATAGTGTGAGAGGAAAAAATCATGCTAGGGAAAAGAACATAATAAAGGGGGATTACCTTCAATAACTAACATCTTAGGTTACCGTAATTCTATTACTATAACCTTTACTTATACTTAACCTTAGGGACATCCCTAGACATACCATAGAAATATCTCTTGGGATCTCACTAAAGTTATCACATCCTACTTTCCAAAGGTTGACTAAACCTTTCCTCTGATACCAACTATAGAGACCCTAAGCTTGATGTACATGGACATTACATTACATTAGCGGAATACTTAATACATAACAAAAACAGACACACAAGGACCGTAATAGTTTAGTGTCTTTGGAAACTTGGAACGTAATCTTCTAATCATGGTGAAAGATATTCAACATCTCCCATAAAGATCTTCCCTTTTTTTCTTACCTAAAACCTTTCTTTATATCCTTGGGAAAAGAAAACATAAAAAGGGTGAGCTCAAATGCTCAGTAAGGGTAAACATGGATAAAATAAAACATACCATATACATTTGAACTTAAAAACATGAACATAATGTTTAAACATCAAAATCTTGAGAAATGACACAAAACATGGAAGTACATAAGGCATAGATCATAAAGAAATATTAAGAATGATAAAATAGAATGGGAATAAAACATGTAATTGTGGAAACCATTAAGCACATGATATGATTTCCATAGTAGCCAAGGCATTTCTTCCAAGACCATCTTAGTGGACAAAGTCCCTTTCTGAATCGAGTTCACTCCTCATTCCAGTCCTGTATTACTGAACCGGTTTAACTTGTCGTTCCAGCCATGTCTATCTCATGAGATATAAATCTTTACCCAATGCATTGGAGGGATATATAGGTCCCACCCATCTCAAAATGAAATCATTCTTACTTGTGCCAAAAAAACATACATCATTCATAAAAACACAATAAATAAAATGGGTTTCATAAACATCATCCCATCATCACATAATCCATATAAAAGAAATGGATATCATTTCATAATAAGAAAATTGAAACCATTTAAATCATAGTGACATGATACTTGAAACATACACATATGAAATAATGTCATCTTAGATGAAAAATTATTTTGATAAAACACTTGAAATGAATTCTTGAGGAAAATATCCTTTATTCTTCAAAATCATTTTCTTTTCACAAAATGTCATGCAATTTTAAAAGAAAATGATTTTTTTGAAAATAGTCATGAAATATTTTGTTGGAAGCTTTATGAAAATAAGTCTTTATAAAACCGTAAAAATTCGTTCATGCCGTATAAGTTAAAAAAACATTCTTCTCGTACTTTTGCTGGAAAAGTCAAAAAGTACCTTGTTATGTAAAAAAAAGAAAGATTTCTTACATACCATGTAGTAAAAGTCAGGAATGGGTAAAAATGACTTTAAAAATACATGACTACACTTTTATAAAACATGGACATGAATGATAGCAATAACCCCAGTAAATACTTACGAATAAGCAATCTCAGATAAAAATGAGATTTTCACAATTATCACTTACCTTAGGTCCGATTTTCTTCGTAAGTGTCCAAACCACCTGTATAATGATTTAAATAATGTCATTGACTTATTCCAGAATCATGCTCATTGTTATGATATCATATATGGTTCACTTGTGGCTTTATATTACCCGTTCTTTTGTAAATTCCATGTTAAAGAGCGTTTTGGGTAAAACCGTTTCATTTGTCGTCAGTGTTTTGACTTGTAATTATTCATATGATTACTTAGATCATGATTACATAATTACCTAATATAAAACATGATTTATATATAATATATATTCAGAATATACATATATATAATAGATCAGTAAATGGAAAGAAATACACCATTCATGGAGACGGTAGGCCGTACGTACGCATGAACGCTGTTTCCGTTTCCTTATTGAGTTGAATGGAATTAAGTAGACGACATACATATATATACACATAAATCCAGTATCATTATTATGTCATATATTTCATGATTACTTATTATATATACTTTATAATCATTCATGGATGGTTAATGTGGAGAATGAATCTCATCGCGTCGTGGAGACGGTAGTCCGTACGTACGCACGAGCGATGATATCGTTCTCATGATCATGGAATTGTATTGGAGTGTATGTATACTATTTAAGAATCAACATAACATTTCAATAATCATATATAGTTATTATTTACACCATTATACCCATCCAAGTAAGGTGGTTGTGGAAAATAGATTACACCACGGCGTGGAGACGGTATTCCGTACATACGCACGCGTGGTGATTTCGTTTTCCGTAGGATGGATAGATGGTGAAATAGGGTTGTTTCATACTTATAATAAAATATCAGTATATTATTGATACTTATGTTATTACTTAATAATTAAACAACCTAATAAGAAGAAGCGGAAGAAGAAATAAAGTTGAAAGAATCGGTAATGGACATTACCTCTTCTTTGAAGCTCCTCTTTGAGATCTCCTTTTAGGGAACTAAAATTGGTCTTTGAGTAAGAAAAGAACCTCTAGGATGTTTCTAGGGAAGTGGAGAAGAGAATTTGTCAGAGTGTGGCCGAGCTTGAAGGCTCAATGTGGTGTTAGGAATAGAGGGAGGTGGTGCCCTTTTATAAGGGAGGAGAATGGCACCTTTGGAATAACTAAAAATATGATTTTATTATAAAGCCAAATTAGGTTTTAAATAGCTCCAAATTGATTTATTTAGAAGCTAAGGTGGGTATAAGTCGAAATACTCTCATCAAATAGAAATTAGACAAGTTTAGGTTCCTATTTTAACCTTATCATTTAGATTTAACATTAAGTTAAATAATTTTACTTTTACCGTGTCTTCTTGTGTTCTTATACTATAAGGTTAATAAACATACTATAATCAGCCAAAAGAACCCCAAGTTGTTTATTATTAATATATATAACCTTATATAAGTCATTTGGTCGAACATTATATTTTTAGGAATAAAATAACAATTAATAATATAATATTTGTTTTAAAAACTATTTTATGTCAATTTTGACACTATTTAGTAATTGATTTTTGTGAAAATTATAACAGAATTATTAGTTAGAAAAAAGTAAATTAAATCAATACAAACATGTCATATTAACCTATAAAATTATTTCAATTCTTAAAAAGTCTCAAATTACATTTACTTGGGTATTTATAACATCAATTATTTCAATATTTCATTAATAAGATAATTACTGCATCATCTTTGTGTCATAAATAAATTATGTTATTTAATGTCTAAAAATTACAAATAAAATACCATTATGTAGGAAATAGTTTTATCTTTATAATGAATATTTATAACAGAATTTATCTTATGTATAACACTATATTAAAAATGATATACTTATTAAACTTTGATTTTAACTATTTTAACCCATCTTTAAATAAATTAATAATAAATGTCCTAATCTAATCCAAGTGGGCCTAAATGGTCATATTTTATTCCTAAGGTTGTTTTTGGTCGAATTACACTTACCCAATAGAATTATTACATGTGTTAGGGTAATAATATTATTATTTTTACCCTTAATTACCCAATTTACTTTTAACCGGGGAAAAAAAGTAAAAAGTTACTATTCACCAAATATTTTTTTCATTTCATTGAACCACATTTTACTTAATGAAATCAACCGTGTCACTCGGATTTTTGAAATTCCACTCACAGAATCGGTAAAATTAAGTTTTATGAAAAATTCAATTTTTTAACTACCACGTAGTGGTTTCACTATTCATCAAAAAATGGAAGTTTCCAGAAAAATACCAAAAATTAGGCCTAAGATATATTTGATATTATGAACTGAAAAATGATGTCTATTTTACCAAATTCAAAACATATCAGTTTCATTACATAATTTAAAAATTATTTCCCATCGTCAAAACAAATAGCGTGTTCTTAAGAGATAATAACTATCAAAAGATTGACACTTGTTTATGACTTGTTTAAATGTGAAATTACATCCAATGACCAACATTGTATTAAATTGTAAAAATATATTACAAATATACTTTAAAACCACTCAAATTAATAATTTATCACTATTAATTATTTCAATTAAAAAGGTTGTTTTTCATTAAAATTTAGTAATTTCACTATTCATCAGAAAATTAAAGTTATCCGAAAAGTACCAAAATTTCACCCTAAGCTAATTTCGATATTCCGAATCCAAAAATGAAGTCCATTTTGAAAATAAATTTTAAAAAATTTCAAAAAGTGGTTATTACTACTCATAACGGCTAGTTTTAATAATATTTTAAAAGCATATCATTGTTTAGTGAAACTCGGTATTGCGTACTACACACGCTATCGAGGAAGGTCGCGATTGCGTGTAATGCAAGGCAAGTCAAGGATGCATGCTGTGAAATCTCCTTTTGGTGTAGCGTACGACACAAGACATTAATGAAATTAAAAAGAATATTTTTCATAAAATCTCAGGGTGTTACAATTTACACTGATTTCATTCAATTGATTTAAAAAGAGAATATATAGTAAAATATGATATTAATTATAAGGCCATATATATTATTTATAATTATTTTACTGGAAATATTTTTAAAAAAATTTGTATTTGAAGCACTACTCATGAAATTTGGAAATAGTTTGAAATAACTACATTTTCATAATAATATTAAGAGAAATTCGTCCATTTTAATTTTTAAAGTTTTGACACATGAAAATAGAGTTTTATACCAAGAAAAAGAAAAAAAATCATTTCTCTCAAAGAGATATCATTAATGTTAATTCAAATTTGAATTTAGATTACAAAAATATAATTTCTTATGGGTAAATGAATAAATTACACATTAAACCCAATTTTTTAAATCATAAAAAGCTGAGGAAGGTAAAAAATAAATAAAAAAAGTTGTCACTACTCGGTGTGATTTTGAAATCTCATGAAATGTCCCAAAGATACTAGTAATTCTATATTTCCAAAAAAATATTCTAAGGAAATACATTCACCAACACATTATTTCTCAAGTTATATTGGTTCATATTCTATGAATCAATAAATATATGTATGAAAAATATAAATAATGATATTGATTTTAATTATGACTCTCATGCTTCTATAAATTCTAAAAATGATGAGCCAAGTATTCAGGATCTGAAGTAAATGTGTGACTCATATAACAATTAAATAAAAAATGAATTATATACATGTTCAACATAAAGAAAAATTTAGTAGGGTTCATAAAAAGAAAAATAATTTATCTCCTAAGTTAAATAATATTGATTCAGAAATTTTAAAGCAAAATAAACAAAAGGAAATTTTAAATGAAAATATTATAAACACATATTCTTCCACATAATAAAAGGATTGTGATGATTTTGAATATGATTAGAAATAAAAAAAGGATATAGAGTGAATTATATAAATTTATAAAAAAATATTTGTTAGAAAATGAATTTTTTTTAAAATGTTCTTAAATTGTAAGAATTGGAAAGGCTTCCTATTAAAAAAATTTGATGACAAAAGGAATGTACTGGGTTGTGATTTTTTCCCTAATATATTTATAAATATTTTTTACAGAAAAATGTACTATAATTTATTTTGTTATTTTGTTTAAATATGGATATTATGGTGATTATTTTAGTGATTTTCCTTTGAAGTTCACTCAAACATTTCTCCACAAAAGGGTATTTTTTCCTAAATTTGATTTCATTTCCAAAATGTGAAATCCTTCAACTTATTGAGAATCTAAAGATATGTATTTTAATTTATATGAAATTAAACCATTATTTATACCTAGATAATATGTATTTAATTTAATATTCTTATATTAAACATTCACAATTGTATTCTAGAATTGTAGGGATAAGAATTATAATATTTAGTATTTCATTTTGTCTATTCATGAATAACTTATATCATTTTAGGATGATATTATATACTTATATATTTATTATTTTTTTCTTAGTAAACATGCATAATATTGTGTTTAAATTTCATGATCTTGAATTTTAATTTTTATATAGGCAGTGGATATTTTATTTTAGGTGAAAATGTTTTCTTAATTTTATGATGTTATCATGTGGTTAATTTCTAAATTATTTGAATATCATATAAAACGTATAATGGATCTTTTTTAAATGAAAATATGTTTTTGGATGGGTTTTCACTTCATAGATTAAAATTAAAATTATATTATTTTTTTATTTTTATTTTGAAAGGAAATACTCAATTTAGAAGAAGTTACTTTTTTTCATTATTCAGAAATGGGTTATACATAGTTTTATATGTGTATCTTTTAAAATATAAATTTTATTAAAAAAATCGGTGTATATTTAATTTTTAAAATTTTAAAATACACATGAACTTGTTTTTTTTTCAGGAAATGAGGTTACTAATATTAAGGTGGAATAAATAATTATTTTTTATTAATAAAATTATTCTCTAATTATGAACTATTTATGAATTCATTATATATATTTTTTAATTTATTTTTTATCTATTTAGTTTAACTGTGATGAATTTTTAAGTATAAAATAAGTTTTCAAGATAAAAAATATGTATCGTTTTTTAATTTTAAATCTGAATTATCATGTTAAATATGTGTTGTTAAAATGTGTATTCAGTATTTTATATATAGTGGAATTAAATTTCTATATAAAATGGTGTTTTTATTCAAGATATTCTATTTGTATTTGAAGATATGTTTTCCATTTGAAATCCATATTATTTAAATTAATATATAGAATGAATGTATTAAGGGGTATCTAACCATATTTAAATTATGATATTTCTTAATAAAAGTATTCTTGTATCAAGTATATTTTAATAATATTAGAATATGATTTTTATTTTTATATGGGAATGATAAAATTTTAAATATATATTTCAGGGCTTGAAATGAATAAATCAATGGGAAAATAATATGTTTTATTCTAATTTAGATATTATCAATAAATACATATTTTTATATTGAAACATTCTCAGTTTTATCTTATAGAAACATTTTTTATTCTATTACGATCATAGAGAATCAAATTTATTAATTCATGGGGAATTTAAAATTGTTTACATGCTAAAATTTTCAAATTTACATAAAATATATAATAATCAGGAAAATGTTATTCAGTTTAATATTTCTAATTTCTATATAAATTTTTTGTTAAATTATTAGTTTAATTTATCTCATATATACTAGTTGATGTATACCAATTAATTAAACTTACACTTTTTATAATAAGTTATTTTATGAAGTGGTTTCTCATTGTTTTTTTAATAAACAACTTTTCAAATCATCTCAAATTATATAACATGATGTTTTAAAAATATCAATCTCCTTGGAATATTTTTTGAATGAATTTGGTATACAATAGTATACTATTTCACTTATATAGATTTTTACCAAATTTTATTTTTTGTTCTAATATGAATTTAGCATCAATATGAAATTTTTGGGATTTCAAGAATGTTCAAACATAATGGGAGTTAATTTGTGAATTTATTTTCTGATGTTATATTTAAAAGAATTTATTTCTATATTATTTCTTTAAAATATATATTTTTTGGAAATATTTTATTTTTAAAGATATAAAAATGAGGATATATTTTGAAATTATTCAAGGTTTTGTAATTATCATTAAGGGGGATAATATTGAGTGGATACTTGAACCACTTCTTGTATTTATAATTATAAGACATTATTTTTTTTATTCCTTAAAACATAATTCTTAACACATTTATCTATTTCATTACAATTTCTGATAGTTAAGTTAACTTTTATTTTTATGTTTTAATTTTATATATTGGTTGTGGTTTATTTTACTTTAAATTTTATATTTATTTTCTATAATTATCTTTAAATTTTATGATTTCATTCTTTATAACAAGGTCTTTAAGATTCATGAAGTGATACAAGGAAAAAAAGTCATTTGGGAACTTTAAATATCATTTATACATGATTTTTAGTAATTATTCATAGCCAAATTACTATTCCCATGTAGGAAAATTAAAAAACCATGTAGCCAATTCTATATCCATAAAACCAAATTTTAATTAACATAGAAAAATTTGTAGATTTAGTTTCTTTTTAT
The DNA here is from genome assembly GCA_963277665.1 of Viscum album. Classification (NCBI taxonomy): domain Eukaryota; kingdom Viridiplantae; phylum Streptophyta; class Magnoliopsida; order Santalales; family Viscaceae; genus Viscum; species Viscum album. Next base: position 1,654,436,258 of record OY728152.1, read on the forward strand.
ATTTTGACCATATCATGAGATAAGGAACACTAAATTTGGGGATTACTGTTTCATTGGAAAGATATGATAATTATTTAAATTTAATTAGAATAAATAAACTAATGAATCAATCATTATCTTGTCTAAAATTTTGTTAAAATCAATGCACATTTTCAATATGAATTATGTTTTTTTAGAACTATTTTTCTATAGTAGTTTAATGATAACTTGAGCTACATAATTCTGATTAAGGAGATTCATTATTTTTTATAAATATAATAAAATTATATATATATAATAATAAACTTGACCAAAATCTAATTTTATTGTTTATAAGTCATTATTTTTGTATGAAATTTGATAATTCATGTTATTGACGGATTTACGAATGTTGGATAAATGAATTTTGCTACATGATCAATTCTCTTATGTGAATTCACCTATGTGAATCACCTATTTGAATTAGCCTCTGTAAGTTTACCTGTGTGAATTTATTATGTGAATTATCCTACCTAAATCTCCTACACAAATTCACCAATGTGCATTAGCCTACATGAATTCCCTATTGTTAAATTGCTTATGTAAAATCACATAGGTTAATTCACTAACGTGAATTCACCTATGTGAATTCATCTAGATGAAAATCGGTTATATAGATAGATTTTCTTACATGGTGAAATTAACTTATAAGGTTTTGTGAGTGTCCAATGGTTGTTCTTAAATTTAGAAATATTCTCTACTAATATAGTATTTCATATTTATATTTTCTACAAGTTTAATTTGAAAATTATTATGGTTTTATTTATTCTAAATTAAACCATTAATAATATAGATGTCATGAAAAAGGTTTTATATTTTTTTTTGAAAAATAATTAAATAAGATTAACATGGGATTATGTGTGTATGGATATTCATATTGATATTTTGAAAAATATGATATTCAAATTTAAACCATCTAATTTATGAAGATCCAGTCTTGCATATTTTCACGTAGTTTATCAAGGATATTAATATTCATTATAAACTACTTTATTAATTATTATAAACATTATTCGATAAAAAAATTTATTTTCTTTTACTAAAAATGAAGAAATAACACATGAAAATATTAGTTATCTAACATTAATGAAAAATAAATGAAAAACATTGATATGGAAAATAATCATAAACAATACGAATGTGTTGAAAGTCCAATGTTCCAATAATATTTTTTTTGAATATGAAGAGATAGTATCACATGAATTATCTTAGTATTATATGTAATTTTTTATAAACATTTCTTTATGTATTTACTACAATTTTAATTTTTTATTTAGCAATATTATTTTTATTATATAGTTTTTATTTTTAAAATGTATCAAAATCTACATCTATGTGCAGATTTTATTATTGGAATTTATAAAGTAGAATGATGGAATTTGGAGTGTAGAAAATATTGGTATTCTGTTTTTGATATAAAATGGATGAGGAATATATTTAAGTAAGATAGACATGGCTCTATTTTAGATCATAAAATATTCAATGTTTTGAATTGATCCCTAGAGATTCATCATTCTATATACTTGATGAAGTAAAATATTATTTTCCTAAACACCATTTTTTAACGTCTTCAAGAGCATGATCACTACCTGATCCAAATTCTAGCATCTTCATCGATAATGATTCACAAGTTTAAGATGTTTTATTTTTTTATAGTGTATCTTTTTGGGTTGTATCCCCAAAATTAGTGAATCTTGCATTAGGTTATACAACTATAACAAAAGGTAAATTCAGGATTTTTCTATCCCATTAAAAGAATTGGTTTAGTATATACCCTTATAAAACCATGTTTTTTAACCTGTAAAACAATAGAGGAAACTAATCATGTAAGAGTGAGGGTACAGTCTGTTCGCTTAGAAAAATGGGATCCCCTTGAACTAAAACATAGAATAGGGTAGGTCTTAGCCTATAACACCTTCATATTTTAGGATATAATTTCCTATAAATAAATTTTATTTATTTTATATCTTTATTTACATGAAATTCCAAGTTTAAATGAACTACATAATACTATTTAATTATTATTATTTAATGTGAAAATTATTTCCTAATCATTGGATTTTATGGGTATGAATAGTAATAAACACATTATGATATATATATATAATGGTCATAATCAATATAAATTTATTTATTAATAATTAGGAAATAATTACTCAATTTTTAGAAGGGTTATTTTATCTTCAACAACAATTTTTTTATAAATAGTTTTTATTGATTTTTTGGGAGATTATTATAATTAATTTCTAGATATTTGGATATTTATTTTTAAATAAATAATATCATTTTTAAATATTCATAACAATTTTATCATAGGTTAAAATTTTGGTAATTTTTTTTGAAAGGATTGATTTTTCATTGAATTGTGAAAAATATACCTATTTTAATTTAAAAAGACTAACAATGATTATAGTTTGATCCTAAGTTAAAATAATTATCCATTATTTATATATAATCAAGTTAATTACATATTAATCGAAATTATATTTATATTCATATAAAAATACTTTTTGACTAAAAAGACACTTTTTTTAGAAAATCATTTTTACTCATGATTTTATCACTTTGGTAAATGGGTAAATCATAGTAACCTTGGTTAAAAATATAGTGATAAAGACACTATTTTTTATATTAATTATTATTTTATGAAGTTATTTAAAAATTTAACACCTTACTCTCAATATTTAATTTTTTATAGGATTTTTTTCAATGGAAATGACCAATATAATATACTAAGTAAAGAAAAATACAAAATGCTACTCTCATGTTTTAAAATTTCTAGTATATGTTGGTAAAGAGATAAAAATTAGAATAGAAAAAATATTAATGAATATTTGGGGAATAATTGTATTAATTTTATGCTGGTAATTTTTTTGTAATTTTTATTTTTTATATAATTACTTTAAATGGTTACACAACAATTTCCTAGTATTAATTCAATTTATAGAAAAATTAAATAAATTATTTTCAAAATATTAATTGTTATAAAATATTTGAGAATTCATGAATTTCATGAATTTTTTATGAAAATATAATATTTGGGATATGTGAATGGTTAATATTTAAATTTCATTTCTTTCATGTTTCTTTCAATGTCAAATTATTTGAATTGTTCTTAAAATGACATTAATAGTATTTTATGATAAAAATATTCTATTTTGTTATTTAAAAATCATAAAAATATTAAAAGAGGATGATTATGATTATAAATGGTCTTAACTTTTTTAAATTTTTCATTTATGTCACAATTTTTACAATATACGTAAGATTATAACCCTTTAATATTTAAAAAAATCATTTCCACAGTTTAGTTTAAAATTGGTTAACTAAAAGAATAAACCAAATGATAAGGTTTAAAATGAACCCAAAATTAGTCTAAATTTAATTTTATGAAGATATTTTACCTGATGCAGTTTTTATTTGAATGACTATCCATTATGAAGTATTTTTTATTGAGAATAAATTTATTATATTTTAATCATTTTAGTAATTCTGAGTGTGTCATTTCCTTCCTTTATAAAAGGACACCCCTTATTTCCCTTATTTTCACTAATTTGATTCATGTATGTCCAAAAAACTCTAAATTATCTTCTAAACGTCATAAAGCATGATATATAAGTTCTGGTATTATTTAAAGACCATTACAAGGGTTCATAATAAGGGATCTATAAGAAGTCTTCTGTATAAGGGGTAATCATCTTACCTGACATCTTTAAATTTATTTCTTCTTCAACCTCCTATAAAAATTTAGAATTAATAATTAAATAATAAATTCAATATATTAAATATATTGAAATATTATTATGATTATGTATCCCCTAATATCAACCCTCTATTATCGGAAATGATAAGTTAGAGTATCACATGCACGAATGAGTGGACTATCACCTCTATATAGTGGTATGATTCATTTTCCATCACCATATTTCATAGATGGTTATTGTGATGGGTTTAATTTTTATAAATTATATTTAAAAAAATTAAACCACATTAATTATAACATTATATTAACCTTATTATTTTCTTATTCTTTGAAATACAATAACATCACCTACACATACGTGTAGACTACCACCTCCCTGAAGTGATGTGATTTGTTTTTTCGTTTTCTATTTACATAGATGGTAATAAAGACAGATTTAATGAATATATATATATATATATATATGAAATTGATGATATTATAATTATTATTTATATTATAATTATTATTTAACTTTCTTTCATTCAATTTTCTAAAAAGTTAGAACAACATTCATTTTTACGTATAACCTTCAATCTCTATGAATGATGTAATTCATTTTCATATCTATAAACTTATGAATTAATATATCTCTCCATGAATAATAAATATATATGATATTTATATCATGTATAAAATTATGGATAATATGGAACTATGATCAAATTATAGGTACCAGATATATCAAACCAAGATTCTCATTACAAATGAAATAATTAACGCTCGGAAATGATGATTATAACAAGGAATTATTAATAAATGGGTGTTATAATGTTATAACTAGACCATATCGTATATTATATGTATTTAAATTACCTTTTTATATATCTATAATAAAATTATGTTTATTATACATGATTTTTCAGTTTCATTTAATCAATTCAATCTCGTGGTAATGGTTTTATGTTACAATCTCATCATTTATCAGAATTGATTTTCATTAAGTTTACAATGATGAAATTTCCGGATATAACCCTAAAAATATAATTTATTTTATTATTATATGATTATTTCTTTTTAATAAATGTTTTAATATCATTTCCCTCACTTTAAGTACTCAAGATATAAAAATAACTATTTTAGGAAACCATACATTATTTATCTATTCTGTCAAAAATCCTTTTTCTTCCATGTCCATGTTTTATAAAAATGTTTTCAAAAATGTTTTTAATATTATAATATATTTTTTATAAATTAATTTTAACATAATATTTAATCTTTATAAGATGGTTTAAAATAAATCTTCCCATCATTTTCTTAATGGGGAACTTATGAATTTTACTGAAAATGTAAAAAGGGACTTTGTTTTAACATACACAACATGAATAAAATTTAAAACCATTATAAAACCTTAATTTTTTGATGAATGATTTAATTTTTTTTACATTATTAATTTCAAGGGAAATGATTTAAATAATACTTAGGAAATTTTTATATTTTAAATAAGTGATTCAGAAATGAAATGGGGTTTTCCTAAAGAAATAGTGTATGTGATCTATTAAAAGAATTATCATCTAAGATGGAACCATTTTAGGTTATTTATGATTTAATAGGTATATGATACAATTATACCACATATATTCTTTATATGGATAGTTTATGGTCATGATTATTAAATATTTATGAAACCCATTTTTTTCACATGTTATGTTATGATGAATGTTTTTATGATCATATGGAATGCCTATGAATGGATTTATGATTTTGTGATTAGTGGTATATGGATTATATAAAACTCAAATTCATTAAGAAAAGATTATCATTATATGAGATTAAAGGGTACATAAAGATGTATATATATTTAAATGAAAACATTAGAGGGATAAAATGAATAGGGGAATCATGAAGTTTATATCTATATGATTGGGTTGAAAAAAATGTAAGGAAGAGTGAAAAAAGACTAAATGGATGATGAAAACATTACCCATACATGTATGTAAATGGGAAAAAATAACCATGGATTTCATCATAGGACTCACCAGGGAATCTAAAGGTCACAATTCCATATCCATTGTAGGCGATATCCTTATGTAGTTAGTTCATTTTATTTCTATAAAACATGATTTCTCACATGATCATCTTGACGTGGTATACATTAAAGAGGTGGTTAGGATTCATATATGACCCATATCTATTGTATCTAATCAAGATATTAGTTTTATATTGAGATTATAGAAAATTATCTAGTATGTTTTTGGTTAATATCTAAATTTTACTACATCTTACCACCCTCAAATAGATGGTTTGTAACGTCTTGGACCCAGATGCCACTTGATAGGTGCCCCGAGATCAGTAGGCCACATGGACTCAAGGGAATATCTCTAAACATCAGAGGTTTTTGCCTCAAAGAGAGGGCCTAGGGGGTGTCTATGAGGAGACTATGCTCTCATTACCGAAGTGTAGCGCATCATATGAAAGTAAATATTGGTAAATAGAGAAAGCGATATATGTATACAAAAGGAACAAAGGAAAATAGAGGCCACAATAATAATAACTGAAAAAACTTTAATCGGATTGAACAACTGATGATATGTCATGTAACTAGAAAACTGGAGAACATATATACAATACAACATACATAACATGTTCCAAAAAATTGTAAATTAAATCCAAGACTATCCCAAGAATCCCAACTTCCAACTCTGTCATCTTCTATCAAGCACCATATTAAACAACAAGAAATTAAGTGTTCAAAGTAGTATGATTACTTTTTTCAATACCTAAAACCATGTAATATTCCCTAGGTACTAAAAAACACCTAGATAGGGTGTGATATAAATCTCTGTGGGCCACCCCCAATGGTGTCTATAACATCTGGTCTGTGTAATGGAAACACAACATTGTGTAGACATGCATATATATAGTAAAGTAGTAAAATGTAACTAAACACCTAAGTAGATTCTTCAGACCTCAACTATAATTTTAACATGTAATCAGTTCGTTAATCAATCAATTATCAAATTATATTAATAACTTGGGTGAGGCATGGACAACACTGACGTAGCCTCATGATGTGTAAATAGTGAAAGTTTAAAGGTATCAAACAAGGAAATGTAGAACTCAAGGGTCTCCAACATAGTATTAAAAGTAGAATGTATAATGATAATAGTGAAATACAAAGAGCATATCCAAGGTATTCCACAATAAGGTGGCTACCTAATCCAAAGTGATCATCTAGGGTAAGACGTGGATAAGTAGAGATATGGCCCTATGGGATGTAACCATGGAACCTACATGTCAATGATGGATCCAAGGAGTGTATCTGAGGAATATTTAAATAATATAGAGATATCATATGGTTTCATATTAGGCATCCAAGAATAGAAAATGATCAGGATATAGGTGGTTCTCAACCTAAATAAATGTATCCTCGAATCGGAGTGGGGTTCCAGAGTGCTCATGGCATTCCCAGATCGGAATCCATGGCGAGCTCAAGTCTGGCCATACCTATTTGATTATGAATTCATGAAATACTTATTTAGTCCAAGCCTTGGATTTCATTTGTGTGATATGTTCATGTAGCATGAAACCGTTGGTTTACGATTTTCCTTTCATTAGTGTGAAAGGGTTAAGTAGCATGCAACCTTTTAATCAAGCCATAATTTATCAATAAGTTTATATGGTTCTAGCCTTAACTTTTATTTGTGTGACAAGGAAATATAGCATGGGACATTTATAAATTACATTTAAGGAATATTAAATGATAAATGTTCATTCTGATACCTTCCATTAATTTGGTATGGGGTGATACGGACATGAAACATAATAATCATTCATATTTAATTCTGTCAAGTCATATACTCAATATACATACCAATTTCCATTTCACATTTAATTATTAATTTAACCACTAACCATAGGTGGGTCAAGTGGTATGAATAAATGGTACTTTACATTATGTAATTAAAAATATATATCAATCCATTTAAAATTTATAATCTTACCCATATAGTGGTCAATCCATGGCACAACCGAACAGTGGCACAAATGTGTCAAAACACCAAACCACAATAATGGAATAACCTTTGACATGGAAAGAATGTAGTTGTGGTTATAACCACAAAAAATTAATCAAATATTGGAAAATCAGATGACCATATTGTTCTAATGATTACAAACATGGTATACAAATTCTATAAACGACACCCGATGAAATCGATGGGCCCCACATGAAAAATCCAAAATAAACGATCTTTAGGGATGAGTTATAGATCCCCCAACTTAGGGTTGTAAAATACATATCCTATGGTATTGGCCCTTGATTTGGCTTGGATTGGAGTAGATAATGGAAAAAGATAAAAACTATAATACCTTGATATCTCAATCAAGAGAAAAATAGAATGAAAATGGCTCCAGAGGACTCGAGTACTTACCGTTGCACATCCAACATGACAAAAAAAACTCAATCGGCTTCCGGCTGAAGGAGATATATAGATTCCATGTTTAGATCTTAAAAAATCCCCAAATTTAGAGAGAAATATGTTAATCCCACATATGCTCAGATTACGAAAGATGGAGGTGGATTAATTAGATCATTGAGGGGAAAAAGTAAAATTTACCCTTAAAATAGATTATGCATGGTTTTTCATAATAGTTTGAAAAACAATGCGCAAAACATGAACGAGTACCTGGGGAAAAGGGTATATTGTACGGTTAGTCCACATGGCCATGTTCCAACTATGAAAGGTGGATCTGTCTGAAAAACACAATTTTCATGGTTTTTTGCAAATTGTGCAGAATTCCTGCACAGTTTACTCTAAACCATGCACCAAGACTATTTTTCTCAGAAAGATGGCTTTTGGGGTCCGATCATTCCCCAAACACCCCTGATACCTTTTCCAAACAATTATTAATCCTTATTAGATCTAATGTAAATATTTTTACTGAAATATAAAGGATCTATACCTGATTGAAAAACTGGGTTCTTACATGATCAATTTCAGAAAACCATTCAAACTCAAGAAGATACGTTGTAATCTTGTTTAATGGATTTCCAATGATTCTAAGATCAATATATTCCCTTAATGTATTTATCATATAATAAAAATTTACATTGTAGGATCCAAATGGAACCATATGATTATTTCATGGGAAGAGATGTAGGACTCCCACATGTTAGGATGAAGTTAGGGAATGAATATGGATAGGGATTGTTCTTTTCCATGAAATGAAGTATATGGTCCCATATATTTCATCGAATATGAAAATAGTGAAAATTCAATAAAAGACCTATGATGACAATCATATAAGAGATCTAAAATGTGAAGTTATAGATAAGGTATTTCTATGAATATTTCCATGAAACCAGTTTATGTGATTTAGGATGAAAAGGAAAATGAGACCTAGGTACATAATTCCCTTTTATATCCTCAATCATGTTAGGGTTGTATCTTATATATTAGTTCTCCATCCACACCTCTCCCAAGAACATGATTTTTTTATGTATCACTTTTGAGAAAGTACATACAGGACCCTTCACATGTACTAAACTAGAATGTTATGCAACTAGAACATGATAGCTCCTATGAATAAAAACTAACAGAGCTCTTGTAAATAAGAGAAAATTTATTTTTGAAAGTTACCATTAATCTGGCAATGTTCTACTGTGGAATTTTTAAGAGGATATGTGGCAACCAGAGTATGTGATGAAATAAATCTACCATCAATTGTTTTCTTCCACATAATTAAATTTCAAGGATGAACTTTTTTTAAGGGGGTAGCATGTATTGACCCATGTTTTTATCCTTAATTAAATATTATGTTCGATTTCCTTCTCCACATGAAACATTGAAATCAAATGAATATAGTCCGATATAAGGTAGACAGAAAATTAGAAATTATAAATAGTATGAACAAAATTATGATATATATATTATATAAATTAATACTTTTAAGAAACTAGAAAAATATTTCCATATAATTTAAATTTATAAAATTTATATTTTTAATGGTTGATTTATTTAGTATTGGAAATAATTTTAAATTAATTGTTAACATACGGAAACACTGATTTTTTATAAAAATATTTTTTTCATGATATTTTATTATTCTAATTTTTTTTATTTATATAAAATTAATGATGTGATTTTTATTAAAATATATTAATTTTTGGAACTATAATTGTCATATAATCTTAATAATAATTTTTGTGAATTTTTACAAATAATTATTTTATCAGGTGAATAGTGAAAATAATGATTTTATTAACGATGATGCTTTTATGAAATCATAGGAACAAATTGAAATAATTTAAAAAAACTAATATAAAAATTATATATTATAAAGTTTAATACATCTTTTAAAAATACCATATTAAATTTATAAATCTGTTATAAAAATTTTGAATGTTTATAAAGGGATTTAATGAAAAACAAAATTTGACTGTTTTGTGTAAATAATTATAATATGATGAAATTATGTTTTTTATTTATTTTATTTCAAAATAGATAATTTATAAATAATAATTACTATTTAAAAAATAATTGGATTCAATTACATTTATTATTCTATCACAATCATAAATATTGTTTAATTAAAATAATCTTTTTCAAAAAATCGGTTGTTGCTTGTTACATGCGCTAATTTTAACAACAATTTACCTGTAAAAAAATTCAATTTGAAAAAGTGTTTCTTATATCTTAGAAAATAATTTTAACACTATTTAATATGTCTAATTTTATTTCTAGGTATAAAATTTAGATTATTAGGATTTATGTTAATCTCAAATATAATGTTGAAATAAATACTTTAGAGTTATTATTTTATTAGTACAATGAAATTTATATGAAATTAATTGAAATAGAAATAAATTAAATAATTAATATTATAAAATATATTATTATGTAAATATATATATTAAAAATCATTTAAGTTGAAATCAACGCTAAATAAGACTAAGAATCCATAATGGTCAAAACGTCATTTTTCTACTAAAACACTTAAACTAATCACTATTTGTTTTAATTTAAAAGATTATATTATAATGTTTATTAATTTAATTAGATTATATATATACTATATTTAGTTCCATAAAACAAAAAATTGGTTATATGGGTTATGTTATATGTTTCAAAAAACATAAAATCACACAGTTAAAAAACAAGTCACCTAGTTTAAAAGTTAAAAGTAAAATATAAAGACTTAATGGTAAAAACCCTATAACATGTCTAAAAATGATTGTAAACCCATGGTTGTTCCTTTATCAACACAAATACACCCTAAACTCAATAATTTAAAATATATGGTTCCATTGACCATGGAATAGTGTCATGGAATTATTCAAAAATGACGAGTGTTTCAAAAACTTCTGCTTTTCTCCCCTAATAAAAGTATACCACTACCACCCATCATAGATAAACATATCATTCAAATTAATACTTTAAAATATGAAATTATACTCTATATATAACCCGTTCCCATAATCATAATCTCCTATTCTTAGATACTTATCATAATCCCTTCAATTGCTTGTGAACTTCCAAGGGAAAATCAAGTCTCTAACATAAGTATTATTTCTTATTAATCATAAACACCCCAATATATTATCACCATAATAATATGGTGATATGAAAATCATTATTATATTGATATATTTTTATATTAGTGGAACAACCATTATTTTTTATCCACTTATAAAAACAAAAAAACATAGTTTGTTTGTTGCGTGAACTATTTCCTCAACGAAGTGATGTTGTTTGTTTCCCATTGCCTCTCTTCATGGATGGTATAAATGATGGAGATGGTGAGTAAATATGATATATATTATATAAATATTATCCTAAAATTTTGAATTAAAATCCAAATTCATCACCTCTCATGTGTTGAGAAACATTGACACTAATCATGCATATGTGCCGATTACCACCTCCACGATGCAACATTTTTCTTTTTTGTTTAGATTTTCTTGAATTATCTAAAATTATAAAATCTAGTTCAACATAAAAATAATATATTTATGATCATTTTATAATGATATTATATAATGATCCATCCTTAAACATTACATTATCTAGCATCTTTATACTATAATTCACTTTTGTGTATACCAAAAGATCTTTTAGGTTTTGAGTTTTAGATGATTACGCCAAATACATTTCATAAAAAACAACATAATATAAAGTGGAAACTTCTATTCAGTATATATTTTTCCGAAAATATAAAATTCTTTTAATGAAAAAAGTATTATTTTCCTGAAAAATAATCATTACTTTCAAAATGAATTTTTATTTTTTCTTACTCATACATAATCCCTATTAAAAGTAATTAAAAAATATAATGTGTACTAAAAGAATAGTAAGGGTAGTAAAATTAATAAATATGTTAGTCCACTAAAAAACATAACGAAACACCCTATAATGTTAAAGGGTTAAAATACAAAATGATTTGAAACATATTAAAAAGATGAGCCTTTCTTTTTAGGATCCTATCTGAGTAGAACCCCATAGTTATACATATTTTTCTTGGAGTAGTGATAAGGATGGGTGAACTCCGATAAATTTTCTTATCGATTGTGAGAGTGAGGTAAAATCACACTAAAAGAAAATTTTTTGGAATGTGGGGACATTAATTAGTTTTATGATCTATTCAGACACATGGGTGGGCCCTAATGAGGGTACTATACGTCTATGGGGTAATTGGTTGGCTAATATTTGATTAAAATGTTAATATATGGTTTATGTTATATTATTGGGGTCTAGTTTTTACATTGGTATTGAGGAGGAACACATCCAGAATAGTGGTGGATCTTACTAGGTTGAGAATTAGGGTCAAAAAATTAGGTCATTATACTTGGGGGGTGAATGTAACACCCTAGAATGATTAAAGGTTAAATTAATAAATGGAACTACTCATTTAAAATAGGGGAAATTAATTTTTGGGATCCTACCAGATTAAAAAAAACAGTTAAGCATGCTTGTTCTAGAGTAGTGACCATGATGTTTGATCTATTTGGGAATATGTGTTTTCCCCAAGGAGGGGAACAAGTGCCTACGAGGAAACTAGTGGTGCTTTGAAGGACAAGACCTAATGTCCATTTTAAGTATGGATTTCTATACTATCAATGGGAAAAAATTGTTTCATTAGTATTAGAGGATGATCACATCCAAATTTTTTGTGGCACTTCCTGGGTTGATATTTTGGGTCTACAATGAGGAAATTGTGCTCTACAGGGGGGGTTGAATGTAACACCACCAAATTTTAACCAGTTAAAATGATTAATGATTTCAAATATTTCAACATGTTGAAACTTTATTCTTTATAGACTACCTGAATAGAACTCCACATTTAAGCTTTCTTGGACTAGAATATTGATCAGGAAGGGTGAAACATCCTATGGATCAACAACACTTTTTCCGTTGTCTTACAAACAAGACTCAACCTAAGAAATAACAACTATCCCAAAACTATATAGTATAAATGTTATCAAAATGTCTTCCCATACAATGCTTGAAAGTGAACTATCAATATCAATTCCTAACAGCTATTGTTATTGAAAAATTAAACCAAAGACACGTGGTTTTCACAAAAACCACAAAAATTAAGCATACATGATCAAAGAATATTTTCAATAATATGGATCGCTCACTTTGTATTCCCATAAATTTTTGGATAATATTATATTCTAAAACTGAGAACATATTTACTCTTAAAAAACATTCCAAAACATGTATGTAAACCATGAGATCCTATCTGAAATGATTTAATAGGGAACTCTCTGAAGCTTTACAATCTCTCAGACATACAAGTGCTAGAGTTTATCCACCTTTATTGTCTCCATAATAGGATGGAAATGATCCATTGTCATAATTTGACTAATAATAACCCCAATCACATCTCTCAACCTAGGTTTCCATGGTAAACCCATGGAAAAGTGTGCAATGATATCATCCCACTTCTACTATAAGATTGATAAAGGATGAAACAAATAAACATGTCTCTAGTGTTATGTCTTAATTCATTGTATTGTAAGGAATTGTTTCACAATTCTTGTGATCAACCACATCATCACTGACCCCTAAACACCAACATCCTAGATTATGATCCATCTTGGTACTCCCAAGGTGTTCAGACTAACAAGATTATTGTTCACTAACAAAAAACTCTTTCCTCATAGGTATAAGAACAACAAACGTGCTTTAGAATCCCAAATAACTTATGGGAGACTAATACCAATCACCCAAGGCCTCCACACCATAAAATATTTTACTAAATCACCAAAAAAATAGTGTCTATTACTAGGTCTTGCTGAATCAAATCCTCAAATAATGAGCCAGGAATTACAAAATCCAAGAACACCTTCATAAAATCTTCTTCCACTCACAATGTCATCTTCTATAACAAACTCATTAGATAGAACTCTTTAAATTATTCCTTCAATACTTTATTTGGTAATTTATTTTTCAATACATCAGTGACCACATTCCATTTTCCATGAGTATAAGTAATATAAAAATCAAAAGTACGAAGATGCTCAACCTGACATCCCTATCGCATGTTCAAATATCATTGAGTAAAAATATACATCAAAATATTATGATTAGAATAAAATATATACTAATACCTGAAGAGAAATTTTCATAATGTTTTCATATCATTCATAATAGCTTCTAACTCATGTTCATGAAAAGGGAAGTTTTTCTCATGAGGGAATAGTTGGTGGGATATATAGACCACTACCTGCTTTCCCTATATCAATACACACCCCAATCCTATACCTTTAGAAATGTACTAAATATCAAAACATAAACTTGATTAAAAAAGAATCACAACTGGAGATAAAGTAAACCACTTATTCAATTATTCAAAATATATCAGAAACTTTTCATTCTATTCATTCTTAGCATCAATAAAAGTCAATTTTGTCTTCGGAGATGAAATCTTGGAGAAGTCCTGATCAAAATACTTGAAATATCATTCCATTCCCAAGAATCTATGAATATCAAAAACATTAACAGGATACTCAAAGAAATTAATACATGAATCTTTCTAAGATCCACTAATATTACCCTATTAGATATAAAATGAACCAAAAGCATTAATTTATATAACCAAAATTCACTCTTGACATAATGTGATACCAGTGATGCCAATTCAAGAATATAAGGACGATATAGATACGATTCACATGTTCCTCCTCTAACATAGATTACACTAAAATATGATTCAAAAAACAATGAAAAAAAGTCCCAAAAATCGATGAAAAGTCTTGTTCATAAATCCCATAAATACTATAAGATCATTAGTGACACTGAATGACATAAATAGATTCTTGAAATGTACATAATAGATTCTAAATGCTATTTTAGGTATATAATATTCTCAAAAACTTAACTAATGGTACCCAAGACATAGGTAAATCATCGAAAACCATTGAAATCCTTTGATTTGATAAAAAATATCAACAATTATTTGAAAGGGACAGCTATTCTTAACAATCTCCTAATTTAGAATTTTGTAATACCTAAAAATTTAGAGGCTTACATCTAAATTCTTATAAAAAATTAAATGAAAATACTAGGGTGACCCAGTAGGATCAATAAATCCCTTTTATTCATGATCTAGATATTTAAATTTAATCTCTTTTAACTCAGTAGGTTCCATGCTATAAGATGTCATAAAAATGGGCATCATACCATGAAGAAGGTTGATAGTGAACTAAAACTATTTCTATGGTCTAGACCAATAGAAATCATCAATAAAGACCTCATGATGTTAAATTACCATTTAAGTAAGTGGAATAATTAAATGAGGATCAAAAACAAAAAGGAACATCTCTGACAACTTACATGTGATCACCCCATTATAATGAACAACAACCCCTCTGTCTTAGATCTAGAATCCAATTCCCCCTAAAAGACATGAGATACCCTATTTGGAGATAAAAAATGAAATTAGAGATGATAATAATCAATATGAACCATAAAAATTATCATCCTATTATTTTAAATAATGAGATCCAAGATATTAAGGCTAACAACTAAGATGTTCTCCACCACTTCATTGATAACTATCATCACCTAACACATATGAAATTTAAAACCTTTCTCTAATATCTTTCCCAATGGTGTGGAAATATCTAACTTGAATGAAATAAATTTTAAATTAAAACCGAACATGTCAATTAACATTGAAAATAAAAAAAATAATGAGTAGCAACCATACAAAAAAAATCCAATACCATAGAGGATGAACAAAACACCATAACTCTAACAGTAGACAACCCTACTTCATATTCCCGTAGCATATACTCTAACACATAAAAATTCTCTATAATAGATCCTCTATAATCCTTTTGAGCTGCATTAACACCCCATATGAATAAGAATAATACCCACCACCCTTTTATGAACCACAAAAAACTTGAAACCCCTTAGTGAGAGTGGATCCAACATTATTTCATTGGGACATCCTTCCACAAAAACCCAAAAGAAGGCCAGATTTTCTACAATGGTGACATGTTTGGGGAACTTCCATACAATTAGTATTTGTGTGAATATGAATTCAATAGTAATTGAAAATAAAAAGATTCTTTCTTGATGAATCCCCTATAACTGGTGCCAAAGAAATCATATCTCAATTTTGTTTCCTTTTATGTCTATAAGACATACCCAAGATAATAACTGATGTAACTAAAGCTCTAGCTATACCCATATTCTTACCACTATGTCCATCTTCCATACCCACATTGTCAACTAACTCCAAAAATTTTAAAATTCATTAAATAATTAACATTTTTTAAATTTCAATCCTCAATCCCATATCAAACCTCCAAGACATAAGGTAATCATTGGTGACATTATTTAGTGCTAAGTGCACCACCTCAATGAAATGGGTGGAATACTCCCAAACTGGATGCTACCCTTTCTCTGATGTAATAAATTCATTATTATTCACGTATATTAACATGTCGAGATAAAATTTATGGTTGAATGTTTCTTGAAATATGTCTAGATAAGGTCCTCATGAAACATATCTCTCTCGATTGTGTCTCAGTATTTCATTCCTGACCCTTCAATCATGTATGTGGAAAAACTCACGTTAGAGTCATCTATATTTTTAAGAATATGTAATATACATTCAATCAGATCAAGAAAATATATAGATTCCTTAGGTACTTTGTAACCATATAATATCGGTGGAATACTCTTAGTGAATTCTACGAAATTAAATACCACTCATCCCCAGTTTCCAAGACTCATATGATGTATAGTCTGAATAGTGTGGATAATTTCTTTTACTAAGAAAGGGTATACTGGAAGATTAATATATAGAAGTTTTATTATATCTTCTGGTCATATATTCAGAAGTCCTATTCTTAAAGGAATTATCTAATAAAGAAAATAAATAAAAAACCAATTAGTTTAAGGGAGGTTCCAGAATCAATGAACAACATTAAGAATCTAAGTGAATACCATTAACGAAATAATTTTTAGTAATCAAGGATACTAAAAATGAAAGATATAAAATTAAAAAGGAATAAGTCCATTTAAATAGACCTCAAAATAAAGTCCCTATAAATTAAATCAAACACTATCTTTAAAGAGTTGTAAAAATCTTGGACCACCCATGGTAAATTCTATTCAGACACCAATGTGAACTGTCCAAACACCCTCCCACACTTGCCAACTGAATTTCATTTATCCTAACTCCTATATACAAAATAACCTGAACCAAACCTAGATATTTTCATAAAAATTTAAATTGGATAATGGTTTTGATACTATTTTTAAACCAACCAACCTGGTCGACTTGACACATCTCTTGGGAAGGCCCACTAGTTGGTAGAAAATAACTAAAACAGGGCTCATAAATAACCAGAAAGAGAAAAAAACAATAGATAAAAGTGTTAAATAGATAATAAAATTGACGAGAAATACAAAATGAAGACAAAATATATAAATGGATAAACCAAAAATTATATCAAGGAATGATATAACCAAGTCTCATTGTGAACATCTATCACCAACAACCAACCTCACTAATAAGGCTATGCCACCCATGAGAAGCCAGTGAACTAAATGAACCATTCCATTACCTATTTCCTACAAAATCACACCTATAAACACCTAATAGAAATGGTAGGTTGTGATCATAAAAAATAGTAGGATTCTACTAAATAATCTATACAAATTCTAACGCTATGAAAATGGTAGTTCTATATTTTAAACAATTCCAGTTTATACTTAATTTTTATAAAATAAGTTTTTTATAAAAGAACATTTAATTTTACTATTATAATTTTCATTCATATAAACTAGGAATATAAAAAGTGCATATTAGATATCATGTATTAACATGGTAAACCATCCATGGATACACCATAAGATAAAAAAAAGTGAGAAACTGAGTATGAAAAGTACAATCATGTATAAAACCAAGAATAAATAAAAAGAAACAATATTGGGTTATAAAATTTTTAAATACATATTTTAATACATAAAGGCAAGTTAAGATATGTATAACATGAATCCAACTAATATCAAGTCTTTACATAATCTCTCGATATCAAAAAAACATCCCCTAGTTGTGAATCACACATACTAAGGTGAGATGTCCATTTACCAAGACACACAAGGTTCCAAATGTGATATGTATTACAAAAACCAATTGAAATCCATGATAATTTTTTTAAATAATTTTCATAATGAAGAATCACTTTTCCCAGTCTGGAAAACACATTTTTATTCAAAACCACCGTTAAGAAATTTTATCAAACACATAGTGTGAGAAAAAATATTTTCAAAGAAAAACCCATTTAAAAAGATGAATCTATTTAAATAAATCTATTTTGGTATAAAATTAATCAATTTTATAAAAAAAAGAAATCAAATTAAGAAAAATTCATGTAATTAATGTGTCAGAACCTTTTTAAAGAGACATCAACCTTATGAATGGAGAAAAACTAATTTCTTTCATGAATAGAGATAAAAACAAATAAATAAAGTCATCATGAGCCTAGATATATAAGAAACATCATAAAACATATGTCAAACCAATTATATTTGTCTTCCACAACCCAATCAGGTTTTATTAAGATAAAGAGAGAAGTGATCAAGCAAGGATCTAAAAAGAGGAGAGAAAACATGATTGAAAACAGAGTATACCTTGGGGAGATCAATTGAGAATGGAGGAAAACCACTAATGAACCAAGGGGAGATGACTCTATTGTTATTGAGGAAGTTTATTTTAACCCTTGAGGGGATTAATATGTCCTTATATTTCAAATATATCAATTTAAAAGAGGTAAATTATAATTTTTAATGGCTTGGATTAAGGTTCACGATTATGCTATACTATTATAAATACCATGAACTAACATTACATAGCCTCTATTAGTTTGAAAAAAATGTTCCTCAGTACCTAGGGAAGAATTATATGATTTGGGGAAACCATGATCAAGCTGTGATACACCTCTATAAAATCACCCAAACACCTATACAGTTTCTTTGGTAAAGCATGTAGTTTTAAAAACTGTGATAAACACCTTTGGAGCCTCATACTACCACAAAACAAGGTTACCACATGGTTTATACTAACTATGATTCCTAAAAGTGTTCATAGTCTATTTCCTTCAAAAAATAAATTTTCAACCCCATATTCCACAAACCTATAGAATGAACCAATGGATAATACATTATCAAACTAAGGCATACTTATGACTCGAATGGCATCATAAACATTATTGTAATTTTCCAAAGATTTTAGTAAACACATTTTTACTATTTTAAAACTCCAAAATGTGCATGTAATAGTAAAAAACATTGAAAATGGACATAGAATGACATTTAATCATGGGAAAGAAAACATCAAGTTATTTTTGATTTGAATGAGTAGAAAACAGGTCAAACCATTATGTGGTGTTCTTATTCTAACACAATAATATGTTTTTAAAGATATCAACTTATTTGAAAACATGCATCAGGAGGTCAAAATAAGGAAAAAGACCCAAGGATTTCTATGAAAAAACAAGGTAAAACATCATATAAGGAATTTTTAAATTTAATGATTGAAGATAATTCAAAAAAAGTGTTTATGTTCTCAATATGTTAGTAAATGGACATTCTATGTTTTAAAACTCTAAAAAACGTGTGTATGAGTCAGAACCATATAAAATGGCCTCTTATTGGTGTTGTAAGATTTGGGGTCCTAAAACTAATTGGTTGTAATTTGATTACATGTAAATTTAATGTATTTAAATATTAAAAATATTATTACCTATTTTTCATTGTTCTATATGACTATGATGTAATATTTTCCTAGAGTATTTGTTGCATTGATAAGGTCAGAGAATTTCTCCGCTATAATGAGAAATTTGAAATTATATAAAAATATTTTTAAATATAGTTCTACAGTTGGATGAAATAATATGATGGGAAAAATAACATGTAGACCGTCAGGTGTGAGTGTGCGTAAGCAAATGTGACTTCCTCTCATGAAGTTCTCACTTGGTAATTTCCAAGACATGAGATTATGAGAACAAACCCACGAGTAAAAAATTAAACATGTTTTGGTGCCATCAGATACTTCTACCTGTGAGTGTGTGTAATGATCCTTAGACTTTATTATTATCATTAATACATGTCAGGACTCGTGCACTTTGATTTACGGATGAAAACTGTCACACAGATAGTTGGCGGGAAGTAGGGTACGTTGGGTGCATCATGAGTGGCATGTCATTAATGGATAAGTAGAGGAATGATTTGTCCCTTCTATTTATGGAAGTTGATATCTAGGAACTTTTATTGTAATATAACCGTTGCACAAAATTCCATGGACATGGTTTAACAATGAGTTTATTTTTGGTAGCCAAATAACGACCTATGAAGAATAAAAGTTGATGACAATATCATGAAACCTGCTTGATGAAATATTGTGACAAAGGTATTATATTACATAGTGAGGGTTCATATGTGTATGTAATTGTTGTGGAATTACATTCTTTATCTTGGATTTCATAACCCATTGCGAGACCATACTCTTCAACTTTAGGTAAGCTTGCCTAATGTCAACGAGAAATAATCTTAATGGGTCACACACTAAGTATTTTTGGATGTCTTGGTTAAATTATATTTGAACTTAATTAATCAAATAAAAAATATTCTCAAGACCGTGGATTAATTTTATTCATGAAAAAATTATCGAATAAATTAAATAAGATATATTTATTTATTATATTGAACTTTTAAAAAATATTTATTTAATAGTTTGTAAATAAAATATTTATTTTAGAGAATAATTTATTTATTTATTTATTCAGGTGTTCAATAAATGGAAGTGAATTTTGAGTGGGCCAAGGATGGTCTGATGGTAAAATAATTATTGTCAGATGGTAAATAATTATTTAACTAGTTGGCACAAGTTAAAATAATAATGACGTTGCTATTATTTTGTGATGTAGAATTTTATTTCTAATTTCATTTTTCGCAAGTTGGAAAACCATAAATATTGACATGATACTATTATTATGAGCATGGGTTTTCTCTAAGTTAACCAACTTATTTAATTTCTGTTATGCAATTAAATATTGTAGCAGATTTTCTGTTTATATAAATAGTGAAGTACACATATTGTTCCAGACACCACACAACACTGATTTGTACACCCGGTGAATTGAGATTTGTTAATAAAAAATTTATTTCTCAAGTCCTCTTCCCACAACTCTCAATAACAAGATATGTTCTTCAAGGATGAAGAACAAGCGATCAAGAATGACTAACACAAGACATTGGATTTTCTGTTCTAGCACCCGGAGAATGAGTGGTGTCCATCGGAGGCCATCATAGCATGTGTGGATCACCGCTAGAGGGATTCTATTTTGGATCCTTACAAGTGAAACAAGATAATCTAGAAGGGTCATTCCTGTTGATCGACATCATCAATGAAGAAAAATACCAAATATCCAGGTATTATTTTTCTTTATGAAATTAATTTAATTAATTATAAACATTATGTTCATGATCCTCTCTAAAGGTCTCAAGCCTCTTCCTTATTTATCTAAATCATTGATTCTATTATGTGGAGACTAGTGTTCATCATCGTATTGATCCCATAATAATCATTGATTAGGGTATAATTCAACATTGGGTTCCGTATCAACCACACATCTTCTATTCCCAGAACCTTCAAGTGGTATTAGATCTAGGTTACGTTTTAGTTTATAATTATTTAAAAACTTTGTTGATGATATACGCATTTAAAAATTTATTTGTCTCAATTGAAGTTAATTGTTCTACAAATCTGAATCTTGATATCTATTCCTCAACTTTCATTTCTTGTTCACCTTACAGAAACATTCTTTTCATTTAAATATTTTTAAAAAAAATATAGGATCTCATATCAAGGTGCAAAAGTTTCTTGGTCATACAACACTAGAACACACAATATATATTTGACAGTACATGCCATGTAGTCAAGATTCAATGCATCAGACTGGTCCTCCAAACCAAGCTGTGTTTTGGAGTCTTTCTATGTATTAAATGAATCTGTGTGTTTACCAAGAACAAGTGGTACACGGTTTCCGGATTACATGCCATGTAGTTCACTGGACACAATATGTAGTCCCTTTGTGTTATGGTCAGAATGTGTACGTTGTTCATGGATTTCCCGGTTTGAAATCTTGTTATGTGGATACTACACAACATGTGTCCCGCTGAACACGCCGTGTACTCTGAAGATTTTTGAAGTACACTCACTTTTTTTGTAACACCCCAAGCTTCTACGGTACGTTTCCCTTCGAATAATGCGATAGCGTGTGTTGTACGCAACCTCGAGTTCTAACACACACCACAACTAATTAAACTAGCCGTTGTAAATAGTGATACCTACTTTTTGAAATCATATATATTTTATATTTCAAAATGGACTTCATTTTTGGATTCGGAATATCGAAATTATCCTAGGGTGAAATTTTGGTACTTTTCGGATAACTTTTATATTTTGATGAATAGTGAAAATTACTAAATTTTAATTAAAAACAACTTTTTTAATCAAAATAAGTAATAGTGATAAATTATGAATTTGAGTGGTTTTAAAGTATATTTAGAATATATTTTTACCATTTAATATAATGTTGGTCATTGGACATAATTTTACAATTAAACCGAACATAAACAAGTGTCAATCTTTTGATAGTTATTATCTCTTAAAAACACGCTTTTTGTTTTGACAGCGGGAATTAATTTTAAATTAATTTCTGCCACTTCTGTGTTTTGAATTTAGGAAAATGGATTCCATATTTGGAATCAGGATGTTCAAATTGTGTAAATAGGTAACTTTTATTTTTAGACATTTTGAATAATTACTGCGGTAAATATTTTATTTACCATGGTTAAGGGTAAATCCGGTAAATAAGGGTTAAAAAAATAATATTATAATAATACTAAATTACCCTAAAACGTGTCTTAACCCTATTGGTTGATACATAGTCGACCATGGGCATCTTTGGGTCTATTTTGGGACCCCATGGATCCACTTGTAAGTGATAATGACACTTTATTTTAATTAAGTCAAAATGAATACAAAAATGACACAAGCATATATCTTTTAGAACAACAATTTTTACATAGGGTTATACATGTTGGATTTTCGATTATAAATATTCATTAGAAAGATAAAAAGATTTCATACATAATTTTATTTTATTTATAATTTTTATACATTAAATAAGTTATTTTATTTATGACACAATGATGATGCAGTAATTACTATAATAGTGAAAAATTAAAATAATTGATATTATAAATACCCAAATAAATATAATATGAAACTTTTAATGAATTAAACTAATTTTCTAGGCTAATATGATATATTAGGATTGATTTAATGGACTTTGTTCGAAGTAATCAATCTGTTATGAGTTTCACAAAAATCAACTATTGAATAGTGTCAAAATTGACATAAAAGAGTTCTTAAAACAAATATTATATTATTAATTGATATTAAATTCCTAAAAATCTAAGGTTCGGCCAAGAGACTTATATTATGATATGTTAATCATTAATGTACCACTTGGGGGTCTCTTGGATGTATATAGTAAGTTTATTAACCATAATATATAAAATACAAAGAGACATTGTAAAAGTGAAACTAATTAACTTAGAGTTAATACTTAAAGATAAGGTTAATATAAGTACCCAAACCTGTCTAAATTCTATTGGATGAGTTGTTTTCGACCTATCCCCACCTCATCCTTTGAATAGTAAACTTTTTAGCCTTTAGAAACCGAATATGAATTTATTATAAATTAATATTTCTAGCTTTTCCAAAGGTGTCCCTCACCCCTCTTATAAAAGGGCACTCCTCCTTCTCATTTCTTCACACCTTCAAAGCCTTTTGGTTCGGCCAAACTCTGCCCAAATAATCTCCCAACATCCCTCAATACAACCTAGAGGCCTTAGTTTGATCAGAAAGCCAACCTAAGGAGCCCTTTTGATCAAATCAAAAGGAAGAACCCGAAGAAGAGGTAATGATTTCACCACCCTTTTCTAAGTTCATTTCTTCTTCCACTTCTTCTTCCTTTGTTCTTACCATTCTAAAATAATAACTCCAGTATCTCACATATACTGTGATGTTATTATAAGTATGGTACAACCATATTCAGTATTCTATCCACCCTTTGAATAACATGTCACCATACGTGCGTACGTACGGCTTACCGTCTCCACGTCGTGGTGTAATTGTTATTCAATATAATATTATTTGGATGGGTATAATAATGATGTGTAACTCATGTAAATAATAAATATAACATGTTAATGATTCTGTATATATGATATACCATTCATTTATATATTATTTTAATATCAAAAGAATGATATTGTCGCTCGTGCGTACGTACGGACTACCGTCTCCACGAACGCGATGAGATTCATTCTCCATCATAACCATTAAAGTATAATTATCATTTTATGATTTAAAAATGATGTTTAAGGACTTGATATCATTCTGGATATGAATAATATACAACCTATCCTTTACAAACATGTCTTACGTAACAAAACATATGAAAGAAAACAAGTAAGTTAACACCCGAAACAACGATAATACTAAGATATTATTATCAAATCAATATTAAAAGATCATATATGATATCATATTAATGTATATGATTCTTGTATAATTTAATAACAATTATTTCACCATTATACAGGAGGTTAACCTACCACAACCAAGGAAAAGTACAAGGTAAGGGTTATTTCACAATCTCTTCATTATCCGAGGTTGTTTATATGTAATAATCTACTGGGATCTCTTTATCATCCACATCCATGTTTCTTAAAAATGTATTTCAAAACATTTTTACTATTTACAAGAATATGGGTTAAAGTCATTTATACCCTTGTTTGACTTTTTATAAGAGGTTTATAAAGGAATCTTTCCGTCGTTTTCAAAACAAGGTCCTTTTTAACCTTTTCGACAGAATTGAGGTAAGAATGTTTTTTTTAACTTATACGGCGGGTGTGGTTATTTTACGCCGTTATAAAATCTTCAAAGTTTTCCTTACAAGATTATAAGAATATTTTCAAAGAAAATGTTTTATTTTATATGGATCTTAAATTATTTCAAAATAAAAGGAGATATTTCTTTAAAAAGAATTTTGATTTCATCTATGTCAACATCCTTTGATGGATTTTAAGATTATTTGAAGTTGATTTATTATGATACAAAACTTCTATATTGTATTGAAGGTTTTGTGATATGTTTGACTATGGATGTGCTATTTTTATACCATTCATAGTTTATGGTGAAATTATTGACATTTCGTATGCTAGTTTTAATACGGATGTTTATGTTATGTTTAAACCTTTTCATATGGGAATGCATTGGACTTAATAAGTGACGGGTGGAGCCCGCTATAGCTCCTCGATGCATCGGTAGGTCTCATGAGACAAACTAGTGTCTTGGCACAAGGCCTTGACAAAATCTTATTTGTAGTCTTGGCACGAGGCCTTGGCTATGTGGTTATGATAGTCTGGCATTATGCATTCCAACATTATGAAAGTGGTTATTGATATTGCATGTGATTATTCGATTAGTAGAATATCCATGTGAACAAGTAAATGGCATTATTTCATTTTACTTTTGCCATACTATGTTGAAGTTCAATTTTAAAAGGCTTTTGTTTTAGTAATTCATTGCCTTAAATGTTTATGCTTATTTTGAATGTTCCGCTATATTGTTATCCTTACTGGGCATTTGAGCTCACCCCTTTTCTATGTTTTATTTTTCCTAGGTAGTGAAGAAGTAATTTATGGATGACTTGCAGGGATATTATGAGGGGTTAATAGTGTGGATATGAAGACTTTGTTGTTGTAGTAGTTTTTCACTTTGAAATGTAATGTAAAACTTTATGATTATATCTAGTGTTTCCAAGGCTACTAAACCAATCGGTCTTTCGGGATTTGATCTTTCTTGTGATCATGCCAATGTTATGTAATTAATGCACCGACTCTAGGAAACTGGGGTCGGGGCGTTACATTTTTCCCCAGACGTGTACTTTATATTGATGGTAAAAAATAGTACATTCTGTGTAGTTGGAACTACACACCATGTACTCATCCAAATTATTCAGATTTATTAAAATTTATTATTATATTATACAAACCCTTGAGTTGTGTACCATTTCATGGGCATAAATCTGTGTCACAACACGTGATATGTGTTTTATATTTTTGTGTTTCATTTAACATGTGTGTAGTGTTCATTTCTACTCATTGGGTTGTTATGAATAGTAATTCACCTAGTTTCCTCCAAGGTACATGTTACACACAAATATAATTTTAAATGAATTTATTTTTTTAAAATTATGATGGATGTGAATCTCATGGAAATTCAGAAAAAGGGTTTAAGATAAAATGATTGATTAACTAAAGATGATAATTAATTGATTGGATCATGATTTATCTTAAACAAGAAATATTAAAGAATTGAATTCTAGTTTTGTTTATGTTTAAATATAATTTCATGTATGGATGATCATGATATAGACCAAGACCATTATATGTGAATGTTTTCTTTTAATTTGTTTGTTTAATTTAAATTTTTTGGCTTGTGATCCATCTCTCATAATTAATATGTGGGGTCTATGTTCCCAAGGTTTCTTTTATGTAAAACCCCTTTTTACCCCTCACCTGCATTTGATTTAAAAAATGAATTTTTAATGGATGGAAAGCCAATGCTAGTAGAGGTGGTTCAATCTATAGCTAAGATGAAACCAATCCCAAGAGATACAAAGGTGGGAAGGTGGAAAGCAGTAAACACGAACCCAGAAAGTTCAAGATGTTTCTCCCCTAGGTCAGGGTTAGTTTATCAATTTCTAGATAATCTAACCATTAGAAAAGATCATGATCATTCTATTTATTTTGTTTCTGTCAGTTTCATATTTTATAATTATGAATGCGTTGTCATGATCACATAACTAATGAATTAAACAAGATTGAAAGATAGAACTAAAATAAACCAGAATTATGGGAAAATATTTTCAAGAAACGGTTAATCGCATAAGTAAGTTCCACTTAATATTAACAACTATGTGATAGTGATAATAAGAAATTCACACACAAGATTTAAAAATCCCTCAAATAAAATATTATGTTAGACCAAGCCTTCCATTACTTGATTATGGAAAAAACTCAATAAAACTGTATGTTTGACCAACCCTTGTTGGGACACATACTTTTATACATGAATCCCTTATGAAATGATTTAGGTTGACTTAAACGTATTATATCAAGAGGAGTATCGGTTGCTAGAATTGGTGTAATATTGGAGGTAGGAGTTGAGGAAATCCAAAGTCGTGATTTCAGAATTGGGGAGTCCACTAAACAGATCAAGGATATGAAAGCCCGATGTTGTAAAATACATTCCTGCATAAATACCTTCTAATATATTGACCAACCCTTGTTGGGGTTATGATAATGGGAACATGGATCCTTGAAACTATAATGTCATGGTAACTAGACATTCTGAGTTTAATTGTGAGGGCTTTTGGGACTTGATAAAATAGTGGGAGACTTAATAAATTTTTTTATTTCTTAAAAAATGTAATTTTGAAAGTACTAATGATATGATCTTTTAATTGTATAATAAAAACGAAAAACTCATCAAGAACACTATCCCTACTATCAATTCTGGATAAAGACAACATCCTCACTGGCATTAGATTTCCAGAATAGTGTAGACACCTTCGTGTTGTCCTAAACTATGAACAGAAGTCTTATGTGCTAGTTTCCGCATTACCTGATCTACCTTCCAAAGAGGTGAGAGATGAGGGGTTCCTTGTATATGAGAAACATATGAATGACTCAGTCGATGTTAAATGTTTGATTCTATCATCAATGTCTAGTGATCTCATGAATTATCATGAAAACATGGATTCTTATACCATGGTCGAGCACCTCCGTGGTATTTACCAGGATAGAGAAAGACAAGAAAGTTTTGAGATCTCTATGGAAATATTTTAGAGGAAGCTTGGAGAAGGTTCCTTAGTTGGGCCTCATGTAGTCATGCTCATTGGATACATTGAGAACTTGGAAGTTCTAGGGTTTAAAATCACCAAATAACTGGGAACCAATCTCATTCTTGCATCACCCCCTCATAGTTTCTCTAACTTTGTTGTCAATTTCAATATGAACAACAATGAGAAATATATATCAAATCTTCTTATCCTCATCCAACAAGTGGACAATGATATGAAGTGTGAAAAGTCTTATGTCTTTATGGCGAATAAGAGGAATGGGAAGTTGAATAGATTGAAGCCCAAAGCCTCTTCACAAACTTCAAAGAAAAGGATGATAAAAGGGGAGGAAAGGTAATACGAGGTTGTTTGTTTTTCATGTGGTAAGAAGGGACACTAGAAGAAGAACTGAAACCAGTCTAAGAAGAAAGGGGAAGCTTCAGGTGCGTTTGTTGTCGAATGAAATCTATCTGTTTCTACAAATTTGTTATTATATACAGATTTTGGAGCTCACAGATGTATCCAAATATATAAACCAAGTAGACTTAGGAAGATTGAATGAGGGTAGGATGATCTAAGAGTAGAAAATGGAACCAGACTTGCTGTTGTAGCTATCATGGACTACAACCTCACATTTCTAACTAGGATGATCTTGATCTTAACGAGTTGTTATTATATTCCTTCTGTTACTAAAAACATTATTTCTGTATCCAGATTAGATACAATTGGATTTTTTTTCAAGTTTGGAAATGAATGTTTCTTCTTTTACAAAGATAGAATTTTTTTTGGTAGTGCACATTTATGCAATGGTCTTTACATGTTGTATTACACAAATCATGTAAAGGAAATCGATAACAAAGATACATTACATGACTCAAACCACACCCAACTTCGGCATCACCAGATAGGTAATGTAAATGAGACATTCTTGAAAAAATTACATCAATATGGATATTTATATTCCTTCGAACTAAAACCACTTAGTGTATGTCAAGAATGATTACAAGGAAAAATGACCAAAGCCCCATTTAGTTGGAAAGCTGAAAGGGCTAAAGAACTTATTGAATTAGTTAATAACGATGTGTGTAGACCATTACCAATTAATGAAAGGGAGGTTACTCATACTTCATAACTTATACTGATGATTTTAGTCGATATGGATATATCCACTTAATGAGGTGTAAGTCAAATTCATTTGATAAGTTCAAAGAATACATGAATGAAGTTTAGAATTAGATTGGTAAGAAGATCAAGAAACTACACTCAGCCCGAGGTAGATAATATCTTAATCAATATTTCATTGAATACTTACGGGAGTTTGGGATCATATCCCAAATCACTCCTCTATACATGCCCTAGTGGAATGCTGCGAGTGAAAGGAGGAACCACACATTGTTGGATATGGTGAGATTAATGACGAGTCATGCAAGCCATTCATTATCCTTTTGGGGATATGCGTTACAAACAACGACACACATACTAAACCAAATACTAGTTAAATTGATAAATGGTATTCCATATTAGTTTTGGAGTGGAAAGAAATCCATATTATCGAATTTACATGTGTGGGGAAGTGATGTGTTTGTTAAGGACTCTTCAGTTAACAAACTTGCACCCAGAGGCACAAAGAGTACCCTTATAGAATACCCCATGGAAACAAGGGGATATTACCTATACAACCCCTTATAAAAAACGATTATAATGGCCAAACAAGCCATATTACTTGGGAGGAAGCACATCTCTAAAAGAGATAGTGGGAGTGAGATAGACTTCGATGAAGTTGAGGCTCAAGGTACACAATAATAGGTACATGAATAGATTCCACAAAGCCATGTGGTTGAAAGAACTATTCCAGAGACACAAGACCTACGCAGGAGTATAAGAGAGGTTAGAGAACTAGAAAAATACTATTTTCTATATACCAAGGATAGAGACTCATTATTAGTTGATAAAAATGATCCTCTAACCTACAATGAAGTAGTAAGTGGAAAAGCTATTTACAAGTGGAAAAAAAGCCATGAATTCGAAAATGAATTCCCTATACTAAAACCAAGTCTAGTTTTTGGCAAAACCTCCAGTTGATGTAATTCCTGTTGGTTATAAATGAGTATTCAAGAAGAAACTAGACATGGAAGGACAAGTCAACACCTATAAGGCACGACTGGTTGCAAAAGGGTTCAAACAACATCAAGTAATTGACTACGATGGAACCTTTTCACTAGTTGAAATGCTTAAATCCATAATAATTATATTATCCAATGTTTTTTACCATGACTATGAGATTTGTAAAATGGATGTCAAAACAACCTTCCATAACTGGAACCTTTATAAAGATGTATACATGACACAACCTGGTGGGTTTATGACTCCGAAGGATTATAATAAGGTATATAAGTTTTAGTAATACATTTATCAATTAAAGAAAGAATCCAGGTCATGGAACATTGAAGCCATAACACGATGGTCATGTTTTTAAATTTGAATGTGGTTCTGTTGGTTTTGGTTTTAAAATTCATATTTTGAATTTTGTATTGTTGCTGTTGTATTTGAGGTCTAGATGTTTTTTGATCCCACTATCCCATAAAGTGGATTTATAAAGCTTCAAAAAAAGATATTTGGATGATTCCATAACAAAATTTGGTTTTTTCAAGAACAAATGTGAGACTTGTGTCTACAAACGGTTTAGTGGGAGTGAAGTTTTTTTTCCTAATATTATATGTTGATGACATATTACTTATTGGAAATGAGGTACTAGTCTTACAGTCTATTAAGGAATGGTTGAATCAATGATTCTCCCTGAAGGAATTCGGAGAGGTAGCATATATTCTTGGGATCAAGATCCCTCGTGATAGATCTAAGGGATTGTTGGGCCTAAGTCAAAGTACATACATTGAAAAGATACTGAAGAGATTCAGTTTGGAACAATCCATGAGGGGATTGTTTCTAGCATCACATGGAATTAATCTTTCAAAGAAAATGTTTCCTCAGACACATGGGGAAAGATAAATAATTTAAATGACTCCATACACATATTCGATTAGGTTAGTCATGTATTCCATGCTATATACTAGGTTGGATGTCGCCTACGCATTGAGTGGGGTTGGCATATATCAAGATGACTCGGGCTACTACCATTGGATGATAGTCAAGACTATCCTAATGTTACTGAGGCATACTAAGGATACGATCCTGGTTTATGAAGAAAATGAGGAACTAATAATCTAGGGATATATAGATTCTAGTTTCCAGACTGATCAAGATGACATGAAGTTGAAAATAGGATAAATCTTCAATTTGAATGGAGGTGCTGTCAGTTGGAAGAGCTCAAAGAAGAGTGTGGTCACAGATTCTATAGCAGATTATGAGTATATCATAGCTTCTAGGGAAGATAAAGAAGTAGTTTGTATGTGAAGCTTAGTCCAGGAGCTGGATGTTATACCTAGTAATAAGGATTCCAACACACTGTACTGTGATAATATTATAGTGATGGCTCTCACAAAAAATCCAAGATCACAACAGCGGATGAAGCACATACTTCGGAAGTATCATCTCTTGAGGGATTTTTCTCAGAGAGGTGAAGTTGTAGTGAGTGATATTTCTATTGAAGATAACGTGGAGGACCCCTTGAATAAAGTCTTGACTCAGTAGAAACATGATCATCATGTGAGGTCTAATGGACTGGAGGTCGTAGGCAGTTGGCTCTATTCCAAGTGGGAGTTTGTAAGAGTTGGTCTCCTAGAACCAACTCGTTTTACTTTGATTACATGTACATTTAATTTATTTAAATATTAAACATCTTATTGAATATTATTCATTGTTATAAATGACTATGATGTAATAATATCCTAGATTATTTGTTGCATTGATAAGGTCATGGAAGTTCTATACTATGATGAGAACCTTGAAATTAAATAACAATATTCATAAAAATAGTTCAACAGTTGGATAACATAATATGATGGGACACGTAGCATGCATAAAATTTGGGGTGAGTACTCATAATTAGATTAGACTTCCTCTTATGAAGTTTTCACTAGGTAATCTCCATGATAGGATATTATTTAAACAGACCTGCCAGTTGGAATTCCGCATGTTTTGGTGTCATTGGATATTTCTATCTATGAGTGTGTGCAATGATCCTTATACATTATGATTATATTTAATCTGTGTCACTACTCACTCACTTTGATTTACTGATGAAAATTGTCAAGAAGAAAGTTGGTAGGATGTTGGGTATGTTGGGTGCGTCATGACTGGCTTGTAATTAATGGACAAGTTGTTTAAGGATTTGTCCCTTCCATTTATCGAATTTCATATCTCGGCCCTCTGATTGAAATATAACCATCTCATGAAATTACATGGCCATGGTGTATAGATGAGTTTATTTTAGGTAGTCAGAGAAAGACGTATCAAGCATAAAAGTTGAAGACACTATCATGAAACCTACTTGATGAGGTATTGCGACAAAGGGATTATATTACGCAGTGAGCATTCATATATGGATGTCATTGTTGCGAAATTACGTTCTTTCTATTGGGTTCCTTGACCCGTTGCTATAAATTACTCTTTGACTTTAGGCAAAACCACCTAATTCCAATGAGAAAGAATCCTAGAGGGTCACACACTAAGTGTTTTTGGTGGTCTCAATTAGAGTCTATATGAATTTAATTGATGAAATAAATATAATTTGGAAGACCATGGAATAATTGTATTCATATTAAGATGGTCTCATAAATTAAATTAAATATATTTATTTATTTTATTGACCATTTAATAAATACTTATTTACGAGTTTTTAAATAAAATATTTATTTAAGAGAATAAATTATTTATTTATTTATTCAGGTTATCAATAAATGGAAGTGGAGTTCAAGTGGACCAATGTAACGACCCAAAGTTTCATTAATGGAAAATCCCTCTTGATCCAGTTAAATGTTTCTTTAAGAAAAATGTTTTTATAAGATGTCAACTTCTTTAGTTTTATGTTAAGATTTGTGACCGTTACTTTTATAGTCGTTGAACAGTGATCATCTGAGTAGTATAAATATAAGGCTTTAACGAACCCATTTCTACTCAGACAAAGGAAGCGATGGCCTCATCCAGTAGAATTTCCCCTTACGAAGCCCATTTATCAGAGCTCGGAAAAGAGGTGGCGTCTTTGGGATTTTCCCTTGACCAATCCCAAACTGAGCTTCATCAAGTCAAGCTCGAACGTGATCGTCTACGGGAAAAGTGGAAGTTAATTGAAATTACCACTCGAGCGATATTATCCGAGCAGCCCCAAGAGTCTGTCACCATCGCACACCTTACCCTTAGGTCTTATGAGGCTATTTTAAGGGGTTATGTAACAAATATGTAGCACCATGTTCATGTACATTATTTTTGTATATAATAATGAATATAATTTCTAGTCATTTTTGATACATTGTAATTAGTTTTTAAAGTACAAATGGTGTTTTTAGTTATTATTTAATTAAGAATTATATTTTATTAAATTAAAGGATTTTTGAATTAAATAATATTTTAATAAAATATTATTATTAATATTAAATTAATCTTTTATTAAGTATATATGATCTTATAATTTTATGAATGCAATTAAAATTTTTATTAAGGTTTGAAAGTCATTTCTGTCAAAACCCGTGAATTTTTTTATAAATGTCGGTTTTTATTTTAAAAGTGAAAATTCACTTATTTAGAAAATTATTTAGATAAAATAAATATTATTTTTGGAATCAGGATGTCAAAATTATCCAACGGTGAATTTTTCATAATTTTCTGAGACAGTCAAATTTTTGGGTAAAAATTAAATACCATTTAAATATATAATGTGTTTTATGACATCATAATGACCCAATGGTGATGTAATAAAATACCATAATCCTTATGTTCGGCCAATATGTGTTTTATAATTAAAATAATGAGGTTTTGGGTTTTCTTGACTTACTTTTCGAAGCATTAATGGAGCCCTCAAGACTTATTCAACATTTTTCCTTTTTAAATTAATTTCCATGGGAGTGTGATTCACCTCCACATAAGCAACCCTAATTTTTTAATAAGTTCGGACCTTGGC
Source organism: Viscum album (assembly GCA_963277665.1). Classification (NCBI taxonomy): domain Eukaryota; kingdom Viridiplantae; phylum Streptophyta; class Magnoliopsida; order Santalales; family Viscaceae; genus Viscum; species Viscum album. Next base: position 1,654,470,542 of record OY728152.1, read on the forward strand.
CTTGTAAAATATTGTTTTCCTATTTCCTTTTCCAGAAAACATGCGCAAATACCATGAGATGGTTTGTGGTTTGGATTATTTTAATATAAGGGGTCCCAAACCTAAATAGTAAAGAATTCTCTCACCTTTCCTATATAAACCCACCCAAGCTCCCACTTCCTCCTCACTAAAATCCCTTGGAGATCGTCCAACCTCTGCCCTAAGCTCTCTAGAATCCTCCCAAGGTTCCCCAAGCTCCCAAGAAGCCTCTCACAAGCCTCTCTCTAGCCTTTGGAAGCACACTTCCAAGTAAGGGTTTTTTCTTCCTTTCTCATTTTTGTCAATTTTCTTTAAGTTTTATTGCCCTTTTTATTTCAATTATGAATATTGGGGTATGGTTTCACACCTCCCCCATACTGACCTCTTATTTTTTGAATGATGGGAGAACCATTTCTCTCTCATTAAATGCCTCCCATGTACACCCGTTACTATGCCGAAATTCCGAAAGGAACTTCTCTCTCTTCTTTTACATTCAAGCAATACTTTTGAATCATGAATCTAAATTCCATTTTGATTGTTGGGACATCTATATATATGACCTCCTTACTGTCCATTACATTTAAATATGATGAGGAACCCCTTTCTCTCTCATCAACCCTTTTTTATGAATTCTTATGTCACGTCGTTACGCTGCCGAAATCGCACCGATTTTCTAAGCCAATGTCTTTGTGTAGTGAATACCATGCCCATTTCTCCATCAAGGGTATTCAACTTTATGCACATTTACATATTGATTGTAAAGTTTCATGTATGAATTCCATATTCCTTTATCGTGGAAGAAATTTTTATGTTTTATGAATCCATGTTTTATGATCCATGTGGCACACTTATGCATGAAATGAAATGTTTAAGAAGGGGGCGCCCTTTATAGCGCTCCAATGCATTGGGTAAAGTATAGTATCATGATACGTCATGTGAAATGAGTTTTGTCTCATGCTAATTCAAGTTCAACGATGGTTTACTCGTGCTTCAAGTGCAATGAGGGTTTACTCATGCTCCATGTCCAATGCGCCTTGGCTCATGCTAATTCAATGTTAAGTGTTGTTGCCACATTTCCATGTTATGATTATCATGCTTTATCATGCCTTTATGTTCATGTTTTTCTTATGCTCTATTGATATTCCTATTTCCTAACATGTATTGTACTCCTCATGTTATTAATTGTGTACTCCCTTACTGGGCTTTATAGCTCACCCTTTTCTTATGCATGTCCTCAGGTTATCCCATGCAATGCTAAGTACGAAGGAATGTAGTGGTCATGTAAAGGAAGTTTTCAATAAAGATGTTGTATTTCAAGTTTAAATTTTTTATGTAATGATCCTATTCCCCAAAGACACTAAACCTCTCGATCTTCTTTATTGTATCAAGTGAAGTTTTATGTAATAAATCATGTTTAAGTTGTAATAAAATGTAGGGTTGTCATAGTTGGTATCAAAGGATAGGTTTAGTTATTTTTGGGATTAGGAAACCCTAGTAAAGCCTTAGATACAAGACTAAGTATAATAAAAGCATCCCTAAGTTTTGGTAAATACTATTTAAGTGGTTTATCAAACAAATACATCCATGTCTGGATACGAGCAGGTAGAGGCGGCTCTGGAACAGATGTATCATAGGGGTAAAACCCGAAAACACCGCTTTGAGCTAGACTCAAACGGGAACTGGTGCACAAAAATGGGCCTTGCTTCACTCTTGGTTACGACACTCCCGGGGGATATGTTTTGATAAATTCACAATCTTAGTATGAACCCTTTTTAAGGGAAAAATTCCCTTAAGAATTTATTTTAGAAGGAAGATCATGAAAAGCCTGGATTGAATCCTATAGACTCATGAGTTATTGAGATTAAAGTTTATTTATAAGTCATCAACTTTTGTCTTTGGATTACCCTTTATTTGTTACCCCTAACTTTCCTTTTATTCCAGCCAATGGCCGGTAATAGGAGAACTCGGGCTAACAACCGTTGTGAAGATCAGTGTGATGATTGTACTTATGAGATGCCCAATCCAATGGGAGTGGGAATCGTGAACTTTGTCACACTTCACTCTCAGCTAACTCAAGTTTTGAATAGAAACACTAGTCAAGAGGAACATTCAACCCCCCCTAAGAAAGAAAAAGTCGCTATTGAAAGCTTCATGAGACAAAGGCCTCCTACTGTTAGTGGATCATCTGATCCCACGATTGCTGAAAAATGGATCAACTCCATTGAAAAGATATTCTCCATCCTCCAATGCTCTGAAAAAGAAAAGGTTCTCCTGGCGGCTTATCGTATGGAGGGTGAAGCTGATCAATGGTGGACGTTGATCAAAAATACGAAGCCTGAGGAGGATATCGAGGCTTTGGAATGGAAGGAATTCCAGAAGATGTTTTTCAATAAATATTTTCCACGCACCCTCCGTCTTAAGATGGAAAGGGACTTCCTTTCCCTCAAGCAGAACGATGAAGAATCTGTGGGATCGTACGAGGAAAACTTCACAAGGCTTTCACGATATGCTTCCGGCTTTGTCGTTACCCCCGAATGCAAGGTTGACCGCTTCTTTGGTGGGCTGAAGCCTAGCTTGCGGAAATCATTAGCGATCTGTGACTTCGTCAGCTATGAGGAAATTGTCCGATGTGCCCTCAAGGTTGAAATGGAGATCGGAGAATCACAGGGGTATCATGGGGACAAGAAGCGTAAGGTGGACTTCAATGCTGGTGGTCCGATGGATAAATCCAACGGCGCTAAGAAATTCCATCACCCCACTTGCCAAAAGTGTGGAAAGAAGCACCCTGGAAATTGTCTTAGGGGGACAAGAAAATGCTTCAAGTGTGGAAGAGAAAGAAACCTAGCTGTTAACTATCAGTAAGAAGGACCCGCGGCTGTGACAGAGGAGAGGAATGCTCCGTTCGAACCTCAACGCATTGTTCAATGCTTCAAATGCAAAGAACCTGGTCATTTTGTGAATCAGTGCCCTAATCCAAGGGTTATCGGAGGAAATCAACAACCTCCAAGACAACAAGGAAGAGCTTTTTCCATCACTTCTGCCGAAGTGAACCCCGACAACGAAGTGGTGACAGGTACGCTAGTTATTCATTCAAGAATAGCGAACGTACTTTTTGATTCAGGTTCTACGCATTCTTTTATATCTCAAAAGTTTAGTAGAACAATCCATGCACCACCACAAATCATGGAAGTAAAGATGTCGGTGAGTATGGCAAATGGGGCAATCATTGCATCCCATGAGTATAAGTCCTCCCCTGTTATAATCTGTGGATTGAATTTCCTGGCGAACCTCATCATACTCCCTTTGGTGGAATTTGATGCAATTCTTGGCATGGATTGGCTTTCCTTATATAGAGCCAACATAAATTGTCGGGAGAGGGAAATCACACTCCATATGGAGAATCGGCCCCCGATTCTTTACAAGTGTCAGGAGGAAGATGAATCTCCTTTAGCTCTATCATCTCAAGCATGGATATTACTGCCTTATGAGCACGCATATCTGGCTCAGATGATTGAGTCCAAGGAAGAAACCACCCTTGAAGAAATGCCTATTGTGAGGGAATTCGCTGAAGTATTTCCCGAGGAACTTCATGGTCTTCCTCCAAGAAGAGATGTTGAGTTCTCAATTGAACTTATACCTGGGGTGCTACCAATATCCAAGACTGCGCATAGAATGGCTATTGTTGAGATTGAAGAGCTGAAGAAACAACTACAGGAGAATCTGGATAAAGGGTTTATACGCCCAAGTGCATCACCATGGGGTGCACCAGTCCTCTTTGTCAAGAAGAAGGATGGGTCAATGCGGCTTTGCATCGATTATCATGAACTTAACAAAATCACGATAAAGAAAAAGTATCCTCTCCCAAGAATCGATGACTTGTTTGATCAGCTGTGTTGAGAACAATACTTCTCCAAGGTCGACTTGTGGTCGGGATATTATCAAGTAAGGGTGAAGAAGGAAGATATCCCCAAGACTGCTTTTCATACAAGGTACGGGAACTATGAATTCATAGTAATGCCTTTCAGACTCACCAATGCTCTAGCAATATTCATGGAATTGATGAATAGAGTCTTTAGAGATTACCTTGACAATTTTTTGGTAGTCTTTATAGATGATATTCTAATATACTCCAAAACCAAGGAGGACCATGAGGAGCATTTAAAAACTGTACTAGAGAATTTTCACAAGGAGAAGCTCTATGAAAAGTACAGCAAGTGTGAGTTTTGGTTGAAGGAAGTCTCATTCTTGGGTCATATCATCACAAGCAATGGGATATCTGTGGACCCCTCCAAAACAGATGCAATTGAGGGATGGCCGAGGCCAACATCAGTAACTGATATCCGTAGCTTCTTGGGGTTAGCTGGATATTATCGACGATTTGTGAGAAATTTATCACGATTGTCCAACCCTCTTACCAAACTAACTCGAAAGGGATTAAAGTTTTCTTGGAGTGATGAATGCGAAGAAAGCTTCAAGGAGTTGAAAAGGAGGCTTATCACTTCACCCGTTCTCAGTTTACCCACAAGTGGGGAGCTTTTTGTGGTATTCAGTGATGCTTCGAAGAAGGGCTTAGGATGTGTGCTGATGCAGAATGATAAAGTGATATCTTATGCTTCAAGGCAGTTGAAAATCCATGAGCGAAACTATCCAACGCATGATATGGAGTTGGTGGCAGTGATCTTTACCTTGAAAATCTGGTGGCATTATCTTTTTGGATAGAAATGTGAGATATATACTGACCACAAGAGTCTTAAATATATATTCACATAGAAAGAGCTTAATATGCGCCAGAGAATATGGATAGAGCTCATCAAGTATTATGACTGTTCAATACATTACCACCCTGGGAAGGCGAAAAAGGTGGCGGATGCCTTAAGTAGAAAGGATCCAGCGATTCTATCAATGATGAGAATTCAGAAGGATCCAGTCTTCTTAGACTTGATGAAGATGGATGTGGGAATCATAAAGAAGGGAAAATCATCAATCCTTTCACAAATGATTGCTCAACCATCTCTTTTGGAAAGGATAAAGGATGCTCAAAAGGATGATGCAGGAATCCAAGAAAAAGTGGAAGCTATCAAAAAGGGAAAATCCTCATAGTTTAATGTTAATGAAGAAGGAATTGTGCGGTTTGGGAAAAGACTATGTGTTCCATCATGTTCGGATCTGAAGAAGGAACTTTTGGATGATGCACATAGTTCAAATTTCTCTATTCACCCAGGGAGCACAAAGATGTATCGAGATCTCCGAGAAAACTTTTGGTGGGATAATATGAAGAAGGATATCGCTGAATATACATCAAAGTGCCTTGTGTTTCAGCAAGTGAAGGCAGAGAGGCAGAATTCTAAGGGGATGATGCAACCATTGCCCATACCAGAATGGAAATGGGAGAACATCACCATGGACTTCGTCACTGGACTTCCAAGGAAATCCAAAGGCAACAATACAATCTGGGTTGTTGTGGATCGTCTTACAAAGACTGCACACTTCCTTGCTATTCGAGAGGATTTCTCTTTGGATCAACTGGCACGGATATATATCAGGGAAGTTGTACGGTGGCATGGAGTACCACTATCTATTGTGTCTGACCGAGATCCAAGATTTACCTCTATGTTTTGGAAGAGTCTTCAACATGCTCTGAATACTGAACTGAACTTCAGTACGGCCTATCATCCTCAAACTGATGGCCAATCTGAGCGGACTATCCAAACACTTGAGGATATGTTGAGAGCATGCTCAATGGACTTTAAAGGAGGATGGGATCAAAATCTTCCTCTATTTGAGTTCTCTTATAATAATAGTTTACACTCGAGCATCCAAATGGCACCATATGAAGCCCTGTATGGGAAAAGTTGTATAACACCAGCTTGTTGGGATGAGGTCGGTGAACGTAAGCTGCATGGACCAGAAATGGTCGAAGAAATGGTGGAGAAGGTGAAAACCATTCAGCAGCATATCAAGGCAGCCCAAAGTCGACAGAAGATTTATGAAGATAATCGTCGAAGAGGCCTTGAGTTTAAAGTCGGAGACATGGTGTTTTTACGCATATCTCCATGGAATAAGGTCATGAGGTTTGGAAAGAAAGGGAAGTTAAGTCCAAGGTACATCGGCCCCTTCGAGATTCTTGATCGTGTTGGGGCTGTGGCCTATCGACTAGCACTTCCACCTACTATGGCCAAGGTGCATGATGTCTTCCATGTATCCCTCTTAAGGAAGTACATACCAGACCCTTCACATGTACTCTCTTCCGAGGTGGTACAATTAGAAGATGATCTTTTTTATGAGGAGCATCCAGTGAAGATATTAGATCGTAGAGAAAAAGTTCTACGAAATAAGACAATGCCCCTTGTCAAGGTGTTGTGGAGAAACCACAAGTTTGAAGAAGCAACTTGGGAGTCAGAGGATATGATGAAGCTAAGTTACCCACATTTGTTTTAGTGTGGGAAAAGGAAAATTTCGAGGGCGAAATTTCTTAAGGGGGGGATTTTGTAACGACCCAAAGTTTCATTAATGGAAAATCCCTCTTGATCCAGTTAAATGTTTCTTTATGAAAAATGATTTTATAAGATGTCAACTTCTTTAGTTTTATGTTAAGATTTGTGACCGTTACTTTTATAGCCGTTGAACAGTGATCATCTGAGTGGTATAAATATAAGGCTTTAACGAACCCATTTCTACTCCGACAATGGAAGCGATGGCCTCATCCAGTAGAATTGCCCCTTACGAGGCCCATTTATCAGAGCTCGGAAAAGAGGTGGCGTCTTTGGGCTATGCCCTTTACCAAGCCCAAGCTGAGCTTCATCAAGTCAATCTCGAACGTGATCATCTACGGGAAAAGTGGAAGTTGATTGAAATTACCACTCGAGCGATGTTATCCGAGCCGCCCCAAGAGTCTATCACCATCGCACACCTTACCCTTAGGTATTATGAGGCTATTTTAAGGGGTTATGTAACAAATAAGTAGCACCATGTTCATGTACATTATTTTTGTATATAATAATGAATATAATTTCTAGTCATTTTTGATACATTGTAATTAGTTTTTAAAGTACAAATGGTGTTTTTAGTTATTATTTAATTAAGAATTATATTTTATTAAATTAAGGGATTTTTTAATTAAATAATATTTTAATAAAATATTATTATTAATATTAAACTAATATTTTATTATGTATAAATGATCTTATAATTTTATGAATGGAATTAAAATTTTTATTATGGTTTGAAAGTCATTTCTGTCAAAACCTGTGAATTTTTTTATAAATGTCGGTTTTTATTTTAAAAGTGAAAATTCACATATTTAGAAAATTATTTAGATAAAATAAATATTATTTTTGGAATCATGATGTCGAAATTATCCAACGGTGAATTTTTCATAATTTTCTGAGACAGTCAAATTTTTGGGTAAAAATTAAATACCATTTAAATATATAATGTGTTTTTTGACATCATAATGACCCAATGGTGATGTAATAAAATACCATAATCCTTATGTTCGGCCAATATGTGTTTTATAATTAAAATAATGATGATTTGGGTTTGTTTGACTTACTTTTCAAAGCATTAATGGAGCCCTCAAGACTTATTCAACACTTTTCATTTTTAAATTAATTTCCATGGGAGTGTGACTCACCTCCACATAAGCAACCCTAATTTTTTAATATGTTCGGAACTTGGCCTTGTAAAATATTGTTTTCCTCATTCCTTTTCCAGAAACCATGGGAAAATACCATGGGATGGTTTGTGGTTTGGATTATTTTAATATAAGGGGTCCCAAACCTAAATAATAAAGAATTCTCTCACCTTTCCTATATAAACCCACCCAATCTCCCACTTCCTCCTCCCTAAAATCCCTTGGAGTTCGTCCAACCTCTGCCCTAATCTCTCTATAATTCTCCCAAGGTGCCCCAAGCTCCCAAGAAGCCTCTCACAAGCCTCTCTCTAGCCTTTGGAAGCACACTTCCAAGTAAGGGTTTTTTCTTCCTTTCTCATTTTTGTCAATTTTCTTTAAGTTTTATTGCCCTTTTTATTTCAATTATGAATGTTGGGGTATGGTTTCACACCTCCCCCATACTTCCCTCTTATTGTTTGAATGATGGGAGAACCATTTATCTCTCATTAAATGCCTCCCATGTACACCCGTTACTATGCCAAAATTCCGAAAGGAACTTCTCTCTCTTCTTTTACATTCAAGCAATACTTTTGTATCATGAATCTAAATTCCATTTTGATTGTTGGGACATGTATATATATGACCTCCTTACTGTCCATTACATTTAAATATGATGAGGAACCCATTTCTCTCTCATCAACCTTTTTTTATGAATTCTTATGTCACGTCGTTACGCTGCCGAAATCGCACCGATTTTCTAAGCCAATGTCTTTGTGTAGTGAATAACATGCCCATTTATCCATCAAGGGTATTCACCTTTATGCACATTTACATATTGATTGTAAAGTTTCATGTATGAATTCCAAATTCCTTTATCGTGGAAGAAAGTTTTATGTTTTATTAATCCATGTTTTATGATCCATGTGGCACACTTATGCATGAAATGAAATGTTTAAGAAAGGTGCGCCCTTTATAGCGCTCTAATGCATTGGGTAAAGTATAGTATCATGATACGTCATGTGAAATGAGTGTTGTCTCATGATAATTCAAGTGCAACGAGGGTTTACTCGTGCTTCAAGTGCAATGAGGGTTTACTCATGCTCCATGTGCAATGAGCCTTGGCTCATGCTAATTCAATGTTAAGTGTTGTTTCCACATTTCCATGTTATGATTATCATGCTTTATCATGCCTTTATGTTCATGTTTTTCTTATGCTCTATTGATATGACTATTTCCTAACATGTATTGTACTCCTCATGTTATTCATTGTGTACTCCCTTACTGGGCTTTATAGCTCACCCTTTTCTTATGCATGTCCTCAGGTTATCCCATGCAATGCTAAGTACGAAAGAATGTAGTGGTCATGTAAAGGAAGTTTTCAATAAAGATGTTGTATTTCAAGTTTAAAGTTTTTATGTAATGATCCTAAGCCCCAAAGACACTAAACCTCTCGATCTTCTTTATTGTATCAAGTGAATTTTTATGTAATAAAGCATGTTTAAGTTGTAATAAAAAGCAGGGTTGTCATAACCAAGGCCAGTCCGATGGTAAAATAATTATTTGAAAGATGGTAAATAATTGTTTAACTATTTTTAACAAGTTAAAATAATAATTATGATGCTATTATTTTGTGATGCAGAATTTTATTTATAATTCCATTTTACGCAAGCTAGCGCACCATTTATAATTACATAGTATTATTATTATGAGCATGGGTATTCTATAATTTCATGAATTTATTTAATTTATATTATTCAATTAATGGTTTCAAATGATGCTCCATGCATATAAATTCAAAAGTATACCTATTGTGTTAGAAACCACACGACACTGAATCATACACTTGGTGAATTGAGAATTGTTGAGCTAAACAATTTCTCTTCTGAATCCTCTTCCCACCCCTCTCAATAACAAGATACATTCTTTAAGTATGAATAACAAGCAATAAAGAATGACCAACACAAGACACTCGCTTCCCCACGCTAGCACCCAGAGGACGAGCAGTGTCGATCGGAGTCCATCGGAGCACATGTGGATCACTACTAGAGGGATTCTAGTTTTTATCCTTACAAGTGAAATGAGATAATCCGGAAGGGTCATTCCGGATGATCAACATCTTCAATGAAGAAAAATACAAATGATCAAGGTAATATTTTTCTTTATGAAAGTAATAAAATTAATTATAAACATGATGTACTAGATCCTCTCTAAAGGTTTTGGGCCTCTTCCTTCTTTATCTAAATCTTTGATTCTATTCCATGGTGATTGGAGTTCATTGTCATATTGATCCCAGAATAATCATTGATCATAGTAAAAATAAAAGCTGGGTTCTGTCCCAACCACACTTCTGTTGTGCCCAGAACCTTCAGGTGTTCCATCATATTAAAATGACATTGAATAATTTTCAATTTTCATGAGATGATTTCACATCAATTTGACATGTGGTGTGCTCTAAATGTCATAATATGAAGCTTTTAATGACATTGACACCTTTATAAATGTGCATCAAGGGGTGAAAACCACGAAAATGACCTGAGAGTGACATGGAATCATAGTACAATGACTGTCGATTTATTTTTGAAATTTATTAACTATTTCTATATAAATACAAGAAGTAGTTTTTAGATGTATTTAAACACATTTTTAGTGTTTTAAAACTCTAAAGCATGAGCGAGACTATAAAAACCATAGTGAAAGATCTCATATTTGTGTAAAATTCAAATAAAAATATATTCAAATTATTGTTGATGTGTATGATCTAATGGAACATCAATTTGATGTTAATTTTACTCATAATCACTTAATAAATAGTTTTAAAAGATATAAAAGTGTTTGTAATCATTCCTTAAAGGGTCAAAACTAGGTAAATTACCTCAAATTAGAGTGAAATTAATGGAAAATGACTATAGATTGATTTTTGAAATTATAGAACCTATGCCACATGAATATTAGATGTGCGTTTTCTATAATGATAGTAATTTTATTGTTTTTTTAAAATTATAAAATATGAGTGTAATAGTAGAAACCATAGAAAGTGGCCTTTTAATGATGTAAAATCATGATTTTTTTTGAAATGTTTTTGATGTGTATGAGTAGAAAATAGATCGAACTGGTGAGTGGTGACCTCAAATTATCTCAATAATAATTTTTAATGATATGAGAGTATTTAAAAACATATGTCAGAATTCAAAACTAAAAAAACAACATTGGATTTCCATGAAATCATAAGAAATCCACCATGGAATGATATCTGATATGGAAGAACTGAGTTCAATCCATTCCAAGTGGCATTTACCTTGGGAAATCCATTAATTAATTTTTTTCGTGTTTCAAAACTCTAAAACATGTGTGTAATGGTCAAAATAAAATCAAACAACCTAATATTATCATGAAATCACTAAAAATATTTTTATGAATAATTTTAGATGCGTATGAGTACAATATATGTCAATTCAACATGTAGTGTGCATGAAATGTATGAATATGTAGTTTTTAATAATATTAATGTCCTTAATAATGTGAATCATGGGGTTAAAACCAAGTAAATGACATTGAAATGAAATAAAACCATAAGAAAAAACTATGTATTTATTTTTTAAATTTTAGTATAAATACCACATAAATCTTAGTGGCGGTATACTCAAAATGTCTTCAAACACCTTTTTATTATCTAAACACTCTAAAACATGTTTGTAATAGTCAATACCCTAGAGAATAACATCTTTTCGGTGTGAAATCACAAAAAAATGTATTTAATTTTTTTTTCATGTATACTGGGAAAGAACATAAATACAATGTGTGGTGTGCTCAGAATGTCTCAATAAGAAGATTAAAATGAAATTTTAATATTTGAACACATTTTTTATGGGGTTAAAACCAAGAAAAAAACCTCATATTGGAGTTCAATTATAGTATAATTAACTTATATTTTTTTTAGAAATACTATTAAACATAACACAAATTTTAGTTGTGTTTTTTAGGGGATGATAGTAACCACATTTTAAGTGTTTTAAGACTCCAAAAGATGCGTGAAACTATCAAAACTATAGAATATGAAATTGTAATGAAGTAAAATCAATAAAAAATATTCATTGAATGTTTTTATGTATAGAGAATAGGTCACATCAAAATTACATGTGGTGTACTCAGAGTGACATAATAATCAATTTTTAAATGTATTCAAGACTTTAAAATAGTTCATTATAAGACCAATATTAGGAAAGAAAACATTTATTTCAATGAAATAAAACAAAATTCATTTTTTTTAAAAGTCCCAAAATCCACATAAATCCAATTAGTGGTTTTCATTAGATGTATCTAAAAACACTTGTTCATTTAAAATACAAAAACATGCAAGTAATAGTCAAAACCCTAGAAAATGACAATTTATTGGAATTAGTTCATAGGAAAAAAATTATTGAATAATTTTTTATTTATATGATTACATATAATGTCATTACAAGATGTGGTGTTATTTATGTCTCTGAATAAAAATATTTCAAATATTTAAATTTCTTTAAAAATGTGAGTCAGAGGGTTAAATCTAAGAAAAAATCTTCAATGTTCAATGAAATCATATAGAAGTGATTATGGATTAATTTTTGAAGTATAATAATAAAATTCACATCATTCTTAGTGGAGGTTTTCTTTTTTATGTCTCCTAGAAAATTTCTAGTGTTTTAAAACTCAAAAACAAGAATTTAATGAGAAAAAAAAGATATATACCTCATATTGGCTTGAAATCATAAAAAATATATCTTTTCAATATTTTTCAAGTGTATGAGCTAAAATAAAATTAATTAAATATATAGTATTCTTGTAAAGACTCAATAAATAGTTTAAATTGTTATTGAGGTCTTTAAAAACATACCTTAGGGGTCTAAACAAAGAAAATAGCCTCAAATTAGAGTGAAATTAAAATTAAAAGGCGCTAGATATTTTTTTTGGAAATTTAGGAATTATGTTCATATCAATATGAGTTTCAATTTTTTAAGGATGATAGTAAATGAATATTTAGTATTATAAAACTCTAAAACATTCTTGTAAAATTCAAAGACAGGAAAAAACCTTATATTTTTGTGAAGTAATAGGAACACAACAGTAATTTTTTTTTATAAATTTATTAAGTAATTATATATGAAATCATTTAAAAACTACATATTGTGTAATTTTGGATACACCACACATTGGTTTAAAAATAACTTAGATTTTTATATAATTATAAAATTTCAATTCCATGAGATGAATCATATCGTAAATAGGCAATTTTATGTTTTATAACTTCTATGGATGAGTTATTTTTGTTGTTTATATTTCATAAGTTTGTCTAAAAAAACGAAAAATGATTATTGAAATTTTTTGAATACATTTTATGCCTATTCTATTTTATATTCCATTTTATAAACTATATGGTTTGTATTGTAATAAAAAATTCATGATGCAATTAAGAGGTTGCCTATCCTAATCCATTACACTCTTTAGATGGAGTTAATGATGGGGCATAGTTTTTATGGCATGGTTATAAATTATCACAAAATATATTGTAATTATTGTATATTATGTTTAGTATCTATGCTTTCTATCTTGTTTGTGTTTTACTTGATATTATAGTGATGTGGTCATATTCATATACAACGAGTCTGGATATTGATGTGGTTAGATGCAGTGGAGATGTATAGAGGGACATGGTGGTCATGGTTTTTTGTTGTATGTTGGATTTCTTCTATGTATATATTTATATATATGTAAATATATGATTACTAAGCTTATGAAAAATGGATTGAGCATAGATATATAACTGATGGATGTGTATAAATAATTTATGGATGTACGAATGTTTTTATTAAATATTTATTTTTTAAATTAATTAATATTTAGTAACACTGTATGTTATATATTTTATTAAAAATTATTATTATTATTATATATTAAAAATCATTAGTAATATTTTCTATAAAACCCCCTAAAAAACCTCTTTATATATAAATAGTAGTGGTTCTTCTATCAAATTCTATTTTTTATCAAATTTTTGGTGGTTCACATAAACCTCCACAAAATGGAACATCCACTAAATACTATAGAAGATATTAATTTATTTTCTTCCAATTTATTAAATATAAAATTTACCAAAAAAACCATGTTAAAGGAATATAAAATAAATATCAAAATATAAAAAAACAACACTTATAAGAACCTCCACTAAATAAATTCAAACAAGAACTAATTGATTTTCAACTATGAAAGACGTGATGATTTCTTTAACCAATGGTAATTTGTTTCTAAATAGTTTAAACAGATGATAGTAGGAAAAATAAAATCCACTAGTCCTCCAATTTTTTCTTGAATGGATGAAATTAATACATCCTTGATCCAGTTTCAAACATAACATAAAAAATTCAAGTTTAAGTCTCTAAGAGTTTGTTATATCCAAAATTATGTTTTCCCTCCCAAGTGAGCTAGAAAGATATTTTTTTGATGGGATACAAATTTCACCCTCTATTATGTCCCAAAATACATGAAAATATTTTAATAATTAGGATTTGATGGGATTCTACTTTGGTGAATTGAAGGAGATGAGACCTTCATTGTTATGTATGAAGTCCATAATGACACATGTGATTAACATCAGATGAGGGTCGTGGTCTGTCACTAAGTCATAATAATTCTCTATTTTTATCATTCCATGATAAATGAGAGGAATTTATAATGAATTGTCAAAATATCAAGTACATACCAACATATTTCATCAACCCATGGAATTGTGAAAATCTAAAAAATACTCATTTCCACTCACTGATGGTGGATATAATTCATGGGTCCTTACCCATTGGTGATCGTTATATCATTAAAATTCTCCATTACTACAACTAAATTATTTTTTAAAGTGGACAATATTACACCCTTGAATAATATAATGACATAGGTTGTATATGAAATTGAAATTTCAAATATTATCACAAGATTTTTTTCTTAATGATACTCTCACCTATAATGGTATAAATTCCAAACATCTATCTGGATTATGTTTTACTAAATGTACATTATTTATTTGAATAATTCCTCCCAATTCCATATAGAAACAAATGTAACATTAGAGTCCTAAAATAATAAAATATCAAATATCCTATAGATATTGGTGGATGGAGACAATATTTCTGTTCATTTTAAAATTATGAATGATTTTTGGGCATACCACAACACCACACATAAATCTATATAAGAGGAACTATATTCACTAGTTTATGGTACCATAGTAGTATTACCAATTGAGGTTCCATTAATTACTCATAAAAAACAACATGTAATGAACTAACTCAATATGAATATTCACTAAATAGATTAAAATAAGATAATAGAACTTGAATATAAATGATTCTTATAATTACATAATCTTGAGGATTATATTAATCACATATCTTGAGAATTCAATAAGAAATTTCTCATTCTATAATTTATTTTAGTATAATTTGTATTGGCATTGTGAAATCAAATGATACTAGGAAAAAATCTCAAATTGAAATTGAAATGGGAATAAATTTATATCTTAGTACTTTGATGAATTATATTCTCAAATTACCTAGGTAAGAGATCATATCATGCCTCCCACCAATATAAGATTTCTCAAAATGTAATATCATAAAATAATCATGTTAGATTCACAAGTCATTGTCATAAAACCCTAAAATAGTTGACATGAGATTCTTAACCGAATACCAATAATTGTGTGGTGCTAAGTCTTTTTCACATGACAACAAACTATAAAATGTTTGGTCCTCATTACATTAATTTAAATAGTATAGCTTTTCTTTTATCTTATATGAGAATAAATAGCATGGAGTGGCACATTCCGTTTGAAATAATGCTTCATGACTTCCCATACACTATAACTTGGTTTAAGTATGAGATTTATTTCAAAGGAGAGTCAATTTTTATAATGATATTGGATTTATAAAAATTCTAGTGTCTTTTTAAAATATAAAAAATACACATTTTTTTAAATATGTTTTTCCTGATTTCTATTTCATTAAGATATATAGTGAAACATGAATATCATATCCTCGTCCCAATCATTGATATATTTTTTCATTTTATTTCTCCACCATTTCATACTATCAATTTTTTTGGGATTTCTAACTCATATAAGGTTTCATACAACGTAACTACACGAGGATGTAACTTAATGTCACCTCGATCTCCTAAACTATGCCTAAAAACACTCAATAACTTATACTACCCTTCCATATCACACCTTGACATTTCAATATCAAAAAACACACCATGGGATTCTTTTGGAATTAGTTATTTGTTAATTAACATCTACTTTTTATACTCCATTTGTGATATAACCTTCCCCATTCCATAACTATGTGTTTCATGATTCAAATTCACATAAGATACATAGTAATTCCATGTTATCCTATCATGGTTCTAGTAAAAATTTAACCTTTCATATCATCCCTCTTTCATAACATCTTATTGTATGGGTTCACTAATTCAAATTGGGTTTGATTCCATTAACCCTATACTAGGATAATATATTCCACTCTTGAACTATGTATTGATCCATTCTTTTTCTCATAGGATTTGTAGTGATAATTAAATATTTTATTCTTGGCCAATCAACAACCTATAATCCACTTGAATCTTCTTCATAGTACATTATGTCAACTATATTCAAGGTTACTAAATTTAGAACATTTTAATAAATTTTATTGAATTTCCTCCCAAAAAAAATTATAGTTGATATCTCAAAATTTTAAATTTCCCAAAACATATCAATGTAATTTCTAATGAGTAAATATAATGTGATGGAACCCTATTTATCATTAAGATGACACATGCACCATATATATCACCTACCTATATTTCTTCAAGGGTATATATTTTCCCTATGGAAAATTTCTATAAACCTATACAATTTTAATAGCATTACATTGTTACCCATCATTAGAATGAGGTCAACAACCATCCTCAATATATTTATCAAACAATACAGCAACAAAATTGTTATTTAAAAGAGTTCACTTATTATTATACTTTATCCGTTATCATTTCACCATAACAAATTTATGTTTCCCATGTTATGATTTATATAATAAAATATTTTAGAATTAAAATAATTAAACAATAGTTTTAGTTATCATTCCTCCTTTTTGTTAAATGTTTCCCCTATAAACTACTACAAAATAGGCATTTAATAGTGTTATAAATGACCTTTATAAGTACTAGAAAAGCACTGAATACATGAGATAGGATAAAAGCTATGGTCTTTTTTAAGTGCTGAAAAAGCACTAATAAAATTGTCCTTTTTTGGTGATAAAAAAATTGATGAAAAATGGGACCTTTATCAGCTCTTTTAAAAGTGATAATAAAGAATCCATTTATTATCTCTTTTTTAGGGTGGATAAAGGCTCAGTTTATAAGCATTGATAAAGGACCTTTTATCAGCACTTTTAAAAGAACCGATAAAGGGCCATACTTTAGTGCGTCGTATCAGAACACCACAACACCAGAAACAATCCAATTACAAACAGAAACAAGTCTTTATATAGTATATAATTGAAATGATATTTATAGAACAAAGAAAATAAAAAAAACAATATATTATAGACATTTAAAAAATTATTTTATACAATTACATAAATACAAATTATTATATACATTAAAAACATCAATATTACTTTGGATTTTAATATTGACCCAACTCATGATATTTCTAAAAAAACCACCCCTTATCACGAAAAATAACAAACATGTATAAGAAAACAATCATTATGTCAGTAATAATTTAAAGAAATAAATTAACAGAAAGTGTTGATTTAACTAAAATATTTGACAATTTAAAATAAAAAGTCACAGGTGGAGTGATACTCGTCACATCATGCATATGATAGAGGTGTGGATGATTCCTACACATCGCAAGTGACTTTTGGATAATTTTTCCAAAGTATAAAAACAATATGAATGTGTTTTATTAGTTTTGACTATGTCCATTTCCTTTTGTACTAAAATGAAATTTTAAACTCGAAACACATAATTTTGACTCATTCTGATCACATGATGTATTAGTTTGATGAGAAATGGATTACTACACATAAAAAATGGATTATGAATCATTGTACTAAATTATTAAGAAAATATGAACATGTTTGTTCATTTTTTATAAGTGACACTTTTTGAATGAAAATGTCCATTCTAAACTGATAACAGACACATGGAGTCACACTGAGCACATCATGTATCAGATTGAGTTTCAGCTAATTCCTACATGTAAAAAATGACTTTTAGATCATTTTTGGGAATTATAAAAACAATCTGAATGCATTTACTCATTTTTGAATAGGAATGCTATCCATTTTACTAAAGTTGATGAAAATTTAAAATAAAAGGATGTACTTTGAGTCATACTGGTCACAACATCCCCCAGATTAAATTTTGAATGATTCCTAAATGTCCAAAATGACTTATGGATCATTTTACTAATTATCAAAACAATATCAATGTATTTTCTAAATATTGAGTATTTAAGTTGTCTTTTTACAAAACAAATCTGTTTAAACCAAAAAAACACACTTCTAAATAATTTTGATCACATTCTGTATCATTTTTTAATAAAATAGCTTCCTAAAATCAAAATTTTCTTATGAATAATTTTCCTAAATTATCAAGAAAATATGATTGTGTATGATTAGTTTTTAGTGAGTGACACTTTTTGAACTAAAATATTGATTTTAAATTGTCAAATAATACTTCATGTCATATTGGGAATATCGTGTATCAGATTTAGGTGAGACAGATTTTGTCATGACTCGACCCTACCCTGGATCGATCCGCAACTACCCCAAGCCCGTCTCCATAGGCCAAGGGATGGCGACAAGTGCCGAAGGCTAAAAACTCGGGGAGGCCTTTTCCTGAGTACCTGTACACACACACACGAAGGCAACTCAATTCATAAGTGCAGAGTAAAAGGAAAAGTAAAGTACTAATTGCTATAAACAACCAAAAAAGTGAATCGGCCTCTAAATAGTACAAATTGAGTACTGAAGGTAAACTGAAAAGAAAAGGGAAAAACACGCACCCAAATAGAAAAGTGCCACAACCCGGAAATTAGGAAACAAAAGTAAAATAGCTGGGGGAGTCCCACACCTAGAACCTGACTATGACCACTGTACGCAGTCCAAGATTTTGAACTCCTAAGCTCTGCTGAAGTCACGACCAACCATTCCATCATCTGCAAGGGCACACCAAGTGCAGAAAAATCCCAAGCCGGGGTGAATATAAAAAAATACTTAGTAGGATTCCCCAATGGATCAAGGGAGAAAAATCGGAGGTACTGAAGAGGTGAGGAGTATATCAAATAGGTAAAAGCAAATGAGTACAACCAAGAGTGCAGTAAAGAGTACAGATCAACCCCACAAGATAAAAAAACTAGACTCGTCCAAACACAAGGAGCTAGAAGCAGTTAGAAGATGAACATCTCATCGAGTCTTCACTACCTATAGTAGGAGAGTAGTCTCGTCCAAACATGAGAAGCTAGAAATAGAAAGCACGTGGCATAACCCGTGTGTCTTCGCCTCTCATGGAAGGAGAGAAACCAAAACCCAAGAAGTGGGTAATGGAACAAGGTATATATATATCCATATGCTCAATCAAGAAGCCCGAATAAGATCATAAGGGGATATCCATCCCGTAGCTCAGCCAAAGAAAGTGATTAGTCAATAGCACCAGAATAAAATACCATTGATGCCCAGCATCCAACACATCTACCCCGAACTTCAAGTCAAGGG
This sequence comes from Viscum album, assembly GCA_963277665.1. NCBI lineage: Eukaryota > Viridiplantae > Streptophyta > Magnoliopsida > Santalales > Viscaceae > Viscum > Viscum album. Next base: position 1,654,489,958 of record OY728152.1, read on the forward strand.
GCTCAAATCACCGCATGTAGACATTATCCGCTTTGGGAAGCACTGACTCGCCCGCACAGTTTTAGGTCATGTCACAAGGATGCATCTCAGTTGGGAAAGTGCCCCTTGTACTTGAGAGTTATGGGGAAGTAAAACCACACCTCTTCATTGTCACATAGTCGAGAGGTCTTCTCAAAGTCGACGGGTTTCCACTGCGCAGCCCCGCGAATGGGTAATCCATTGGAGGGAGACCCGGAAAGAGTCGTTGATGGGTCCCAATTCCCAGCCCCATGAAAGGGTGATCCGCTGGAGCGAGGCCCTGAACCGTCATCGGGGACCACATCCCAGCCCCGTTGGATGTAAACCCAGACCTGCTCTGGACATCCGTTCTGGATGGTACCCCACTGGCCATCCCTGCTGGATGGTACCGCACTGGCCATCCCTACTGGATGGTACACCACTAGCCATCCCTGCCGGATAGTACGACACTGGCCATCCCTAATGGATGGTACACTACTGTCCATCCCAGCTGGATAGTACCACACTAGCCATCCCTACTGGATGGTACCTCACTTTCCATCCCTGCTGGATGGTACACCACTGGAAACCGAAATGCGTAGTGGGAAACACATCACGATAGATCACGGAAGGAAGATATGATATTGATACATAGCTAGGGATTCTACATCCAGGGCTCATTGGGGGCTCCTTACCCTACTGGAAACAACCTCCTGGGTAGAGTATTGGTGCCCACGTAATGTTTTGGTAACACCAATACCCAAAAAACACTACCAAGGAACACGAAGGGACGTGAGGATCTCCCCGGGCCTCTCAGGGTGATACATGCTACAATCTGCTGAGTCTAATGTTGAAACGGACCGAGAGAACTCACTCCAGAAAGTGGGAGCACACCCACATTATACAAACACATGTAGCCATAAATGATGTCGTAATCCGGTTTAAGGGACACAACACTGAAAAACCCCCTCATCTGAAAGATGATGGGAACCAAAACAACTCTACCAGTCAAACCATCGAGAATAGGAAGACCCTCTACGTCACAAGTGGTCCAATGTACGTAGAGTAGAAATCGACACACACATGGGTCCCACATGACGTGGGGCTGAAACTCATCTCCAAACCCAGCACACAAACGTTATCAGTTACAAACTAAAACATTTACCTCCAAGCATTCCCGTATACTCCCAGAGTATGCCACATTGCCAGTTTAAGGCTATCATGCACACGACACCCAATGTCAATGAAAAAGGTGTAAACATAACTTCACCAACCTAATTCCTCCACAACCCTAGCACGACCAACCACATCTCCTTAAGAATTCACTTCACTCTCCGAAGACTGAACGCGATCACACACCAAGGGTTCTCTACAAACACCGCAGGAAGAACCACCACAGGAGCACCTTTCATGTTCCCACATTTAATAAGATCATGTAAGAGGATCTGCTCACATGAACTGATTACCCCATTGTAATCATCGCGGAAAAACATACCAGGTAGACTACTTACTCACATTAAACGGATATCTGATGGAAAAGTCGCTAATACTTCTTTACGCTTGAACAACGTCCCGTGATCCCGAGCCTCGGCCTAAAAAACAGTCGGGCGCATCACACTATTGAGATACCCTCGAGAACACATCAAATTGACTACTTAATTGTGCGAAATGGATGTTCGGAGAAGAAGATGCATTTCTCCGCACCACACATGAGCGGTGCTATGCGGGACCCACATCACGGTCCTGAAACGCAACAAACGGATCGCACCATTGCGATCCTCTCGGAAATGTACATGAGATTGACTAATCACTTGTCCGAAACAGACACCTAGGGATAAAGACTAAAATCACCGCCAACTACCAAAATGGACCTCATGTGGCCCACACCATCATGAAAAATTAAAGCGGGTGGGTTGAGCCATTGCAATGCCCTCGAAAAAACACCAAGAATCGACTACTCGCACGCCCCGAACGGACGTCCGATGGAAATGTTGTGAAACACGACTCACAGCTTAAAATATGGGCCATGGGTCCCATGTCTCAAATCTGCCTTTGTTGCTCGAAAACCCTCTGGAAAACTCAACATCGATGCTAGGGTCGCAACGCCGCTAATGGCGCTCAAAACGGATTCTGGATGTGTCCACGCCGTCCAAAACAAGAACTCCCAGAAGAACGCCAATCCACTTAACATAAGTGTCATGCCACCGAGCACCTCATCTCAGGAATTAAAATGTTTTGAGACCATCTAAAAGAGTTCTTCTCGAGCCAAGGATCACACTACCATAGAAGGAACAAAAAATGGACACTCGTATAAAAAATTACCGGTGTCCGAAGTCGGAGGGGGCGAGCCCCCTTGGGCTGGACCGGCTTGGTCCGGCCGGTCCGCCTGGTCTGGGCCGGCCCGCGCCGGCTGGTCCGGCTCACAGCGCTGGCCCATGGCTTAGCCGTGTGTCCTAGCCCTGGACCCTGGTTCCACGCGGTGCCGACCGTCCATCAGGGCCGGTCGTGGTATGCGTGGAGACCCCCATTCGGCGGGTCTCCGTCCCCGCACGGGGTCGCGCGCCGTGACCCCCCCTCGTCGTGCTCGGCACCGACAGCCTCACCCGTGCCCTAGAGCCTCTGCCTGGAGCTCCGAAGGAGGCCACCACCTAGACATGTGCTTCCTCCTGAGCCCGCGCCGCCACCTCTTGAGGACGCCACACTGCCACTGACCATCGCTCGAACCCTCCGGAGAACCCAATTCGTCGAAAAAAAACACCAAAAACACCCCGGACTTCGACTCCTAGCTACAGATGCCTCCGAACTCCAAATTTAAATATGAAACATGTGTTAGAGAGCTCAGAAAAATATAATACACAAATATGGGATTTTCTTGGTAAAACAACAGCAATTCGACACATATATATTCAGATCAAAGTAGGCGCGGGAAAAATAATAAAACGCACAATCCTACATCTTGGGCGTAGCCCGACGCCTCGCGACGATCCCTCAGAAGCCACATCACCTTGGAGAGGAGGTGGAGGGCTTGAGCTTGAGGAAGGTGTAGGTATCCTTGGTTGAGATAATTTTCCAGAGGAAGCACCATGGGGAGAAAGAAGGATGGGTTTAGGTGTTTAAGTAAAGAAAATTAATTAACATTTATTTAATTTTTAATACCCACCAGAAGACCTACGTCTGAACCTCCTGACGGGGTCAAGGTTAAGCCTCCCATAGGGTAATAACCACCTCACGAGAACAACGGCGGTCTCAAAATTTTAATTCGAGGCCCCGTTTAAATGTTATAAAAATTAACGTCTGAGGCCACTAAATTACGAAAACGCCCCTCAAGGCATTTTTCATGGAAGACCTGTGCCCACGAAAATTATACCCCTCCTAGGGTGAAAGGAAATTTTTGGACTCAACAGTGTCCTTGGTTTTCTTATATGAGCTACTGTTTAGGAGGTACTTTAGTTTAACCATTAAACGAATAAATTAGTTATTTTATTTAACCGTTTAATGTTCCGTTAACGGGCGAGGGGTCCCAATGTCCTCTGCCAACGTGTTTTATGTCGTTCTTGGGGTAAGCACCCCATTTTGGAACCATCCATACTCTTAGTTTAAGGATCTGAATTACCGTTTAGTAGTTATTTAATTTACTTGGTGTTCCCAATGCGAACGCACTGAAAATTTAATTCTGGCCACACCGGGGCTTGGAATCATACGCCTTCTGAAGGTGCTGCTCTGGAATAACATCAAGAATATTCCAAATCCTTTTGTAGAAAAAACTGAGTTCTTACCTCATTCCATCCTTCATTATTTTCATCCCCGAAAAGATCAACTGGGGAAACAACTCAGGGTACTAATCCCACACCTGGCTCTCCTGTACCCAGAAGAACTCTTGCACAGTCCTGCATCACCACACACGGACCAAAGGATTTGATCTGTTCACGCGAGGTTTTCCTTTTCTGATGATGTATATAAGAGAACACACACTTCTCCTCAGTAAATCCATATGGGAGACGTCGTGCACCCACTCCATATATTGGGGTTAGGTCAAGGTGGCAGGGAACCTCACCATCCCTTCCCACGATCTCAAATGTCCCGATGGACCTTCGGGATAACTCACCTCCCCGGTCTAACCTCTATGTCACACGCCATGACTGGAATCACCATTTTGACCTGGGACAAAGCCCTGTGATTCCCTCCTTCAGAATATCCATATGGTGGAACACCCAAGGATATCTGGTCACGCAAGTTTTCGTAGTCTATGTCTCGCAACCAAGAATCTCTTACACACTCGGAAAGCGATGGAGTCAACACCATCGACTAACGGAAAATGTTCTACAAATTTTACTCTACTGACACAGGGTTACACCATCGCCCCGCATCACCCTAGTAAAACCTCCAATAAGGAGTAGGGAGAAAAATAATTTCACACACAGAGTCTAACAATTCTACTGTAAAAAGTAGAAGAGCTATAGAGAGTACCTCTTATCACTTCATCCTCTACAGGATCATAGACATTCAAAGAACGTTATTGTCTGAGGTCCCAACTGTCACCTCCTGGATCCTGACGTGGACCACTTAGTGGTGATGGGAAGACCTCATAAATTTGTCCCCCACCTCCAGCTCCTCCCGCTCCTCTGCTAGCACCACCTCTCTGGGACTACCCCGATCATGGCGCTGCCTTCGTCATGGTGGTGCACTAAATGCTTGCTTGATATTCTCAGCATGTCTGGTAAGGAAGTCTCGTGCCAGGTGACCTTTCCCATTGCAATCATAACTCCAACTCTCTCCGGGATTCACCCGTGCCCTCCGGTTCCATTTTGGTGTACGACCATGCCTCTGATTCTAGTTATCGAGAAGCCACCTACGTCAAGGTTCTGTCAGCCAATTCCCGATAGCTGCGGCAGATGTCTCTACTCTATCGAGCCAGCTGCCACCACAAACTGTAGAGCGTGACAGGAAGCTCTCTATCACCAGCGCCTGCTCTAGCACCTCATCATATGTGGGAATTCCTAAGGGTACTATGACAGCACAAATTTCTCTGAGGAGACCCTCCTTGAACTTCCTTGCTTGGAAGTTGCCATCGAGGACCATGTCCGGGTAAAAATGTGCACGGTCTGCGAAACTAGTCGCGTACTCAGTCACCGTCATCCCTCCCTGCTAAAACTACGGGAGCTCCTGGATCCGAGCGGAGCATAAGAAGGAGGAGTAAAAATCCTCACAAAATAGTAGATGGAAGTCATCCCACGAATGTGACGACTCATCGAGTAATGGAGTCACCATACTCCACCAACGCCCAGCTAATCTATGGAAAAGGCTGGCTGCCAAAGCCCCCATCTGATCTACTAGTTTCTATACAATCCTGAAGCGGCAAACCACTATCCCAAGATAAACCTCTACTGCTTGAGGGTATGGCTCACCATCGAACCTTAGCGGTCTCTGCCAATGGAACTCACGGAACGTGCTCAACTTGCGCTAAAGCTCAGTATGCTCTGCTGGAGCTTCCTGCTGCTCACCAGGTGGAGGTGCTGCTACTGGCCCGCCCGGAGAAAGGGACTCGCACGATGGGTCCTGGAATGAGGAATAATAGCTCATAGGGTCATCATCACGAACCAAAGCTGGTATCTGGGTTGTCTGTCTCTGCGGAGACATCCTGAATGTTATCAAGGAGTGCCGCAGTCAGATCAGCATATATGTATATAACGGTAACAAAAATGGGTAGCTGAATCAAGAAGGACAGTCAAATACTCAATACTATGTGATGCACAAACCAATTCTCCCTAAAATGGGTTTCTCAGCATGCCAAGTCGACAAGCGTGTTATCAGGGTCCTGGTGAATGGATACGCCAGCCGTCACACCATCAATGGACTACCTGGCCTGAGATCTGCTCTCGAGACATGTTGACATTGTTGCCCTAGATCCCAACCAATTCCTTTTTAGGGAAATCAGAACAATGTCCCAAAGACCAAACCACCTCTGGTACCACATTGTTACGACCCGAACGTACCCAGGCTTGAGCCGTAACTACCCAAAGCCTGCCTCCATAGGCCAGGGGCTGGCAACAAGCGCCGAAGGCTAAACAACTCATGGAGGCCTTTTCCTGAGTACCTGTACACACACATGCTTCCCACTCAATGTATAAGTGTAGAGTAAAAGGAAAAGTAAAGTACTAACTTCTATAAACAACCAAAAAAGTGCATCGACCTATAAACAGTACAATGTGAGTATTGTAGGTAAATTGAAAAGAAAAGGGAAAAACACGCGCCCAACTAGAAAAGTGACACAACCCGACATTAGGTAAACAAAAGTAAAACAGATAGGAGAGTACCACACCTGTAACCTGACTATGACCACAATACATGGTCCAAGATCCCGAACTCCTAAGCTCCGCTGAAGTCACAACAAACCTGTTCGTCGTTTTCAAGGGAACACCAAGTGCGAGCAAAGCCCAAGAAGGGGTGAGTATAAAAAAATACTCTGTAGGATGCCCCAAATGCTCAAGGGATAAACAAAGGTGGTACTGAAGAGGTGAGAATTAGATCAAATAGGGAAAATTAAAGGAGTACAACCGAGAGTGCAGTAAAGAGTACAACTCAACCCAACAAGAGGAAGGAAGTAGACTCGTCAAAACACAAGGAGAAAGAAGCAGTGAGAAGATGGACATCTCATTGAGTCTTCGCTACCTATAGTAGGAGAGTAGTCTCTTCCAACGACAAGAATATAGACACAGAAAGCACATGGCATACCCCACGTGTCCTCGCCTCTCCTGGAAGGAGAGTAACCAAAACCCAATGAGTGGGTACTGGAACAAGGTATATACATATCTATATGCTCAATCAAGAATCCTAAAAAAGATAGTAAGGGGATCTCCATCCCGTAGCTTAGCCCAAGAAAGTGAGTATTCAACAGTACTAGAAGCAAACACCATCGATTCCTAGCATCCCGCACATCTACCCTAAACATCAAGTCAAGGGGCTCAAATCACCGCCCCTCGACACTATCCGCTTTGGGCGGCACTGACTCGCCCACACGGTTTTAGGTCACGTCACATGGACCCATCTTGGTGGGGAAAGCGCCCTTCGTACTTGAGAGTTCTGGGGAAATTCAAACCACACCTCATCACTATCACACATTCGAGAGGTCTTCTCAAAGACGATGGGTTCCCACTGCCCAGCCCCGCGAAAGGGTAATCCACTAGAGGGAGACCCGAAAAGAGTCATCGACAGGTCCCAATACCCAGCCCCGTGAAAGAGTGATATGCTAGAGGGAGGCCTGTAACCGTCATCAGGGACCATTTCCAAGCCCCGCTGGAGGTAAACATAGACCCACTCTTGCCATCCGTGCTAGATGGTACCCCACTGGCCAGCCCTGCCGGATGGTACTGCACTGGACATCCCTACAGGATGGTACACCACTGGCCATCCCTGCTGGATAGTACCCCACTGTCCATCCCTACCGGATGGTACACCACTGGCCATCCCTGCTGGATGGTACCGCATTGGCCATCCCTACTGGATAGTACCGTACTATCCATTCCTGCTGGATGGTACACCACTATCAATCAGAACCCGTAGTGGGAAACACATCACGATAGATCGCAGAAGGAAGATATGATCCTGATACAAAGTTAGGGATTCTGTGCCCAGGGCTCACTAGGAGATCCTTACCCTACTGGAAACAACCTCATGGGTAGAGGATCGGTGCCCGTGTAATGTGTTGGTCACACCGATACCCAAAGAACCCTACCAGGGAACCCAAAGGGACATTAGGATCTCCCTAGGCCTCTCGGGGTGATACATACTCCAATCCGCTGAGTCTACTGTCGAAGCGGACCAAGATAACTCACTCTATAAATTTGGAGCACACCCACACTATACAAACTCACATAGCCATAAACGATGTCCTAGTCTGGTGAAAGGGACACCACACTGAAAACCCCCTCAACTGAAAGAACATGGGAACAAAAACAACTCTTTCGGTCAAACCATCGAGAATAGGAGGACCCTCTACGTCACAAGAGGTCAAAGGAACGTAGAGTAGAACACGACGCACAAATGGGGCCCACATGACGTGTGGCCCAAAATCATCTCCAAACCCAACACACAAACGTTCTCAGGTACAAACCACAACATGTACCTCCAAGCATTCCCGTATACTCCCAGAGTATGACACATTTCCAGTTCAAGGCTATCGTGCACACAACATCCAACGTCAATGAAAAAAGGCGTAAACATAACTTCACCAACCTTATTCCTTCACAAACCTAGCATGGAAAACCACATACCTTTGAAAATTCACTTCACTCTCCTAAGAGTGAACATGATGACACGCCAAGTGTTCTCAACAAACACCGTAGGAAGAACCACCGCCGGAGCACCTTCCATGCTCACACATTTAATAAGATCACGTAAGATGCTCCACTCACGCAAACTGATTACCCCATTGTAATCCTCGAGGAAAAACACGTGAGATAGACTAATTACTCACCTCAAATGGATATCTGATGGATAAGTCGCCAACACTGCTTTAAGCCCGAGCAACATCCCGTGATCCCCATCCTCGACCTCGAAAACAACCGGGCGCATCGCACCATTGCGATCACCTCAGGAAAACACGTCATATTGACTGATTACTTGTGTGGAATGGATTTTTGGATAAAAAGATGCATTTCACCGCACCGCACAGGAGAGGTGCTATGCGGTACCCGCATCACGGTCCTGAAACGCAATAAACGGATCACACCGTTGCGATCCTCTTGGAAAGGTACATGATATTGAATAATCACATGTCTGAAAAGGACACCTGGTGATAAAGATAGAAATCACCACCAACTCCCAAAAAGGCCCTCATGGGGCCCGCACCATCGTGCAGAATTAAAGTGGGCGGGTTGCGCCATTGCAAGTTCCTCAGAAAAATACCCAGAATTGACTGCTTGCACGCCCCGAATGGACGTCTAATAGAAATGTTGTGAAACAAGACTCACAGCTTACAAGACAGGCTATGGGGCCGACATCTCAACTGTGGCTTCTATGCCTAAAAACCATCTTGAGAACTCTTCCTCGATTCCAGGGTCGCAACGCTGTTGACGACGCTCAAAACAGACTCCGGATGTGTCCGCGTCGTCCAAAACAAGAACTCCCTGAAGAACACCAATCCACATAACGTACGTGTCGTGCCACCGATCCCCTCGTCTCGGGAATTTAAAATTCTAGAGACCATCTAAAAAATTTCTTCTTGAGCCGAGGATCACACTGCCACAGACGGCACACAAAACGGACACTCGTAGCGAAACTTACGGTTGTCCAAAGTCGAAGGGGGCGAGCCCCCTTGGGCCGGACCAGCTTGGTCTGGCTCACAGTGCCGGCCCGTGGCTTAGCCGCGTGACCCGAACGTGGACCCCTAGTCCTCGTGGTGCCGATTGGCCATGCGGGCCGATCGCGGTCTGCGCGGAGACCCGCCTTCGGTGGGTCTTGGTCCATGGACGGGGTTGCGCGCCGCGACCCCGCCTTGTCGCGCTCGGCGCCGACGACCTCGCCCGTGGCCTGGAGCACTGCTAGAGGCCGCCGCCTAGATCCGAGTCTCCGCCTCTTGAGGATTCTGCACTGCCGACGACCGCCGCTCGAACCTCCTGGAGAACCCAATCCGCCGGAAAAAACATCAAAAACACCCCAGACATTGACTCGCAGCTGCGGACGCCTCGAAACTCCAAATTTAAATCCGAAACATGAGTTGGAGAGCTCAGAGAAATATAATACGAAAATATGGGATTTTATCAGTAAAACAATATAAATTCAATGAATATAGATTGTGATCAAAGTAGGTTAGGGAAAAAATAAAAAAACGCACAAACCTACCTCTTTGGCGTAGCCCGACGCCTCGCGACGATCCGCCGGAAGCCGCAACACCTTGGAGAAGAGGTGGAAGGCTTGAGCTTGAAGAAGGTGGAGGTCTCCTCGGTTGAGAGCATTTTTCAGAGGAAGCAACAAGGGGATAAAGAAGGAGGGGTTTGGGTGTTTATGTAAAGAAAACTAATTAACATTTAATTAATTTTTAATTCCCCCAGAAGACCTGCGTCCGAACCTCCCGACAGGGTAAAGGTTAAGCCTCACCTAGGGTAAACACCACCTCCCGAGCACAATTATAGTCTCAGAATTTTAATTCGAGGCCCCATTCAAAAGTTATAAAACATAACGTCTGAGTCCGCTAAATTACAAAAACGCCCCTGGTGGCATTTTTCACGGAAGGCCCACGCCTGCGAAAATTATACCCCTCCTAGGGTAAACGACATGCTCTGGACTCAAAGGTGCCATCAGTTTTCTGATCCGAGCTACCGTTTATGAGTTAATTGAGTTTAACCATTAAACGAATAATTTAATTATTTTATTTATCTGTTTAATGTTCTGTTAACGGGTGAGGGGTCCCAATGCCCTGCGCCGACGTGTTTTATGTTGTTCCTAGGGTAAACACCCCATTTTGGACCAATCCGTACTCTCATTTTTAGGATCTGAATTACCTTTTAGGAGTTATTTTATTTACTTGGTGTACCGAATGCGAACACACTGAAAATTTAATTCAGGCCACACTATGGGTCAGAATAGTACGTCGTCTGCAGGCGCTGCTCTAGAATATAATCAAGAATATTCCAAAGTCTTTTGTAGAAAAAACAAGGTTCTTATATATTTATACCTATAAAAAATGACTTATAAATCATTTTTATAAATAATAAAAATAATCTGAATGTGTTTTATCAGTTTTGAGTAGAATAGCTTCCCATTTTACTAAAATTGATGATAATTTTAAATAAAAAGGTGCACTTTGAGTCATATCGGTCACAACATGCGTTAGATTGAGATAAAAATAATTTATACACATACCAAATAACTTATTGATAATTTTAATAAAGTATAAAAACAAAATAAATATGTTTTATTGATTTTGATTATGTCACTTGTCTTTTTTACTAAAATTTCATCTTAAAATTAAAACACGCACTTTGAATCGTACTGATCACATTGTGTATCAGATTAAGGAGACACTGATTTATACACATAAAAATGACTTACAAATCTTTTTCCAAAAGTATTTAAACAATTTGAATTAATTTTCATTGTTTTGAGTATGTTAGTTTTCCTTTTTACTAAAATTGATGTCAATTTTAAATAAAAACACACACCAGGAGTCATACTAGTCACACCGTGGGTCGGATTAAGGTGTGGATGATTCTTAGACATCACAAATAACATATGGATGAATTTACTAAAGCATAAAGACAATATAAATGTTTTTATTTATAGTTTTGAGTAGGTAATTTTGTTTACAAAAATTAATGTCAATTTGAAATAAAGATGCACTTTGAGTCATAACGATCACATCATGCATTGGATTGGGGTGCATCTAATTCCTACACATTAAAAATACCTTATAGATTGTTTTCCTAATGCATCAAAACAATATTAACACGTTTAATAATTTTTGAGTACATCACATGTCTTCATTACTAAAATTTTATTTTATACTTTAAAGACACACCTTGACTCAAACAGTTCACATAATATATCAGTTTGAAATTATATTGATTCCTACTTATCAAAAATAATTTTTGAATAAATTAAATAATTTATCAAGAAAATATGAGGGTGTTTTCTTAGTTTTTAGTGAGTGACACATTTTAAATTCAAAATTCAGTTTTACACTAATAAAAGACACAATGAGTTATATTAGGACATCATACATCATAATGAGGTTCGGATGATTCTTACACATCACAATTGACTTATGGGTCATTTTATAAAATTATCAAAACCCTATGAAATTTTTTTCTCAGTTCTTAGTACATCAGTGTCGTTTTACAAAAATTGATGTCAATTTTAAATAAAAAGAAGTACTTGGAGTTGTACCAGTCCATTGACTTTATTTTTCGAACATCCAACACTGCATGAGTAGCTTCAAAAAACCACATAAAATCGAATAAAATAATACACATATATATGGAATAAATTATAATGAGTAATAAAAAAGGAATAAATTAAACATAAATATGAAATAATAAATTAATTCTATGGATAATGATTTTACTGTAAAAATATCAAGATTACCTATAGGATTGATTAATTGAGTGAAATTGAATTAAAGTGATAAATGTCAACACTATAGGAGTGAAATGTTTTGAGGTAGAAGAAGTTTGTGGATGTTTTGGGGAGGAAAGGAATGAAAGATATACAGATCACAAAAACTCGTAAAAAAGAATCCACTTGTAAAATAATACAATTATTATGTGATTAATAGTAAAAATAAATAAATTAAATATAAATATGAAGAAATATATAAAGTCTATTGACAATGATTTTATAATGAACAAATCAATATTACCTCTATAATTGAGTAGATGCAGCGTTGTTGCTCTTCCTGCTAAGGAAGTGAAGATAAATTTAAGGAAAGTGATAAATAAAAAACTATAGGGGTGTATGGTTTTGAGGGAGAAGATGTTTTTGGAATTTTTGGTGTAGAAAGGCATGAATGATGGATAGATCACCCCAACTTGAAAAAAATAATTCACCTATATAATAAAAAAATTATTATGTGAGTAATACTAAAAAAATAAATTAACAAAATATATGAAATAATACATTAATTCTATGGAAAATGATTTTATAGTACAGAAATCATGATTACCACTGTAATTGAGAAGAGGTGGCGTCATTTTTTTTTCTGTAAAGGAAATAGAGAAAACATGAAAGAAAGGGATAAATAAAACACTATAATAGTGAAAAGGGTTTGAGGGATAAGAAGTCTATAGATGTTTTGGTCCATAAAGTCATAAAAGATATACCGATCACCCCAACTCAAACAAAAGAATCCACATGTATAAGAAAAAAATTATTATATGAGTAATACAAAAAATAAATAAATTAAACATAAATATTAATGAATACATTATTTAAGTGGACAATGATTTTACTATGAAAACAAAAAAGATTACCTCTATAATTGAGAATAGGAAATGTCGTTTATCTTCCCACAAAGGTAGTGGAGATAAGTTGAAAGAATGTGATAAATGCAACACTACATGGGTGAAAATGTTTTGAGGGATAGGAAGTCTGTCATGTTTCCGTGTAAAAACACCTAAAATATAGTAATACCACCCCAAATTGAACAAAAGAATCCACCAGTATAAGAAAAAAAAATTATATGAGTAATACTAAAAATATACAAGAAAGATGCAGGCCCAGGCCGAATTCCTGGTCCCATGAGAATCTATTAAAGAAAAATCAGTACAAAGTACAAATAAAATGAAATGATTTTATATTAAATACTAAAAATATATATTAAATATGAATATGAAACAATACATTAATTCTATAGATAGTGATTTTATAGTACACACATCATGATTTACTCTATGATTTAGTTGAGAAAACATCATTGCTCTTCTTTAAAAGGCATGACACATGGAAAAAAATATTATAAAATAAACAGAATCTGCAAGGAATAATGAAAATTAAGTCAATGTTTCATTATAGAATTTTTGGATAAAATAGAGGAATTAAATGGTAAAATTACCTTTACATCATTCCAAAGGGTTTAATTCATTATAGTTTGTTCTTCCGAGATATTGGTAACATCATCATGTATAGAAGGCATTTCCAACATGATTAGTCAAAAAATTACTTTAGATTATGTTAATGCTGTAGAGAACATATAATATTATTAGAAAAACATAATATATTAAAAAAACTTTTACCTTGTCATTGAACTATATTTTTTTAAAGGTTTGAATGATTTTGATCCTTCATCAAGAATCCAAATACCCTCTTTTTGGTCCCATCTAACATAAAAGATAGTATATACATTGTTACCGGCATGCACTAATAACGATGTCCCAATTAAAGGGTCATCCTCAATTGAATTTTTATATGACTCGAAAGTTGTTTTATTCACCTTTAAGACAATTTAGAAATTCTTGTTTGTTGGATTAGAGACATAAAATAGTTTCACTAATTTTGTTTCGATTATGAATGGCTCGTATTTTTTCCCTTCTAAACTGAAATTCACCTTCATAAGTCCCATTTCATCAACATTCACTCCATTGTTATTATCAACCCACTTTCAAATGAAAATATGAACTTGAAATGTTATATAATCCAACTCATATATCTATTTGATAATTCCAAAAATATGACATATTTACATAAATTTGATTCCCATCCTTCGAACCAGATATGTGTATAACTTCATCCATAAGAATAACACTGTTGTTTTTCATCATATTGAATGAATTGTGTTATTTTTTATAGAACATATGACCATTGAATACAATACCATTGTAAGATATAACATTTGCATTCAGTACTGTGACTATCCATTGAAGTCATTCAACAATTGAATTGGATTTTTTAGATAACTCTTTATAAATTTTATATCTGAACCATCCTATAATCTATTGATTTTTTGTATTTAATATTCATCCTTAAAACTTTTATGGATTCAAATCGCTAAGTATTTCTTTGTAGGCTTCAATGTATGGATGATAATATTCAATATTATGTAACAGGTAATGTTGTGATTTCTCCTGCTCTATCAAGATAATTGTAACAACATCCTTTCTAGAAACCCACTCTCCAAGAAGGAATTCACTATGACGAGACATTGGGAGTCTGATGCTTTCAACATCTTATGAGTAATCGGTATAAAATTAAATAGCTTCTTCAAAAAATATATCATTCTAAAATAAAACCTTCTAACTGACTTCTATTCGTTACATACCCTTTAAAAATATTCATATACCATTCAATGGGGTACAACCATTTGTAATGGAAAGGACCACATAGATAAACCTCTCTAACCAAGTGAACTATTAGGTGGAGTATTATATCAATGAATTTAGGTAAGAATAACATCTCTAATTCACAAAATTTAACTTCAATCTCTTTATTCTTGATGAGTAACTTCACCAGGTATACAAATCTACTGGATATGGATTTGAAAAAGAAGCCGATTTTGGTTAATATATGTCTCAAATTTTGAGGCAGAATGAAGAACTATCAATATTCATTAAATATTTCATCAAAACATGATAGTATTGTGATTTTAGTAATTATCACTCCCAATTAGGAATTGAAACAAAATTCTTAATATTTTATGAATACCATTGTGAATCTTTTACACTTGTAAACAAAAGGAAAATTTTCAATTTTTATTATCTGGATAGAGTGTAAGCTGTTAGAGGAAGAAAATTCCACCTTTTCCCTTCACTGGTGCCAAATATTCCCTTATCCCCATTTCAATCATGTCCAACCTATCCTTGATGAAATATTTCATTTTTCTAAGAAAATTTAAACATGCCAATAAAACTATAAAATACATTTTTTTACTAAATGCATAAAATTCAATAAAATGTAAGACACACAAACAATTAAAATACAATAATTAAATGAAAATTGATCTCTTCTTCCAACCTTATTTTTTAAGTTGTTTAGAAAATGGTTTATAGAAAATAGTGTCAATATTTTTTACAATATTTTAATATTGAACACCCATTACTGGAGATGGTGTTGTAACTTATTAGATATTCCCATTAAATTATGTCTTCTATAATCAGTATTTATATCATTGAGGTAAAAATTTATGATGTCCTAAAAACAAATTCTTCAATGAATGTTTTAACAGAACTGATTATGTGCATTTTTCACAAATGGGACACCCCAAAATTCTTTTAATGCTATATCCTAATAAGATTCTATAAGAGGGGAAGTCATTTATCATTCTATAAAACACAACCCTCAATTTTAATTCTTCACTTCTTTGAGAATCATATATTATAACACTTGTATCCCACATCAATTTAATATCTTCAATCAATAGACAAAAATAGACATCAATATCATTACTGGGTTGCTTTGGTCTAGATATAAGCAGAGGAAACATACTATATTTGCATATCATACCTACCCTTGGTGGAAGGATATAATTTACATAAATGATAGGACATGTTCAATGAGTACTTATCTGTACACGAAAAGGATTTAATCCATCTCTGGATAATTCAACACACATGTTTCTTAGATCATTTCCAAATTTAGGAAACTCATAATCTTTTTTCATCCACTGAGGAGAATCTATTAGAATATGTAGGTTCTCATATTTAATTCTTGTATCTGCATGACATGTTAATTATCTCACAGCTTTCTAATATCCATATAGTCATCTAAACCATGAAATTATTGGAAATTTCCATAAATATTTTGAAGGGATTGATTCATTTTTCTTGTATCAATCTGCGCCACACTTAGATAATTTTATGAGTGATTCATGTTCCTTGAAAAATAATATGCAATCATTTGGAAAATATTGTATTTTTTTATAAATCATGATCATTAAACATAACATTTTCAGCATCATATGTTCGGAATGGTAGTTTATTTTCTTTTTGTAGAATATGATTCAGGAGATAAAGTGGTTCTATAATGCTGGTGTCACTACATCCGCTTCAATCATTCACATTATATAACTTTGATATAATTGAAAATGGTGTGTATTTTGTAAAAATTGTATAAAATGGTTTTCTGGAACAACTTTTTGACTCAGACAAATTTTTACAGTCACAAAGGTCATCTTCCATTTACATTTTAATTTCTTTCTTGCGATGTCCATCATCATTTATAAAGGTATTCATATCAAATGATTCATAAACCATAGTATCATCCGAATTGGTGTCCATATTCATTTTTCCACATGTTTATTCAAACATTTATTGGTTTGATATATTCAAGAACAAATAAAATGTTCTTCTAACTCTTCTAAACTAATTTTTATTGAATAACAACAATTTAAACACAAAAAATGATTTTAGAAGGGTCGTCTGCATTCTCTTTTGCAATCATTATGGGATCTTTAACACCATATTCACACTGATATTTCAAATGATTAGAGTGAAACCATTTTTGATTCATATATATCCTATTGGGTTCATAAAAGATAAATTTTGTTCAATATATAAATAAATACATGTAAGATATTACTTAACAATGGTGAAAGTTATAGACCATTATAATAAGGGAAACTCAACATTTATAGCTTTGTTTAAAAGAATTTTAGTATGGTGATAAATTGGGTAAATGGGCTTAAAAATAGAATTACTCCACTATAGCTGGTGTTATCCTACGAATTTACTTAAGGGTTAAAGTTATAGAAAATTCATCCTCATTTCATTTTCCATGATGCATATCCACCATTAGTATTTATAAGTAATGAACAAAACATAAATTTTATTCTTCACATTAGATCCACATGAGATGAATAATTTTATTTATCACACATTAAATAATGGGTATTTGAGAAAATGACACTCCTCAATTATATAAGAACCCCTCCAACACCCTTTTATAATAAAAACTAAAACTATGATACCTCAATATAAGAAACAAATAATCTATATAATTTTTATCCTTTCCCTTTTAAGAGTCCTATTCTCAACAAGATGTCCTAAATTATTTAATATCAAGAAATATTTCAATAGAATATATGATTTAATTTATTTAATTAAAATTTCTTATATATATTTTCCATTTAACTTCTTCAACTACCTATTCCTAAAACTAATTTACCAATCTAATAAAATCAAAATAAAATAATTATACTTTGGTAAAAAATACATTACAATAAAATTAACTTCATATTAATTCTCATCCATTGATTATTACAAGTTATTTGTTCGGTTCAATTTAACCACCATCATGAATGATGAAATAAATTGATATCATGGATTTTTATGAAAACATAATTAGTTTTTTATTTTATGTTAATAATGAAAGGATTTTGGTTCATGGTTCTATAAAGGTTATATGAAAATTTAAAACATTATTAATAAAACACCTTATGTTTTTAAAAAATTACTCAACCAAACATGTTATAGATTCTGTGTTGGGGAACCTCATCTAAAACAAATACTTAATGAAAATGGAACATATTAACTAACAATGGAATAGTAATTACAATACCTTTACTATTAAGAAGAATTTGAAATCTTGAATTGGGATCAATGACCAATATCTCTATATATAAATAGATAAGTAATAATTGTAACTATTATCAATCAATGATCAATATAAGTTAAAAACTATAAATTATGCTTGCGATGAAATATGGGGTATAGTTGTAGGCATCAAAGAAAATTTATTCAAAACAAAAATTTAAAAAGACCCAAACTAGATATCTAAATTGGTAGTCAATCAAACAACAGATCATAAATAAATATTTCTATTCATAATCTATAAGAAAAATGTTCTATAAGTACCAGACCAAAAATAACAAATGAAATAATAGAATAAGAAATCAAAAAATAAATGATAAATACACAATGAAAATCACAAGGACTATATTACTAGGTTGAAGAAAATCCTCTTTGGAAACCCTAACTACAACCAAACACTGGTTGTTCGATTATGTTTGAGAAACTAGAGGTCGTCATGCATTTTAGATTAAATTAACTGAGGAGGATCGCCAAGAGTGGGTGGATTCTACATAAAGCATATGATATTGTTATGGGTTAAAAAATGGTTAGTTTTTTTAAATAGATGATGAAACGTTTATCAATTCTTACAAATAAGCACTAATAATGCCTAATATTTATCAGCATGAAAAACGTTTTGATAAAGACCTACGTTTATCATCTCTTATTACTTAAGCACTCATAAAGTATTTATAATTATAATTGTAAATAAACAATTATAAATATATATACATAGTAAATATATATAAATATAAATATAGAAAATATATTCATTTTTAAAAAATATTATTATAATTTTTTTATTTTTTATTTTTAATTATAGAAATATTTTTAGAAAATAATATTTATATATAATATTAGGTGACTGAAAATTGATATGTGTTAAAAATGAGTGAAATTGAATAAATTAAAAATAATTACAGTTTAACAATATTGAGAAAATGGATATGTTTTGTGTGTGTGCATTATACATAAAGATACATTAATTACATGTATGTGAAATCAATATAACACTCATTTGATTATTAAATTGAAAAATCAAATGCTACATTCAATTATATGTCCATAGCACTATGAAATTAGTCAGTAATTTTAATTTCTATTAATTTTTATTTATCAACCATTATTCACTAAATATATGACTATTTAGTGTAAAGCCGAGAAATATATTGTAATAAATAAATCAAATTTATATACATTTATATATATCTATATATTCAATATATTTAATTTATTAACATTAATTATCATAATTATCAGATTTCGAAAATGTTTAATATTTAATAATTTATAATCAATTTATTATTTTTTGTCAATAATTTTTTAATTAATAAATGTTTTAATATTTTTTAATTAACTCATTTTTTATTTTTTATTTTTATAATTATTTATTTTTATTTATTTTTACTTTTATCAGTTCTAAAAATGTTGATAAAATCTATATTTATCAGTGCTAAAAATAAAGCACTTATAAAGGGAACCCTTTATAAATGCTAAAAAAAGTGATGATAAAGGGTACAATTTATCAGTGCTAAAAATAAAGCGATGATAAATATTCAATTTATCGGTGCTAAAAAAGCACTGATAAAAGGACAAATTTATCGAAACTTTATTTAGTGCTAATAAAGATTCCATTTATCAGTGCCTTTTTATAGGGCTTATAAATACCAGCATTATTAAATGCCAGTTTTGTAGTGGTGATACCAAAACCCTGGTATTTTACACCGGTGATTGATTCTAAATTCACACTAGTTAAATTATAATTACTCAAATATAGAAACCTAAAAACCATAAAGTTCTAAATAGTTTGACATTAAACTATATACCAAATTTACCCCTCAATGTTTTTTATACTAATATTAGTTATAAAATTCTTGTAAGGTTTATTTTTCCATTTTGGTTTGCTAAGATACCTCACTTCTGGCCAATGATGTGCCACCATAAATATATTTAATCCATTTAGTCCATGATTTAAAACTTGTAAGATCATCTATGATTTTGTTCTAAACTATATATACTGAAATAAAAATACCTTCTACTCAATGATTAATAACCTTAAATATGAAATATTTTTTGGTTATTTTTGTATGAACTTAAATATAAACATCATTTTGGTGAAAGTTATGTGACCTTAAACATTATCCACACATTTATAGTTATTATATGAACATAAATATCAGACACATTTTTTCAATATGGTGTGATCCTAAATATCAAACATTTTCTTTCTTTTTTCAACTTGTAAGACTGAAAAATTTAAAAAAAGAGGCAAAAATCTTATCATGTAAAGAACCCATATAGGGTAAACTGAGAAAAGTCAAGGTTTTATTATTAAGAGAAAAGATTTCATAGCTTAAATGATTTTTTTTATCAAATATAAAAATGGAATAAACCATTTAGAGACTGAAACATGACCTTAGAAAATCTAAAAGTGACACTCATTAAGCCTCTGAATCTATTCAAAAATTTTAGAACCATTTTTTTCAAAAAAAAAATTGGCTCATATAATTTTTTCATGAATCACAATCATGTAATTTTAGGATATTTAAAACATCCTTGAACATAATTTTACTTATATGAATTTCCCTTAGTTATTTCACATATCTTGAGCCTCTAATATTTTCATATACGAATGGACTAAATATGGATCATAGTGAAGGAACATGTGATAATTGTATGGACCAATGAAACCCATTAAAAATAAAACATATACAAGAAAATAAAATTCATTCACTACTAGAAAATTGGTCTATAGCTGCTGATTTATAGCCAAACATAATAAAACCTATTTCTATATCCATCCTAAAATCCATGGGCCAAATAAAACTTATGTCCCTACCCTCCTTCCCTAGAGGTTACTCCTCCCCCTCCCTCAAGATTCCTCCATCCCCTACTACTATTCCCCCTACCACCCCTCGCAATTCTCCCTCCCCCTCCTCCCACTCCTCCTCCCTCCGTCGCGATTTCGGCACATCCAGCCTATAGAGAACCCAAACCTGACGTACATGGACATTACATTACTTTTTCGAAATACTAAATACATAACAAAAACAAACACACAAGGGCCGTAATATTTTAGTGTATTTGGAAACTTGGAACATAATCTTCTAATCATGGTGAATGATATTCAACATCTCCCGTAAAGATCTTCCCCTTTTGTTTTTTTGCCTAAAACCATTCTTTATATCCTGAGGAAAAGAAGACATATAAAGGGTGAGATAAAATGATCAGTAAGGGTAATAATGTAGAAAATAAAACAAACCATATACATTTGATCTTCAAAACATGAATATAAATTTTACACATCAAAATCTTGAGTTGTGAAATAAATCTTGGCAGTACGTAAGGAATAGGTCATAAAGGAACATTAATCATGATAAAATAGATTGGGAATAAAACATTTAATTGTGGATAACCATTAAGCACATGATATTATTTCTATAGTAGCCAAGGCATTGCTTCCAAGACCATCTTAGTGGACAAAGTCCCTTGCTGAATCGAGTTTACTCCTTGTTCCAGTCCTGTATCACTGAACCAGATTAACTTACCATTCCATCCATGTCAATCTCATGAGATTTAAATCTTTACCCAGTGAATTGGAGGGAGATATAGGTCCCACCTATCTCATAATTAAATCATTCTTACTTGTGCCACAACATGAACATAAATCATTCATCATTACCCAAAGTATAAAATGGGTTTCATAAACATCATCTCATCATAACATAATCCAGACAAAAAATGGATATCATTTCATCATAAGAAAAGTAAAAACATGTAAATAATAGAGAATTTATACTTGAAACATACAAATAATAAATACGGGCATCTTCGATGGAGAATGGTTTTGATAAAACACTTGAAATGAATTCTTGAGGAAAATATCCTTTCTTCTTCAAAATCAATTTCTTTTCACAAAATGCCATGAAATTTTAAAAGAAAAAGATTTTGTTGAAAATAATCATGAAATATTGTAGAGTAATATTTATGAAAATAAGGATTTATGAAACCATAAAAATTCTTTCACACCGTATAAGTCAAAAAAATATTTTTCTCGTACTTTTGCCGGAAAAGTCAAAAAGTACCTCTTATGGTAAACAAAATAAATATTCCTTCCATACGATGTGGTAAAAGCAAAAAAAAGTAACATTGACTTTAAACATACATGGATGAAAAGTAAACATTTTATGAAAACATTTTGAGAACATATAGACATGGATAATAAACATAACCCCAGTAAATACTTACGAATAAACAATCTCAGATAAGAATAATATTGGAATAATTATCCTTTACCTTATGTAAGATATGCTTAGTATGTATTTGAACCTACTATATAGTGGGTTCAAAAATATTACTAACTTGTAACAGAACCATAATAATATTTATGATAGCATATATGATTCACTTACGACATTATATTATCGGTTCATTTGTCAATTCCATGTTAAAGCAGCGTTTTGGGTAAAATCGTTTCATATATCATCCGTGTTTTTAATTGTAATTATTAATACAATTACTTAGATCATGATTAATTAATTCCAGAATATAAAACATGATTTATATATAATATATATTCAGAATATACATATATATAATAGATCAATAAATAGAAATAAATACACCGTTCATGGAGACGGTTGGCCGTACGTACGCATGAACACTATTTTTCATTTCCTTATTGAATTGAATGGAATTAAGTAGGTGAAATACATATATTTATAAATAAATTATTATGTCATATATTTCATGAATACTTATTATATATACTTTATAGTCATTCTTGAATTGTTGACATGGAAAATGAATCTCATCGCGTCGTGTAGACGGTAATCTGTACGTACGGACGAGCGATGATATCGTTCCCATATTTATTGAATGGAATTGGAGTGGATGATATAATATCATAGAATCAGTATGATGCTATAATAATCATATATAGTTATTCTTTACACCATTATACCCATACAAGTAAGGTGGTGGTGGAAAAACTGATTACACCACGGCGTGGAGACGGTATTCTGTACGTACGCACGCGTGATGATTTCGTTCTCCGTAGGATGGATAGAAGGTGAAATAGGGTTGTTTCATATTTATAATAACTTATCAGTATATAAATAATACTGATGTTATTACTTTATAATGAAAAAACTAAAGAAGAGGAAGTAGAATAAGAAAGAAACGTGAAAGATTCGGTTGAAGAGATTACCTCTTCCTCGATGCACCTCCTTTAAACTTATTCTTAGGGCACTAGAGTTGGTCTTTTGAGAAGACCAAAACCTCTGTGATATAACTAGAGAGGTTAGGAAGAGAAATTTACAGGGTTTTTCCGAGCTTCAAGGCTCAAAAGGGTGTGAAGAGAAGAGGGTAGGGGTGCCCTTTTTATAAGGGAGGAGAGGGGCACCTTTGAAAAAACTTAAAATATTATTTTATAATAAAGTCATATTCGGTTTATAATAGCTCCAAATTGATTTATTTCAAAGATAAAGTGGGTATGGGTCTAAATAATCTAAAAAAATAGGTTTTAAACATGTTTAGGTTACTATTTTAACCTTATCATTTAGATTTAACTCTAAGTTAAAAAATTTAACTTTTACCGTGTCTTCTTGTTTTCTTACAGTATATGGTTAATAAACTTACTATAACAAGCCGAACGAACCCAAAGTGGTTCATTATAAATATATATAACCTTATCTATGTCATTTGGCCGAACCTTAGATTTTTAGGAATATAATAACAATTAATAATATAATAATTGTTTTAAAAACTATTTTATGTCAATTTTGACAATATTTGGTAATTGATTTTTTGTGAAAATCATAACAACAATATTAGTTAGAAAAACATTAATTTAATCAATACTAACATGTCATATTAATATATAAAATTAGTGTAATTCATAAAAAGTCTCAAGTTAAATTTATTTTTATATTTATAACATCAATTATGTTAATATTTTATTAATAAGTTAATTACTGCATCATCATTATGTCATAAATAAATTAAATTATTTAATGTATAAAAATTATAAATAAAATAACATTATGTAGGAAATATTTTGATCTTTCTAATAAATATTTATAGTCTAATTTATCTTATGTATAACCCTATATTAAAAATGTTTTATTTATTAAACATTGATTTTAACTATTTTAACTCTTCTTTAAATTAAATAATAATAAATGTCCTAATCTAATCCAAGGGGACCTAAAGGGTAATATTTTATTCCTAAGGTTGTTTTTGGTCGAATTACACTTATTCAATAGAATTAGGACATGTTTTAGGGTAATAATAATATCATTTTTACCCTTAATTACCCTATTTATATTTAACCGTTGTAAATAAAAGTAAAATATTACTATTCATAGAAATTATTTTTATCTTATTGAACCACATTTTACTCCCTGATATTAACTGTGTCTCTGGGATTTTTGAAATTCCACTCACAGAAACGGTAAAATTATGTTTTATGAAAATTTTCAAATTCTACTAGGAGGTGGGTAAAAGATGGTGAAAAGTTCAATAAAATTTTTTATATATCTAAAATAATTATAATATGACTCACATGAATTACATTGAACATATATAGGTATTTTGTATCAATTTTTACCTAAAATAAATTTAAACAAAATAAATAATTATTTAAAAAAAAGTCGGTTTTTAAATAGTAACCTAGTGTTTTCACTTTTCATGAAAAATTGAATGTTTTCAAAAAAATACCAGAAATTCACCCTAGGATAATTTCGATATTCCGAATCCAAAAATGAAGTCCATTTTGAAAGATAAAATTTATAAAATTTCAAAAAGTGGGTATTACTATTCATAACGGCTAGTTCATAAAAATATTATAATAATATATCATTTAGTGAAACTTGGTATTGCGTACTACACACACTATCGAGGAAGGTCTTGATTGTGTGTAATTAAAGCCAAGTCATGGATGAGTGTAGTGAATGATCCTTTTGGTGTTGCATATAACATAATCAAAACATATTTCATTTATACATTTAAAAAAATACATACTTAATGTTGTGTAGAATAATTTCACAAAACGAACATGAAATTGTGTGTAACACGAGCCAAGAATAGTGTTTCATATACTGCAAGCTAATACAGTGTTGTGTATAGCACAATCTAATTTTGGTGTATCGTACAACAGAAGACATCAATGAAATTAAAAATAATAATTTTCATAAAATATCGGGTTGTGACATTCTCCCCCCTTTAAAATGAATTTCTCCCTTGAAATTAATCGGGGTTATAAATGGTTTACTACTTGAAAGTTTCTTTCATAGAAACCCACATCGTAAAAAGGAATAATAAAACTTAATTTTAAAAAGTAAATTAAGAAACAAAACTGTTACCCAAATTAACTCATCACTGGGTTTCCACATAGGAGAACATTTGTGAAAATATGGATATGGAAGAAAAATCTAACCATCTTGTTCTGATGAAGAGTGGTAGAGGGCATGGATATGAAAAATACAACAATCACAAAGCCATAAATTTGTGATGATATAAGGTACCATCTGATTCATCGGATATGAGGAAACTAGGACAAGATTTTTGGTTTTCAAGATCATTTCCCTAAAGTTGAAGAACTTTTTAATTAAAAGAAATAATTACTTGATTTTGGTACAATCTTACCGTTGATCATTCCATGGAAAATTTCCACTTAATCTATTAAAGAAATGAAGTTAAATTTTTCATTCGTGAAGTGTTATTAGATCATGTGATAGAATGATGGGTCATTCCATTTTTCTCAAACAAAAGGTTAGAAAAAGTTATCAAAAATACATAAGTCCATCTTTAGTAAGATTAATCATATATAGTTCCAAAAATGGAATTATACTTCATATATCATACTGCTTAATATAAAAAAACTAGTTTCTACTAACCAGGGTCTTCGTGTAGGCCAGTGGTAGGCAATAAAGGCCTGTCGCACTTCGGTTGTGGGTTCGAATCCCACAGCCTTGTCCGACGCGACGGGTTATCGGTCGTCCTGTAGGTTGTCCTTTTTCTAAATCTACCTTAATATAACATTACAAAATTATATCAAAATAAATTTCTAGCCTTAAACAACACTATCTTATGTATAACTTAATTCATTTCAATATTTAGGCTTATCCAAAATAATTCAGTCCAAGCTCATAGTATAAAGAAAATTATTACTAGAAAGGTCACATAATAAGCAAGTGAATACCATCATTTATCCCCCATATATCATAAGATATATCTGGTTGATCACATTCCAAAAATGTGAATACCTTAATCATGTATTCTATTGAAATATAAATTATCATAAAACCATAGTGAAAACATGAATGCTGTCCAAATGTAACTCTTTCCACATACCAAAATTCCAAAAATTTTATATACTCAAACCTTGATATCACTTTGTCCTTATATCAGTCATGAGGTCATTAATACTATCGAACATTTCATTATCTTCTTATCCCTTCTTTATGCGCATTTTAGGTGCTTTCCAAAAATATCCGAATAACCTTTCATGGTTACCGGTACCATTCGACATATAATTTCAAAAACATAATGAAAAACAATAGTGTAATAATCCTTAGATGTGTCATTATTCCATATTACCATGAGATTACTTATATAACATTACTCTTGATAAACATGTAATCATTCCACTACCTTCTTAAACCATTGACTGATCTTGAACAATTCTTTCATCTCACATATCATTAGTAGTCTCTTCATTATCATCAACATAAATACTACCCATATGACCATGATGATTCTCTTCACGAGACTTCCCCTTAGGGCATTGGTTTGCATAATGCATATACATTCCACATTTAATCGTTTTTTATGTCATAGAAATACCATTATCCTTATCCATAGTGTTAACTAAACCTTTTCCTTTGCACTTACTAGCTTTGTGTCCCTCCTTTCCACACCCAAATCATCTACCAGTTCCTTTGAAACATTCTCCTTGATGCCTCTTCCCATATGATGTACATGAGGGAAATTGAACTTTCTTTCCTCTATGATCATCATGAAACTCCATATTTCTCGTATTAGATGAGTCGGGATACTTACCAAAGTTGAGATTGCTGATCATATTTTTATATTCCTAATTAGGCATAATAATGATTTTATGACTTCCAAATCCCATTTCATTTGGTTGATCATGAAGAATATCATTCAATTGTCCATCATATCCTCCATTATCGTGAATCTTCTTGTTTCTGACCATTTTCTAAAACCCAAAAAACAGTATGAGTGGAAAAAATAATTCTAGGAAAACAACATAAAAAAGGGGGTGTACCTTCAATATATAACATCATAGGTTTAATTCTAATATCGTTACCGTAATTCTATGACTATAACCTATATGTATACTTAAACTTAGGGACATCCCTAGACACACCTTAGAAATATCTCAGGGGATCTCACTAAAGTTCTCGCTTCCTAGTTTCCAATGGTTGAATAAACATTTCCTCTCATACCAACTGTAGAGACCCCAAACCGGACGTACATGGAAATGACATTACATTTTCGGAATACATAATACATAACAGAAACAAACACACAAGGACCATAATAGTTTAGTGTCTTTGGAAACTCGGAACATAATCTTCTAATCATGGTGAAAGATCTTCAACATCTCCTATAAAGATCTTCCCATTTTTTTTTCTTACCTAAAACCTTTCTTTATATCCTGGGGGAAAGAAAAAATATAAAGGGTGAGCTCAAATGCTCAGTAAGGGTAATAATGGAGAAAATAAAACACACCATATACATTTTAACTTCAAAACATGAACATAAAGTTTACACATAAAAATCATGATTTGTGAAATAAATCTTGGCAGTACGTAAGGAATAGGTCATAAAGGAACATTAATCAAGATAAAATATAATGGGAAAAAAATTTAATTGTGGAAAACCATTAAGCACATGATATGATTTACATAGTAGCCATGGCATTACTGCTAAGACCATCTTAGTGGACAAAGTCCCTTTCTGAATTGAGTTCACTCCTCGTTCCAGTCCTGTATCACTGAACCAGATTAAATTACTGTTACAACCATGTCTATCTAATGAGATATAAATCTTTACCCAATGCATTGGAGGGAGATGTAGGTCCCACCCAACTCATAATGAAATAATTCTTACTTCTTCCACAACATGAACATAAATCATTCATCATTACCCAAAGTATAAAATGGGTTTCATAAACATCATCCCATCATAACATAATCCATACAAAAAATGGATCTCATTTCATCATAAGAAAAGTAAAACCATGAAAATAATAGAGAAATTATACATGATATATACACATATGAAATAATGTCTTCTTGGATGGAAAATGGCTTTGATAAAACACTTGAAATGAATTCTTGAGGAAAATATCCTTTCATCTTCAAAATCATTTTCCTTTCACAAAATGCCATGAAATTTGAAAAGAAAATGATTTTTTTTGAAATTAATAATGAAATATTGTAGAGGAATCTTTATGAAAATAAGGCATTATGAAATCGTAAAAATCTGTTCACGCCGTATAAGTTAAAAAAAATTATTCTCGTACTTTTGCCGGAAAAGTCAAAAGTACCTCGTATAGTAAACAAAAGAAAGATTACTTCCATAAGATGTGGTAAAAGTAAAAAAAAGTAAAAATGACTTTAAACATACATGTAAGAAAATTAAACATTTTATGAAAACATTTTGAGAACATATGGACATGGATAATAAACATAACCCCAGTAAATACTTACGAATAAACAATCTCGGATAAGAATGAGATTGGAATAATTATCCCTTACCTTATTTCCGATATGCTTTGTATGTATCTGAACCTCCTATATAGTTGGTTTAAACATATTATTAACTTGTAACATAACCATAATTATATTTATGATATCATATATGATTCACTTACGAATTTATATTATCCGTTCATTTGTCAATTCCATGTTAATGCAGCGATTTGGGTAAAATAGTTTCATTTATCATCCATGTTTTGAATTTTAATTATTTATATGATTACTTAGATCATGATTACTTAATTCCAGAATATAAAACATGATTTATATATAATATATATTCAGAATATACATATATATAATAGATCGATAAATGGAAAGAAATACACCGTTCATGGTGACGGTAGGCCGTACGTACGCATGAACGTTGTTTTTTGTTTCCTTATTGAATTAAATAGAATTAAATAGATAACATACATATATATATACATAAATTATTATGTCATATATTTCATGATTAATTATTATATAT
This sequence comes from Viscum album, assembly GCA_963277665.1. Lineage (NCBI taxonomy): Eukaryota > Viridiplantae > Streptophyta > Magnoliopsida > Santalales > Viscaceae > Viscum > Viscum album. The sequence continues at coordinate 1,654,519,210 of OY728152.1, forward strand.
ACCTTATAATCATTCTTGAATTGTTAACATGGAAAATGAATCTCATCGCGTTGTGGAGACGGTAATCCGTATGTACGCACGAGTGATGATATCGTTCCCATATTTATTGAATGGAAATGGACTGGATTATATAATATCTTAGAATCAGTATTATGTTATAATAATAATATATTTTTATTCTTTACACCATTATACCCATCCAAGTAACGTGGTGGGTGAAAAACTGATTACACCACGGCGTGGAGACGGTATTCCGTATGTATGCACGCGCGGTGATTTCGTTTTCCATAGGATGGATAGAAGGTGAAATAGGGTTATTTAATATTTATAATAACATATCATTATATAAATAATACTGATGTTATTAATTTATATTGAAACAACTAAATAAGAGGAAGTAGAAGAAGAAAGAAACCTGAAAGAGTCGGTAGAAGAGGTTACCTCTTCCTCGACACGCCTCCTTTAAACTTCTTCTTTGGGTACTAGAGTTGATATTTTGAGAAAACCAGAACCTCTATCATATTAATATAGAGGATTAAAAGGTGAATTGGAAGGGTTTGGCTGATCTTAAAGGCTCAAAAGGGTGTGAAGAGAAGAGGGAAGAGGTGCCCTTTTTATAAGGGAGGAGAGGGGCACCTTTGAAAAAACTTAAAATATTATTTTATTATAAAGTCATATTTGGTTTATAATAGATCAAAATTGATTAATTTAGAAGCTAAAGTTGGATGGGTCAAAATCATCTCAACGAATAGGTTTTAAACAAGTTTAGGTTACTATTTTAACATTATCATTTAGATTTAACTCTAAGTTAAATAATTTATCTTTTACAGTGTCTTCTTGTTTTCTTACACTATATGGTTAATAAACTTACTATAACAAGAGAAAAGACACCCAAATGGTTCATTATTAATATATATAACCTTATATAATCTATTTTTCCAATCTTTATATTTTTAGGAATTTAATAAAAATTAATAATATAATAATTGTTTTAAAAACTATTTTATGTCAATTTTGACACTATTTGGTAATTGATTTTTGTGAAAATCATAACAACATGATTAGTTCGAAAAACATTAATTTAATCAATACTAACATGTCATATTAATCTATAAAATTATTTTAATTCATAAAAAGTCTCAATTTAAATTTATTTGGGTATTTATAACATCAATTATGTTAATACTTCATTAATAATGTAATTACTGCATCATCATTATGTCATAAACATATTAAATTATTTAATGTCTAAATATTATAAATAAAATACAATTATGTAGGAAATAGTTTTATCTTTCTAATTAATATTTATAGTTGAATTTATCTTATGTATAACCCTGTATTAAAAATGTTTTTGTTATTAAACATTGAATTTATCTATTTTAACTCTTCTTAAAATAAAAAAATAATAAATGTCATAATCTAATCCAAGTTGACCTAAAGGGTAATATTTTATTACTAATGTTGTTTTTGGTCGAATTACACATATCCAATAGAATTAGTACATGTGTTCGGGTAATAATAATATCATTTTTACCCATAATTACCCTATTTACTTTTAACCGCGGTAAATAAAAGTAAAAAAGTTACTATTCACCAAAAATTATTTTTATCTTATTGAACAAAATTTTACTCCTTGATATTAACCGTATCTATTAGATTTTCAAAATTCCACTCACAGAAGCGCTAAAATTATGTTTGATCTACATTTTCAAATTCTCCTAGGATGTGGGTAAAAGACGGTGAAAAGTTTAATAAAATTTTTATATATCTAAAATCATTATAAAATGACTCAAATGAATTACATTTAATTTATATAGGTATTATGTATCAATTTTGACATAAAATAAATTTAAATAAAATAAATAATTATTTAAATAAAAAGTCGGTTTTTAAATAGTTACCCAGTGTTTTCACTATTCATCAAAAATTGAAAGTTTTCAGAAAAATAAAAATATTCACCCTAGGATAATTTCGATATTCTGAATCCAAAAATGAAGTCCATTTTGAAAGGTAAAATTTATAAAATTTCAAAAAGTTGGTATTAATATTCATAACGGCTAGTTCATAATAATATAATAATAATATATCGTTTAGTGAAACTCGCTATTGCGTACTACACACGCTATTGAGGAAGGTCTTGATTGCATGTAATGCAAGCCAAGTTAGGGATGCGTGTAGTGAAAGCTCTGTTTGGTGTTGCGTATAACATAATCAAAACATATTTCATTTATACATTAAACAAAATCTATACTTAATATTGCGTAGAATAATTTCACCAAACAAACATGAAATTGTGTGTAACACGTGCCAAGAATAGTTTTGCGTATACTGCAAGCTAATACGGTGTTGCATATAGCACAAGCTAATTTTGGTGTAGTGCACAACACAAGACATCAATGAAATTAAAATGAATAATTCTCAAAAAATATCGGGTTGTTACACAGCCCACCTCCCCTTTGTCCGGGCTCTAGCGCACCCTGCAAACCTCCCCATCGTCGCAGCTCCAGGACACCCATCTAACCTCCCCACCATCCCGAATGTAGTGCAACAAGCCAACCTCCCCACCGTATGGCTCCGGCGCACCCATCCCATCCAATTTTGATTACTGCGTGAACCCCTCCCCCAATCTGATACCACAAAAACCCTAGAACAACAAACTAAAATCGATAAATGGATTTCATGTTTTCTATTCTTTGGCACTATTTCAAACCAATGAGTTCAATACCAAACTATTCATTACTGTCTAGGTTTGGTTTCCTCAAATATCTCTTCATAATAACCTGTTCGTACCCACCACTTCTATGCTATTCCATCCCAAGATTCATCTTATTGACCTCCCCTTCGTTTTGATGCAATCACCCCTATATTATATATTTATGTTTCTGTGTTTTTTGTAGTAGTTAAAGCAATCTCAATATCATCTTCATGGATTATGGGGACTTCAAGTCAAAGAATCCAACATTTAGCCTACATTTTCTCTAAAATAACCAAGGTTCCTATATCATACCTCAAAATAAGTTCTCTACTTGACATGCTATTTTCTATTTTCTCATCCCACGCAGTTGGTCTTGATTTAAAAAAAAAGCTGATTTCTGATTGGTGTTAGTGAACTGTTTGCAGGATTTGACATTGTATGTGTCATATGAATCAATGTTGGATTGGTTAACTCTCTTCTTGACCATTAAATCATATATTCCTTTCATTTTGATATTGGATTGGTTCTGATTATGTGGTAGGTGAGTTATTTTTGTTATTCATTTTCTAAGTATACTAATGTGACCACATATACAAATCTTTCTATGCTTTATGTTATTGGGTGATCTTATTAGGAATCATATCTTTCTTGGGTACTTAGAAAAGTTTATTTAACGGTGCTTGATTTTTTTCATGATTTATGGTTATCTTTTGGTAATGTGTGGTTTATTCTGAGTATAAATTCACGATGCATTTCCTTTTAGATTGAATTTATTTTATCTTTTAAAGAATAATAGCTTAAAAGCATTGGTTCCATTTAAAATTTTTATTCTTTTATATCCATCAGTTTTTTTAAGAAGTTACTAAATTCTTTCATTTGTTTCTTTCAAAAGTTAATGAATGCTTGTAAGAGTTGATCTACAACATCTATGGCTCTAAGAGACCAAGTGAAACATCAATGGTTTTCCCTGCAGATTATCTTCTTGCATAAAATGATTTTTAAAGGCTATTCTAGTTCAAGGAGAAGGTATGTATCTTCAAACATTTGACAAAATTGTAGTGATATGTTTTAATTTCATAAAAATAGAATGTTTCTTTCATTTTATATGTGTAATGACAAATAATTCATTAATTGTCTTCAATTTATTTTATAATATTATTTCATGACATTCTATGTCATGAAATTTAGTTAACATAGCCATTTAATGAATATTTTATGATATTATTTCATAACATTCTTTGTCTTACATTTTATATGTTTCCATAAGTGGCCTTCTATTTACATAATTCTAGTTTAAAGAAAAGTAACTATGGATAAACCATAATACTTCAAAATTAAAATTAGTTGGAATGATTTAGTGGAAATATCATTTCTCTATTTTCTTTTATTTAATCAAATTTCATTCATAGTCTATTCACTATTTTCAAATATGATTTTTCTAATATGAAGTTAAATATTATAATATAAGAATAATAACAACTATTGAATTATTTAGACACTAGAAATATTGGACAACAATTACAACCAAGGATTATGTTTCATACATCTCTACCACAAATCACTATTTGATTAGTACAGACCCTTGAGTTGTGTCCATGAATGAGAGATAATGAATTTCTTCTTATGAATAAATGAATCTCCACGTTAAGTGACATTTACATGTTGGTGACTATTTTCAATATTTTTTTTCTTTAATATTTATCTTCCTCCTATTAATCACTATTTTATATGTTTCATAATAATAATGAAAAATCATTAGAGTATGATATTTGACACATTACAGCCACCATATTAAATTCACTATATATTTGAAAAAAAGTTGTTTATTTTGTATTGATTTACTATTCAATTGAAATGATCAATTTGGTGGTTTTTTGTTTGATCTCATTTACTATGTTTTTTCAATTGTCCACTCAGAACAGCCTATAGAACTCAAGGTGTAACTGATATGTTATGCCTATTTGAACCCCTATATATGCATTATAACCACCCTAAATTTAGAGAATCTACCATTAATCGTCTACTGATCTATAATTTTTAATTCTCACATATGTATTACGGAATGTGTATAGGTTTATGCATCATCTATTATATCTGTACATGTTTATATAACATCTATTGTATGTGTACAAGTTTATGACCCATCTATTACATTTAATAATCACATATGTCTTAATATGACTCATATATTGTATGTGTATAGGTTTATGTAGCATACACAAAATATGTACTTTTTTAAATTAGATACACATGCATGAATAATGTATGAATACATTTTTTGAAGGTACATAAAACTATACACATATAGTAAACTATATGTAGTATGCAATTGCATGCTCCCACATATCCCATGCCTATTCTAAATTAATAAATTTCATGTGGTATGCATACATTGTTTGAATTTACCTACATATACATGAACATTGTTCAAAAAATATTTGTATGCATAATTGTATTTTCTCACTTATTGAACCCCCTATTATATTGAAAACTATTTATTATGTATTCCCTTATAAATATTCACTCTAGAATTTGTTTCTATTTCCATATTATATCTACTTAATATTTTTAATAAGAAAAAGTTATTTTTATTTTTATTTGTTTAAAAATATTTTAAGTCTCTTGAAAATGATGTGAAATTAGAAAAACCTTGCATCAATGTGCAAGAAATTATGTGAAATTATATCAACATTAGTTGTATGTTATAATTTTTTTAACATGAATGATATCTTATGAAATGTTTTTTAATTTTAACAACAAAGAATAACAATACGTCATGACACATTGTAAAATATTTTAAACAACATTAATTGAATTTTTTTAAGTGACATTTCTTTTGGTTCTTTATTTTGGTTGATATAAAATTTATTTTTTGGATTTAAAGACATTTTAGAGCTTAATTATTTATTTGGAAGTGTATTTCTCATGGTTTTCTATGTAGAAGCCCTATCTTGGGATAGAAGTTGAAAACCATACAGTATAATGTTTTCTTTATTATCTCTTACAATATAGGGCACTAGGTGAATGAATTTGGTTAGGTTTTTATGGTTGTTTTGATGAATATTTTTTCAGAGAAATTATTAAAAAAGAAAAAGAAAAAAAGAGTAGATTTTGACGACGTGCGTTAGGGACAATTCTTAAGAGAGGTGATTTTCCCGAACAAGACCTCAGAGTTTTGCAGTTACTGGTTCTCAACATTTCCATTGAAGTTATCTTTCTTTAATCTCTTTTTAAGGATTAATTATATGATAAAATATAGATTGTTTATTATTGTTTTTTATGATCAAATATAGAATTTTTTATATTTTAGTTTCCTTTATTATTTGAAATGTTTTACTAATACTTATTGTAACTATATTTTATATAAAATATGATTTACCACTTCTATTTATGGTTAGAGAAAGTGTATAAGGGTTATGTGTAATTTTTTGAGATATTGGGAGTGTTTAGATAAGTTTTAATATTTTATACTATTTACACATAAATTTATCTATTTTATGTGTTCTTGTTTTTATTTTTAGAATCTCAAAATAAATTTGGCTTAAACTATTTTTGTTATTATGAATTATTAGGATCTTCTACTTCGTATGCGATTGAGTGTAGGAAATGAGATCCATCTTTCCCATAGTACACTACAACAAATACCGTTCAATTGGAGCATCATGGATACTCCTTTCTCATTATAGACCTAGTTTTATTTTTGTTTAACTTAAATGATTGAATCTGAAGTTGATTTTGTTTCTTTATAGGTACTTCAATGAGAATATATTAGTTTAGTGAAAAATATAAGAGGATGTTTGGATTTTTAAAAATAATAAAAATGCATCATATCATTACAGATATTAATTAATTTGGTTTTTAATTGTTTTTAACAATTCATTCATGCTTCCATTTATTGGAACTCATTTGAAATTCTAAATTTTAGGATGTTATGTTGGTTGAGTGTTTATGCTTAGACTGTTGAATACATTTCATGCTGATGTTATTGAACTGAATCTCTTTATAATGGTTACTGAAAATATTATTGCTTATGGAAAAATATGATGAGTGCTGAGCTTTAATGTATGATGATGTTTATTGTGAAATTTACATTTCATGATTTTTTTGTTGAAAATATGTTAAATATTCATTGATGAGGGTAGAGTGGAAATATAAAAACTATTTTGATGGTGATTTTAAGGATAAATGTTCACTGTGTTTTTCTCTTATCCTACTGGAAAGTGTTTCTTTAGATGTTATTCTATGTGTTTAACAGGAAATCATGAATTAATGAATGTGAAAACTAAATTTTCTTTCAAAATGGATGAATATTGTTACTTTTTAGAGTAATGATACTGTTTTCAACCATCTTTTAACCTTAATTTTTTGGTTCCATCATTTCATTTTCTTCTGGTTTTGGAGATTTTTTGGTATTTTGTGGTGGGGGTCTAGGGGGGTTGTCCAGAAAGGGGAGGGGGAGTGTCCAGTGGGTGTCCTAGAGGGGGGGGAGGGGTCTAGGGGCAGTCAAGCAGGGGGCTGTCCAGGGGGGTGTCCAAGAGGGGGGAGGGCTATCCAGGGGGAGAAAGGGGGTCTGTAGGGGGAGTAGTTTGTGCATGGGGGAGGGACATGGGGGAGGGGGGGGGGTCCAAGAGAGGTTCAAGGGGTCTTTAGGGGGTAGGGGTGAAGGGGGATGAGGGGGGGGAGTGGGTACGGTGTGTCGCGGGGGGGGGGGGGGGGGAGGGTGCGTGGCAGGGGAGTAAGGGTGCAGGGGGGAGGGGGGTTATACAGTATGGGGTTACGGGGGTAGTGTGCAGGGGGCAGGGAGGGGGGAATGGGGTTCAGGGGTGCAGGGGGAGGGGGGCTGTACAGGGGTGTCTATGGGGGTGTCCTGGGGGTCTCTTCACCATCTATAAACCCCTCCTGTACCACTTTATCCATTCCTAGGGATCTTAATTTCTCTTCTAATTTTCAATATCATCGTAATTGCGTGATTACTTTATTTTTTAAATTTTCTATTTCTCCCATCATATATGGTAGTTTTACACATGATTAACCATGATTTTATTATTGAACTGTCCTATGATCAAATGTATTATATTAATCTCAAAAAATATAAAAATGAATATATCAATATCAAGTTTTTATAGTCTTTCATGTGGTGAAAATGATATTTTTTTTAATTTTTATTAATTTCTTGCGATTTGTGATAGGAAACGTTCTTCTACTGAGAAAAAAATTGAATTTAAACTCCGACACGTTGGAGGTGTCATAAGAAAAATTTCTCTCCCTAGTTGTAGAATGCTTAATCGATTTAAACACTAATGTCAAAGTAATTTCCCTATTTTTGGCTTCTTTAGGGATTTTACATTTCAATAATTTGTTGATTTTGATGGCTTGTATTGGTATGAAGGATAGGGATGTATGCTATGCATAGAACCAGCAACAAAATAGAGCTGATGCAATTGATTTTTTTCCTTGACTTGCAACGAGGATTGACCTGAATATAAAATTCAGGAGGTGATGGTTAAGGCTAAAGTGAGTTTTATCTTGATTATGGAGGATATATTTTATTGTATTCACTTTACATGGTAATGAGACTTAGTGGTATAACCATTAATAAAGATTGACTAACTTCTAAAATAATTGTGATGTGAATTCGAGTTTGGTTGATATGGTAATGAACAATGTATTGGTGAGTGATAACCCAATCTATTTTGAGTGGATAAAAGGCTTATAAATTTTTATTTAACTAATCATGTAATGTTAATTTTATCTTACCTATGTTGATAGTGTATCAAATGTAAAAAATTTTGTATTAGTAATGTGCATGTGATAGATTTCTCGAGGGAGAACCATTGTTTTCCTCTTTGTGGGACTAAGGTATGAAATAACACTCATTCTAAGGGTATATAGTGAGTATACACAAGAAAATTGAATCTTATAAGAGGTAAACATGATGGTTCTCCCCAATGGTTGGAGAAAAATCATCTAATTCCTACATATGATAATTTTAGTACCATAATTTCATTTTGGGTATACCCATGCCAATACCTTCCAAGGTCCGTTGAACCATGGCTATTACTTATAGCAACATTTTTTGGTCTTATAGCCACAATTTCAAACTGTGGCTATAGACTTATATTTTAGTAGTTATTTTTTCTTTTATCTAGTGGAATAACCATTTAATTTTGTGTAAGTATATTCACTATATATATATATCCAACCAATGATCTTTTGAGAGAATTTATCATGAAATATGAATGTCCAATCAAATTCCTTTATCATCAACTCAATTATTTTAAATCATGGAATAAAAAATTAATTATCATTTAATGTTCTAGTGAATCCAATTAATTATAATTTTACTTTGTATTCACTTGTATAAATAAATTAATATAACTTTATTTCATGAGTGATGGAGAGATAAAATTTTTAAAATGTTTTTAAGTGGATGATATGTCATTTTAATTGTTACCTTAGGAGGTGAAATTATATATAGACGTAAAGAAATTTTATTGAAGAAAATTTTATTTCAATGATTATTTAAAATGGTACAATCATAAAAATTTCAGAGTCCCTCTATAGTTATTAAAATAATAAGAAAAAAAATACAAGTTAAAAAAATAATTACAATAATGAATATCAGATTAAAATTCATTACTATTTCATTGATGTATTTCAATTCTCTATGGATTGGTAATGTCTCTCTAACCCTATAGTTTCAAATTTTAAATATTAATATAGTTCCCCTACCCTTTCTATGAAATACTCCCCTTCATTCATGGCCTCATTGACGAGTTTTATACACCTTAAAAATTATTATTCAAAAATGAATAATTTTTCATGATATATATTGTATGGTGCATCCATTTTTTATCACGCATTTGATAGTTTGCAACCTCTACTATATGGTATAATTTTTCATGAGGTCATGTTTCTAAATTATTTTGAAAATGAGATACAAAATATATTAGGGTAATATATAATTAAAATTACTATGATTACTTCCACTCATTTATTATATCCTTTAAATTTATATATTAATAGGTAATCAAATACACCAAATATAAAGGTAATGAATACGCTGTGGATATTATGAAACTACTCAACTAACTCAGTAAGTAGGGTTTTGATGATCAAATTTTGGATACCCTTCTACACCCATAATCATTTCCACACTAAATCATATTTTTCATTAGGTATGAATATGAATTTATCACAAGAATTGGGATGTATTTGAGACTATAATTCCAAAGGGTAAGGATGTATTTGTGTGGTCTAGAATATTTAACATTTGAGTGGCCTGAGATAGAGTAATCAATTCCTCAATTGTCTTTAAATCTTATTATGTCATATTTTTTCCTCATAGTTATCCATAGTGACACTAAGACCAAGGAGAAAGAAATATATCATGTAAGGGAATGGACATAATTAATAAAGGGTACAACTGATACTCACTACTCATAGTGAATCACTAAAATACATTACCATCATGTTATCATCATTCAGATCCATTGAATTTTTTTCATAATTCAGCCCACTCTTAGGATCTTTATAGAGCACCCTCAATAAATTTAGTGATGTTTCATCTAGCATTGGATCCCTAAAAGCATGGAATTTTATATACAAAGGAATAGAAGTTATAACATCTCAATTATATATAATCATGCTTATATTTTATATATATTAGATGAGATATTTTTAGTATCTAAATAATAATATATATGAACAATAAATAAAAAGAAAAAAATCATATTGAAAATACTTTCTTCCTTCCATTATTATGGGAAATTCACGGAATTACTCTATTGTTGAGAAGTGATAATATTTAATTCTTAATAATAATTTATATTTTCCCATTTTTCCATATATATACATTATTCATATAACTATCTATAATATAAACATCATATTCTCACCATTATTTTATTACCACGTGTAAATGAAGAACAGGTAGATCTCTATCACGAGTAATGGGAACATAAGGTGCAGAAACCAATAGAATTACCACTATATTCATATAGAATTACCTATATCCCTCATGATACTTCTTCTATAATCATCTGGTCCACTCCAATAATAACAAAGGTATCATCAAGAGTAATTAATCAATCTATTTTATCATTTTTGGATTCTATTGGAGACTATAGAGTGTCCTCTTTAATGATTGGAGCCTCCAAACTTGTACCTGATAGATATATGATATCTGATTCATCCACTCACTCATCATTATTAATTAGATAAAAGTCCTCCCTTTCTGAAAATATATAAAATTTAATTATAAAAAAAATATTTTCCAAATTTAATGTTAATATAGTATACAAGTTATGTTTAAAGACCAACCTTTTTTCCTAAGTGAATATGCATGATGAATCTCTAAGCCTATACTTGTTGTATAGTTTTTCCTTATGATTAATTAGATTTATCTCAAATTTATTCTAACCAACGATATTATAAGAAACTAATAAATATAGTTCCTAAATATCTATCCATGTTATATGTTCTTGATATAGATTTCCTTCCACTAAGACCCAAAATTCCACCGCACCACTAATATAGTTACCAGATGTATTGTATTTGGGGGATGTTTTTAGTTCCATCACCTTATTTATCATCTATAAAAAGGGGAAAATTCTATATTTTTTATTTATAACTTCAATTTCAGAGAGGATCACTTCAAAACACCTAGATATAAATCTATTGTTTCGATGTATTTTTCCCATTTATCATTTGTTAACTGGTTATCCAAGAATACATAATCGTTTAGATCCATGATATATCATTCCCAATTTGTTAAGGGGTATCTATTATAAAATTAATTTATTGGTTTCTTCAAATAATTGATATAAATATAGTCTTTGTAATGTTTTTTTCAAATTTTATGTTACTTAATGATTTTAGATTCCTAATCCATGGGATGTACATGCCATCATGAAGAGATATCCAATCATCCTAAAAGGTATTTCTTATATATCAATTATTAAAAAAGTGATGAGCCTTAGGGTATGTGTATTTTCAAAGAGAATATATATATTCTCTCTCTAAACTAGAAATGTTGATAGGTTATTTCTTAATTAAAAAATTAATCGATATTACCCTCTCTGTAAGGGACTTAATTTTCGACCTCTTTCTAGATTATCTCATATGAAGATAAATATATGATGTCTTTTTAAATTTAATTAGCTATGATGGTGATATTAATTTCTAAAGATGTATTCTTAATACTATTATTTTGGTTATATACTTTGATGTCTCTTTAGTAGCCCATATTTCCTTTTTTAAAGATGAGGAATCACCAACTATCATTTATAACCCACCATATAGTGAATGTTTAATAATTTGTTCTTCATATGATTCAAAGGATTTTCTAAGAAAACACAAAAATATATGATAAAATATGTATGGAATATAAAAAACATAGATTATTTCATACTTGATCATTTCCAGAAAAACTCAGTCCCTTTTCACTAATTTATATGATTGCGCTTCATATTCTCTAAATCCATCACTAATAATGGTCCTGATCAGAAGCTCTATCTTTGTAAGGAATTTAAACTGGGCAGATATTACATCATACATGATAATTTATTTTAAATCCAATTATAGTTGTAAAATTCTATAAATACCTTGATTATATGGCCTAAATTGGAATTATTGAATCTGATGTGGATTTTGGAACATGTATTTTTTGAAATGTGAAAAGATCGATCCCCAAAAAACATGAAATAATATAGATATATGAAACATATATTATTCTTAATATACCCACTTTAAAAACAAGTACATTCTTTCTTACATTGGTATTTTCAAATTGATCAATCTATTTTCCAATAGTCATGCTTTCTTAAAAAATATGCCTAATCTGACATAATTAAGTCAATTATAGACTCATGGTATGTATCCAATTAAACATGGAAAGAAAATATATATATTCAATTGAGGTTTAACATTATTTATTACATTCAAGACCAAATTCTTATATTAAACCTTTTCTTTGTATGTCTAGAGGGTACTGGTGGTTCCCCATTCGTGCATGGTTGAGAATCCTATAAGAAGTTTAAAATTATTCCCCTGTTTATATTCTATCAACAATAATCTCATCCATATTCAATTTATATATTATCCCTTGGGTGATTCTGTTTTCTTTTTCAATTCTATGTATTCATAAATAGTGTATATATCCGTTGTGGTATTCATTTAGAACCCCCAAATAACCTTTAATGGGAAGAACTTTTTAAACATTTATTTAAGAGTGGGGGTTTTATTGATTTTGTACACAAACCATAAACTAAATATTTAGATCCCATGAAGGAGATAAAATTTATTTTTTATGGGGTCTCTAGATATATAGGAGGTTATGGAAACATTTTTTGGCCTTTTTTATGTACATATAGGTGATCTATATTGATTTTAATATCCCTAATGATCTAAGATGATCATAAAATTTAGTTTAAGTGTGCCTCTACAAAATTAACCATATTCATTAATGTTGGAGTGTACCCCCAGGTAATAGATCTGTGATTATGTTTCATCCTTGAATATAGTTAGTAAGTGATATAAATTAGTTAAATAATAGTTGTATGTTTTGGGATCCACTTCCTACTTAAAGTCATTTGGTGTGGTTTAAATATACTTAATTGTATAATCTATCTTAGAAAGTGTCTATATAATAAAAATGGTAAACATAAAGGGTGTTTCCCTCTCTAATTATGATGTATGAGTTATCCATGATGAGGAAATTTATGACCTGGTGAAAAAATTAGTGAATCCATCAGTAATATGGATCTATAAAAGGGAATATAATCAGATAATTGGAAATTATAATGATTCACTAATAATAAATGTATAATATCTTGTATCTATATCCTATAATAGTGAACCTTATTATTCTCAATACAAGTAATCATATTTTGAATGTGTTTTAAAACAATATTAAAAGGGTTCTGGTTCAAATATTGGGTCATTTATTTAAATAATGCAACAAAATATTATTAAAAGTATGAAAAAATAGGAAAAAATTGATTTAGGATAGGAGTATTAATTATGGAATTGAAAAAAATAGAGAAAGGTTTTGAAAAAAACCACTATCCACATTCACCAAACAATCTTTACTTAGCTCAATATACTTATCCTTATTCACCAAGGAAAATGTGGAACATTACTTCACACCAACTTATAATATAAAAATATAATATACTAGTTTGACTACGGAAACCATAGAGAAAACATCTATAGTATTTGGTGAGGAATATTATTCACTCTAACTAGGGTGGTATCAAATTTATAATGAAATCTATGATGCTTTTTTTATTACTAGGTCAAATGAAAATATATTACACCCACCATTGAGATGATAAATCTCACCCATATCCAAGAATAATACATTCCCCTCTCTATATGAAGCACATATTTGTCTCTAAATATATCATGTTCACCTTTTTAGTGGTGTTTATTCACATATTTCAATAAAATTTCTTTCCCAATTATTTAATTTAATCATAATTGGATCCTTTTCACATTTAATGAATCAAAATATGAATGGTAGTATTTTTTTGGCTCCCATGAATTGTTCAATAACCTTATATAATGTATAAAAATGAAATTGAAATAATTTGTTTACAAAAATAAATCCATTCTCTATATTCCAAGAATAATTATTACCCTAAGGGTATTTGGGTATGAGACTTTTAATGAGACTAAATTCCATAATCAAGGTGTCATGTGTGCCAATTCTTCAGGAAAATGAAACTCACTCGTTCCCCAATCCAAGGCTACATTCCTGCACCCATGCCCAAAATAATATGACATTGAGTCATTTTTCAAATAAATTCATTTGGTTCTTAGTTATGATAAATCAAAATAAACCATATATTTTACTCAAATAAGTTTTAGGTTTTTTCGGTTTTATTTTTTAGAATCTCTTCTTTTGAATTGATTATTATATATAAAAAATTCCTCTAAATAATATCCAAATCAAAATTAAAAAAAAGAATATTTTAAAGTATATCTAAATTAGTTTAAATGATAACTCAATTGATTGGGATTATGGGTATATTTTTAAAACCAAATTCAATAAATATTAATAGATACTCAAGTCCAAATGATATTATGAACCTACATGTTATTTATCATGATATCTATGATTGATTGCGAGATATTTAGTTTGTATGTTCTTTCAGTGTTTATCACAGTACTTCCATTCCTATGAGATTTTATTATGATCGAACTAAGTCATTTTAGTTTTAATTTTTTCATTAATGAAGTCCAAGGGTAGAGACTTGGTTTTTATAATCTCTGATTGATGAAGCTCATATATAAAAGATTTTACTTATTGTAATTTAATTGAATAGGATCAACAATATAAAATGGATCTTTGGGATTAGGTTTTTGATCATTTAATCATTTTTTTAAATAAAAGAGATTCAAGGAACACAAATATATACATATACATATATACTTATTTGATAAAACATTAAGGGTTTTTTAAATTGTATACTATATCCTCATATAATTATTACGTAATTTATTTTTGGTATTTTTATACATAATTAGTTTAATTTATACCAGTATATTTCAGAGTCTACATTTCATCCTAGTTGATTTAAAATATTTCAACAACATTGTTAACTTAATTATTTAGTTTAACTATTTTAGTTTGAAGTGAGATTTCCTTATTCATTTTGAAATGTAACAATTAAAAGGGATTTATTTTTTATATGATTTTATAAATCATCAATTTATCCATCTCATAATGCTTACTATCGAGGATAATACATGCCACCCACAAACTCATCACTGAGAAAGAAGACCCATATTTTGTACACATGAATGTAAAACTGGGGTTATTTTAACTATAGATAGGACTCATTGGCTTCCAAATTAATCATACCATGAGAAAAATGATAATAAGAACCAAATTGATCACCTTATATAAAATGAATTCCTCCATGTTATTTTCAAATAAAAAAATTAATGAGATCTAAAATGGTGTAGTTTAACCATCAAAGGCTTTAATATATTAGAACCTCATCTGATACAACCTCTAAAAATTCATATGAATATAACAGGGTGTAAGACCCCTGTAATAAAGATTTTAAGTCACGAATTGATAAATTTCATTTCATTTAAACTATTTTAGTGCAAGTTAGATTTCACAAACCCAGAAATAAAAGTATTGGATCAATTTATTCTAAGTTCACTTAGCACCAAAAATCATATTTCACATCTCCATGTACCAACATATTATTAGTTTAAGGACTGGGATATTTTCCACACTCAAGGGAATCTTACGGTAATGATTCTTCTTGATAATGGTATTCTCAAATATTGTAGAAGATATATCCCTTTGAATTACTCTCCGTACAATATATTTATCATCTTGAAAATCAAATATCCCATTGATATTGAGGATTTATATCTTTAGAAACAAATGAAATACCTTTCTACCCGATGATCTCATATTGCTATTAGAGTTTTGAGGATTGTATTGGAGGCTTATGAAATTAGTAATTTCTATTGGTTTGTAATTCCTCCTGGTCCATCCATTATTCCCAAGTCCATTTCTTATGGGTAGAAGGTGATTATATATGGGTTACCATTCTTGTGTTATTCATAATCATTCACATAACTCGTTCACTAATACAAATTACAAATGGGAAAATCATGCATAAGACTCACATATAAAAACAATTTGGGAACCAAATAACCATAGGTCTTAGTCATATGACTATAAACTATAATATATAATGGTCATTATTCCATGAACAAAAAAGAAACATCATTGATGTTTTTTTCATGTCCATAAAATCCAAAACAATGGTTCTTATTTCATGACCTTAAAAGGTTAAAACACTTGTTCTTATCACATGGAATTAAATGAAAAAATATTAACCTTGATTTTTGGTCCATAAATTGAAAATTATTCATTCAATGTTAGATAAAAATTTCAATTCCCATTCACATGGTTATCATTTCTTATCATATGGATTTAAATCATGTCATCAAACATTGTGGGATTAATTCATCCTTTGAAGTTGGTAAGAATCCATTCAGGGACATAATCCCCATGCTTTGTCATCTTTTAGCTCCCCTTATCCCACAGACCTTCTTAGATGGTGTCAAATTCTATATTTCATTCCTATATTAATTTAAATTGTAGTGGAATCTATAATTTATGTTCAATGATAAGATAAAATAATTTTCTTTATAGCATTCCTTAAAATTAAATAGTGGTAATCAATCAATGCCATTTAAAAGGAAAACTAGTATTTTTATTTGAATGAATATTATGGTCATTACATAAATCTATTAAAGAGTGTAAAATAATATGAAAATATATTTTCAAAGATGGTATGAGCTCTAGTCCTATTAGTTTAAAAAAACACCCTGCGAGACTAAACAAGTCTATGAAAAATATAAAAAATCACACCATATTATTTTTTTCACTTTAAATTTATTATATTTATACATTTTGATAAAAATATTAGTGCTCTTAGAAAAAATATATACATAAAAAATAATAATTGAGTTTGGATATTACTCCATTTAAAATGGAAAGCTTACTCTATTTTAACTATTTTAGAAGGGTATTTTTTTGATGTACCTCTAGGTAAAAAATGAAATAACTATTGTAATATATACATTATATATGTAGAAAAATATTTAAATTAGCTAAATTAACCACTCTATAATTTATAGATGTGAATATACCAAATTTATTGTCACCTAGATGATAAATATTAATAAAAATCCATTTTTTAATTATTTAGTTGATTATACTCTAAATCATGATTTGTTTTCATTTGAAATTAAATGTATCAATTCAATACCCCATCTTATTGACCAAATATTCCTTATAAAAAATATATGGAATAATTATTACATCAAAACATGATAGTAAATAAATTATATTCTTACTATCTTGAATAATGTTTGTAAAAAGTTTAATAAAATTTCAATAATATACTTTTGTAAAACTAACAGGGTGTGTATATTATAAAAACACATGTTCACATTCTTTTATAATGTATTACTTGATATGGAAATTTAATTACAATTTCTTAAGGATTAAAAGAAAAAACCATATTTATTTCCAAATAAATTATGTCTAATTTTTTTTGGTTAAATTCATAGTCTTTCATTATATGTCTTGTAATTTTACCATGAAACTATCACAAAAATTTTTATTAACATGCATGATATAAGTATTTTATATTTCCCATTAAACAACTAATTTGTAAAATAAAATAATATTGATTTTTTACTTTCATTAATTTCTCTCATTTTCTATCATTATGACTTAAAATATAATATAATAATTTTCCCCCTTCAAAAAGTTTTCAAGGCTATTGAACATTGGATATCACTAGTATATTTTTTAAATTCATCTGAGTATTTTTTTAACATTAAATATGATACATCCAAAATTAAAATCATTAAATTTTTCAGGTTAAATTTCATTTAACAATGTTATAGTTTATGATATAATGTTTATTCATTATAAATAAAACACTTTTCATGTTATGTACAACTATATCACATCAAATTTTATTATAAGGGTATTTATTTTTTAATTAAAAGCATTGTAATATATAATTATAAAAACTACTCTTATAGAATCAAAAACATAAATACCTTACACCTGTAATAAATTCAAATAATTAATTCACTGTGATATTTAAAAATTGCTATAAGTTCTATTTTTTTAATTAGTGTCATCAAGCTTAAGAAAACATATTCATATCTCATATAGTTTTTTTAATAGAAGTAAATTTTTATCATAAAAACCAACTATGAAATAACTTGGATAATAATTAATTTAAATATATTTTTTTATATATTGTTCTTTTTTATGATTTATCAAATTATTTTATATATTAAAAATAGAATAATTATAATACACTGATTAGAATTAATTAAATGAAAAATATTCATTATAAATTTATTTATATTATTATTATTATTATAACCATTATACATAATTTTTATTTTAAAACAAGGGTTTCATATGAGGTATTATTGGAAGATACAAAATTATTTAGTAAATAGAGTAGTAAATATCATGATAAATAATTCAAAATGGGTTCTTTGTTTCATTTTCTATCTCAGGGTATAATAGATGAGAGATTTTTTTTGATATTAATATTAATTTATATATAATAAAAATTAATTTGGTCAATAATGTATCATTTTATACACCCAATAAATAGAAAAAATATTTTTTTATCATCATAATTTTATCGTGGAAGCATATTACATTCATGGAGCATATTTTTCAACAATTCAAGTAGTTATGTAAAACTATTATTGATCAATGATTTAATAGTTTCAAATTAATCAATATCAACATTATTTATTAGAATATTAATATATCAAAATTTCAATATAATGGTTACTCATCATAAAAATATTATTTCCTTAAAAATTAATATTTTTAAACATTTTATAGTTCATAATCGTGACTAAATTCCTCTATTTAATTTGATAAACCTATATGATGATATATACTATGGGAAAATGAATGTTTATTCATTATTTCCATACCCAATGAGTGAATTATTTATTAAACCCCTTAAAAATTAAATAAATCTTTATTTCCCTGACTTATAAATTTATCTTATTTAAAAACATCATGCATGAGGAATAAATTAATGATTTCTTGTAGAATTTTGTTTAGTGGGTTCTAGGAAGTCATTGACCACATTGTCATGTTTAAAAATTTATTTATTCATTTAAAAATAATCAATTAATTAAATTATAAAATTGGAACTTGAAATAAAAAAATTACTATATTTTATCAATATTTAATTTGTTCTTATGACAAGTGAATAAAATTTTGAAATTGGCCAATTATTGGGAGTCGTGGATCTGTTTTGTGGAAATTATTTCTAGCATAATTACATTTTTAATGTATGATTTATTTTTAATATATGTGGTGTTCCAAATTAAAATAAATAGAAGGATAAAATATAAGATATATATATATATATATATGGGGTGTGAGATAGAATCTCGTATTGAATGTTTTATAAAACCACGTAAGATGCTCCCTAATAAAAAATGGTCTTTGAAAGTATTTAATGTTTATATATATATATATATAATATTATAATATTAAATATATAAATAAGTATATATAAGTAATATACACACAAATTGAGAGATAAGAAAAAAAACAAAAAAAACATTTCTTTTTTAATAAATATTACTAATATAGTGGATTGTCTTGATGATTACATTTTATATAAATAAATTTTGTCAATAAATATTTAATAAAATATAGTTTCTTTGATTTTTTATTGATTAACAAAATCCTTTTCATTTTTAATATTATTTTATTATATTTAGTTTTTATAAAAATATTTACCCTTTTATCTTTATTTTGATAAGTAGTGTCTCTATAAGGGAGAAAATAATCCTCACACAAGATTATCATTAATATCAATAATAAAAAAATAATATACTCCATTACCACTTTAAAATTATCCAACCCACAGAGACCCTACCCAAGGTAGTTATAGGTCTAGTAGAGACACTATAAGAATACCTCTAATAAGATAGGGGATGACGACTAGTATTAAGAAGTTTTACAATATAATGGGATGAATTTTCCTAAGGAAAACTATAATTTTTGAAATAATTATAATCAAAACAATATATATATATATATATATATATATATGATCCCAACATACATTCATTTGGATAATCCATGTAATAAAATAATAACATCATTGAAGTACAAGTAAGTGAAAAAGTACTATCTAAAAAATGACATTTCAAACGAAATCCCAAGTATAAAAGATGAAATTATTAATCACTTTATTAGACATGAAAACTCACATCACTTAAAATCAAATAACAATGAACTATAACCTATACACATGATATTCATTGAAACCCTGAGAAACATGATCATTTGGAAAATTTAAATCACTAAAATAGCAGAAAGCAAAAAATAAAAATGTTCCCAAGAAGGGTTAAGTATAATAATACATAGTATGGATTCCTAAAATACTATACTCCAACACTATTCAAACATAAATATGGATAATTAGAAGGCTTTTAAACTGTTAAGTAACGTCAAATCCACGCTACTCATGACCATCCATGGGTAACAACATGATTGAGATCAATTCTCAAAATATCAACATTATATGAATGAGTAATTAACTACTCTATAAACATATCTCTCTAAAAATGTTTGTAAAAGTTTATAGATATAAGTATAATTATTTTCGATAAAACATTCCGTTAAAAATAAAGAATCAACATTCATCACATTATGAAACTTACAATTATTTAGTCATTATTCCAATACAGAGGAAACAATCCCTACCGATGATATGTATCATTCAAGGTGATAAACTAACCCTACTGATAAGAGACCCATGTTCCATTAAGGATAAATGTTCAAAGGGATTCCTAACATCATCACACATATAGAGGAAGAATTACCATCAATTTAGAGGACACCTAAATTCATGTTTGATTTTAGATATCCTTACCATGTTAAAATCAATGATTAATTAAAAGGATGCATAATCCTCTGATGAATATAAAGAACCATATTCCTATAAAAGAAAAATATCAATTAAAAGGGATTAAAATCCAATATTTGAACTAATACACCCACTCATGGACATTAGAACCTTCTTCTCTAAGTAAGGGTTATACCAATAATATTTTATAGTCAATTGTGTGAAAATTTAATATGAATCATAATGGAAAATTATACATCTTTCCACTCACATGGTTTACATGACATGAGAGAATTAATAAATTAATTACAAATAAATTAATTTAAACTTGGTATTTGACTAATTAAAATTCCGATAACACAAATATGGTTAGTAAGTCTACAATAAATACCTTTAAATAACATCTAAATTTTCAGTAGGTCAAATATTATTATAATGATGGATTTTAATCAATCTAATAATGCTGGGTAAGGATATAAAGGCATATACTAAACACCAGTACAATAAAATTGGAAGTGGGTACTGAATCAAGGCTAACCAGTTATATAGTTAGAGGGTACTGTAGTAGTATAAAACATACCATCATGGTTATTATATAACTACTGAACACTCTATGAATATAGTTATTGTAGCAACACGAGTTACTATAACACCGAGTTTCTTTAATGGATCATTTCAAAAAATGAGTTTTATACTCTATGTTGGTGTGTTGGAAGGAGGTTTATATCTCTATGTTGATATAGGTATTCTTACTAAACCATGTAAATCCTTTTTAATTATTTATATTATTCTATAATTTTTTATTTCTAATATTTTTCTAGAATCAATTTTTTTTCATTCCTAATTATTTTTATAATAAAAAGTATCAAAGTTTAATTTTGATAGATCAAGGTTATATTTATAAAGATAAAAGATTATAATAAAAATAATTTATGGGAATAATGATAAATTTAAAATAACAAATTTTTGTTTTTGGATGATTAAAATCAATTATTATCTTTATCATAGAAATATCTCTTTGTGTTAAACTAATAATGATGGAAACACTACATAGGGGTTATTGGATTAGAAATTTATGTTAGTTTCACGACAAGGATTGAAAAAGAATACGGAGTTAAACATTATTGTGGGGGAAACTATGGATAGGTTAATGAAATAAATAGTGAAAAATTATGATAATCCATATGTATCAAATAAAATTTACCTCATACATTTACCATTCAATCAATTATTAATCACATCAATGAATTCAACACTATAAAAAGTTAATTGACATTGGAGGAAGTTATGCTAGAATATGAGGCATGGATATTGGTTTTATTCTCAATAATTAATAGTTGGGAATCTACTATTAATTTCATGATTATTTATATTAGGAAAAAAATTAATGGTAAATTATGCATGTCACATAATTCATTGTATGAATATCTAGAGAACTAACTCAAGAATATTATTTGTTTCTACTCAAAATATGGAAGGAAATGGTAGATTTATAATTTAATTTATTCATAAAGGATTATCTAAATCAATATGTATAGGGTATAGGAAATAAAGAGAAACATGGTCATGCCTTATTGAGTTATATTAAGAAGGGACCGATTAGGAAGATGTGAATAGAAAAATGAAAGTAACTTGAAACAATTCTAATAAACATAGTAGCACAGGAACTGATGATATATTGTTGTTGTGAATAGGAAGTCCCATAGAGGATTATATTTTAGAATAATTAAATTATTTCTATTAAAAATAAAGGAAGGATCACCTGAATAGTTTTTTAAAATTTGGAAAGATATATAATTATGAAGATAGACCAATACCAATTATGTGAAAGGGTAATTCATAGATTAAAACCAACCATGTGAATTTTCTAATTCTGAAGAATATGTGATATATTCATGGATTGAGATAGATTATTATTTTAGTAAGTTTTATTAATGATAAATTATTTAGCACTACATTAATTAGAATTTATTAAAAAATTACCATGGTGATATAGTTAATACTCATGGGGTAAATAACGAGACATTGTAAAATATGATAGAAAATTTCATGGATATGGTTTTAATAATATATTTTATTAGATATTCAAAAAAAAATCTGGATAAGTTAGGAAACATGATTGAAAATGGGATGAATATCTGAGGATCAAGAGGAATTCTCGTGGGGATAATGTTGGTGGATGTTGGATTATTATAGCATAATATCATCAGAAACTAGAAGAAGTTTTCTTACACTAAAGGGGAAGAACAACGAAGGGTAGTAAGATAGAATTGGTGAGAACTAAGGTTTTCGGTACCTAAACATTACACTCCCTCTATCGGTTACTATATATATAACATTTATACATGACTCAACATAGAGGGTATAACTGTATTTTTTTAAAATAATTTTAATATATTTGTTATGTTTTTGAAAGTGGAAAACATTGGTAGACAATGAGTCATGATCAATGAAAAAAATTCTGATTGTTTGACAATAGAAGAGAGTTTTATGGTATATAGTTCATGGAATTACATACTAACAATGTAATTTTATAAGAGAAGAATATTCTAGGTACACCATAGAATAAGAGTGTGGTTATGTGGATAAATTAGATATTAATTGAAAATTACAATATTATATGGATACAATCAAGGTTGAATATGAATTTATAGGAAGATGTGGTGAATATATCCCCATATAACATCATTATAAGTACATATTTACCAATGTGAGAATGTTAGCCAATTGATATCTAGTCATGAAAAGTGGTAAGTCTTGATCATTTAAGTGTCTTTAGTTGTTTTATATGTGTACATATAGATGTTAAAATAATATAAAAACATGATACTAATTAAAAATCATATTTCTTTTTTGTATATAGTTCTTGTGAGTTTGGGTATCACTTATTGGATGATGATTCCAAGAAGATCATATAAAATAAAAAAATGATATTTAATTAATATTTAATGTATATGGTTTTATATATAGATGAAACTAATGGTGGAAATAAATAATTTCTATGCTAGAATAAATTTTATATTTCTGTTGTACATGAAAATGTTATAACAGAACTAGTAGGACTTACTCCTCAATTAAATTTGAGAAACAATAGGGTGAGAAGACCTTTGAAACTGAACTCATCATCCGTATAATAATTATTACTAACCAACAGTGGAGTGATAGTGTAATTTGATGATGTAATGATGTTTCATGAGAGGAAAAAATGGGATATTTCTATAAAAGAGGATATATATTCTTTATATGGTAACAATAAATTGGATTTAACTCTATTATGAATGTGACTTCAAATAGATTCTTATCCAGTGATCTTTTACCCTCCTAATTTCGATGGAATCCCTCCTCTACAGGCTTCTCATGGGGATTCTCCTCTAGAGTGTGTCTCTCCATCATGTTGGGATCAAGACTTAGTTTTGATTGGGGATTTTAAGGAGAAGACATTCAAAAAGGCTTTATTCGGTGCACTGTCATCTTCTACTTATATTTATAGTGTGTCGTATTCTTATGATCCCTCTTTCATCCCTAGTTGTCAGACGATTTTTTTTAGAAAGAATTTAAGATAATTTTTATGGTTTTCCAGTTGTGGAGGTCTTGGAGAAAGAGATTTAGGATTTAGCTATCTTTTATAAATTCTATCTAGTGGCACGTTTTGGTCACAAAAAAACTTCCACTCAACTTCTTTAGATCTTTCATTGACTCCCAGGGACTTCGTTATTTATAAACATTCTCTGATATTTCTAGTGTTTCTTTTTTTGCATCCATTTTCCCAATAAGGAAGACTTTGTTAAAGCTTGGGCCTGAGTGGTGTGGTGGTGTCGGTCATGTAGATTCTTGCTCTCCTTATATTTATATTATTATCACTTTGGAAAGGAATCATGTATGTTGGTTTTTTTGGATCTAATTACTAAACCTATCATTAAGCATCCATAACTCGATGATTCTGAAGCTAGTGGGAGATTCTATAGGTTCCTATCTTTGTTCCGATGAAAGCATAGAATTTCTCCAAGAAGCGGAGAGACCTCATATCAATGTGGAAATGAGTTTATCTATGAGATTTATTTCATGTATCCTATTAAGTATGGGAGAAGTTTTCAAGTGGTCTCAACATCTTTTTTACCAATATCCTATAAGGGTTTTCATGGTATGTGGATTTCAATGAAATTATGTGGTGACCTACATAATGAACAATTCAAAGCATCATGAACCATGTCCTAGGGTCCTGGATGTCTTGAGTGATAGTTCATCACTCAATATGGTGTAGATGGTGGCCGGAGATGTCATTGAGGTGGGTTTTTCAAATTAAAATTTAAATATGTGTCCTCATGTGCCTATCATTATCCTTGATAATGCCACACCTGATATAGTTGAAAACCTTTGGTCAGGTTCTTCTTTGTTTCTGGAATATCTGATCACGTCGTCGCTTTTCACTCATGGAATTGACTGAATACCTTATATCTCCTGTAAGGATAAGTTAGATCTAATGGAATATTGGAATCATTGTGATCTCTTGGCATGCTTTCAACTAATTACTCTCAGGGATTTATCACCAACTTCTCCTTCTTTAAGATCTATTCATAGCTTTCCCCATGATTCTTTGATCATTCATCTCTCAACAGTTTGGTATTTCCAACTTTTTACGTGGATATATCTCCAAAGGGGTAAGATTTAGAGGGTGTTCTAAAGGAGATTCACTCCTCTCGGGGTTCTCCACAGAGATTGCTGCTATTCTTCCTTTTTCAGTGGGAGATGGATTCAATCTCTCATTTTCCTTTTTCTTCCAACATTTTTTCCTTATTAGATGAACCATAAGGTCCTTTTAAGAATAATATCCTCACTCAGAAGAATTTTGATCCATCATAAGGAGTATCCAGACCTATCAACCACTCAAGATTGAAGGATTCAGGAAGGTTTTTTCCCTTCATAAATTAGTTAATTCCATCCAAATGACTTGTAAGTCTATCAAAAAATGATCACATCAATTATATGGAATTTTAGAGGCTTGTGGGAATATGAAAAGCTTGAATTCATTGCTTCTAAATACAAGAAACGTCAGTCTTCTCTCATCATCATTCTTGAACTGAAACAAGATATGAGTAGGCTTACCTATGTCCAAAGAAAAATGGGATACATAAAGAATTTTAACATCTTTATAAAAAGAAAAAAATCTTTATTTTTTAGAATAAAAACTTCCAATTATAAGTGATTATTTTAATGTCCCAATGCATCAATAATAATATCTCTTACAGTGAAAATGAAGATATTTTTTCATTTGTTTATGATAGTATCATGACTCAAGGGAGAGTGGAGATTTATATGTTTATGGAGACCTTGCATACATGAAACCTTCAATTTTTCAGTGGAGGAAACATGAAATCAATTGTGGAAACTTTAGAAAAAATAGGTGTTACAACAATTTTTAACAGTGACATAAAAGACTTTCAAATCTTCTTAACTTTTATAGGACACCTGGATACGGTATTTTTTGGTAATTAATATACTCGTTGGAACTATCACAAGGTTACCAATTTCATATGGAGTCATATAAATCGATGTTTTTCAATCATCCAAGGCATAGATTCCTATTCTCAAGATATGGTTACTCATCTGTCTTGATCCTTATCCGATCATGCTCTACTGCTCGTGTAACTTTGAAGCGGTGATTCTGGAAATCATGCCTTCCATTACTTCAATAACTGGCATTTGGTTAATGGATTCAAGAAGATGATGAAAATCTCCTAGGAATATGGATAAGAAGAGCGATCTAGGCATGGCGTTTCTAATCGTATATAGCATCATAAGAATGGTATTCCAGGTTGTATGGAAATTAAGCCTATTGAAGACAATGGTGTAGAAATAATTCAAGTGTAAATCAACAAGCTAGAATAGGATATTCAAAACATATGGTATTAGAAAAACTTCACCATCATGGGTGATAAAAGAATATTTCTATCTGAGAAAATGATGGAGATTGAGAATTCATAAAAACATATATTTAGAATGACATTATTAAAATAGGTAGACTAAAATAGTGTCTTCTTCCAAGCATGGTTGAAGGATAAGAGGAGCATGAGAATCAACCTTAATATTGAAAATGGAACCTACACTTCTGACGTGTTTTTTGCAAGTAAATTGGCACTTTATCACTTAAAAGGAATCTTGATGGGGGAAGTTCCCTCTAGATATGATGACCTATGATTGGATGAGGTAGATGAGACCTTTATAGGGCGACTCCCAAATCTGGTGGAGAGGACCGATAATGTTAATATGATGTCTATTCTATATGTGGAGGAGATCAAGGAAAATATCTTCAGTATTTCTCATGACTACACACCTATCCCATATGGATTTCTAAGTATTTTTTATGTGGAATCATGGGACTTTGTGGGTCACCATGTGGTAGAGGCTATCCATGGTTTCTTTCATAGTGATGCTCTTAATAGGAGTGTTTGTGCTTCTAGAGTGGTCCTTCTCTTGAAAATTAAGGATCATAAGATCCTAAATCATTACAGGTTCATTTTCTAATGAAATGTTTCCTACAAAATTCTATTAACCCATATTATAATAATATTTAATGGTTTCATCCTAATGCTAGTTTCAAGAGAATAACACGGTATTGTCAAACGTCAGAGCATCCTTGAGATGATTGGAATTTACAATGAATTGGTGATTGATATTTACAAAAGATCAATTGTAAAAAATATCATTGTTCAAGTTGTTATGGACAAATATTATAGAAAATTTTAATTTAGTTTCAATATTTGGGTTATGAGGAAATATAGTTTCCATGAATGGTTTTGTGACTTGTGCTTCAGGTGTTATTCTTCCCCTTGGATTACAATTTCATTAATGGGGAAATATTTTGGATTCTTTAAAAGTGTGTGTGGAATTCATTAGAGAGATACTTTGTCACCCAAACTCTTATTTTTTGTTCAAGATTCTATCTCTCAGAATTTCCATAGAATCATGGAGGAAGGAAGTATGCTTCTATACTACAAAGAAAATGGAATGGGTATCGTCTCTCACCACATTTTTTGGATGATGTTTCAGTTTTCATTAATGGAAATTTGATATCCTTGAAAATCATCATAGAGGTTATGTCCTTATATGGATGTTTATGTGGTAAATATATCAACCCAAGGAAAGGTTTCACTTATATCTCAAACAAGGGTTAAGGTAGATGATCCAGGGACATAAAACATATCTTTGGATTCCAAAGGAAATAATTCCATTTTACTTATCTTCGAAGACTAATCTCCTATAGTCGCATCAAGAAATAATTCTTTGATGAAATAAATAATGAAATTATGGGAAGAAGTTATTACTAGGAAAATAAGTTTTTATTTTTTGGAGGGATAGCTTCTTTTATCAACAATGTGTTGACTTCTTTCCCGATGCATATCATATGAATCATCAAACCTCCAAAAGGGACTACTACCAAGATGGAAAAAATTATGATAGACTTTAGTTGGGATTCCAATCAAGTGGGATGATAACATTGGGCCTCTTGAAAACATTTGTATAAACCAATTGATGAGGGAGTTGCGGGTTTACAGGACATTAGTGAAATCATACATGGCATGAAAGCACAATATGCTTGTGATATCATGGAATTGGATTACGTTTTGTCATCCTTCTTAAGAGCCCATTATAGTGACCATTGGGAGGTTAGGGGTAATCAAAATTCAAACCACTACTACATTATGAGGTGCTTTCCCACTCACATAAAATACCTCCATGATAAAACTCGGTGGATTTTGCGGAAATGAGATATCAACTTTTAGAAGATTAACTGGATTGGCGAGAGGATTTATTTTCTAGGATGTCCTACCCCCAACATCTCTTTCAATGAGGAAAGTGGCACCCTATTTTGGTTGATTAAATTGTCAATCAGGAATATTTTTAGTTTTACTATGGTATTAACTTTATTGAAGAGGCTGATAGGTTCTTATTAACGGGTATGTGCTTAAGTAAGTTTACCACTTGATATTTTGGGAGGTTTCCCCACGCAGAAAATGAGCTTGATGAGTGGGATTCTATGTTATGATAAATTATATTCCCCTGAAAATTATCTTAATTGTCTAGAGACTGAGAAACATGAAATTACCAACATAGGTGAAAATCCAAAGGAAGGGAATACCATTGTCTTCACACTTCTTATGCTGTGAGAACTTGAAAAACAAATCATCAACACATATATTTATTCAGAGTGATCGGGAGGAAAACATATAGTCTTATAATTGGGATCATCCACATTTCAATGATGACCAGTAATCTATTAAGGACTTTATTGCTAAATGGGTTTAGGGTTCAAGGAATAGGGAAATGGATGTCAAGTTGCACAATTTTATTTTCACTTCCATATGCTGGACCCTTTTGGATGCATAGAACCATACGAGGTTGGGTACCATCTGCACATTCCTTTAGATTTAGATGAAGATTAAGGACTTAATTATTGAGCTAGTATTGTTTATAAATGGGGATAAAATACATATATTCTTAGAAATTTTATTTACAAGCATTACGTGAATGTCATATCCAGTGGATGACGGATCAGTTGGATTCCCCCCATAAATGGGTTGAATATTAATGTTGATGGATCTTAAATGAAAATAAGTATGAGAGGCAGATGGATTCACAGAGGCTGAAGAGGTTTGGTATTCATTATATTCAGTTATTTTTACAGTCTGAGAAGCTCCTTGGGTGTGGAGGTGAGTTACCTTTATACTCGCATCATGGTTTGCAAGAGGTTCTGCCTTATACTGTCAGAGGTTCAGTCAAAATCTAAGGTGCTGGTGTGAATGGTCTAGGGGAGATGTTAACCACCATGGTACTTGATTTACCTTAATAGAATATGGTCAATTGAGACAAATCATGGACAGATCACTCATCATATTTGGAGAGAATCTATCTTCACAGTAGATGCGCTTTCCCACGTTGGAAGGTCGGACGAGGCTCGTTATATTTGAAATAGTTTGGTTTCACTTTCAATAGAATGAAAGTTATTCATCCAAGGGTATTACCTTGTTATTAAAAATTTTATCCCCCCATGAGGGATCTCTCTGTTTCTTCAGGTGGGTTCATTTTCCCACCTTCTTCTGAATAAAAAAATTAACTTTTAGTCAACACTACCATGAAAAGGAATGAAAGAAAAATAGAAAAATGGGTATATAGGTTCTAAAAGGGAATTATGGTAAAAGGATATATAATTAAATTTTTTATATGAATGGAGTTTAATAAATGGATCTATGGGCGTGCTTGAAATTTTCCCACCAGCAGATAATCTCACGACCATCCATATGGAAATTAATATTATAGCTTTAAATGATTTGTATCTAGAGCATATTAACATGAATAATACCTTAATTCATATATATCTATAGGAATACACATATATTATGTATAAAAATCAATTTAATTACATGAAAAATGGATTCTAGATGAATTTTTTAATTACAACATTGATTAAACATTGACTATTTGATTTTTTATAATTTATTGAACCTGTATAGTTTAATGATTCAACTATTAGTTAGAGGAAATTTTTTAATTATCATTATTCATATATAAATGTTTTAAATTCATAATTATAGGTGGTTTTGAAATTGATAATATAATGAAATCTACAATTTAAATTCAACTATTATTAAACGATTTAGTGGTTGTAATCTCAATAATAGGTTTTTGTATATATTAGCAGTGATTTTAACCACCATGAAAGTATTTATTAGAATTTAGTTGTATATACTAGTATTTTTTAGCGGTTAAACAATAGGTAGATATGATTAAACGACCAATAAATAATTAGAAACACTATTTTTATGTTGTTGTTATTTAAGCTGGTGATAAACAACAAAATATTTTGTTGAGAATAGGGAAGTTTTAATATGCTACTACATCCAATTTAAAATATGGATATATACACAATATATGGAATGCAGTACATTCAATATTTAGACAAACCAAAAAATATATAAAAATTATAAAAATTATATTATACAATAAATTAAATATAGAAATATATTTTTGATAGTCAAATAATATAAAGGAAGAATATATAAGTTTGATAACAAATAAATATCATGTGTACAGAGAGATCAAATTTCTACTCTGTCCGTTTAAGTAAGGCTATATACACCCAAATAATCCATACATCTTACCTTCCTATCAACTAAAATCCAAGAGTGTAAATCATGGATGTATTAAATCAAATTTTAAATATAAATTTTTTTTAATTACATATAGTTCATACAAAATATATTTAGAAAAATTATCATAATAATATAAACATATTAAAAAAATGTAACATATTCATTACTACTCATATCAGGGATGAAATTTCTAGTTTAATGTTTTAAGTCATTTCCTAAAATAGATAAGGAATAATAATAAGAGTTATATTCGATTGGAATATCAAATAAATAAACTAGAAATATTTATTTGGAGCTAATTTACTTTTTTACAAAAAATATCATTATTCTTAGCAATGAGAATATGACTCTAATCATGCAATGTTATAGAAAGGGGTGTTATAAAAAATTCTAATTTCAACAATATTTTTCTATACAAGCCTCGAAAATCATATGTTGGAACCCCATACATGTCAAATGAAAACATTAGCATAAATATGAAATACATTATTTTTTAACACTACCAATTAAATACCAATCATAGAAACCCTCTAACACCCTTCTGATTTTAACTATGACAACATATTCTCAGTTGATAACCACTCTAAAACTACTTTATATTATCCCCATGATGTTCTTGAATAAAAATAAATCAGTAAAATGATATTTTAAAAAAATGTCGTCTGATTTGGTAAGGGTGAGTATATATTTAGAAACATTAATTAAGATTCTCTAATTGTTGATATAATACCATAATGTGATAATTTGTAATACCTATGTTTATAGTGGCCTACTATATTGATATTCTTATTTTTTCCCAAAATTTTTAAAAAAATCTAAAATTAGTTTTTGGCTGGGAATTAAGATATTCAATAAGTGGATAATCCAATGTTTAGTAATTAAAATATTAATATTTGATATAATGTTTAGTGATTAGTATTAATAAGATGTTTGGAACGATAATTATTATATAAGTCATGATAGTGAGACTACAAAGTGTGGTAAGTGAAACCTCATATTGTAAAGATACATAAGGTTGATTGAATTTAAATAACCCATTATTAGGATGTTTGGATAGTTAATTTGTTTTGATATTATCTATAAATTAATTAGAGTCAAGTATAAAAAGTAGAAATGGGGCATAGATAAAGAAAAGTTCACAAATATAGGAGTATTATTTTTTTGTTAATATGGATTCAATGAAGGAAAGTAAATGTTTTTTTGTTGAATATGAGTGTGCTACGTATATGTTTTATGGTAATGGAAAGAGTTTTACTACCGGTTGAACATGGTCAGACAACTTCAATGTAGAAACCCCTTTATATGCAATGAGTTTTGAAATAATCATTATGAAAGAGACAAGTATTTAATGATTGGTAGTATTATCCATAACATCTATGAATCACAGGGAAGTAAGTAGGGTGAATGAGAATATTAAATACTTAAATACTCAAAGGTAGAAGATAACTAGAAGTAATAATATAAATTAAATGATTACAAATTATAAAAATAATATAACATGTGATGAAAAATATTTTAATACTATTTTCAGCTGATTTAAGGATAGAAAAAATTCCTTAGATGATTTGAGTTGAGATAAAGTAATTTCAAAGAATTCAAGAATCTAGAGATCATGTAAAAAAGAGTATGTTATTTTAATGTTTTGAGAATAGTATAAACTAAAGGAACTTCAAAATATTTCTGGCTAGTATGATTATAAATTCGTTTTAGATACCTTCAATTTCATAATACATGTTTATTTCACAATATGGTTAGGTTTTCTAATATATGAAGAAATTACATAAAATGGGAAGTGTTAAATAAGTTTTCACTACTAATTATACATGTGATCATTTGGGTGGAATCTTGACACCCTTAAAAACTTCTTCAGATAAAAAAGAATATATAGATCCAGAGTTAAATAATACATTAGTAGTTCTGGAGTGGATGGTATGTGTACCTTTCAACACATTTTTATCACACCCCTTGTCCGAAACAGTGATCACATGAAATTTCCATTTCTACCTTGGGTTAAGAGGGTACTAGCATTGATCACCATCATAAACCTTTAGATTTGGGAAATTGTTAGCATAATTCCTAAACTCTATGTATTTAAGACACAAGAGTGTGGATAGTGCAATATTTTTATTTTTCTCTCTATTCACATCATTGGGTAACTTCTTACTATCAAACAATCAATTAATTTCTTGATGACCTTCCCTTCAAAACATAAAACATTTAATTATCCCCCTAAGACAATTTCCACTATGCTTATTCCCACACTTTGATAAAAAAAGGAAATATGATATTCTTCACTTCACGGTTCTTATATTTCCCGTTGAATTATATTTTTATCTTCTTATCAAATCCATGATATTGATACATTAATCCAACCACAATTTCAACCTTGATAGAGCATCGAACAATATATTCATAGCTACTAAATCTTGTTATGGATATTTCGTTTTTGAGAAATGGTTTTAAGACACTGGAAAATTGATCAACCTCACTTTTAGTATGGATTAAAATACCAAAAGAATACCTCTCATGTCCTATTAAACTTTTCTCATAGGTACCAATAGATTCATCATCATTTTTCTTTATCTCAATTAATTCCTTCTCCATCTTCATATCGAGATTATGAGGAATGTCTTCATGAACCAGGACATGCTTCCATCCAACGCAACACCTAACCTATCCCATGGTAGGGCTCGAACAACGTTACTAATCCCCATAGGTAGAAAACTGGTGCATAGGCATCAAAAAACATTATTTTGGAATTATTTCTCCACTGAGAAACATCCAAAAATAACCCCAAGAAATGAAAATCACATCACAATCAACTACCAGAATCAAGAAATATATAAATAATAAATTAAACAGTTTATATAATTAACTGGAAACCAATATAAAAAAATGAGTTGGGGAACCAAGTAGAAACCAATATGCACAAAAAAAGATGTGAAACTCCCTCAAGCTACCTCCACAAACACGTTTAATAAAAGGTACACTAGAAACAATATCCCCCATCTCCACCACGAAACATCTTACCTTTACCTGTGGAAAACATAACAAGGTCTTCACACACATGAGGGTGTATATAGGGTGTGAGAAAATTCCTAATAGGATACCACCTCAAGAGATTAAATTCTATAAAATTATAATAAAAATCAATATGCGTGTTTTTTAAATAAAATAAAAATATTAAAAAAATTAATTTAAAGAAAAAATTCTTTGAAATAAAAAGGAAAGTAATAATGCTAATGATCCAAAAGAAAATTATTTCATCATATGAGCACCACGGGTAATACCTAAGGCACTTGGGTTATCAAGGTCCTGGTATACTCATTCCTTAGTGTTAATAAAGAACCAAAACCTATATCATCATCATGTATGATCTACTAAAGGGGATCACATCCCAAGGTCTAGTAGTCTCCAAACATCTTTATATGTTTAGTTAGTGTTATAGCTTCAATATTTCTAGGGTAACCAAGCCTCATCCCAACCAGACCACATAGCTTACTAGACCTTGTTTTCTTGATCTAGATACCATGTATTTTATTATTTTAAATTTATATGTCCCATGCCACACAAAAAACCTCTTGAAAATAGTCATTAGAAAAATTTGAACCAGACATGAAAACCCACCATTTTTCAAAGGAAAAACCTATTTAAATCCCATATGAACACTAAAAACTTTTTAAAACAGGATTCATACCACCAAAAAAATCTATAGAGAACATTTAAAAAGAAAATCATGCATACTAAAATCATCCAGTAGTTCTAACCATGGAATTAACTACCTCAATCTTTGAAAATTTTGGAATTTGGTGGAAGACCACAACCACATAGTGATGGGACCCTAAAAAGATAAAGTCAAACCATAACCATCAATATTTATCCAAATAAATCAATATTAAACACTCATTAGGTCGACCAATCTATTATAGAAAGAAGAACCCAGGAAATAAGGATGATTGAACTAAGAATAAGGAAGGAAAAAGAAGAGGGGGGCATACTTAATTATTTTTTTAAGAATACATATAAAAAACTTTAAGAAATAGAGGTCCAATGGAACTAAAAATGAGGGGGCAATGTGCCTAGTGAATGGGAGATCAAATGGAGAATGTCAGGGTGGATTGGGGTTTAAAATCAGTGGTGGTTAGAATAGGAAATTCTACATTTTTAATGATTTGGGAAGGCCACATGGTTTTCCTAACTATGTGGAAGTTTTGTGGTACCTACTTATAAAGGAAAAGGAGGCTTAAAGGAGTCTTAGTGAAGGGCGCATGACTGTGTAGATGACCATGTAACTCAGACTGATCTACTGAAATAGGAACATGGTTAGTCATACAACAGTGTGGTAAGCAATGTTTCGTAGATAGTCCCTCCATCGAGGGCTTGCTGTCTCCTCTTGGTTGGTACACATTTTAATCTAAATATTCTCTAACAACGAACTACCAATATTTGGGTCCATAAATTTACATATTTTTCACAAAAAAACACTCAGGAAAGTCATGGGACCAATATGAGGCCAAAATAAAAGAGAAAATACATCCAATAGGAATAAAAAATGGTCAATTCTTCCCACCATGAAAATATTTTGCCCGAAAAAATTCATGATATATTATAATTAGAGAAAAAAATTATACTACTCCTCTACCCAAGATTTTCACTTCCATGTCTCATGATAATAATTCATTTTATGCCAAAGAACCCAAACCAATAGTATGGATTTCCAATGAAGCAATTTCTATTGGGAATACACAATTCGTACCAGTTGATCAAATATACACAAATTGAGATCCAGCTCCAACTCATTCCAATTCAAAACATGAGAAAGGTCCAGATTATACATATTCAATTATGAGACATGGAACACATCATGAATTAATTTTAACTGATATGAAAAATCTAATTGGTATGCCACATTACTAACTCTCTTGAAAATCTCAAAAAGTCTGACATACCACAACATGAGCTTTACTTATATACAAATATTGAGGTGACCCAAGATAAGAGACACCTTTTAAAACATACGATCACCAATAGGGAATTATAATGCATGGTTCCCTTGATCAACATAAGACTTATGGTGGATCTGTGAAATCAAAAAATAGTCAGTAATTAGAAGAATATTTATAGATGTTTCCTACACAATTCTTAGACCCAACAGAGAGGTCTCATCCCCTTCTATCTAGAATAGAGGTAACCAAAATGACCAAATTCAAATTACTTTAAAGGGAACCATTATTATCAAGTATTTGTATCTACTGTCATATAAAAACATGACCGATCCCAATTGGTAACCCCAAGATCTTACAACATCCAACAAACAAGTCAAGAGAAATTATTTGAGAATATGGTTTTCTATCTCAATCTAACCATCTATTTGAGGATGGAATATCATGATAAACTTTATCTGGGACCCCATTAACTTATGAATACCTTCCCAAAATTGAAAGGTAAACTATGGGTCCTTGTATGAAATAATAGCTGATGATACCCCATGAAACCTCATTATCCCCAAAACATAAAACTAACCCAACTCATCCACCATTGTCGAGTCCCTAATCAAAATGAAATGGGATGATTTGGTCATACAGTCAATAAACATACAAATGGAATTATTTCCTTAAGGTGTATGAGGTAAGAAAAAAATGATGTCTATGGTGATATCATACCACTTCTAGGTAATAATATATAGTGGTTGAAGAAAGATTGAGGCTCTCTACTGACTGACAATAAACTGCTGACATGTATAACACTTGGATATAAAATCAACTATATCACACCTCATTATTGACCACCAAAACTAACAATCAATATAATAGAACCTATTTGTGGTCCTAAGACTTACAACACACTGAGGCTGGCGGATATCCTTCATTACCACCTTCCACAATAGAAAAAATACTAAAACCTTGAACTTGAAGAAAATAACTCCCTCTAGATAAAACTTCTATTTTATTATCACCTCCCCACCATAAAAATATCAACATAGGACACTGAAATAACTCATCATGTAGATTCTCATGCAGAATCAGTTCTAAGGGAGAGTTCATCTACTAAAAACTATCAAAAAACACACCTCCACTAGGATCCTTCATTTCCAAATGCATCTGGTTGAAAAACCCCTTCAAAATACACTGATCAATAGATTATCTAAAAGATTTCATAAACATATTCCATCTCAAAGCACCTACTTCCACATTACATTTTCATAGGGTATATACAATATCAAAATTGAAACCCTGAAGATACTCGACCATTGGCACTACCTCAAGTTTAGATTTTTCTGGGAGAAAATTTAGGCTAGTCTCTTGTGTTATGAGTAGACTAAAAACTTCTCTTTATAGAGTTAATGAATCTAGGTATTCAAGGAATGTAACAATTTTTCTAATTCTAGATCGTGGGTTGGGTAGTTATTTTCAGCTGATCAGAGTTGGTGAGAAACATATGAAACCACTTTCTCATCCTCTATCAACACACTCTTATGAACCATTCA
The DNA here is from genome assembly GCA_963277665.1 of Viscum album. NCBI lineage: Eukaryota > Viridiplantae > Streptophyta > Magnoliopsida > Santalales > Viscaceae > Viscum > Viscum album. The sequence continues at coordinate 1,654,557,001 of OY728152.1, forward strand.
TTTATAATTTTAGTAGACTATATATCATTTTCTATATTCAATAAAGATAAAAATATGGGTTGTGGTCAACCCCCACTTAATATCTGTAAAGGATGGTTGACATAATGGGATCCAATAAATCCTTACCGCTTTCAAGGAAAGAACATTTGTTGGTAAATAAAGCCAATAAACATACATAAAAAAATTTGTTGTAATAACCCACCTGGCACAAAAAATCCTAATAACGAAAATATTCTTTGGTTTCTCCCATGAATCGACATTCTCAGTGTCAAGTGAAACCCTATGTTATGAAATCACATAGCCCATGAACATTACCACCATGATCCAAAAGGTACACTTGGAAATATTTACATAGAGTTGGTGATCTCGAAGAGTGACCAACATGATTCTAAAGTATTTTTCATGCTATTCCTAAGTTCTGGAGTAGATCGAGATGTCATCTACAAACACAAAAATGAAAAATTAAACATACTGATAGAACACCCAGTCCATAAAGGACATGAATACCATTGGATCATTTTTTATATGGAGAGGCCTGACCAAATACTTAAAGTGGATCTACCTACTTCGAAAGGCTTTTTTCAGGACATTTTCTTATTTGAATCTGACCTGGTGATACATTGAACACAAGTTAGTTTTAGAGAACCACCTTACCCCTTGATCTTATCAAAGAGGTCATCAATATGGGGAAAGGGAAATTTATTATTGATTATTACCATATTCAATATATTTAAATTTCCAACGAGCTCGTACCCGAGTGGTAAGGGATTCTGCTTGGCATCCAAGAGACCCAGGTTCAAAACCGGGTGGAGGAGAATTTATGGGTTACTGTATCAGTACTGTAGAAAGTACTATAGCAGCACTGTTCGGTACTGTAGCAGCCTCACTATTCTCCTTCTTTGGGATTTCGGGCCATCGGTTTGGGCCTACGGGTCTCAGGGCCTTTGGGCCATCAAAGGCCTTCAGGCCATAGGGCCTTTGGGCAATTGAAGACCATGAAGTTGCCCAGTTCACATAGAGAAGGCCTCAGATGAGGATCAGAGGACCAGTAGCAGTCACCAGAAGAAGAGCTAACCAGATTCGAAGAATGACCGGGTATCACAACCGCCATCGGGACCAGGCACCGTGCTGCTTTGCACGGGGCAACGCTAGCCGATCAGCAATACGGGTGGGGAGATAAAGGAAATCAAATGATGTAGAAGCTGGGGAGGGTCAGTTCTAGTGGGCTTGGCCTACGAGTCATGTATTGGGCATTAAATTCCTCAAGGCCTTCGGGTCATGTATTACGGGTCATGTCGGTCATTGTACCTTGGGCCTACGGGTCATGTACGGGTTCCCCTTCAACCCTTAAAAGGGGGATTATCTATAATAAAATAAAAAATAAGGCATTCGGTGCATTAGGACAATATATTTAAATTGATACAAAATCGAGGATATATATTGGTCTTATTTGAAAATAACATAGGGGTAGACAAAGATGAGACGATTGGGTGAATGAATCCTTTGGATTCTATGACTTCCAACTGAATTTTTAATTCCCTTAGAATAGGGGGGAACATGCAATATGAAAGAAGAGGTATCAGTTGTGTTCCCGGTTCTAGATCAATGGAGAACTACAAATTCTATTGTGAAGGAAATCCTAAGAAATCATCTTGGAATACCTCTAGAAACTCATCCTCTACTGGAGGGAATCCAGCCTTAGAACCCAAGTCATCAGCCTCAAACATTAGCGAAGAGATATAGGAAGAAATGCTATACAAATCTTGATGTGGAGGTCCATCACATCCTAGATGAGGATCCCATTCAACTTGGAATACCTGATTACTCCCATAATGTGACACAAATATCACTCTTTGATGATAAAAATTCATGTGTGCTTGGGTAAATAATGTACAATCCATACTGAGGATCACATCAAATAGGAATATCTCCATAACCTGAAAGTGCCATTCTATCTTTACCCATGATAGATTGAGAGAACATAGTTGACATATAAAACCCCTCTATATCATCTTACCGAGTTCATCAACAAATCCATTGTGTAAAAAAAAAATCTCGGTCATAAATTCCAACAAACCCCTGAGACATGTATAAATGAAGGAGTTAGAAGAACACATATCAAATAAGGAAATGACTATGGAAGATGTAATTTAAAAGTACCTCAAACTAATGTAGGTCCTTAATATAACTCCATTGGTGCCTGATCCTAAGCATGAAGGTGCCTCCTCTCTGCCTAAGCCTGAGAAAAACTAATGAAATTTGACTGTGCCATAAGCTAACTTTGTCCACAAGAAGATCCAGACCTACCACCACGACCACCCAACTGAGAACCCACTATCCAGAATGGTTCTGACTAGGCTGAAATTGCCCTAGATGGGGAAGAACCTAAACCACACTAATATCGGTGTGTCATTTTTCAAAAACAATTGAAAGTTACCCATAATTCCACACTGGAGGAATGGTAGGAGTGGTGATGAACACACTGACCACATATTCCCTGACCATTCACACTGATGACACAAATGAACATCTTATTATACATATGAATCTGGTTATGAAAGATAGATTGAGATACCATCTCCCCTCTTCTCATATTGGTCATGCTTCCCCCTTTTTCTGATAAACCACTGCCGTTCGGGCCTACTACTTCAACTACTCCTAAAAACGATATTTACCTTTTCGATCAATCTACACCATTAGAGCACGATCAACCACATCATCCTAAGTCAGTAAATTTATCAAGAAGACCTGGGAATTAATTTTTGATCATAGACCCAGTTCTAACATTTATGAATTTAGCTAATCATTTGAAACCACCTTGGATGTGAAGTGGACTGACTCTACACTATATTTATCAAACTCAATCATGGTCTGATCCCCCTGATCAAGATCTAGAAACTCCCAAGTATTAGAGAAGGCTATGTTTTCATATAAATACTTCATGTTGAATATGATCATGAATTCCTTCCAACACATATTCTCATGCTTCTTATCCGAAAAAATTGAGTCCCAGCACCTTATACTGAGACCTTTTAATAGAAATAAAGAACATTTCACTTTAACCACCTTAGGAGTATCAATAAAACCAAACAACCACTTAATATTTTCAATCCAATCATTTTATTCTTGGGGATATAAGCTTCCCCAGATGGTGGGAGGTTTTTTATTGAGGAACAATTGAGATTTGTCATTTCCCAGACCTAGTCCAACCTCCCGAAACTATGTAGGATCGGTTCCCTCTCCCTATCCCAATTCTTGGATTTCCTAGACCAATTCTTCCTCTAGTATCTGATCAACATGATAGGGATAACTCTCTTCAAACTCTTCCCACAAATGCACAAGAAGTATCTGGGGAGGAATAGTACTACATTGTCCAATAAATATAAGAAAATAATCAATAATTTTTTTAAAAATAATGCATCAATAACTATTAAAAATAATATATAAATCAAAACCAAAACCATAAAAATCCAATAAAAAATAAAACCACTCAACCCCTACTTAGTGTCCATGAATAGTAAAAATCTTGTACACCACAACTGAAGGAGAATTCATACCAAATACCAACACACTACTAAAAAAAGGGCTTTATGAGCACTCAAAACAGGATTTAACAGTGCTAAAAAAGTGATGTAAAGCCCAACACAGATATAGGGGGTCCGTTTTATCAACTTTAAAAATCACTGATAAAAGACCCCTTTATTAGCTATTTTTTTAGCGCTAATAAAAGGGACCTTTATCAGTGCTTTTAAAAAGCGCTGATAAACATCAAAAAAAATAAAAAATAAAATAAAAAAGAAATATATAATGTAGGGAGATCTTTTAGCAGCGCTTGACCCCCCCTTTATCAGTGCTAGGAATTCTCTCGTGCAATGCCCTTTTCACGAATCCTCACACATGTGCACCCCTTATAATCCACCCGAACTCGAACCCGCGACCTTCCCCCTTTTGCGGCTACACCTTTACCACTAAGCCATTTCGTTTTTTCTATATTTAATGATAAATCTATTTATATATATGTAGTTATATTTATTCGTATATTCATATAGATTCATATTAATATAAATATATTTATTCATATTTTAGTATATATATTCATTCGTATATTAAAATATATTTATGTTTATTTATATATATATATTTTAGTTATAATTCTTTATCCTTATATTTATTTGTATATTAATATATACTTATAAGATTAGTTTTAAATACATTTATGAAATATATTGTTTTTGTGTGTTTATAAATAAATAAATAATTACATACATACGTACATACAACACACACAAACACACATAGACACACACACACAAAAACATATATATTTACGAATAAATACGTATATATGTGTATTTGAAAAGCCATAGAATGTTAAAATGACCATAACATATAATCTAGAAGCCCATTTCAACTCCAAAACTAGGGAAATAGAGGAAAATGAAATAATAATCGATATTATATGTGGTAAAGGCCTAAAGGACATCCAGATCAGAAGTTATACTTGCTTGAAAGGTAAACAATTAGGGAAGCCCCACTAAAAACTCAGTTTTGGAGGCCTACTGGGCTTTTCTTAGCCTCGAAAAATGTCACAGAAGCTTCCCTTGGATCACTAGCGCATAGAGGTTGTCACAGGCTTCGATTTTATATACTATATAGCTCAAACAGACACCCAGATCAAAATTTACGGTCGTTTGAAGTTTCAGTTACATTTTCAACTTGTTTTTGATCTTTTATTAATTATTTTGATTTTTTTGTCTTAAAATTGTTATTAAATGATTTTTAATCAAAAATAAATACAAAATTATTAATTAATAAGACTTTTTTAAATATTTTAAATCTATTTTCCGTAAATTTATTATATTTTAAATGTAATTGTCTATTTATACGTATCTAAAACATATTTAAAAATATATATATTATATTTATATCAATATAAATATACTTATATAACAATAATTTACTTTTCATGATTTTTTTGAAACATAAAATTTATCACAGGTAGGGAAAAGCGCTGATAAATCCCCCCTTTATAAGCGCTACTAAAAAAAGCGCTGATAAAACGGTCCCCTTTATTAGCGCTTTTTTTAGAACTGATAAAGGCCCCCTTTATCAGCGCTTTTTATTAGTGCTAATAAAAGCGTAGTGCTTCCCTTACCCATTTTTGTAGTAGTGACATCCAAATATGACACAAGGCCTATTATAAGGTGTGTTGGCCAAACACCACACTCACAATCAATAACTCAATAGAAAAAATGTATATTTCGTTTATATTAATATTCTACCCAAATATCATGACCCAAAGAAAGGGAAAAACCTGATCTGATACTATTTTTTCACGATCTTGGATAGGCTGCCCTCCAACCCAACACTCGACCCAACCCATGGTAAGGCCAAAACGGCATTTCTAATCCCCACAGACTAAGAACTAGTGTCCATGAATCAAGAACTAATTTTTTATAATGATTTATCCCAAGAGAAATATCTAAAAAAATCAAAACAAATGAACATCACATCACATTCAATAACTATAATCAATAAAAAAACCTATTAAAAGTTAAATAGTTTACATATTTAACAAAAAACTATAATACCCAAATAGAGATGGGGACCAAATAGACCACAAGTAACCCTATAAAAAGAGGCTGAACATCAACAAGCCACCTCCAAAAACATTAGAAAATAGGACACTAGAAATCAGATCCCCCATCACAACCATGAAATATCTTACCTTTACATTGTTCAAAAATAATATGGTCTACATACACCCAAGAGTGTATATAGGGTGTTATACAATGCACAGTATGATACCTACATAATAGATTCCATGCTATTACATTATAATAGAAATCAATATGATAGATTTTTAAAGAAAAATAAAATTTAGGAACACATTTCATTAAAGAAAACATGATTTGAAAAAAATAGAAAAGTACACATTACAATGATCCAAATGATAAATATTTAATCATATGAGAAACGTGGGTAATATCTAAGGAATTAGGGTTAGTGGAGTTAGGTGATCTTCATACCTCGATGATAAGCAGAAAACAAAACCCATAGGTTCATCATGAATGGGCCTCTAGAGGGTAACACATCCCAAATTCTAGTTGTAGAGACCCAAATATTGACATACATGGACATAACATTACTTTTAAAGAATACTTAATACATAACAAAAATAGACACCAACGGACCGTAATAGTTTAGTGTCTTTGGAAACTCGGAATTTAATATTCTAATCGTGGTGAAAGATCTTCAACATCTCCCATAAAGATCTTCCCCCTTTTGTTTTCTTACCTAAATACTTTATTTAAATCCTGGGGAAAATAAAACAATATAAAGGGTGAGGTCAAATGCTCAGAATTTCTAAACATAGAGAACATAAAACAATCCATAATCATTTGAATGAAAAAAACATGAACATAAAATCTAAACATCAAAATCTTCAGCAAAGACTTAAATCTTGGAAGTACGTAAGGCATACATCAAAAAGGCACATCTATCCTGATAAAATAGCATGGAGATAAAAAATGTAATTGTGGAAACCATTAAGAACATGATATTATTTCCATAGTATCCAAGGCATTGCTTCCAAGACCATCTTAGTGGACAAAGTCCCTTTCTGAATCAAGTTCACACCTCGTTCCAATCCTGTATCACTAAACCTGATTAACTTGCAGTTCCAGCCATGTCTATCTCACGAGATATGAATCTTTACCCAATGCATTGGAGGAAGATATAGGTCCCACCCATCTCATAATGAAATCATTCTTACTTGTTCCACAACATAAACATAAATCATTCATCATAACCCAAAGAATAAAATCGGTTTCATAAACATTATCCCATCATATCATAATCCATATAAAATATATAGGTATCGTTTCATAATAAGAAAAGTGAAACCATGTAAATCAATGAGACATTATACTTGAAACATACACATATGAAATAATGTCATCTTATATGGAAAATGGTTTTGATAAAATACTTGAAATGAATTCTTGCGGAAAATATCCATTCTTATTCAAAATAATTTTCTTTTCACCAAATTCCATTAAATTTGAAAAGAAATTTTGTTTTTTGAAAATATTTATGAAATCTTGTAGAGTAATCTTCATTAAGAAAAAGAGTTATGAAACCGTAAAAATCCGTTCATTCTGTATAAGTTAAAAAAAACTTCTTCTCGTACTTTTGCTGGAAAAGTCAAAAAGGTATCCCGTGTGGTAAACAAAAGTAAGATTCCTTTCATAACATGTGGTAAATAAAAAAAATGGGTAAAAATGACTTTAAACATACATGAAAATATTTTTAGAAGACATGGGCATTGATGATAACAATAACCCCAGTAAATACTTACAAATAAACAATCTTAGATAAAAACGAGATTGGAAAAGTTATCCCTTACAAAGATCTTTTTGTAAATAAAATAGTTCACTTATGTGTATTCAGTATAAGGTCACATAAATAAAGTATAAATACATGATAATATATAAAAATACATTTCTCACATAATCAAAGAACTCCATAAACAGGAAAGAGAAGATCAAACCAAAGAACGGAAATTGGGTTAAGTAGTTCCCTTACCTCGTCTCCGACTTGACTCAATCGTTCTTTAATCTCCTTTGATTTGGGTAAATTCCTTTGTTTTGAACCAAAAGGACTTCTTGGAGGGCCTTCTTCCTAAGGTAAGGCTTCAATGGGGAGTATAGGGATGTAGGGGGCTTAATTTGGCAGAGTTTGGACGATCCAAATGGCTTGAGAGGTGAGTGTAATTGGATATAAATGGTCTCCTTTTATAAGGGGGAGGAGGGGCTCTTTTGGAAAGTGTGAAAATATTATTTTATTATAAACTTATTTTAACTTTAAAAAGGTACAAAAATAATTAAATATGAATATAAGATGACTCATGGTCGAAATAAAATCATCCAATCAGAATTGGACATGTTTTGGATAATATTTTAATCATTTTAATCTTATTTATTTAAATCATTTATTAATAAGGAAAATACTGCATCATTATTGTGTCATGAATAATTTAATTTATATGATGTCTAAAAATTATAAAAAAAATACCACCATGTAGGTAATATTTTTATATTTCCAATGAATATTTATAGTCGAAAAGATAATTTATATAACCCCTTATAAATATTAATTACTAAATGATTTTAGTTAATGTCAATTTTGTCATTACATTAAATTAATTAATCCAAATTGTCATTATCACTACCAAATGGCTCAATGGGGTCCCAAAATCGACACAAGGATGCCCATGGTCGGCCATTACTCGTCCAATAAGGTTAGGAAAAGTGTGAAGGTAATTTTGAATTATTATAATATCCTTTTAACCTTGAATTACCCTATTTATCTTTAACTGCAATAAATAAAAGCCAAAAGTTACTATTCACCAAAAATTATTTTCATCTTATTTAACAACATTTTACTTCTTGATAACAACCATGTATGTTGGATTTTTTGAAATTGAAGTCATAGAAGTGGTAAAATTTTATTTAATTGAATGAGTCCGTTTTTTAACTACCACTAAGTGGTTTCACTATTCATCAAAAGTTGATGTTTTTCAGAAAAATACCAAAACTTCAGCCTAAGATATGTTTGATATTTCAAATTCAAAAATGATGTCTATGTTTCCAAATTAAAAACATATTAGTAGAATTAATTAATTTTAAAATTAATTCCCGTTATCAAAACAAATAGCGTGTTATTAAGAAACAATAACTATCAAAAGATCGACACTTGTTTATGTCCAATTTCAAAGTAAAATTAATTCCAATGACCAAAATTAGTTTAAATGGTAAAAATATATACTAATTACACTTTAAAACCAATTTAAAAGATAATCTTCACATATAAATTATTGCGATGAAAAAATTTGGTTTTAATTAAAATATTGTGTCTTTTTAGTATTCATTAAAATATGATAGTTATCCGAATAATATGAAAAATTTATCAAAAGTAAATTTTTATATCTTGAATCCAAGGAAGAATTTTATTTTGTAAAATTAAACTTATAGACATGTCAAAAACAAGATTTAATGTGGGTGCGCCATCAAAAGGCGGGAAAACTGCAATATTTGAAAAATACATATTTTACACGAAAAATTTATTTTGTTCTAATACCATATTCTAGAAAATGTGTAAGATGAATAATAATGTTATAAAATTAAAAATGTAGTTAATACTATTCAAAACAGATAGTCCATAATAATATTATAACAATATATCGTTGTTTAGTGAAACCCGGTATTACGTACTATGCACGCTATCGAGGAAGGTCATGATTGTGTGTAATGCAAGCCAAGTCAGGGTTTTGTGTTATGAAAGACTCCTTCATTGTTTTTTATAACAGAATCCAACCATATTTCATTTACACACACACACACACAGATATATATATACTCAATGTTGCGTTGAATAACTACTATCAAATGAACTTGAAATTGTGTGTAACATGATCCAAGAATAGTGTTGTGTATACTACAAGATAATACGGTGTTGCGTATAGCACAAAGTAATATTAGTGTAGCATACAAAAGAAGATATGAAAAAAATATCTCATAAAATCACGGGGTGTTACATTCTACCCCCCTTAAAATTAATATCATCCTCGAAATTCATCGGGGTTATAAATGATTAATTACTTGAGAGTTTCTTTCATAGAAATAGACATCGTAAAAAGAAATACTAAAACTTACTTTTAAAAATGAACGTTACAAACAAAACGGATACCCAATGTAACTCATCACTTGGGTTACCACATAGGAGATTATAAGTGAAAATATGGATATGGAAGAGAAATATAACCATCATGTTCTGATGGAGAGTGGTAGAGAACATGGCTATGAAAAAGTCAATAATCACAAAGCCATAAATTTGTGATGATCTAAGGTACCATCTGATTCATTATATATGAGAGCACTAGGACAACGTTTTTGGTTTTCAAGATCATTTCCCAAATGTTGAATAATTTTTGAATTAAAATAAATACATACTAGATTTTGGTACAATCTCAACGTTGCTCCTACCTCGAACAATTTCCACTTCATCTATTAAAGAAATTAAGTTGAATTTGTCTTCCGTGAAGTGTTAGTTGATCATGTGATAGAATTAGGGGTCATTCCATCTGTCTCAATCAAAAGGATAGAAAAAGTTATTAAATATATATAAGTCCATATATAGTGACATTAATAGTATATAGTTTCTAAAATGGACTTATACTTCATATATCATACCACTTAATAAATTAAAACTAATTTATACTAACCAGGGACCTCCTTTAGGCTAGTGGTAGGCAATAAAGGCCTGTCACACTTCGGTTGTGGGTTCGATTCCCGCATCCTTGTCCGACGTGATGGGTTGTCGCCCATCCTACGGGTTTTCCTTTTTCTAAAACTATAATATTATAAAATTTCAAAAATAATATCGAAAAAAAGTTCTAGCCTTAAAAAAATACAAACTTATGTCCAACATAATCCATTCAAATATTTAGGTTTATATAAAATACTTCTGTCCAAGCTCATAGTATAAAGAAAACAATTACTAGAAATGTCATCTACCGAGCATGTGAATACCAACATTTATCACCCAAATATCATACGATATATCTTGTTGGTCACATTCCAGACATGGAAATACCTTAATCATGTATTCTATTGCAACATTACTTACCATAGAACCTTAGGTGAAAACATGAATGCTATAAAAAGTTGTCTCTTTCCACATTCCAAAATCCAAAAAAATCATTATACTCTAACCATTATATCATTATGTTCTTATATTAGTCATGAGCTCATGAATACTATCAAACATATTATTTTATATTTATCCCTTCATTATGCGCATATCGTCTGATTTCCAAAAATATTTCAATCACTTTTCATGGTTATCGATGCCATATTCTTATGGAAAACCACAATGGACCAATATATAGGTATTCCAATATACCATAAAAGAACCTCAACAACATTATTCATGAATACCAATACATAAACACTTCAAACCATCGGCTTCAATGATTGTCATGTAATAAGTCCTTCCTTGATTTAGAAGTAACCTCTTAGGTCAGGGCATTGAGTTGGGTAATGCCCATGTTCTCCAAAGATAAGACATTGAACCCCATAACAGTCTGTCACTCTATGACCATTCTCTCCACACAGATAACATCTTCCCCTCCATTTGATATATTCAGAAATTTTCTTCTTTCCTTCTTTAGAAATCTCAATATTCCTTTATCTATGCTCCTCAACATGCGAAAATGCATAAAAGTCCATCTTCCTCTTATTTGATGAATTGGGAATACCACTAAAGTTCACATTGTTAATCATATATCGTGATGACTGGTTCGGAAAAATCACAAATTATTTCTTTCTTGTCATTACACAATTTATTCACTCATAGTCACCAATTAGTCCATTGGATTCAATGTTGACCAAATTCCTTCTGTTTCCCTCCATTGACTAAAACCAAATACCATGGTGTAAGAAATAGTTAAAATAATGAGGAACCACGTAATCATAAAAATTTACTTTTGGGATGTCTAACTTATCACACATTCCTTAATCCAAGACACCTTAGGTTCACCCTAGGTTATTCATGATCATCAAAATAATTCTAGTATTGTAACCTATAGGTATTCTAAACCTTAGGGACATCCCTATACATACCTTATAAATATCTCTAGGGATCTCAGTAAAGTTCTCGCATCCTAGTTTCCAAAGGTTGACTAAACCTTTCCTCTGATACCAACTGTAGAGACCCAAACCTTGATGTACATGGACATTAAATTACTTTTTCGGAATACTAACTACATACCAAAAACAGACACCAAAAGAACGTAATAGTTTAGTGTCTTTGGAAAATCGAAATTTATTCTTCTAATCGTGGTGAAAGATCTTCAACATCTCTCATAAAGATATTCCCCCATTTGTTTTCTTAGCTAAATAATTTCTTTAAATCCTAGGGAAAAGAAAAAAATATAAAGGGTGATCTCAAATTCTCAGTAAGGGTAAACATAGAGAACATAAAACAATCCATAAGCATTTGAATGCCAAAAACATGAACATAAAATCTAAACATAAAAATCTTGAGAAAAGACATAAATCATGGAAGTACGTAAGGAATATATCATAAAGGAACATAAATCATGATAAAATAGCGTGGAGATAAAACATGTAATTTTGGAAACCATTAAGAACATGATATGATTCCATAGTAGCCAAGGAATTGCTGCCAAGACCATCTAAGTGGACAAAGTCCCTTTCTGAATCGAGTTCACACCTCGTTCCAGTCCGGTATCACTGAACCGAATTAACTTGCCATTCCAGCCATGTTTATCTCATGAGATATTAATCTTTACCTAATGTATTTGAGGGATATATAGGTCCCACCCATCTCATAATGAAATCATTTTTACTTGTGTCACAAAATAAACATAAATCATTCATCATAACCCAAAGAAAAAAATGGGTTTCATAAACATCATCCCATCATAACATAATCCATATAAAATAAATGGATATCGTTTCATAATAAGAAAAGTGAAACCATGTAAATAATAGAGACATTATAATTGAAACATACACATATGAAATAATGTCATCTTAGATGGAAAATGGTTTTAATAAAACACTTGAAATGAATTCTTGAGGAAAATATCATTTCTTATTCAAAATAATTTTCTTTTCACCAAATTCCATGATATTTTAAAAGAAAAGAATTTTTTGAAAATATTCACGAAGACTTTTAGAGTAATATTCATTAGGAAAAGGCATTATAAAACCGTAAAAATCTGTTCATGCCGTATAAGTTAAAAAAACATTCTTCTAGTACTTTTGCCGGAAAAGTCAAAAAGTTCCCCGTGTAGTAAACAAAAGTAATATTCCTTTCATAACATGTGGTAAATTTCAAAAATGGGTAAAAATGAATATAAACATACATGAAAACATTTTTAGAAAACATTGGCATGGATGATAACCATTACCCAATTAAATACTTATGAATAAACAATCTCAGATAAAAACAAGATTGGAAAAGTTATCCCTTACAAAGATCCTTTTGTAAATAAAGTCGATCACTTATGTGTATTCACTATGAGGTCACATAAAAAAGTATAAATACATGATAAGATATAAAATTTAATTTCTCACATAATCAAAGAACGACATAAACAAGAAAGATAAGATCAACCCAAATAACAGAAATTGGGTTAAGAAGTTCCCTTACCTCGTCTCCGACTTGACTAGATCGTTCTTTAATCTCCATTAATTTGGGTAACTTCCTTTGGTTTGAACCAAAAGAACTTCTTGGAGAGCCTTCTGCCTAAGGTAAGTATTCTAGGGGGAGGAGAGGGATGTAGGGAGCTTAATTAGGTAGAGGTTGGATGAGTCAAATGGCTTGAGAGGTGAGTGTAATTGGATAGAAATGGTCTCCTATTAAGGGGGAGGGGGGCTATTTTGGAATGTGTGAAAATATTATTTTATTATAAACTTTTCTTTGATTTCAAAAGGTCCAAAAAACCTTAAAGATGAAGATAAGATGACTCATGGTCGAAATAAAATCATCCAATCAGAATTGGACATGTTTTTCATAATATTTTAATCATTATAATCTTATTTATTTAAATCGTTTATAAATGAGGTAAATACTGCATCATTATTGTGTCAAGAATAATTTAATTTATATGATGTCTAAAAATTATAAACAAAACACCACCATGTAGGAAATATTTTTATCTTTCCAATGAATGTTTAATGTAAAAAATATAATTTATATAACCCCTTATAAATATTAATTTCTAAAAGATTTTTGTTAATGTTAATTGTGTCTTTACATTAAATTAATTAATCCAAATTTTCATTATCACTACAAAGTGTCTCAATGGGTCCCAAAATCGATCCAAGGATGCCCATTGTCGGCCATTACTCATCAAATAATTTTAGTACAAGTGTTAAGGTAATTTTGAATTTTTATAATATCCTTTTAACCTTGAATTACCCTATTTACCTTTAACTATAGTAAATAAAAGTCAAAAGTTACTATTCAACAAAAAATATTTTCATATTATTGAACCTCATTTTACTTCTTGATAACAACCATATATGTCGGATTTTTTGAAATTCAAGTCACAGAAGTGGTAAAATTTCATTTAATATAATGCGTCAGTTTTTTAACTACCACTAAGTAGTTTCACTATTCATCAAAAATTGATGTTTTTCAGAAAAATACCAAAACATCAGCCAAAGATATATTTGATATTATGAATTCAAAAATTATGTCTATTTTTCCAAATTAAAAAAATATAAGTGGCATTAATTAATTTTAAAATTAATTCCTGTTATCAAAACAAATAGCGTGTTTTTAAGAAACAATAACTATCAAAAGATCAACACTTGTTTATGTCCAATTTCAGGGTGAAATTAATTCCAATGACCAAGGTTGGATTAAATGGTAAAAATATATTCTAATTACACTTTAAAACCAATTAAAAATATAATCTAACCATATAAATTATTGCGATGAAAAAAGTTGTTTTTCATTAAAATATACAGTCTTTTTACTATTCATTAAAATTTGAAAGTTATCAGAATAATATGAAATATTTATCCAAAGTAAATTTTTATATCCTGATTCCAAGGAAGAATTTTATTTTTTCAAATTGAACTTATAGACATATCAAAAACAAGATTTAAAGTGGGTGCGCCATCAAAAGCCGGGAAAACTCCAATTTTTGAAAAATACATATTTTACACGAAAAAATTATTTTGTTCTCATACCATATTCTAGAAAATGTGTAAGATGAATAATAATGTTATAAAATTAAAAATTTAGTTAATACTATTCATGAAGGCTAGTCCATAAAAATATTATAACAATATATCATTGTTTAGTGAAACCCGGTATTGCGTACTACGCACGCTATCGAGGAAGGTCGCGATTGCGTGTAATGCAAGCCAAGTTAGGGTTCCGTGTTATGAAAGACTCCTTCACTGTTTTTTATACCAAAATCCAAACATATTTCATTTATACACACACAAAAACACACACAAACAGATATATATATATATATACTCAATGTTTCGTAGAATAACTACTATCAAACAAACATGAAATTGTTTGTAACATGATCCAAGAATAGTGTTGCATACACTACAAGAAAATACGGTGTTGCGTATAGCGCAAGGTAATCTTGGTGTAGCGTACAACAGAAGATATTAAAAAATATATATATCTCATAAAATCTCAGGGTGTTACACTAGTGGTCTCTGATCATCATTATATGTTTAGTTATTGTAATGGGGTGAATCCTAATTTGGGAACCATGCCTTATACTTTCTAGAAGGCATAGCGTACTAAGAATATTCTACCCAACAAAAATACCCTGGATGACATTGTGTTCAATTTCTTCATCCCATGTCCCACAAACCACCTTTTATACAATAAACATAAAAAAATGGAACCACACATGTAAAACTACCATTTTCTATTGATAACCCCTATTTCAAACCATCAAACTGACCCAAAACTTTTGAAAACTTCATTCCCACCACCCACAAAATTCATAGAGCACATTTATATATCCCATCAAGATTACTAAAATCATAGAATAATTCTAAAGCATGGAATCACAAATCCCAATCTTGGAAACATCCGAAATCCTAGGGAAAACCACAACAGCACCATAAAGGGACCCAAAAAAGGAATTGAGAAACCATTAACATCAATATTTAACCAAATAAATAAATATTAAACACAATGAATCATTATTATACCCTTATTTTTCAACTAATATTCTAGAAGTTGATTAACCTAGGAAATAATGAAGAAGGAACCAAGAAGAAGGAAGAAACAAGTAGAAAAGGGACTTACATGATGATTTCTTGAATATTCCACACAAAGACACCATAAATAGATTTCCATGGGAGACAAGAGCAAGGGGGAGGTGTGAATAGGGAATTGAAATTTGAATGGTGAGAGATAGGGTGGATTTGAGGTTAAAATCAGGGGAGGGTAGAATAAGAAAGTAAAAATTTTTATTGACATCTATAGGCCGCAAGGTTTGACCACACGATTTTTCAATCCATGAAGAAGATATACAGTATATCCTTACAATAGAAAAGGAGGCCACATAACATCCTAGAGAAAGGAAAATTCTTGTGTGGTCGACTATTCACCTTAGACAGATCCACTAGTTTCGGTGCACGGTTATCCGCACACCTGTGTGGCAAGGTATGCAGCTTGGACAATCCCACTATCTAGGGTGCAAAGTCTTCTTTGTGATGTCGCGTAGTATCAAATAACCTTGAAGAAACCATGAAACACCTTCTATTTGGTAAAAAATCCAGTTTTTCTACTGAAAACTCCCATGAAATCCAAGGGACCAAGTTACGAACAACATAAAAGATAAAATACCTCAAAGAGGAATCACGAATTTGACAAAAAGTACATATTGAAAAATAAGTTCCTGAAATCATCTGAATCCATGGATTAATTTTAATTCTTTTGTCTCATATTCTTGATTATAGTCCATCATTCACCTTCTTCTCCTTCCAAACAGTAGATATCCAATATAAATTTTTCATTTTTAGAACATTGGATAATGAAAGGTATATCTTTAGTGGTACTAATCCATTGTTCAAAAAACTAATGGATCATAAGACCCACTAAAATAATGAAGATATTGCTGTATGAAGAGTCAACAGAATTTTACTCCCTCATTTAATCATTTGGAAGTCCATCAAGATTCATTGCTTGAGAAATTTCTGTGACAATAGAAATGAGATTCTTTATTTCAAATTCCATAACATTTGGATTCCCCAGAGGAAACTAATTTCATTGTACATGGAACTCAACATTAACATGGTTCATTCTGCTTAAATCCTTTCAAGAAAACCGAAAAGAAAAATTTATGATACAATAATCATGAAGGTGAATTGAAAAATCATGAAAAATCACTTATAGGATGTATAAATCATAAAACCTAATTTAATATTTG
Source organism: Viscum album (assembly GCA_963277665.1). Lineage (NCBI taxonomy): Eukaryota > Viridiplantae > Streptophyta > Magnoliopsida > Santalales > Viscaceae > Viscum > Viscum album. The sequence goes on from OY728152.1 coordinate 1,654,574,012, forward strand.
GCACCTTTGGTTTATCATAGGTCATTCATAGTCATTATATATTTAAATCCTCTATGATGGTTCATAACGTTTTTGTGAGTTTTCAAATCATATTCCATAGGAGTGTTAAACCATGTGTATAGAAAGACCCATTGTTATGGACCTGGAGATGATAGAGTCTAGATAAATTCACAATTTTTAAATTTATTAGATCAATGTGCCTCTATGTCGAAGCCACATCTACTTGTAGTATCCCGATAGAGATTAAATTGTTTAGAAACCAATCACTATATCCTTTACCAAAATTCCCGGACATTTTCCTATACATTTACTCATTCTTAGAATTATCCTTACACATTTCGTTAGGGATCTCACCATGGTTTTCTCATCATAGTTTCCAAAGGGTAAATAATCATATCATATGATACCAAATATAGGGACCCAATCTCTTAATATAAGGATAATACATATTTTTTAGGAATATTAAATACATTACACAAACAAATGCCTAATGAACATGATAATTTGGTGCCTAGGAAACGTGGGAAAACATCTTAATTTGAGGAAATATCTTCAATATCTCTCATAAAGATATTCTAAAAATGTACTCTTATTAGAAACAACCGACATAAAAACCTTCTTCATATCTTGTGGAAAGGAAATATAATAAAGGGTGAGATAAGATTCTTAGTAAGGATAAATAAGGTATATACATAAGCATATCATAAACAAAATGGTATGAGAACATGAGTATAACATATAAAAACTATTACATGAATATCAACGATCATAATCTTGAGTCCTAACATAAATATTGGATTACCAAAAGGCATGAATCATAAAGAAATCAAATAAAATGATCTATTAGGGAATAACACTTCAATAAGACCTATATTTTGTGGAATACACATAACTATAGTAAATCTTATGTTAAGGATAACCACCAAGAAAATAATAACATTTTAGGCTTGGGCTAACCGTCAGTGTACCTATATCAGGCTTGGGATAACCTTCTATGTAACCTCCTTGTGTATTGAGATAACAACCAGTGTACTCTCATTTTTAGGCATGGGATAACCAATGGTGTACTCTTTGAGCTAATAGAACATCTACTATTACCCAAATCATTAGAGAAAGATATAGGTCCCACCTGTCACATAATTAAAATCATACATATCTGTGGAACAAGATCATAAACCATTCATCTTATAATATCAAATAAATTTAAATTGGCTGCACAAATATTTAATGAATTGATATAAAACGAAAAAAACAAGTTTCATAATCATTTAATCATTTGATTATATCATAACTGATGAAAAAAGTAGGTTTCATATGAATTCTATCAAATAATATCTCATAAAAAATCGGGTTTCATTGGAATTATATCATCGTCTTACCCATAGAAGAGAAATGGGTTTCATAAAAATCATTCCATCATAATCACAAACCATTAAGAGAAATAATAAGAATTAAATAATTTGATCATATCCCCATTAAGGCGTAGGTAACATCAAATTATGTCATCATAGATGGAAAATAATTTTGATAGATCATTTAAAACATTTCTTGAGGAAAATATCCTTTCCACATAAAAAACAATTTTTAAAACATAAAACATTTTGAAAATATTTTACATTAAAAATTAAATTTAAAAAATATAATTCAAGATTTAATTAAAATAATTTTCATGATGGTGGGAAGTCTCATTCATGTTGTACATGTTAAAACAATGATTAATTTTAGATTTTTGATAAAATCCACAGAAACATTATTTGGAAAATCGAATGGAGAAATATATAAAAATATTTAAAAAAAAGTAAAACATGGTTAAATATTTATTTTAAAAACCATTGGGTAATAATAAATCTTTTTGAAAATAGTTTTAGAGAACATGGTTTTTGAAGAAAAAGGATTTTCGACGGAAGAGAGAAATAAAGTTGGATTTTCTTTAAAACAATTTCAATTATATTAAGTAAAAAAGAGTGGAAAATTGTAGTATTACTTGGAAATATAATTAATAACCATATGATAATAAAATTCGCGAGTTTATTGATAGATAGATCAAAATATTTTATCATTGGAAACAAAAACATAAAAAAAATCATGATAAATGATGAGAGTATAACATAAAATCATTACGACTTTGTTATCTTTGAATTGTAATCACCATGAGCGAATAAAATAAAATATTACATAAAATATCATGATGATATAAAAATTCATGATATTACATTTCAAATTGGATATATATACACATTGTTAATGAATATAGGCACATAACATAATGTACATCACAATGATGAAAAATTGAAACAAATATCCCTTGCTTTTTGTCATGACATCCTCCATTCATGTTTAAACATCAGGTAAAATAAATATAAATTTATTATAAATATATTATATAATTTTATTTATATATATAATATCATATATGATTTCATTCTTTCCATTTATTACCCATTTATTAACAATTCCATGATAAAGATACGTTTTGGTTAATAACCCCTTTGTTTTTTTGACCATGTTTGGTTTTTATATCGTTCATACTATTATGTGGAAAATGGTTTCATCACCTCAAAAATTTTATCCATGATATAATTTTTTATATATTCACTATATATGTATTTTGATTAATCCAGAAAATTTTGTGGTAGAAAATCAAATACACCATTCATAGAGACGGTAGGTCGTACATACACATAAATGTTGTTTATATTTTTGTGTAAAATTGCATGAAATAAAGGTAATTGATGTAATTTAAATATAGAATTATTTTTATTCCATATAAATTACATATTTTTATTAAAACAATTCTTAATACCTTCAATGTAAAGTGTGACTGAATCAAATCGCTTTGTGAGGTGGTAGTCCATCGTACACACGAGGGATGTTATCGTTTTCCAAAAAATAGAGAAAATGAAGGTATGTGTGATATTATGAGTCCATAAGCATAGTAATATAATTAATAAAAAATATAAATAATAAATATATCATTATTTATATCCTTTAGATGTTGAAATGAAAAAACTAAGGACATCAGTTTTCCAGGCGGTAGTTCGCCGTACACACGAATGATGGCTTCATAATCCATTTGATGCAAGTTGAGGTGGTTGTAGGACCTAAAAATTACATAAAAAATATAATTATATGTAATATAATGAGTTTAAAATTTCATTATTTTATTATAATAATTTAATTAGTTGGTGGATGAAATAAAATAAAAACACTCATCGATAAAGATAGCATATTCTTTAGTATCCTCCTTAGGTTTTCACAAAAATAAACCCTAGGATTTTTATGTAGAACATAAAGCTTATAAGGTAATAAGATGGATGTTTTTAATGGATTTGGGTAGCCACTGTCTGAACCAAAATTGATTGAGGGTGTTAATAAGAGAGGAGAGGGGGTTTCCCTTTATATGTGAGGTGAGTGAAACACTTGTAATTTTATGGAAATAAAGAATGAAACCCACATTTTGTTCTTGTACAAAAGCTCAAAAATAGATTATTATCTAAAATAAAAGGTATAAGGTATAAATATGTCTATAAAATGGGTTATGTAAAAGTTTTTTTGTTATTTTTTACCATAATCGTTTCAGTTTATCCTCCAATAAACCCATTTTACCTTTACCCTAGTAAATAATATTTACAATTTTTATTATTCATTTTAGTAAAAAAGTATGTTTAAATTATCTTATAATATAAAATATTATTATTACAAATATTGAATCCAATTTTAAAAATCACATTCACATAAGTGTAAAAATATAATTTAAAAATAATCACGTAGACACGACTGGAAAGTAGATTTTTGAAGAAAATATTTTCAAAAGTTGAAATTGTTTTCTTATAAAAATTTAATATGAAATTGATCCCAGTAACATAGACTGTATTAATGGTTTAATAATTGAAATAATTGTACCTTAATATCGATATAAAATATAATTGGACTTCATATACAAGTTGGAAAAAAGGTAATTTCAATTGAATTTTTTTGTTTTTACTATTCCCCAAAATTTAAAACTTTTCAAAAGATCCGGAAAATCCACCGAAAGAAAACTTTTACATTGACATTTAAAAAATAAATATTATTTTATCAAATTATTGTTATAAAATTGGTGAAAATCAATTTTATTATTGTTCAAAAAAGATATAAATTTTTAGCAAATAGTATTTTTGAAACATATAAAGACATTATGAAAAATTATGTATTATTTTATAAATATGTTTTATTTATATAAAAACATGATGATTCACAATTAAGAGTTATTTTTTATTATTAATATTTCCATGTTTAATTTATAGGTTATATTGGTCATTTTTTAATAATAATATATCAGGGATTTGATAAAACTCAATGTTGTGTGTAATGTAAGATGACCTAGTGCTGCATGTGGTACAAGATTAACATGGTTTTCCATATATTAATGTAAATAAAATAAATTTTATTTATTCAAAAAATAATAATTCATAAAATCATGGGTTGTTACATAGATATTACTTATCACTTAATGACCTATATAATATGTGAAACACTTATCAATTGAGAAAGACCCAATTTTTTTATGAACAAATAAAAGGATAATATGGGCCATGATGATATTATAAAAATTAAAATAAATGATTAAAAATATGTAAAAATTTGATTTTGAATATAATAAAACTGATATATAATGAAAAAAATTATTACCCACATAAAACAATTGAAAATTAAAAATCAACGGGAAAGGGAAACCAAACACCAAGGATCTCTAACAATAGTAAATTATGAAATTTTAATAATAAATGTAAAAATAAGAAGTATGTAGAATCTAAACCATAAGAGGAATAACACACACCAGAAAAATGAAAATGGGGTAAATCTAAGAAGAAAATTTCTAGCTGTAAGAGAATAATTTTGATGATAAAGAAGGAAAAAATATATTCTATTCAAGAAAGCCATCGGAATATAATGCTAATTTTTTTTCTCATGTTGAGAGAGGTTTTGAAAAATTAATGAACAATTATAGAGAAAAAAGTAAATAACTAGAATATATATTGAAATATGAGTTTGAAGAACATCTTGAGTAGTACAAACAACTCAATATAGAAAAAAGAAAGATTATGAATGAAACTAATAAGATCGGTACATAAAAAAAGGAGTTTATTAGATAAAAAACCTATATTTTATTTCAAATTATATTGTGGTGAAAGTAGAGTCCTGTCAAAATGGTTTAGAGAAGGGCCTCGATAGGTAGGTAAAATCCATTTCTAACCAGTATAAAGATATATTTCAAATTTATGATAGTTTGGATTTCTAAAATAATTTGATACTTTTTTCAACTTTAAATTTAAGTAATAAGTAGTATTATATATTAAATTTATAGTGAAATATTTTAAAAAATAAAACATCATCCTAGGAAAATGAAGAATCAGTTTGAATAAGTATTACACCAAAAACATTCTAGATATATTTATTTCCAATGTGTAAGAACAATGTTCAAAGGTTTTTACGAGTGTTATGGAAGTAAGAGATACAAAAAATACTTTTATTAATTTTACATGACATTTATATGGATTCATCATGATAAAATGAAATATTTGGTGAATATATGTGAACTTATTACCAAAATATGAACAATAAGGTCATAGAGTTTTTGATTTTATAACTATATTACCAAAATATGATTCATATGTTTGAAAGGAAATGATGTTCAATGGGTAGAAGTTTGAAAATCATATTATTAAGAGACTAAAAACAATTCATGTGATAAATCCAATTTAATTGAGGATGTCAATAATGAATGACTAAAAGTTTGTTCTGAGCTGTTGGAAATAAATAAACACATTTAGAGTAAAAAACCAGTGTTAATTCCAAAACAAATAAAGTAATTTATTGTTGATTTTTTAATTTCATAAGTAATTATCTAAAAGTGGAAACATAAATATTCAATGAAATTATTATGAGATATTAAATAGGATAGACAAGACATGGATTATTGTATTTATATTGTACTATATAATACCAAATTGATTATGAAATTAATCAAATTAATGAAACCATGATGTAATATAATTTATTTATTGGATGATGTGAAAAATATTTCTCCACCTAAGGAATATGTTTAATGTAATAAAATGATAATGAAATCCATAAAATATCATTATAAGAAAAAATATGTGGAAAAATATTCCCATGGTAAGATTGGAAGGGGTGAGAAGTCTTGGTTGAGAGGAAAATCACATCCTTACTATTTTTATAGAGGAACTAAGAGGTCCCTTATTATTCCTTTATTTAGTAATTTTTTTCTAACATATAAAGAAATGTATAAGTCCATCATGGTTTGATAGTAAAGAAGAATATCTTTATGGGGGTTTTCAAACATCTTTGATGAAGATGAAGTTAGTGCATCCCTTGAAGTTGAGAAATGTGGGGGGGTGCTAAAAACATAAAAATCTATATGAATCTATACTTAATATATTAAAATAATATTATAAATTATTTTCAAAATCTCATATACATATTTTTTATGATTTTAAAAAAAATTATAAAGGGGTGTAGGATCAAAATGATACTCATTGTAGTACTTAATGATATAGATTCTCAATATACAATGGAGGGTGGGTTAATTGTTTAATTTAAAAAATTCCTTTATAACTTTTATATATGGTAATGTTTAAATATTTTAATCAAGGTAAATTTACAAAACCTCTTAGTTCGACAAACTTGCTTGATTCCAGAAATAAATGTTCCAAAAATAATACTTAAGAAATGTTTACAAAGATAAAGTTTATACCTTAAAGCATATAGAATTTTACTAATCAGAGTACAAGTATAAGAAAGTATAAGATAGTTATAATTTCCCCAAAAACCAAAATACAATGGAAAACTTTAAGAAAGACAAGTAACAAGTAGTAAATCTTATAAACCAAATAGAAGGGTATCCAACAACCTTGGATAATGGTCCCTTGATTTATACATTCAAGAATGTTTGTCTTATCCACACCAGGGTAAGCCCCCTATATGAATATCGATGTCTGTCTTTCTATCCCCGCAAACCTTTGAACATTATGGTACTCATCACTTCTGTCTTCCTATCCCCATAATCCTTCGAATGTACTCAACAAAATTCAGAGTCGCACGAAGCAATTCTGAACAAGATGTTCAGTACGCACAAAGCATGAAATCCTCTCTCTAAAATTAACTTCATAGAATGTAATATCTAGAGTCATAGAACTGTTCATCAAAGTTGATGTGAGATATTTCAAATGATATTCTATTTATAGGCACATCTCCAACGATCAGCTCCCTCCTCCAACAGTCATATTTTTCCTTGAATTTTGAAGGGACTTGTACACGTGTCACTCAAACAATGGTTGGTTACTAACTGAATTCAAGGCATCATTATATAACTCAAACAAGAGTAAGAAAAAATATAGTTACTTAACCAAATCCATTTTATGGAATGTAAGGAAATAAAAGTTTAGAGTCTAACCAAAAACCATTCAATTTCTATAATACAAGAATATTTAGATTCTGTTTTCTTGAAGGTTTCAGAAACTGAATTATATAGAATTTCGGAGTCTGAATTTTATGGAAATTCGGAGTTTGGATTCATAAGAATTTAGAGTCTGAACATAGAATTTTCAGAGTCTGAATTCATAAGAATTTGGAGTTTGAACATAAAAATTTTGGAGTTTCAGATCATAAGATTTCAGAGTCTGAACTCAGAAAGTTTGGAGTCTAAATTCAGAGAGTTCAGAACCTGAATTCGGATCCTGAAAACAGAATTCTCTATATCTAAGTATTTATATGATTCTTGAGGTTTTGGAAACAAATATGAATTTTATACTTATATGGAAAATGATTTAGATTATAATATTAACAATGAAAACATGATAAGGATAAATTTCCTTAGGGAAGGAAAAAATTCTTTATGAAAGGAAAACTAGGTAAGGATAAAATTTACTTGAGGAAGGAAACATTCCTTAAGGAAGGAAAATTTTCCTTATCAAGATAAAATACATTTTTCATTAAGATAGAGTTATTGTGATTTTCAAAATAAGAAGTAATGGAAACTTCATATGGAATCCTTATTAACTCAACAATCTCCCCCTTTTTTGAAAGCACAAACATCCTTTCGAAAAAGAATATATGGACTTAGAAAAATATTTTTTGGGTATTTGAAAGTAAAACTTATCTCCCTTAACTCATGGGAAATGATGAATATGACTAACTCCCCCTTTGTCTTTGGAAACACTAAAGATAATATTATTGATTTCCAGAGGAGGGCTTAACATTTTATTGCACACAGATACCTCCTTGGATAAGTACCCCCTTAGATGAACTCCCCCTCACTTAGGGAAATTTATTCTCTACTTAGTATTCTTTTTTCCTTTCTCCCCCTTTGTGATTTTAAAAAAGTAATATGGGGAATGGAAAAGTAAATATGGTACCTGAAATATTAGTACAAGACAACCAAAAATATACGATGATCAACCAAACAATTTCATTAAGATTGTAAAAATTTATACCAGGATGGAATAAAACAAAAGATAATAATTGAACAAGGTTATAGTTCCTTTTTATTGGTCATCAACTTCATCAATATTTTCTTCATCTTCTTGGGCTCTTTAGGGTCCTCCTCTACATGTTTGAGTAGCTGATCAAGATCTTCGGTTTTCTTTTCTAAGACTTTGATTCCTTCTTCATGAGCTTTAAGAACCTATGCCCGAGCCTTCAAGGATTCTTCCTGCTTGGAAAGACTCTATTCAATCTCAATCCTGAGATTTCATTCACTTTTCTAGCTTTAAGAAACTAAATACAACTTCCAATTCAGGTCTTTCACTTCTTGAATCTAAGAATTCTATTCCAGAGCTAACTTTTCCTCAAAACTATTTGTGAGATCCTTGGTCTTCACATCTTCAGTGTCGAATGCAGCCTTGTCACTTTCATGAAACTCATAAAAAATTCTCATGTTTTCTATAGTTTTCCTTGGACAACTGGTCATTTTCTTACAAGATCTTTTGTGGGATTCATAGTTTATGAAAGAAGTTTTGAAATTAGCCTCAAGCATGACACACTTATCCATTACCATGGATAATGAATCCAATTTCTGATTCAAGGTGTGTTGAAGAATTTGGCATCTGGAGTCAATACTAGGAAATATTGGGATTGTGCCAATAAGAATCTTCAAGTACTGAACTATGAAATCATGTCCAAGGGAGGAAAATTATGATTCTAAACCTTTACTTGGTGATGATTCTTTCTCTATTTCAACTTCCTTCCTCTTCGATGATCCACCAAATTCTTTATTCTTCACAATAGATTTACTAGGTGTATCAACAACAACCTGTTTTCCCTAATCAACCTTCGGAATGGGTTCCTCTTGGACAAGAGATTCATGATCACTATCTAATAGATAAACAATTTTGTCTTCATCTATCTCTTCCTTTTCTGCTCCTACCTCAGCATCCTCTAGATAAATGAAATCTCTATTGAGGATTTCTTCTTCAGATGGTTTGTCAAGTTCGTCTTCACCCTTCTCATAATTCTTCCCAGGAGTAACATGATTTGAAGATTCATATTGAGAGGTTTGGATTGAAATATTCTCATATGGAATTTTTTTCTCATGAAAATCTTTTACTTGCTTAATAAGATCATTAGTTTCATTACTGGATTCTTCTTCTTCTTCTTATTCATCTTCTACTTTTTCTACTTCTTCTACATGAACTTTTTATGGAGTAACATATTTATTTCCCTATGTCACTATTAAAGCTTCTTCTAATAAGAATTGTGGTACCATAATATTTTTGGAGGCTTTCTCTTCAGCCATCAGAAGAGATTGCACAATCTCTTCTTCAGTCATATTATTCTTTTGTTTCCTTTCTTTTGCTTGCTCTTCAAGCTCATCAGAAGTCTTTTATTTAAATGATTTTTCTTCAAGAGGATCCAAACCAAAGCTATTCTCTCCGACTTTCTTTTTATCCGTGTCTTCCCTCCAATTTTCTACTACTTTATCCAAATATTCTTTTTTCCTCTTAGGCTTTGGTGGTGAGGATTGGGTTTCCTTAGCCTCTTGGGATTTTTCTTTCCCTTCGACTTCCTTCAGCTTCCTCTCCTTCCTCCCTTCTTAGAGGTCTCAGCCCCCTCCTGTTTCTTTGTTAATGATACTACTTCCTCCATAGGCAAAAAATAAAATTCTTCGGATTCTTTAAAAAATACAACATTCATCCTTCTCAGAGTATCATCACTTACCAGAATAACATTGCAATTTCTTGGCTTAGAACTATAAGGTATTTTGAAAGACTCTAAACACCGAACAATTAGCTTTGAGAGAATGGTTGGATACATAATAATCTGAGCCTCAAGATTTCCATTATTTATATTCTCAATTGTAATCAAAATATGCTTAACCATGTTAATATTTCTTAGATTCACCACGAAATCTTGGATATACATGTCACTTTTCTTCAAAGTATCATTTTCCACTTTTCTCGGAATGATGAATCCTTGAACCCACAATTCTAAAATCCAAAAATTTGTAGTCAGATGAAGAATCTATGGAGTATTCACCACTAAGAGATCAAGGCAAGCCATGGCCATCACCATAAAAAACCTCCCTTGAACATCTAGTAGCTTATGAGAACAAAACTCAGATTATCATTCACATGGGATTCCAATCAAACTTGCAGCCTTGGTATATGAAAGTGAATAAGTCTTCCCATAACACTTAAAAGAAAACTTGTATCTTCCCTCCTCCTTGAAGAAGGTTACTGACTCATTGAATTATATTAACAGGTCTGGATATACTAGAGCCTGAGCTTCTGGTTTCGATACACAAACACTCTCCAACCCATTCAGCTTTATATTTTTGGATTTGATAGAACCATACTTTGTGAAAAACTTTGGATCAACTGACCTTTCTCTATATATTTTACACTCCGAAATTGGTTTACATTTGTCATTTTTTTAGAGGATACTTTGGTAGACATTCAAAAGCAAGAAAGATATGAGAATTTCGGAACGAGCTTAGGTAGGAGGGCATGGATTCAGCATGAAAAAAGCTTGGATCTCCATGTTGGACAACCCTCAGGGGGATCCATTATATAGGCATGTGAGGCGACAGTTCGACTTCCGTACTCAATCCAACAGTTGAAAAATATTCTGATCAAATATGACGGTTGAGATGATAGCCGGAAGGAAATTTTGATAGAATCCAATCTTTTGAGGTTTTTTTTAAGAAATGCATTTGGATTTAAGAAAAAAAAGAATATGAAAATTTAAAATAGATGAAAATACCATCACGTAAAAGATGATTATGAAAATTTAAGAAAGGAAACATACCTTTTATATTGCTAGTAAGATTTTTCATATTGAGGAATATTCTTCTTGATGAACTTTAGATTCTGAAAAGATTTATTGCGAAAAATCTAGCTACAAAAATTTTCTTAAAAAAACAACGAAGAATTTCCATTTTGTAAATTTTAAACTGAAAAAAAACTCTTCCTTATGAGAAATTTTGAACTACAAAAAACTTCATTATAAAGAATTTTAAACTAAAAAAAACTTCATTATGAAAAATTTATGTATGAAAATATTTAGTATGAAAATACTTATTATGAAAAAAATTTAGACTATGAAAAAATTTATAAATTTAATAGACATATGTACTCCCCCTATGAAAAGGAGTTTGTTACTATAAGGAGGTAGGTTTCAACAAGAAGTAAATATAGATGAGTACCTTACTATTATAATTCCTAACTTCTATTTAATGAATTCAAATCTATCGAAGGGTAATGATTTTGTGAAAATATCATCATGTTGATCTTGTGTTCCGATAAATTGAAGAATGATATCTTATTTTTGTGTGTGATACCTAAGAAAGTGATGCATAATATCTATTTTTTTCATGAGAGTAATTTTCAGGGTTTTTACTTAATGAAATGGAACTATTATTATCACACAAGAATTTTGTTTTGGTAAAACTCATACCATAGTCTGTGAGGTTGTGTTGCATCCATAACACTTGAGCACAACAACTTCTAGATGCTACATATTCTTCTTTATCTGTGGAAAGTGCTACTGAGTGTTTTCTTTTTGCATGACCAAGAAAATAATGAATCTCCTAATAAATGACATGTTTTGGATGTACTTTTTCTATCCATTCTACATCGACCAAAGTCAGCATCCGAAAAACATTTTAAAACAAAATCATTTCCAGAAGTATAAAAGAGTCCTAGTTCCATGGTTCCATTTATGTAGAGATTTTTTTTCACTACCTTCTAATTATATTCGTTAGGATTGGATTGATATCATGCAACTAAGAATACTGAAAACATTAAATCTGGTCGACCTGCTATCATGTAAAGTATACTTCCTATCATACCTCTAAAAGATGCGTGATCTACTGGTTTCCTAGCTTCATCTATATCAAGTGAATTTGAGGTACCAATGGGAGTACTTATACTCTTAGTGTTGTCAAATCCATACTTCTTAAAAAGATATTTAATATACTTTTTTGGGATATATAGATTCCTTCTGGTTTTTTAGAAATTAGAAAACCATGAAAAAATGTTAACTCACCCATCATACTCATTTAAAACTCATATTTCATTATATCCGAAAAGGGATCAGTTAAATATTGCTGAGTTGAACCAAATATAATGTCATCAACATAAATTTGAACAATGAAAATAGTTTTCTTATCTTTATTTTTAAAAAGGTTTGGAACATCATTTCCGTAAAAATAATTATTTTGAAGCAAAAATCCTATAAGTCTATCTTACCAAGCTTAAGGGGATTGCATAAGTCCATAAAAGGAATTAGTATGTTTATAAACATGTTCATGATGTTTTCTATCTTCAAAACCAGAAGGTTATTAAAACAAATATCCTCTTAGACATAACCATGAAGGAAAACACATTTAACATACCTTTAAAAGAGTTTGAAATTGAAAAATGTTGTAAAGGAATGTAGAATACGAATAGATTCAAGTCCGGATACTGGAGAATAGGTTTCTTCATAGTCTATTCCTTCTTGTTGATTGTAGCCTTTAGCAACCAATCTATCATTATTTCCTACAATGATTCCATTTTCGTCACATTTATTTCTGAAGACCTATTTGACTCCAATAACAGAAGTTTCCTTAGGTCTTTCAACCAAGGTTTAGACATTATTCCTTTTGAATTTATTTATCTCATATTTCATATCTTTTATCGCATCATCGTCACCTAAATATTAATCAGTGATTTTTGGTTTTAGTTGGGAATAAAATGTTATATATTCTATTTCATTCCTTAAGGAACTTTTAGTCCATACATGTTGATTTACATCACAAATGATACTATCACATGGATGATTCTTTAGAAACAATTGATTTGAGATTTTTAAAACGTGTTCATCAACATAGGTAAGAATGTCTTCTAGGGAAAATGATTTGGAAATACCTTCTTGGACATTTTCCTTATTAGAAGGATCTTCTAACACATGTTGATAATCAGTTTTTGAAAACACATCCGAAGATATAGGTTGAGGTTGTTTAAAAACAAAAGGATCAGTTTCATCAAATTTGACATGTACTGATTATTCAACAGTACAAGTATTTTTATTGAAATCTCTATAAGCCTTAGAAGTTGTGGAGTAGCCTAATAAAATTACATATTCAGATTTTGGTGCGAATTTGTGTAGATTGTATTTAGTATTGATAATGAATACTTTTAAACCAAAAACCTTGAAGTAGTATAGTCTAGGTTTTCTACCATTCCATTTCCCATAAAGATTTTTGTTTAGAAAAGGTCTAATCAAAACACGATTTGTAGTATAAGAAGCAGTACATATAGCTTCAACCCAAAAATGTTTGTCTTCTGAATACTCACTTAACATGGTTTTGGTTATCTCTTGAAGAATTATATTTCTTATTTCAACAAAACCATTTGGTTGAGGAGTTCAGGTTTGTGAGTAGTTATGGGTAATTCCTTTTCTACTACAAAAAATTTCAAAATCAGAATTTTGAAATTCTCCTCCATGATCACTATGAATGATTATCAAATGAAGTTTTTTCTCATTTTAAACTTGGGCTCTAAAAGTTTTGAAATAAGAAAAAGCTTCAGATTTCTTTGATATAAAATATACCCACATAAATATAGTGTAATCATCAAATAAGAAAAATATATAGTATTTGAATCCAAGGCTTCAATCCTGTGTTGGTCTAAAAAGATCCACATGCACCAACTATAATGCATCAGTGGTTGAGACTTCACTAACCGATTTAAAACATGATTTATGTTTCTTGCCAAATTGACAAGGATCACAAACTTTTGGAGAATCAAATCTAAGTACCAGTAGAACCTTAAAATGTATATTCTTAGATACTTTTCATAGGTTTCTAAAGTTACAGTGAGCTAGCCTTCTATTCCATAACCAAGAATGATCATCCATTTCACAAAGGAAAGGTAGATCGTAGACCCTAAAGTATTCTATGTTTAGTGTGTATACATTATTTTTCCTATTGGTAGAAAGAATAAACTATTCCGTGGAATTGTGTACTATGCACTTGTCATTCCTAAAATTCACAAGGTAACCATCATCACATAATTGACTTAGGCTAATGAGGTTTTCCTTAAGACCCTTAACAAATAAAACATTTGAAATCAAATTTTTTCCAAGAAGAACAATGTTACCGATACCAATAATTTCCCCCTTAGCATTATCTCTGAAAGTTAATTTTCGTCCTTTCATCTTGATAATCTTTTCAAAGATGTTTTTGTTACCAATCATATGACGAGAACATCCACTATCCATGTACCATGTGTTGTTGTTGGTACATTATTTACTTTCTTGAAAATAAAAGTGTTAGACTTTTGGAACCCAAACTTTCTTGGATCCCGAAACCTCATAAAGGAAAATTTTAGGTATCCACATTTCTTTGAAAACATTTCTTTATGAAAACCTAGAGACTGAGTTTTTTTTAAGGAATAATTTTTTTCCCAATTCCCACCACACTGGCACTTAGTGAAGAAAAGAGAACTTTGAGGAGAAACATAATTGTTACTAAAAATTGGTTTTGAACTAGTATAACCAAAACCAGAATTAATCTTTAGAGGTCAAATTTTGGAATACATATTATCAAAATTTTCCTTACCTAAGATAAAGTTTGACAAACACTTCCTCAAAGAAAATATTTCTGACTTTAGTCTAATAACTATGTTCTTATCTTCCAAAATAATTTTTTTCGAACTATAGCTGGGCTCGAAAACATATTTCTTAGAAATTACTTTTTCTAGATCGTTAGAATGTTTCTCCTTCTCAGAAATAAATTCCTCAAGGTTCATTGAAATAATATCAAAATAATTGGTTTTCTTATCAAGATATTTAGAAATATCTGATATTTCCTTAGTAAGAATAAATATCCAAAAATTTTCCGTATCAATATTTTCCTTGACATTAGAATTTTCATTCTAAAGAAGAATAGAAAACCTAGAAACATCTTCATGGGTAGGTAAAATATTATCTTCATCAGAGGAAGATTATTCATCTGGGGATTCATAGTATTTACTATCACTTTAATTATAATTTAAGGATACATTGGTAATGGATTCAGCATTGTGTGCCTTTATTTTTAAATAATGATTTTCAATAGGTAGTCTAGAAACCAAACCAAGATTCTTCTGTCTAGAAGATTTTTAATATGAGGATTCATCTGAAGGATAACAACCATTGGTACTCCAGGTGTCATTAGATTTCAAAACATTCTTAGCTTTAGATTTGTAGTACTTCTTTATATTCCATTCAGAATGATTTTCCTTCTTATCTTTTCTCTAAAGCATAAGACAATCAGGTATTATATGTCCAGCTCTTTTACATTCATAACAGGTGACTTCTGAGACATTATTATCGTTCCTTTATTTCTTCTTGTATCTTGATTTAAAGTTATTCTATACAACAATCTTGTTCATCCAAAGGGAAATATTGGCTAATTCATTTTCTGAAGACTCAATTCCACTAGATTCATATTGAATAATAATCATCATAGATTTAGATCTAGTAACTCTCTCAGGAGTCTTGACTTTCATATGATTTGATGTTTTTGTAAAAGCAACACTTCAATTTACATTCTTATTCTTAACATTGTCATATTCTCTCTTCATTATAGTTTCATGTTGAAGAAGAGTTCCAAAATGTTCAACAAGACTGATCTATGAGACTTTCCTATTCACATCTATAGTTGTTCTCTTGGATTCTCACTCATTGGGAATGATTTCTATAATCTTGTCTACAAGTTCCTCATCATCCAAACCTTTTTCACCTAAATATTGTAAGTTGTTGACAATAGTCATAAATATTTTTTGTAAATTACAGACTAGTTCTCTACAAGGAAAGAAAAAACCATGATATTAATCTCTAAGCATGGATCTTCTAGTTTCAATAACTTTAGAAGTACCAAAATGTGTAACTTCAAGCTTATTCCAAATACAATTTTCGGCTTCACAAGAATAATTATAACCTCTAGTAATCATAAAAATGTTTTCCACTCAAGTATTGAAAAAAAAGTCTTCATATGATTTCTCCAATATTTGTAATCATTTCTATCAAAAATAGGTTGTCTAGTAGGATTTAAGTTGTCTATAGAACGAACATTCATTCCTGCCATCTTAAAGAAAATCTTTCCACTCAAACTTGTTAGTAACAAAAGTTTGTAAACAAGGATAAAAATATCCTAAGAAAGGAAAATATAGAACAATGAAAAACTTGAGAATGAAAACTTATATGTGAATATTTGTATTTTAGAGACCAACCTCTTATACCAATTGTATGATCAAAATGATATTGATTGTAGTATCTAATGATGTAGATTCTCAATATACAAGAGGGGGGGAATTTTATACTTTAAAAAACTCAATTGTAACATTTAAAGATGGTAATGTTTAACAAAGTTAAACAAGGAAAATTCAAAAAACCTCTTAGTTCTACAAACATGCATGATTATGGAAATATGGTTTCATAAATGAAACATAAGAAATGTTTACAAAGATAAAGATGATACCTTAAAGCATGTAGAATCATACTAATCAGAGTACAAGTATAAGAAAGTAAACGATAGTTATACTTTCCTCAAAAACCAAAATACATGAAAAAATCTGAAGCAATACAAGTAAAAAGTAGTAAATCTTTTAACCCAAAGAGAAAGGTATCCAACAACCTTGGATAAAGGTCCCTTGATTTATACATTCAAGAAAGTCTGTCTTACACACACCAGAGTAAGCCCTCAATACAAATATCAGAGTTTGTCTTGCTATCACCACAAGCCCTTAAACTTTATGGTAGTTGACACCTCTATCATTCTATCCCCGGAAGCCCTCAAATGTACATAGAAACATTCAGAGTCTCATGAAGAAATTATGAACAAGATGTTCAGTACGCACAATGCAAGAAATCCTCTCTCTAGAAATCACTTCAGAACATGTAATCTCTAGAGTCGTAGAACTGTTCATAAATTTTTTTGTGATCTCTTTCAAATGTGATCCTATTTATAGGAACATCTCCAACAGTCATCTCCCTCCTCCAATGGTCATATTTTTCCTTGAATTTCTGAGAGACCTATACACGTGTCACTCAAACAACAATTGGTTTGTAATTGAACACATGACATCATTTTATAACTCAAACAATAGTAAGAAAAAATATGGTTACACAACCAAATCCATTTTTTGGAATGTATGGAAATAAAAGTTCAGAGTATAACCAAACACTATTCAGTGTCTATAATATAGGAATATTCAGATTTTGGATTCTTGAAGGATTCAAAACCTGAATTATTTATAATTACAATGTCTGAATTTCAAGGAAATTTGAAGCCTGTATTCATAAGAATTCAGAGTCGGAACATAGAATGTTTGGAGTCTAAATTCATATGAAATCGAAGTCTGAACTTAGAATTTTTGGAGTCTAAATTCATAAGAATTCCAAGTCTGAACTCAGAATGTTCAGAGTCTGAATTTATAGAGTTCGGAACCTGAATTCGGATCCTAAAAACATAATTCTCTATATCTAAATATTTATAGGATTCTGATGTTTTAGATACAAATCCAAATTTTATACTTAAAGGTAAATGAGTTATATTTTAATATGAACAATGAAAACATGGTAAGGATAAATTTCCTTGGCAAGGAAAAATTCCCTTATAAAAGCAAAACTATATAAAGATAAAATATACTTAAGGAAAATTTACTTAAGGAAAATTTTCCTTATCAAGATAAAATAAATTTTTCTTTAAGATAGAGTGTTTGTGATTTTAAAAACAAGAAGGAATGTAAAAGTAAAAAAGGAAACCTTATTGACTCAACAAGGGGGATTTTGCTGATGAGAAGATGAGAAAATTGGGAGTAAAACTTTCTTTCACTTGAAATAATCAAATAAAATAATTGAATATGAGAGAAGGTAACAATTTATTATTAAAATTTGATAATATTTAAATAAAGTGAGCTATAGTTGAGAATGGTATCACTTGTTGGCATGTTAATGGATAAAGTTTATTAAGTTGGATAATTTAGTCTGGTTTTTTACACCAGGTTAGACAACATAGACATAGAGATGAATTACTAAAGGATAATTTCTAAGAAAACCATATGGTATCATCCTCCTATAAAAATTAGATAAAAATTTTCATCATAATTAGAAGGGGTAAGAACATGTTTATAAATATTGTAAAGAATATGAGATGATATTACCCCAAAATTCCCTCTGCATTTATTTTTCATAAGGGGGAGATGAATTAATTTGAATTTGGTGATGCAAAAATGGGGTATTTTGAAAATATAAAATGAGGGAGATTAATGAGAAAGAATTAATTAGTTATATTTATTGTCAAAATGGTTGTGAATATGGAAAGGAAATATATGTTCTTAAATATGGGTGAGCTGGTGTATATTAAATGATAATGGAAATTGTGTCATGCCACTTAAATAACCTAATTATATTTCTTCAACATTGAATCCCCTTCATATGTGATGATTATTTAACTAATACTCAATTTAAATACAATAATAAATTATTGAGAGTATTATAAAAAATACCTTCAAAAAAGGGAGAGTTTAGTAATCGAAATGTGAAGATTAAATAATTGAATTCTCCAAAGAATATGGAAGTAAAAAGTTGAAAAATTAATTCATTGAGTACCAATTAAACTGTATATTGTAACATGTAACAAAGATTATTTGAATGATGTTATAAGTTGATTTTTGGATATTAGGATTCTGCTAAGAGGATTTGAGTTTACCTGAATTCATTTGAGATAAAATTGGAATATTGAGCTAAAGTAAAAAATTATAGTTTTTTAATTTTTTGATAGGAACGCAGACTGAAGGAGCTTAATAAGATAAATGGTTCATAACATAAAGAGGTCATATAATATGCCTATCATTTTGTAATATATTTCTATTTTTTGAGATAAGATAATTGCAAAAGATATGAGGAAAAACATAAGATAAACAACATGTAATATGTTTCTATATAAGAAGAAACAATGTAAGAACCCATTGCATAAGATGAATTCTTAAATTATGAGATAATTAATTATATAAAATTTTCTTATAATGTAAATATTATGGAATAAATCTAGATCTGATAAGATATTTTTCTCATATGATTTCAAACTATCATTAGATAGGCTAATGCCAAAGATTTGTGAAACATGCATGATACCCACATAAAATGTAGTTTTTGTAAGTCATGATATTTATAAGCTATAAAAAACATATTATAAAAAATATATTACTTAAAATAACCAAAATTCCATAATTCCTTTGTATGTTTCCTTCTAGGAAAAATTAGCAAGTTTCAGAATAAATATATTTTGATGTAGGATTGAATTTAGAAGATTCACATATGTTATTCTTCATTCATAGAATATAATGAGAATGGATTTTTATTTATTATAGAGACTTGAGGAGTTATTATATGAGTTCTATATTATAAATAATGAGAGACACATGTCATCACTATATCCTTCCAAGAACAAGTGGTTTAAATTCAAATTGAATTTAATTTATGTAAATAATTTGGTGTTTTGAAGAAATAGACACCTCTAGGCATTGTTATATTTAAATAATAATATTTACTAAGGATTCGGAGAAGTTTGAATGAAACGAATAAAAATTATATTTCTATTTACTAACATAAAAATATGATATTTTTGTAACTGAAAATCATGGAATTTCCAAAATTCTCTTATAGTAACTAATAATAAATTTTACATAGTGAATATATATATATTAAAAAATATATATAATAATATTACATTAATTGAGAAGATAAGTACACAGAAAACAATGTAATCGAAGAGATTAGATGAAAGCAGATCTAGGATATATTCACGGAGGAGGATACCTTAATGACTTGGTATTTGAGAAGCATTGAAGAATAAGATCAGTGAATATCTGGAGTGACTGTTATAGATTGAAAAAACTACTCATGATTATCAATTTTGGATTTTTTAAGAGATATTTTACATGAGTAAACTAGTTGATTTGTTGTGTTCAAAGAGGGATATCAACATCAAGTGGGTTTGAAGTGACACAATGTAGAAAGATGTATTTCCTATTATTAGATTACATATTTATAGTGGGTGGTGGTAAGCTTTATTCTCCAATGGTATTCTAGAGTAGGAACAATTTGGGAATCTATTTTGATTATACTGGGAATGTTCTTAATGTAACAAATTGCCTTTTGAGTAGAGAATCCATAATGAGGGGTCTAACCAATCATGAAAAGGAGTGAGATTTTATGTCTAAACCCTGTAAATACTTATATGTTTTGATCTCATTATTACCTTTCATATTAGGCGAGGATTATATAATTAGAATTAAGTGTATTGAGACTTTACCAGGTTATAAATTTTAATTATAAAATAAGTAATTATAAAAATATTCTATTGATTCACCCCTAGTGGTTCTAACTAACCTGGGCACTAAAGAAGGTAAGATGCATTCTTAGTAAAGTTAGAAATATATCTAATTGGTTTGATGATATAGAAGTTGTATAATAGATTATAATATTATTAAATAATTTGGTTTTGGGAATTCATGAATCCAAAAAGAATATAAAAAAAGTTAGAACATATTTTTTTATATAAAACAGTAACTTGTTTTTGAAAATGATATTGATAAATTAATGGAATTATTCTATTATAAATAAACAAATAAAATATAAGTTAAATATTGACTGAGAATAAAATAAATTATCCATCATTGACCATAGTAATATCATTCTCCACCATCTACATGATTTCATCATCTTCACCCACCCATTCAAGACCAACCGTTTCAATATCATTATACATAGATAGATCAATATTTTATTATTTCGGGGTTCACTATTATAAACAATTATTCAAATTCATTACCAATTTCATATAGGTCTCCTGAATTAACTTGGAATAAAACACTTCACCTATCATTGAATCGTAGATCCATATAATAGACCATTTTATCATTTTAAGTAAAAATATATGGACTACAGTCTTCATGATCACTAGTACTGATCAAAAAAATATATAAGTGAACATAAGTAAATTTTAATGAATTATTCTTTATTATTAATTAAATTTCATCCCTATTACATTGGAATAAAATAGCTAAAAAATTCTATGATAATTTAATTTGATTATGTTATTCAAATTTACCTAGTATACCAAATTTTATAATATTTTGAATATTCCACTTTTTTTTGTACAACATCCTCATGAAAAAATATACACAATTTAGATTCAATAATATTATAAGTGTCAAATCTCTTACACTGCTTCAATTTTCATCAAGATAAACATTTCAAATTGTTTGGAACTTCAACTTGATTATTAACATTCATGATCAACATGTATAAATTTAAAATATTATTGGTTACATATGATAGTTATATCATTATATTCTGAATATGGAATTGATTATGATATTATAAAATGTCCAAATCAGTCATTAATTTATTTTTTATTGTATTTCATTATCACTTTCTCATTTTTTATTTGACTTTGAAGTTATCCATTTGATTTAGTCTTCAATTTATCAGTTAAAGGATTATAAATAAGAAAATTGAGTAGAAATTATCTTTATTCATATACAAGCTCTATTTTTTTCATTTAAAGTAATAATAAATTCCCTACTTCACAACCAAATTTTGTAAATTTTATCGGTTTACAATAGAATTGTTAATTATTTTTTTTATCATCAAAAAGTCCAAATCGGTTTAATTATATATAAATATCAACAAAATTGTAAGATCATGGATCTATGTTAATGTATTTTTTCCCCAAGTTTTATTTTAGGCCCTTCTTTTCGGAAGAATAAGTGTTTTCCCAAGATCATGTCAAGGATTGGGGGTTTTCCAGGGGTTCGGAACATGAAAAAGGGAGAATAGAAGTTTTCTAAGAAAGCTGCACGGTTTTCACATGACTAGTCCTAACCATGTGTACAGCCCAGGTAAACCATGCAAAAGAGGGATTTTCCGACAATAGCTTCTGCGCGGTTTTCTCATGGTTTGTAAAATCGTGTGGGTAAACCATGCAGCCTAGAAACATTAAATAAATTAAAAAAATGCAATAATGGTATTTTTTACCCAACATAGGATTTATCTCCTCCTCCCCTCTTGCAACCCTATGAAAAAACTAAATATCCCAAGAGATTCCAAGTATTGATCTCCCTCATCTTAGGGCTATTTGGAGTTTCATTTGGTTTTTATTGAATATCTAAGTAAGGATAATCTCCCCCTTTATTCTCTTTTCTGTTTAGAGTTCCCATTATTCTTATATCTGCATCTGAAGCACTCAAACCCCTCTTTTTCGGTGATATTTAGGTTAAGACTTCAAGGGTGTGTTTAATCGGGATCTAAGACCATGATTAAGGGTGCTTTCACCAATGGATTTATGGTAGGTGGTCTACAAGGTATATCCCTTATTTCTTGAGTATATTTGTGCATGTAGGGTTTTCTTATTGTCTCCCTTCTTGATGTTTTATCGATTCCGTTATCAAGGCATGGTGTATTGGGTTTCTAAATGATTAATTGAACCCCTCTTGATCCCTGGGGGATACAAAGGGAATGACTTAACAAAATTAGGGTAACCCATGGGGTGTGTCGGCCCTCCCAAGTGGGATAAAGGAAATGTATGGTTTGAAATTGACTCATAATAATGTAGAGACTTAATGAGTAGGTTAATTGTTTTATGTAATGAGTTATAATGTATTGGGTTTAATTATGTGTGTTGTGGACAAAGGGTAAGGGATTGTTAGGTTGTCATTTAAATGGGTTAAATGGGAATAATGGAAATATGACAAGGAGTTATGTTTAAAATTATATATGCTTAGTGTGATAGGCTTCTAAAATGGGAAATATGGCAAAATGTTTAAGTAATATAAATGATAAATGTGTTAATTGATTGAGGAAAAATGTTAATTTCCCATTTATTGATATTGTTGTGGTGCTGTAAATTATATTGGCTATCCTTGTAGTGACTTGGTTAATTATTGTGACTGATAAATAAGCATGTGCACATGTATTGGTAGAGTGGGGTATAGACATGTGGTTCTACGCCCATGGGTCAAGTTGAACCAGGGTTCTAGATCCACCCCCAAATGCACGAGTTTGGGAAGGGTATAAAGTTTGATTCCCCTAACAGTTCCATTCCCCCAATAATAAGGCTTTGAGGTGATGATTATGATATTATAATAATGTGATGCCTAGTGAGATAAGG
This sequence comes from Viscum album, assembly GCA_963277665.1. Classification (NCBI taxonomy): domain Eukaryota; kingdom Viridiplantae; phylum Streptophyta; class Magnoliopsida; order Santalales; family Viscaceae; genus Viscum; species Viscum album. Next base: position 1,654,597,713 of record OY728152.1, read on the forward strand.
ACTTGATTTTTATTCACATGTTATTGATAATTTTGAACATTCCTAATCCATCGAACACATGAAAAAGGTAGATTAAATCATGAAATTCCTAAATAGTGAACCTAGACTCAATGGTAGTATAATTAAATGAAACATAGTCTATAATTTCCTAATGAACTATTTTTAATTACATGAAATTATTTATCACTTTCATACACTATCTTCTCTTGCTAGATATTTTGTAGACAACATTGGTGGTGGCCAACTGATTTATACTCACACCCTGATCATGCTGCAATTAAGTACCCAAGTAGATTTCATTCTTTCTGGTCACGACAAGGACAACGTCCCTTTGCTAGGGAGTTGAGTTGGACATAGGACATGTATGGGTGAGGTTCATGACATGGATTCCAAACCTTTTTGTGGATCCTACTATTTTCCTTTATTTTAGGTTTTGTTCACTTGGAACTATAGCATGACATGAAATATTTACAGTTTTATGTGGTTGTACCCAGTTTGGTAATTGGTTATTTATCCATGTTATCAATTTTTTCTTTTGTTTCCGCTATTTAAACTGTTTTCTGTTGTGGTGTACTCTAGTAAAGAGGGTATGATATCCCCACTTATCGCATTAGGCCCCCTCTACTAGTCATAAACTTATTGAATATAGGGAGAAACTCTTGAGTTCAGGTGGCAACCCGACTTAGGGCACCAAATTAGTGGATTCCAGGTCGGTGACATTACAAAGTCGTATCAGAGGGAGGTATTTTCTTTTTCTTACTATTTAGGAAATGGTATACAGGAAGACACAAAAGTTCTGGTCCTTGGAAATGACATATTTCATGGGGGTATCTAACCCATCTAAAGGGTAAAACCCAAGTCACCCTGGGAGGGGATTGTTGTTCTTATTGTGTGTTGTTTTATATGATGATATTTCCCCATCGGGTGATACACTTATTGTGTGATCTGATAGTTCTGTAATATTTCTCTCATGAACGGAAGGGTACGAGGTTATGTATTAATTCATCATTCTAGGAATCTATGTAGGTAAGTGTCATGCATATTGATAGGCACACACACTGGATGGGTGTGCGGGATATAAAGTTTAGGATGTGTTTTTTTCTTAAAAGTAATGAAAATTGTTCCTAATATGATTGTATGAATGGGTAAAAATGGAAGTGAGAATGTCATGTAGTAATTAGAAAATGGTGTTTACTAATTAAGTAAAAGTAGATTACTATGTTTTAAGTGTAAATTGGGATATTGAAATGGATTTGGATTAGTGTGAAAGTTAAGACGCGGAATCATGTGAATTAGATACCTGTTTTAGCCATTGTCCTTAGAGAGATGTCCAAGGGTAGTGATCCAGTTGTGAGTATACCTATTTAGGGGTAGAGTATGTGAACTTAGTTTGGTTATGTCATGTGATGAGTCTACCTATATGTCCCATTCCCTTTGTAAAAGTGTTATAGTTGTGTTCTAAATCTCATGTTTGGCATTTTAGAGAAATACCACCTTGAACATGTGTGCTAGTTGGGCCACATGTGGATGTTTCCGAGAATACTCCTCCAATAGTGGAGCATAAGAATGTGGGAATCTAGGAAAATAGGTAAGATAAGTTATATGATAACATCATTCATTTTATGCAGATGATGGAGTGAGACCCAGGGAAGGTTGCACCGAGTATGTTTGAACTGACCATGGAGTTTCAGCTGCAGCACTATCTGACCTTTATGGGAGAGGGCAGTCTAAAAGTAGTAGAGTTCTAGATAGAGTCCATCCAAAATATTCATTGCCATCTAGAGACTCCTCTCGAGAAGCAATTAATGTTGGTAGCCTATATGCTGAGGGATTAGGAAAAAACATTGGTGGGATATCATGGTCCAAATAGAGCAGAATAAAGGAATTAAGTGGAAGGATTTTTAGGAGATGTTCCTTGAGAACTTCTACCCAGAAACCTAGAGGAAGGATAATGTTGTGGATTTTATGAGGTTATCGCTGGGGACAATGTTGGCAATGGACTATTCCAGATGTTTCACGGATTTGAGGCGCTTTGTTCTGACGTTGACAAGAGACGAGGTAGCCATAGTGAAATGCTTCTAGGAAGGAATAAGACATGAGATTAGGTATCAGGTGAATATATTTCATCTAAAATGTTATGCTGAAGTGGGGGATCAAACCCTTATCTCATAGGAGAACCTGAATGGAGATTTATGTAGTGAAATTTTGGCACCAACTGGGAGATCAGGTGGTGAGTCTTCTGAAATTAGGATGTTCCATTATAGAATCTTTCAACAGGGAAGAAGTTCAAAGAGAAGTCAAAATAGAGGGTCATATTCACAGGTTGGTAAATAGGTATTTTGTTATCAGTGTGGTGGGATGGGGAAAAAGTGTGAAAATTGTCCATTCTCATTAGTCGAGTGCTGGTCATCCGGTAGGTTTGGCCATGTGCAGAGGTTATGCAGGAACATGTGATATTCTGGGAATGATGGAGGTTAGAGGAAGATATTGAGTGTAGGTAGGGGATTGGTTACCCCATATGAGGTAGGAAGTTAGAGCTCCACAGGTTTTACTGGTAAAGGTGGTGGATGTGGAACTATGGGGTGAGACCATCCTTAACAATAGAGCAGTGCACTACAGTGTACTCAGGCTAGAGCCCAGGGTAAAGGGCATGCCGTCTCCATATAGTTCAGGCTATACATGAAGGTGGTGAGGTAGGAACATTTCATGTTCGAGGTATGATTCTTTTATATTACACGATTTCTAGTGCTTTATTTGATATAGGTACGGTGTATTCCTTTATTTCTACTCAATTCGTTGTTTAGTTGGGTTTAACATTGGATATTACATGTGGGGTACTATCACTTGATACTCCATTTGGGATATGAGTTGAGGACATCATGCAGTTTAAAGGTTGTTCTCTTGAGGTTGGTGGGTATAGTTTACTATGTGATATTTTTTTCCAAGATATAGAAGGTATTGACCCAATATTTGGGATGTATTGGTTGGAATTATATCAATCTAATATCAGCTATTACCGACATCAGTTAATGTTGACATCTCTCGATGGGAGCACTTATGTCGTTCGTGGTGAGTGGGATACTCGAGCAGGCCATGTAGGGCTGCTACACCAATAGATGGGAGAACTAAGAGCCCAAGTGTCAAGACTTATGTTAGATGATCGTTAGAAAGGATATCCAGAATTCCCTTTTGTTGTGGACCAATTTCTGGATGTGTTTTTTCGGAGGACTTCTCAGTGTTACCAATGAAGAGATATGTTGAGTTTACAGTCAAATTGTTTTGAGGGGCAGAGCCGATTTCAATTCCACCATATCAAATTCCGATAATAGATCTCCAAGTAATGAATGTTTCGTTAGAGGATTTGGAGTGTAAGGGGTTTATACGTCCTAGTACATCACCTTGGAGATCTCATGTTTTGTTTTCTAAGAAGCCTATCAGATCCTTGAGGCTATGTGTTGATTATAGGAAGATGAACCAGATGATAGTTAAGAACTGATACCCTATTCTAAGAATCGATGAGCTATTTGATCAGCTAATAGGTTCCTTAGTGTTTTATAAGATTTATTTGAGATCGGGACACCATCAGTTGAGGGTGATACCTTCTGACATACCCCATACAGCTTTCCAAAGCAGGTATGGGTTATATGAATTCTTGGTGATGCTGTTTGGATTTACCAATGCACCGGAGGTGTTGATGGCCTTGATGAACCAGATATTTCCCTAGTATCTAGATCTGTTCATAGTTGTCTTCATTTATGACATCTTGGTGTAATCCAGACCACATGAAGATCATTCCAAACATCTTGACATCATCGTGAGTAAACTAAGAAAGCATAGGATTTATGCCAATCAATCAAAATTTCATTTTTAGATTGATGAGGTGCAATTTCTAGGAAACATAATTTCTGAGTCAGGTGAGTCAATGGATCCAGAAAAGCTGTAGGATGTCGTGTCTTGGGATTATCCCAAGAACACCTTCGATGTTCAGAGGTTTCTAGGTTTGGCCAATTATTAATGAATGTTTATTATAGATTTATCTCATTTGGAAGCACCTCTAGCATGCCTAACCAAGAAGGTGGTTATGTTTGAATGGTCATGGTATTGTGAGAATTCTTTTTAAGAGTTGAATATGAGTCTATCTACCACACCGATTTTGACCTTACCCAAACCTGGTAAGAGGTACCCCTTGTTCTATGATGTGTCTAGTGTTGTACTTGGCGCAATGTTGATGCAGGATGATTGGGTTATAGCTAATGGGCCAAGACATTTGAGGATACATGAGAGAAATTATCCAACTCATGATTTGGAACTATCTATTGTGGTTCATGCCATAAATTTTTTTCGGCATTACTTGTTGGGATAACCTTTTACAGTATTTACAGACCATAAAATTCTTAGGTATATATTAGCTCAGTAGGATTTGAAGCATTGATAGTGACCATGGGTTGAGTACATATAATATTTTCATTTTGAGTTGGTGCGCACACCAAGAAATGATAATAGTTTCACTGATTCTTTGAGTCGAAAGACTGAGAACCAAGTGGTTCAGGAATCTAGTTCAGATTGGAAGATGATGGCCTTGTTTACTGATATGGATCTGGAGGTTCAGGATTGGAATGAGTAAATGACCGTTGCATCTATAGCAGTTGATTCTGTTCTTTTGAGCCGAGTTAAAGAGAGTTAGTTGGATGACCTGAAGTTTTTGGATATTAAGGAAAGTCTTGAAGGTGGGGAGTCACCTTCTAGTTGGACTTTCAGTGATGATGGAGTTTTTTATGTTTATGGTGATGTTTTGGTTCCGAAATAGGTATAAGAGGAGTTGATTTGTGAGTTTCAAACATAAAAATGGGAAGTACATCCTGGCTTGAATAAGATGTACTCTGATCATTATAGGAAGTTTTTTAGGCCAAGAATAGACAAACAAGTAGTGAGTTTTGTGGCATGATGCCTTACCTATCAGCAGGTGAAGTTTAAGCATCATCAATCAGGTCGGTTTTTATAGTCATTGCCTATTGCATAGTGGAAGTGGAATGACATCACAATGGAATTCACTGTGGGTCTTTTGAGGATGCATCAAAAGAATGAAGGAATTTGGGTGGTGGTAAATTGGCTGAAAAAATGGCTTATTTTTTACTGATCTGGGAGACCTATATAGTCGACCAGTTCAGAGACTCGTATGTCTGAGAAATAGTATGGTTTCATGGTGTGCTGAGAACCATTGTTTTAGATCGTGATCCATGTTTCCCCTCGCTCCTCTAGAGGGGAATACAGAAGGAACATGTTACCTAGGTGTTTTTGAGTATGGCTTACCACCCACTGACTGGCGGGTAGTCAGTGTGTACAATTCAGGTATTGGAAGACATGTTGAGCACATTTGTTCTATATTTTAGTGGTTTGTGGGAAAATCACTTGTTGTATGTTGATTTATCTTACAACACCAGATTCCATGATATAGTTCAGATGACACCTTTTAAGGAACATTATGGGAGACCATGTAGATCTCTATTGTATTAGTTAGAGGCCAAGGTTTCTGAGTTGTTAGGACTGATTCTTATACACTAGTGGTCGAAGAAGCTTTGTTTTATTAAAAATCATATGAAAATAGCTCCGATTAGGAGGAAGTCATATAAAGATCGGCATCATAGTCATTTTATGTTCATGGTGGGTGATAGTGTGCATCTTCATGTGTCTCCAAGTTTGGGTCACTGTCAAATTCAGAAGCAGGGCATGTTGGCACCTAGATATGTGGGGCCATTTGATATTGTAGTGTGGGTCAGACTCATGGAATATTGATTTGATCTTCCAGAATGGTATAATAGGATGTATAATGTTTTCATGTTTCACAACATTGACAATATCATCTATATCCCTCCTATATGATAAATTCAAAGGATGATAATATTTTGGCTGATTCCTCCTTTGAGGAGCACCCAGTTCCTATTGTGGACTATAGTGGGAAATTTTTGCAGGGAAAGGTTGTCCCGTGGTTTTTATTCTGTGGAAACAGGGAAACATTCAAGAAGAAATGTGGGAGAGAGAATCAGATATGTGGGCCCAATGAGCTGATCTATTTTCCTTGTTAACTCAATTTTTCTGAGGAAGAGTGGCTCGGGACGAGCCGTTATAAGGTGGGAGGTTTTAAGATCGTAGATATCCCTTAAGGTATGTTTTTCCCCCAAATTTCAGTTTAAGTCATTCTTTTATGCTGAAGAAGTGTTTTTCTAAGTTCATGTGAAGGTTTATGGGTGTTTCGGGGGTTCAAGACACAAAAATAGGAAAAAAAACGTTTTCTGGAAAAGGTGTATGGTCTGCACACGACTAGTCCTTAACAAGAAGACAACCTAGGTGAACCATGCAGAAGAGGGATTTTTAGACAGTAGCCATAACATGGTTTACACATGATTTGGAAAAACTGGCAGGTAAACCATATGAGGGGGAAATTTTTGGAGGGTAGCATCTGCATGGTTTGTGTATGGTTTGGAAAACCATGCTGGAAAACCATGCGACTAAGAAAATTTTAAAAAATTTAAAAAATCCCATTACGTGATTTTTATACCCAACTCGGTATTTTCCCCCTAACCCCTCTTAAAACCCTAGGAATGAACCAAAGTTCACAATAGTTTCTAAGGATCGATCTACCTCATCTTAGGGCTATTTGAAGTTCTGTTGGTTGTAGATTGATGATCCAGGTAAGGCTACTCTCCCTCTTCCTTCTCTTTTCGGTTTAGGGTTCCCATTCATCTTATATCTCTATCTGAAGTAATCAAACCCCTATTTTTTGGTGAGATTTAAGTTGAGACATCAAGGTTGTGTTGAATTAGGATCTAAGCACTTGATTGAGGGTGTGTTTGCCAACAGATTTAAGGTAGGTTGTCTACAAGTTATATCCCTTGTTTCTTATGTAGATTTGTACATGTAGGGATTCATTCATATCTCCCTTCTTGACATGTTCTTGATTCCATTAGGAAGGAACAATGTATTGGGTGTCTAAATAATTAACTGAACCCATCTTGATCCTCGTGGGGTGGAAAGAGAATGAATTGACCAAATTAGGTCCACCCGTGGGGTGTGTCGGCCCTCCTGATTGGGATAACAAAAACAGAAGGTGTGAAATTGATTCATAGTAATATTGAGACTTAATGAGTGGTATAATTCGTTTATGCAATGAGTTATAATGAATTATGTTTAATTGTGTCAAATGTGGAAAAGGATAAGGGATTGTTTGGTTTTCATTTAAACAGGTTAAATAGGAATAATGTAAATATGATAAGGAGTTTTGTTTACACATGTATATGCTTAGTGAGATAGGAATGGGAAATAAGAAATGGGGATAAAGGGTTAAGTAATATAAATGATGAATGTGATAATGGATTGGAGAAAAAAAGTTAATTTTCCATTTATTGATATTGTTGTGATGTTATAAATGATATTGTCTATGCTTGTTGTGATGTGGTTAATTGTGGTGAATGATAAATAAGAATGTGCAAATGGATTGGTAGAGTGTGGTATAGACTTGAGGTTATATGCCCACAGGTCGAGTTTGATTGAAGTTCTATCTCCACCCCCAAATTCATGGTTCGGGAAGGGGACATAGTTTTATTCCCATTATAGTTTCATTCCACCCGGACTGAGGTTTTGAGGTGAGGATTATGAGATTGTTATAATGTGATTCCTAGTGAGATAAGGCTTGATTTTTATTACCATATACTTGAGAATGTTGAACATGCCTAATCCATTAAACACATGAAAAAGGTAGATTAAATCATGAAATGCATAAGTAGTAAACCCAGACTCAATAGTAGAATAATTAAAAGGAACAAAGTCTAGAATTGACTATTGAAAGAATAATCTTTACATTCCATTATTTATCACATTCATGCACTATCTTATTTTTCTGGATATTTTTTAGACACCATTGGTGGTGGCCTACTGAGTTATACTCACACCCTGCTCGGGACTCCATTGGGTACCTGAGAATATTTCATGCTTGCAGGTCAGGACTAGGGCAAGGGCCCTTTGCTAGGGAGTTTAGTTGGACATGGGACATGTATTGGTGATGTTCCTGACATGGATTCTAGACCATTTTGGGGATCCGTCTCTTTTTCTTTCTTTTGGGTTTTGTTCACTCAACACTATATCATGGCATGACATATTTATAGTTGTATATGGTTTTACCCAGTATGAGAATTGGTTATTTATACATGTTTTCGTTTTTTTCCTTTTGGTTCTTCTATTTAAACTATTTTCTACTATGGATTACTCTAGTAAAGAGGGTATAGTCTCTCCACATATCCTATTAGGCCTTAAATACATGTCAGAAACCAATGGCGTATGTGGAGGCATGCTTGAGGTCATGTGGTGACCCATCTCGGGGCACCATTTTAGTGGAATCTGGGTTGGTGACGTTACAAAAAATATATTGAACAAAAAGTGACACAATCTTCATCCATATAGTGTAACACCCCGAGATTTTATGAAAAATATTATTTTTAATTTCATTAATGTCTTGTGTTGTATGATACAGTAAAAGGAGCTTTCACAACACACATCCCTGACTTGGCCTGCATTACACGCAATCACGTCCTTCCACGATAGCGTGTGTTGTACACAATACCGAGTTTCGCTAAACAAAGATATGTTATATAAACTAGCAGTTATGAATAGTAATACCCAATTTTTGAAATTTTATAAATTTTACATTTTGAAATGGAATTCATTTTTGGATTCAGAATGTCGAAATTAGCCTAGGGTGAATTTTAGGTATTTTTCTGAAAACTTTCAATTTTTGATGAATAGTGAAAACACCGGGTTACTATTCAAAAACCGACTTTTTATTTAAATAATTATTTATGTTATTTAAATTTATTTTAGGTAAAAATTAATAAATAATACCTATATAATTTCGATTTAATTCATTGCAGTCATTTGTTAATAATTTTATATATATAAAAATTTAATTGAACTTTTCACCGTCTTTTACCCACCTCCTAGGAGAATTTGAAAATTCACCTAAAACTTAATTTTACCACTTCTGTGAGTGGAATTTCGAAAATCCGAGAGACACAATTAATATCAAGGACTAAAATGTGGTTCAATGAGATTAAAATAATTTTTGGTGAGTAGTATCTTTTTACTTTTTTTTTACCACGGTTAAAAGTAAATATGGTAATTAAGGGTAAAAATGATATTATTATTAGCCTAAAAGATGTCCTAATTATATTGGATAAGTGTTATTCAACCAAAAACAACCTTTGGAATGAAATATGACCATTTATGCCCACCAGGATTATATTAGGACATTTATTATTAATTTATTTAAAGAAGGGTTAAAATAGTTAAAATCAATGTTTAATAACCAAATCATTTTTAATATAGGGTTATACAAAATATAAATTCGACTATAAATATTAATTAGAAATATAAATATATTTCCTACATAATGGTATTTTATTTATAATTTTTCGACATTAAATAATTTAATTTATTTATGACACAAAGATGATGCAGTAATTATCTTATTAATGAAATATTGACATAATTGATGTTATAAATGCACAAATAAATGTAATTTGAGACTTTTTATGAATTCCACTAATTTTATTGGTTAATATGACATGTTATTATTGATTTAGGTAACTTTTTTTGAACTAATCATTCTGTTATTATTTTCACAAAAATCAATTACCAAATAGTGTCAAAATTGACATAAAATAGTTTTTTAAAAAAATATTATATTATTAATTGTTATTTTATTATTAAAAATATAAGGTTTGGAAAAATGACTTATATAATGTTATATATATTAATAATAAACAACTTTGGGTTCTTTTGGCTTGTTATTGTAAGTTTATTAACCTTATAGTGTAAGAAAACAAGAAGACACGGTAAAATAAAAATTATTTAACTTAAGGTTAAATCTAAATTATAATGTTAAAATAAAAATCTACAGTTTTATAAATTCTATTGGAAGAGAGTATTTAGACCCATACCCACTTTAGCTTCGAAATAACTCAATTTGGAGCTATTAAAAACCGAATATGACTTTATAATAAAATAATATTTTTTGTTTTTCCAAAGGTGCCCCTCTCCTCCCTTATAAAAGGGCACCTCCTCCCTCTCTTCCTCACAATACTTTGAGCCTTCAAGCTTGGCCAACCCCTGACAAATTCTCTTCTAAACTTCCATAGTAACATACTAGAGGTTCTGGTCTTATTCAAATACCAATTTTAGTTCCCTATGAGGAGGTCTCAAAGAGGCGCTTCAAGGAAGAGGTAATGTCTGTTACCGATTCTTTCAACTTTATTTCTTCTTCCACTTATTCTTCATTAGTTGTATCATTATGAAGTAATAACATCAGTATAAATCATATAAGGATATGTTATTATAAGTATGAAACAACCCTATTTCAACATCTATCCATCCTACGGAAAATGAAATCACCACGCGTGCGTACGTACGGAATACCGTCTCCACGCCATGGTGAAATCTATTTTTCCACCAACACCTTACATGGATGGCTATAATGGTGTAAAGAATAAATATATATGGTTATTATAACATCATACTGATTCTGATATATTATACCATCCACTACAATTCTATTAAATAATTATGGGAATTATATCATCGCTCGTGCGTACGTACGGACTACCGTTTCCACGACGTGATGAGATTCATTCTCCATGTTAACCATACATGAATGATCATAAAGTTTATATATTGAATAATAATGAAATATATGAATTCTACTGGATTTATATATATATATATATGTGTGTGTGTGTGTGTGTGTATTTCATCTATTTAGTTTCATTCAATTCAATAAGGAAATGAAAACAGCATTCATGCGTACGTACGTCCTACCATCTCCATGAACGGTGTATTTCATTCCTTTTATCGATCTATAATATATATATGTATATGATGAATATATATTATATATAAATCATGTTTTAAATTCTGATATTATTTAAATCAGGATATAAGTATTAATATCAAGAACGACAAGTCAAAACACATACGATAAATGAAATGATTTTACCCAAAACGCTGCTTTAATATGGAATTTACAAAAGAACGGGTAATATAAAGTCATAAGCGAAACATATATGATATCATAACAATAAATATGATTCTTTAATAATTCAATGACATTATTTAAATCATTATACATAAGGTTCAGATACGTACGAAGCATATCAGACCAAAGGTAAGGGATAACTGTGCAAATCTCATTTTTATCCGAGATTGGTTATTGGTAAGTGTTTATTGGGGTTATTGCTATCATCCATTCCCATGTTTTATAAAAGTTTATTAATGTATTTTTAAATTAGATTTTACCCATTTTACTTTCAACCCATGGTATGGAAGGAATATTTCTTTTATTTACCCTACAAGGTACTTTTTGACTTTTCCGATAAAAGTACAAGAAGAATGTTTTTTTAACATATACGACATGAAAGGATTTTTACAGTTTTATAAATCCGTATTTTCATGAAGCTACCTCGAAAATATTTCATGACTATTTTCAGGAAAATCATTTTCTTTTAAAATTTCATGACATTTTGTGAAAAGAAATTGATTTTGAAGAAGAAAGGATATTTTCCTCAAGAATTCATTTCAAGTGTTTTATCAAAATCATTTTACATCTAAGATGACATTATTTAATATGTGTATGTTTCAAGTATAATGTCTCTATGATTTACATGGTTTCACTTTTCTTATGATAAAATATCCATTTCTTTTACATGGATTATGTTATGATGGGATGATGTTTATGAAACCCATTTTATTTATTGAGTTATTATGAATGATGTATATTTATTTTGTGGCACAAGTAATAATGATTTAATTATGAGATGGGTGGGGCCTATATCTCCCTCAAATGCATTGGGTAAAGATTTATATCTCATGAGATAGACATGGCTGGAAGGGAATGTTAAACCGGTTCAGTAATACAGGACTGGAATGAGCAGTGAACTCGATTCACAAAGGGACTTTGTCCACTAAGATGGTCTTGGAAGAAATGCCTTGGCTACTATGAAAATAATATCATGTGCTTAATGGTTGCCACAATTACATGTTTTATTACCATTCTATTTCATCATGATTGATGTTCCCTTATGATATATTCCTTACGTACTTCCATGATTCATGTCTTTGCGCAAGATTTTGATGTTTAGATTTCATGTTCAATTTTTTGCATTCAAATGTTTATGGATTGTTTTATGTTCTCTATGTTTACCCTTATTGGGCATTTGAGCTCACCCCTTTTATGTTTTCTTTTCCACAGGATATAAAGAAAGGTTTTAGGTAAGAAAAAAAGGGGAAGATCTTTATTGGGAGATGTTAAAGATCTTTCACCGCGATTAGAATATTTTATTCCGAGTTTCCAAAGACACTAAACTATTACGATCCTTGTGTGTATATTTTTGTTATGTATTAAGTATTCCACAAAAGTAATGTATTTTCTATGTATTTAAAACTTCGGGTCTCTACATTTGGTATCATAGGGAAGGTTTAGTCAACCTTTGGAAACTAGGATGCGGGAACTTTAGTGAGATCCCTAGAGATATTTCTAAGGTATGTCTAGGGATGTCTCTAAGGTTAAGTATAAGTATAGGTTATAGTCCTAGTATTATGGTAATGATATTAGATTAAACCTAATATGTTAGATATTGAAGTTACTCCCCCTTTATTATGATTTTTTCCTCTCACACAATTCTTTTTGGGTTTTAGAAAATGGCTGGAAACAAGATGATTCACGATAATGGAGGATATGATGGAAAATGGAATGATATTCTTCATGAGAAACCAAATTAAAAGGGATTTGGAAGTCCAAACATCATTATTATGCAGAATCATTAATCTCATAGTATGATCAATAAACTCAAATTTGGTAAGTTTCCTGACTCGGCTAATATGAGAAAGATAGAGTTTCATGATGATCATAGAGGAAAGAAAGTTCAATTTCCCCTATGTAAATAAAGTGGGATGAGGCAACAAGGAGAATGTTTCAAAGGAACTAGAAGATGGTTTGGGTGTGGAAAAGAAGGACATAAAGCCAGTAAGTTCAAAGGAAAGGGTTCAGTTAACACCATGGATGAGGATAGTGGTATTTCTACAACATCAACAATGGTTACATGTTTTAAATGTGAAATGTACGGGCATTATGCAAACCAATGTCCTAAGGGAAAGTCTCATGAAGAGAATCAGTATGGTCATATCAGTAATATTTATGTTGATGATGATGAAGAGACTACAAATGATATGTGAGATGAAAGAATTTTTGAACCTCAGTCAATGGTTTAAAAAGGTAGTGGAATGATTACATGTTTATCAAGTGTAATGTTGTATAAGTAATCTCATGGTACTATGGAATAAAGAGACATCTAAGGATTGTTACACTGTTGTCTTTCCTTACGTTTTGAAAGTGTGTGATGAATGGTACCAGTATTTTTGGAAAGTAGATGATATGCACAAAATGAAGGGGTAAGGAGAAAATTAAATGTTTGATAGTATTCATGAACTCATGACTGATATAAGTAGAGGGTTATATTGTGGGTTGAGTATATATAATTTTTGGATTTTGGTATGTGGAAAGACTTAACTTTTGACAGCATTCATGTTTTCACTAAGTTTTAATGGGTATTCATTTTTCAAGAGAATACATGATTAAGGTATTCACATGATTGGAATGTGACCAACAAGATAATGGGGGATAAATGATGGTTGGTTGATGACATTTCAAGTAATCATTTTATTTATACTATGAGCTTGGACTGAAGAATTTTAGATAAAGATTGGAATGGATTATGTTGTACATAAGATAGTATTGTTTAAGGATAGAACTTTTTTTGATATTATTGATGGGATGTTATAGTAATATAGTTTTAGAAGAAGGACAACCTGCAGGACGAGCGATAGCCCATCGCGTCGGACAAGGCTGTGGGAATCGAACCCACAAACCGAAGGGCGACGGGCCTTTATCACCTACCACTAGCCTACAGGAAGTCCCTGTTTAGTAGAAACTAGATTTATTATATTAATAAGTATGATATATGAAGTATAAGTCCAATTTAGGAACCATATATGATTAATCTCACTACAGATCGACTTATGTATATTTAATAACTTTTTCTAACCTTTTGTTTGAGACAGATGGAATGACCCGTCATTATATCACATGATATGCTAACACTTCACAAATAACAAATTCAACTTCATTTCTTTAAGAGAGGAAGTGTAAATTGTTCAAGGCACGAACAACAGGGAGATTGTACCAAAATAAAGTAAGTATTTATTCCAATTCAAATTCTTCAACTATAGGGAAATGATCTTGAAAACCAAAAATGATGTCATAGTGCCCTTATATCCTATGAATCAGATGGTACCCTATATCATCACAAATTTATTGTTTTGTGATTGTTGGTTTTTCATAGCCATGTTCTCTACCACTCTCCATCAGAACTTGATGGTTATATTTTTCTTCCATATCCATATTTTCACCTATGTTCTCCTATGTGAAAACCCAGTGATGAGTTAATTTGGGTAATCGTTACATTTCATACTTTAGTTTTTAAATCCATGTATTGGTATTCCTTTTTACTATGTGGGTTTCCACTAAAGAAACTTTCGAGTAGTAAACCATTTATAACCCTGACGAATTTCGAGGGCGAAATTCCTTTTAAGGGGGGTAGAATGTAACACCCCAAGATTTTATGAAAAATATGCCTTTTAATTTCATTAATTTCTTGTGTTGTACGATACAGCAAAAGGATCTTGCACAACACACATACCTGACTTGGCTTTCATTACATGCAATAACGACCTTCCACGATAGCATGTGTTGTACACAATTCCGAGTTTCGCTAAACAACGATATGTTATATAAACTAGCCATTATGAATAGTAATACCCACTTTTTGAAATTTTATAAATTTTATCTTTCGAAATGTATTTCATTTTTGGATTCAAAATGTCGAAATTATCCTAGGGTGAAGTTTTGTTTTTTTTTCTGAAAACATTCAATTTTTGATGAATATTGAAAACACTGGGTTACTATTCAAAAACCGACTTTTTATTTAAATAATAATTTATGTTATTTAAATTTATTTTAGGTCATAATTGATTCATAATACCTATACAAGTTCAATGTAATTCATTGGAGTAATTTTATAATAATTTTAGATATATAAAAATTTTATTGAACTTTTCACCGTCTTTTACCCACCTCATAGGAGAATTTGAAAATTCACATAAAACTTAATTTTACTGCTTCTGTGAGTTGAATTTCGAAAATCTGAGAGATATGGTTAATATCAAGGACTAAAATGTGGTTCAATGAGATGAAAATAATTTTTGGTGAATAGTAACTTTTTTCTTTTTTTACCACGATTAAAAGTAAATAGGGTAATTAAGGGTAAAAATGATATTATTATTACCCTAAAACATGTCCAAATTATATTGGATATGTGTAATTCGACCAAAAACAACCTTATAAATAAAATATGACCATTTAGGCCCACTTGTATTAGATTAGGACATTGATTATTAATTTATTTAAAGAAGGGTTAAAATAGTTAAAATCAAAGATTAATAACTAAATAATTTTTAAAATACCCTCTTTACAATTTATTTTTATTCCATTATAAAATACCAACCCATTTAACCTATATTAATATATGTAAATACATAATAAGCCTTTTATTTAAGATCAATTTTAAAACTATAACATAGGGTATGTTGAGATGGATGTGATTTATGGTTGATATATCAATATAGAAACTTATATCCCTTTTAAACTAATTTAAATTCTTCTCCTATAGATCATTAAAATTCCTCAACATGTAATTTAGAAAAGGAAATGTGATTATAATATGATAGGTTAATTTACCAAATATGTTGAACCCCAAAAAACTATGTAAGGTAACCATAAAAAGATAAACATGATCAACTACACCATGTAATTATTCCAAGGGACTACACAAAGTTATTGTGACATAAGAGAGCCCATAAAACATATTGATCTAACATTATGAGGAATTATAACTCAAAAGGTCAATAAACCACATGAATAAATATGGATAGTCTAACCCAACTAACAAACCACCAAAAAAGTAAATTAACCATAAGTGAAAATTGACAACATGTTGAACCCACTAACTACACCTGAAAAATCAATAATTTCCAGGCCAACTGTAATAAAAAATGATCTCATAAATAAAATGATGACATGGATATTATAGCAGGTCAGTCATTAACACATTGGAAATTAGATTGATTGAAATAGAAAAATTAGACCGACCACAAAAAAAAAAGACTTTGAATGAATATTTAGAGAAGTCATGGAGTGAGTCCAATAAATCAAGTAACTACATAACATAAAACCAGAGAGAAAGAAATTGATATATATAGATAGGATAGTATCAGGGATTATTCTTATTAAAAAATAAAATAAAAGGAATTAATAAAGAACCATGGGTTTTATCCAATAGGAACCTTTACTTTTCATATATAAATATTATAATATTTTAGAAAAACATTGAATACAAAATATTATAATCCCTTTTGTAACCATATATGTTTAGTATATTTGGATACTAGGACACATAAAAACCTAGTTCATAAGAGATCTATATCAACCCAATATTAGTTTTTCATAACTAACACCCTTCTTATACATATCATACTTAATACCTCTCTTCATAACTTGGGGAAAGGAAACATAAGAAAGGGTTTTCTAGTATCATCAATAAGACATACCAAAGACAACATGGGCATAACACAATCATAAGGGTATGAGAAAATGAACTTAACTCTTTCTAACCATACCAACATATCATAGATTATAATCTAATGTTCTCATACCCTTATGCTCTTCCTATGATAATGTTATAATATTGAATCATGGAATACATCATGGGAGTTCATAAGATAATAATTACAATGGAATAAAAAAATAATCCATGAAAATATAACATTGGTGTAATATCATGTCATTAAAGTGTAGAATAAAGCGTGTCATAATAATAATCATATAAATTACATTTCAAGGATATCCAACAAGATATTCATATCATGATAGGTTTAGGTTAAAATCATATGTTGATTTTTTGGGATTGGGAGAACCTCTAGTGTAACCTCTTATTTTGGGCATGAAAAAACATCATATATAACCTCTTATTTTGGTCATTGGATGACATTTAAGTACCATATTATTTTAGGTCTGAGAATACCTACATTGTTCCCTTTGAGTTTATAGAACATTAATAATTTCCCAATGAATTAGTGGGATATATAATTTAGGTCCCACAAATTAAATAATTATATATCCATTCAAATTAACTCCACAAGATCTTAAATCAGTAACCACATTTCACAACGAATGAAAAAATTGGTATCATAAAAATTTAAAAAATGAGACTAATGTAACCCTTGGAAAAGAAAAAAGGATTCATAAACATCTCATCATCATAATCATAAATCATCTAGATATACAATAAGTATAATATAATTGGTTGATATCCCCACTAAAACATAAGTAACATTAATTAATTTTATATTAGATGAAAATGAATATAAAGAATCACATACAATATATCTTGGGAAAACTACCCATATTATTTTTTTTTTCAGTTATTT
The DNA here is from genome assembly GCA_963277665.1 of Viscum album. Classification (NCBI taxonomy): domain Eukaryota; kingdom Viridiplantae; phylum Streptophyta; class Magnoliopsida; order Santalales; family Viscaceae; genus Viscum; species Viscum album. The sequence goes on from OY728152.1 coordinate 1,654,615,356, forward strand.
AAAGTCTAAAAATGTTCCTAAATATCATTGAAATTATTTTCAATTAAATTAACCTTAGAAACATATAAAATAAGCTACAAATAATTGAGTGGTCCTGATGGATGGAAAATTTGTTTATTCTGTGTATGTTAAGACAAAGACTACTTTCACTTTTTTGGTGAAAACGAAAAAAGTAACTAATTCAAAAAAAATTACAAGAGGATTATTTTTAAATAATTTTTTTCAAACATAAATCATGGGGAAAATTGATTTAAAAATAATTGGAGAATAAAAAAACTTATTAAAACATTTTTATAAAACTTTTACATGGAAGAAAAATTATTTTTTGACTAAAAAGAGAAATTAAGATCATTTTTCTTTAAAAACTTATCTTGGTATATTGAGTACATAAAGAGAGGAAAATGAAATAAAAAAGTATTATACAAAAATATCCATTTTAAAAAAAAAATCATGAAATTATTTACATGTAGATCATGATATCCATCATTGTAAATCTAACCATAAATAATCTCTATAAACAATGATATTGCAACATAGAACCCCTAACGCTTTGGAAACATTTGAATCATAGGAACCATGAAATAAAAAACAAAATATGGATATATTTATGCAATAATTTCATGGTAAACATCATAATATTCATTTATGGCTAGTATATACACAAAAATAAATAAACAAGTGGTGAATATTCCATGTGTCTCATAGATGTAAAAGTGGGATGAAAATCCTTGACCTCAAGTTTAACTTTAATTAAAAATGATTTAATTTCATGTATAATAAAACTAAATTTATAATAATTCTATACCAGAATCAATTAAATACAAATAATATCATATATAATGCACTTATAACATTTCAACACCCATTTATCAATAATTCCTTGTTAAAATTATTATTTACAAGTGTCAACAATTTAGTTTTTCTAAAGAAATTCTGTTAAGTAGTTATGATACTCATAATATGATCATGGTTACATAAAATTCCTAATATTAATCACGATATATACATATATATATATATTCATTTAAAATTATATAGATATAAAATTGAACCACATAGTTCAGTGAGACGGTAGGTCGTAAGTACGCATGAACGTTATTTTCACTTTTTGATAGATGGATAGAAAGAAAGGTAAATAATAATGAACATTTCAAGAATAATTATTATAAAATATATATCATATATATTTATTAAATATCACCTTTTTAACATCCAAGTGAATAGGAATTGAAAAATTAATCACATCACTTTGTGGAGGTGGTAGTCTACACATAAGAATGTGTGATGATATCATTTTCCAAAGGATTGGAAGGTAATAAATTAGATATAATATTATAATTACATAATCATAATTATTTAATAAATATAATATATATAAATATAACCCATCATAATAACCATATATAAAATATGGTGATGGAAAATTAATTGTATCACTATGTGAAAGGGATAATCCATATGTACGCACATGTGATACTTTTAATTCCCACTTGATGGAAAAGAGGGAGGATAAAGGTGGTTTTGATAATTATAATAAAATATCCAAATATTTAGGATACTAATATTTATATATTTATTAATAATACCACATATTTTTAGTAATTAAAATAAAAAAAATTGAAAGGGTTCGGGAATGTTGATTACATATTCTTTAGTAGGCCTCATTTCGATCTCTTCCTGAAGACACTAAGAATGATTTTTTAAGAATCTAGTCACATATACAAAATATATAGGGAATTTTATAAGACAATTTTATAAGTTTTGGGCAAGATATAAGGCTCAAATAAGTGTAAATAAGATAAGTAAGGGGTTCCCTTTTATAACTGATGGGAGGGATACTCTTGGAATTTTACAAAATAATAGAATAAATTAAAGTCATTATCTAGAAATGTTATTCCAAATGGTAATATATTTAATTATAAAGTTGGATTTAGTTGAAATAAAATCATAAATTTTTTTACATGTTTATATGGTGTTATAAACCTTATCTTTTGGTTTAAACACTTAGGTAACCAATTTTGACCTTTAACCACAGTATTGACCTTTTCAAAATAAATGGGTTATAATTTAACTTATAATGTAAAAATCGGAACAGAAATGAAAAATATATAAAATTTTATACTAATTATCTTCCAATGTATCCTCTATAAAGGCTTATATGATTGTTAAATAATTTAATAAAATATTATTTTACATAAAATACCATTAATTCCATTTTTCAAAGTATTCATTTAATTTGTAATTAAAGAAACAAATAAAAATTGAAATTCAAATATAATCCCTTAAAACATACCTAATATGTTATATTTATAAAAAAAATTAATGGAACCCAATAATTAATTTAAATTATATTGAATTTAATATTTTTAAATCATTTGTTTTATTTTTCCATTAATTTAATAAATACCATGACAGTGTTGCATAACATTTATGTTAATTATTAAATAAAGAAAATTTAACTAAATTAATTACTCTTATCAATAAAAATTAATTTATATTTAAAATAAATATTTATAAATAAAAAACATATTTCAACATTTAGGATAAAATATTAGAGATATTAAAGTCATGAGTGTGATGATTTTGATTTTATCTTTTACTTAAATAAATTTTATGGTCGTAATCAAAGAAATATGAAACTAAGTGGCTATATATTTGAAACTTTGATAAAAATGATTGAAATTAACCCATATAATAGGATAAATGAATGTTTTATAGAAATTTTAAAGCCTTATTTCAATGTTTTAAACCTATTTTACCCATTTTACCCTTACCGTTGTGACAAGTATTTACCAAGGTTACTATTCAAAATAGAAAAAAACAAAAAGTTAGTATTTATAAAACATAGAAATATTGATTCTAAATATGGAATAAGTTTCTCGAGATTCAATTTCTAAAACGGGAATAAATTAATTTCAGATAAAAATACAAACCACATAGAAAAATATTTTTTCAAAAAAAAAAGACTTTTTAGGTATAAAATTATTTTTATACAAAATTCCATCATAAAATTCATTCCAATGAACATATTTAGATCATTAATACTATAATATGACTAATTATTTCTTGAAACCATTTAAAAATGGTAATTTTTAAATTCTTGAATTAAAAATATAGTTTTGAATAAAAAATAGTATTTTTCACTATTCATCAAAATTTTCAAAAAACAATCAAAATTTCACACAAAGATAATTTTGAAAATTTTCATTAAAAAATAAATTTCACCTTTTCAAATTAAATTTATAAAACTGGATAAAATTTTTTATAGTATTTTCTCACAAAAATCAGTAAAAACCATTTTTAATGATAATTTAATTTTGAAGTAAAAAAATGACTTCACAAAAATTTGAGTGATTATTTATTAAGAATTGAAAAATAAATTAGTATTGAGTAGTTATTTTATTTATATTTTATAATTTTATTAATCCTATACATACCCACAAATTCTATCAACTATTTTATATTGGTCATAGAATCGTAATATTTTGTTATTCGTTTAAGATTTGTGTTGAATGTTGTATACACTATGAAAAAATGTTCTTTTTAAAATCAAAGGGTGTTATATTTTTTATTAATTGATGAATACATTATCATTGAGTAATATTTAGTTCTTTTTAACCAAGGGTTTTATATTTAAAAATTATTTTTTTAAAATACAATATCATAAAAATGGTTAATAAAACTATCTATTGAAAATAATGCAACATAAATATGAAGCTCATCTAGAATGACACAAAACTATGTTTCCATATATGAGAACATTAGTAGGAAGTGAATATTTGGACACAGAGGAAAATTGTACTATTATAATGATGGTGGAGAGTGATAGAGATCATTTATCACTAGAATGTGAATGATCATGAGAAAGCTAATTTCCAAAAAAACTATAAGTCCAAGAGGTGGGAAAAATAACATCAATTCATCGAAAATGATCATAATAAGATAACATTTCTATTTAATAATAATTTTCACTGAGATTATGAATTCATATACTATCATGATAGATAAAATTAGAAAATATAATAAATTTATTTCATTCACTATCATAATAAAAAATTAATCCGTAGGTTTTTCATTGATCAATTTCCTCTTCATATCTTACTCTGGGAAATGAATTTTCAAGATGCATTTTTCTTTCATGAAGACCTAAAATTAACTTTTTATGGATTTTAAAATCTATAAAATAATGAAAAGTCATTCCTCATATATCTAAAAATTTACAAAAACCAAAATTATTAGCATAGGTTATCCTATAAAAATATATATCATATAATAATCTTTAAAATATCGACAACAACCAAAGTTCAAATTAATATATTCCATAAATAGTGAAGCTTAACACTCCTCAAAAATAGTTCTAACTAGATTCAAAACCCAAAAACCCAAAATATTTAATCACATATCAATTTTTATAATATTAAATTTTATCGCCAAATAACATGATGTAGCTAATTATGTCACATATAAAACATGTGAATACCTCAATCATATATTTTATTAAAAAATAATAAAAACCAAAATCAACATAAAACATCAATGAAAAATTAGTTGCATAAGAAAATTATCACATTACTAATTCCTCAAATTAAATCAAAGATTATTTAATACATTTCATAAATCCAAAATTATAATAAACATTATCATAGATCACTTTACCATAAAATAAATAACTAATTTCAATCCCACAAATACTATCCAATTTACTTCATCAATTTCAACCATATCTCAATCCCAACAGAACATTGCTAACTTAAAATCCTGCACCTGTTTAGGTTTATCTTTCCCTTATTAATTTTTCTTCCAAAATTATCACCTTACCACTAAATCAATGTTCTAGGTTATCAGTAACATTTAACATAGTCTTTAAAATCCACTAATAAAAACTACTATAGAAAAATCCTTAGATTTTTCGTGATTCATATATCCATAATTTCATTTATGTAACACATCTACATAATATTCTAAAACCCCAATGTATAAATAAATAAATCATTAGAATTCAATGGATGGCATAACATAATCCATTCCCTGGTCTAATAGTAAACCCTTCTATTAGGTAATTTATTTGGATAATATCAAAGTTCCTCACCCATAAGACATATAATTTTTTTGAAATTTATTACTCTGTGAAACTTTTTCCACATTGAACAAAACTGAACCTTACTTTGATATATTCTCCTAAGTGATTATTCCCATATTATTGAGAAGAAGAAAATTAACCATTTTTACCACCAAGATCATTTCCACCAGAAAATCCATAAAAGTCTATTTTCCTCATATTTGATAGAACGAGAAACTCGATGAAGCTTAAATTGTTAATAACATATCATAATGGCTTATTTGGCATAATCCCAAGGTTATTTTCAAGTTTCTATATCATTTTTTTTCTCAAAATGAAAATAATTCCATTTCACATCACATTCATTATTAACATGAATTATCCTCTTTCTAACCATTGGATAAAACCAAAAAACACCATGTGAGAAAAAATAATCATAGTTGGAAATCAAATAATCATGAAACATTATTTTAAATCTATAATTTTTTTTTGTTTTTCATCAATTTTTTATGATAATTATCTATTCAAATCCTTGATAATGGGTCATAATAAAAATATGAATTAAACTAATCTTATCCTCATAATGTTTCAAAATAGGTTTTTTTAATAAGAACATTCAACATGCATCCAAATGCTGGATGAGATATTCCCAACCCAGTATTATCAGGGTTATTTACTCATAAGAATCTATTCCAAAACCACATTCAATTATTGTATCCAGATAATGATGTATTTATACGAAAACCACATAATTTATTCCTTACCAAAACTATAAGATGATATCTTATATATAGACCTATCCCGAGAGTTTTGACCATTATTATTTAGTCCTAATCTCAAAATATTATCTAAAACCTGCTCTGATACCAACTATAGAGTACCGTCCTTTTCATAGATAAATATTACATCCTTTTATATGAATATTTATGATCCATTCTAGTACTATAAAGGTTTATCATCTTTGAAAAAATAGACACACAAATAACTATTTCATAAGAGATCTACATCATCTCCAACTTAGTTATTCATAACCAGAACTCTTCTTAGACATATCATACTAATTACCTTTATTCAAAACCAGGGGAATCGAAACATATAAAATGGTGATATCATATTCTTTATAAGTGTAAAAATTTTAATTATCATGACCATATATTCATAATATGATCATAAGGGAATGGGAATTCGAGTTTAACACTTTAAATCCATACCCAACATATCATAGATCGTAATATTAAATCATGGAATAATTTTTTTCACTTCAATAGATATTATTTATAATGGAATTAAATTACATGATACCTAAAAATATAACATTATCATAATAGCATGTCATTAAAGATTCAAATAAACTATGGAATAATTTTAATCATAGAAATATTACGTCATGAATCCCCACTAAGACATTAATAACATGTTAGGGTTGTGTTAACCACTAGTATACTCCTTTCAGGCCTGGGATGACCTCCCATATACCCTCTTGTTTCAGGAATGGGATAACCTTCCATGTACCCACTTTCTTCAGGGTAAGGATAACCTTCCGTACAACCTTTTGGCTAAGTATTATGATAACCTATCATGTACCATTTAATCACATATAACGTTAATATTTTCCTGATACATTAGAGGGATATATAATTTCAAGGTCACCCATAACATAATCATATATATATATATATATTCATATGTATGAAACATGATTAAAAATTATTCATCATATATCATAATCTATGGAGAAGAAATGGGTTTCATAAACATTTCTTTAATTCGACTAGCATAACCCAAGGAAATTAAAATGTGTTTCATTATAATCTCATCAGAATAATCATAAAACATTAATATAAATAATAATTATAGTATCATTAGAGTATATAACTAATAAAAAATAAGTAAATTCAAATTCTTTCAAATTAGATGAAATTTCCTTTCATTGGTCTCTTGGAATTTTTTATGGAAAACAACCTTTTTATTTTGAAATCAGTTATTTATAGTCTAAAAATTTACCAATTATAATGGAAATATTTTTTTGAAAAGAAACATGGAATCATGAAATGGTATATTTAAATAATTAACCAGTCATGACGGTGGGAAATTCCATTTTTCCCATTATGTTAAAAATGATTCATATAACATTTTTGGTAAAAAGTAAAAAAAAATAATCATTCAAAACATGATAACAATATTCCATTTAAAACATTAATTAAAAATTAAATCATGGATAAGAATAAAATTAAATTATTATTGGAGAATAAAAAAATTATATAAAATATTTTTATAAAAAATGGACATAGAAGAAAGTGGTTTTGTTACTCAAAATAGAAATAATGTTAATTTTTAATTAAAAACATTATTTCGGTCTCCAAAAAACTTAAAGAGAGAAAAATTAATGTAAAAAAATTTATTCTCTATAAATAATTCCAAGATAAGAAAATTCTTTAGATTATTGATAATTAGATCAAGAAAATCATCATAGTAAACTTAATTGTAAAAATTTATGGAAAACATTGGGATTATAACATAAAACACTTAACCCTTTAGAAAATTTTGAATCATAAAACCCATGAAAAGAATAAAATTATATGGATATGAAAAAATATAATGTTTTTGATAAGCTTTATAAATTTCATTCATGGAATGTATATACACAACAAAAAAGAAACAAGTGGTGAATATTACATGTGTCATACATAAGTTAATGTGAGTTGAAAATCCCTTACATGAAGTTTGAATTTCTTCAGAAGAAAACCAAATTCCAAAAAAAGAAAAATAAATTAAATATAATTCAATAAAAAATATTTTACATACTTTTAATATCATATATTATCCAATTATAACATTTCAACTCCTATTTAAAAATAATTATTTGTTAAAACTATTTTTTATAGGTGTTAATTGGTTTATTTTTAGGAGAATTTTAGTTCAATAGTTCTAATCCTCAAACATTGATTTGGTTACGTCATATATATAATGTTAATTGTGGTATATACATATATATACATATATCCATTATATAAATTTATATTTATTGTTTTATATAAACCTAGAGTTAGAAAAATCAATCCCATCATTCATGGAGACAGTAGGTCATACGTGAACATGAATGTTGTTTTCACTTATTGATGGATGGAATAAAATAAAGGTAAAAAATAAAAAAAAAATTATTCAACCATTATTATATCATAAATGTCATATATATTCATTAAATCTATTCTTATTACTATAAATGTAAAAAAATTGAAAAATTAATCACATTAGGTTGTGGAGGTGGTATTCTACACATCCGCATCAACGACGTTATAACTTTCCAAAGGATTAGAAAGTAATAAGATAGATATGACAATAAAAGTATAAGAGCATAAATATCATATCTAACCATCAAATCCATCATATTGACTGTTAATGAATGATGGTGATAAAAAAATGTGTCACAATGTGGAGATAGTAAGTCATATATATGCACGAATAATATTTTCACTTATCATTTGAGGGAATATAGTTTGAATAATGGTGGTTTCATAATCATAATAAATTTTCAGAATATTTAGCACATTGGGGTTATTTTTTAATTAATAATATCATATATTTATAGTAAGTAGAATAATAAGCACATTTAATGAGGTTAGGTAAGACGATTACCACTTATTTGGCTATCCACCATTAGATCCCTTCTTATAGAAACATGGGATATAATTTTAAGAATAACATATCATATAATTAAATCATATGGATTTTTACAATAAATTTTGGCAGGTTTTTGACTAGAGAGAATTCTCAATGTGGTGTGAATAATAAAACGCAGGGTTTCCAATTTATAAGTGAGGGGAGGGGTACTCTAGGAATTTATTAAAAGATTAATATTTAATAAATACATTCCCTAGAAAATATCTTGAAAATGGACATAGATTCAACAATAATATAGGATTTTATTTAAATCCCATAGACCAATAAAATTATAATAATTTAATGTGGTGTTTAAAACCCTGTCGTTTGGTTTAACCCCTTAGTTAACCAATCTTAATCTTAACTGTAGTAACAAATTTTTCAATCTTAAAGGGTCATAAATTTACTTATAATGTAAAAATTTGACTATAAATGCATAGGATATGAAATTTTATTATATTTATCAACAAACATAGAATCTTTCAATTTTTTATGATATTTACATAATTTAATAAAATATCATTAAACAGAAAATGTCATCAATACCATTTTGATACTATTCATATAATTTGAAATTATAAACACCAATAAAAATATGAAAATAGAATTAATACTTTAGAACAACCCTAAGGATGTGCATAGTGTATCAGGCATGTATACTGAGATAGGGGTGAATCAATGTACACAAGTTTTTACCAATTTTTTTACTATTATCTTACCCCATTTTAATTATAACCTATGGAATTGTTAGTGTAAATGGATCACACCTGTTGACAACCATAATTATACCAAATTTAAGAAAGAATGTAAATGAATCATAGAAAATAGTATTTTTACAAGTTTCACTCCTGTTGTGTGTGACTACGTCCTTGCTGTGTTTGGGATGTTCTAAGACACAAATTTTACACTAATAATGAATCACCAATCACAAGTGGGTTGGTCAGGTATCACACAGAAACCATTATGGGTAGGTGTGAACCTTTTATCAAATTATACTAGCATCCCAATACTATTATTTATACCAGTATCCCTCCAGTGTTATTTATAATATAATCCCAATTGTTTTACACAACCACAACACTTACAAAATGATAAACATCACTTGAAATTACAAATGCCACTTCCACAAAAAAATAATATTCCAATTGAAGACACTAAAATAAAATAATATTACACTTTTTGTAACACCCGAGACATTTATGAGAAATATTTTGTTTTTATGTTATATAAATCATCAAAGGAATCTTTCACTACACACAACACTTGCTTGGCTTGCTTTACACGCAATCACGACCTTCCTCGAAAGCTTGTGTCGTACGCAATACCGAGTTTAACTAAACAACGACATGCTATTAAAATATTATTAAAACTAGCCGTTATGAATAGTAATAACCACTTTTTGAAATTTTATTAATTTTATTTTTCAAAATGGACTTCATTTTTGTATTCGGAATATCGAAATTAGCCTAAGGTGAAATATTGGTTTTTTTCTGGAAACATTCAATTTTTGATGAATAGTGAAAACACTGGGTTACTATTTAAAAACCGAATTTTTATTTAAATAATTATTTATTTTATTTAAATTTATTTTAGGTAAAAATTGATAAATAATACCTATATCAGTTTAATGCAATTCATTGGAGTCATTTTACAATAATTTTTGATATATAAAAATTTTATTGAACTTTTCACCGTCTTTTACCCACCTCCTAGGAGAATTTGCAAATTTACATAAAACATAATTTTACCACTTCTGTGAGTGGAATTTCAAAAATATGAGAGACACGGTTGATGTCAGTAAATAAAATGTGGTTCAATGAGATTAAAATAATTTTTGGTGAATAGTAACTTTTTACTTTTATTTACCACGGTTAAAAGTAAATAGGGTAATTAAGGGTAAAAATGATATTATTTTTACCCTAACACATGTCCTAATTCTATTGGATAAGTTTAATTCGTCCAAAAACAACCTTAGGAATAAAATATGACCATTTAGGCCCATTTGGATTAGATTAGGACATTTATTATTAATTTATTTAAAGAAGGGTTAAAATAGTTAAAATCAACGTTTAATAACTCAATAATTTTTAATAATGGTTTATACATAATATAAATCAGACTATAAATATTAATTAGAAAGATAAAAAGATTTCCTACATAATGGTATTTTATTTGTAATTTTAGACACTAAATAATTTAATTTATTTAGGACACAAAGATGATGCAGTAATTATCTTTTTAATGAAATATTGACATAATTGATGTTATAAATACACAAATAAATTTAATTTGAGACTTTTTATGAATTAAACTAATTTTCAAGTTTAATAAGACATGTTAGTGTTTATTTAATTAACTTTGTTAGAACTAATCATTCTGTTATGATTTTCACAAAAATCAATTACTAAATAGTGTCAAAATTGACATAAAATAGTTTTTATGACAAATATTATATTATTAATTGTTTTTTTATTCCTAAAAATTTAAGGTTCGGCCAAATGACTTAGATAAGGTAATATATATTAATAATAAACACCTTGGGGTTTGTTTGGCTTGTTATAGTATGGTTATTAACATTATAGTGTAAGAACAGAAAAAGACACGGTAAAAGTAAAATTATCTAACTTAATGTTAAATATAAATGATGAGGTTAAAATAGGAACCTAAACTTGTATAAATTATATTTTATGAGAGGTTTCGACCCATCCCCACCTTAGCTTCGAAATAAATCAATTTGGAGCTATTTGAAACCGAATTTTGCTTTATAATAAAATAATATTTTTAGTTTTTCCAAAGGAGCCCCTCTCCTCCCTTATAAAAGGGAACATCCTCCCCCTCTTCCTCACACCACTTTTAGCCTTCAAGATCGGAAAACCCCTAAAACTTTCTCCTCTCCACTTCCCTAGAGATATCCTAGAGGTCCTGGTCTTCTTCAAAGACCAATTTTAGTGCCCTAAAAGGAGGTCTCAAAGAAGCGCTTCAAAGAAGAGGTAATATCTGTTACCGATTCTTTCAACATTATTTCTTCTTCCACATCTTCTTCTTTAGTTTTATCATTATGAAGTAATAAAATCAGTATAACTCATATACTGATATGTTATTATAAGTATGAAACAACCATATTTCACCATCTATCCATCCTACGGAAAATGAAATCGCCGCGCATGCGTACGTACGGAATATCGTCTCCACGCTGTGGTGTAATCTATTTTCCACCACCACCTTACTTGGATGGGTATAATGGTGTAAATAATGAAAATATATGATTACTATAATGTGATATTGATTCTAAAATAGTATACATACACTCCAATACAATTCCACAATCATGGGAACAATATCATCGCTCGTGCGTACGTACGGAATATCGTCTCCACGATGTGATGCGATTCATTCTACATGATCTTCAATGCATAATGATTATATAAATGAATTGAATAAATGAATATGATATATATTACACTAATACTATTCTTGAAATGAGGTATCTATAACCTAAACAGAAAAATAATAATTTATTCGACAAAACACGCATAAGAACAAAAAGTAATAAACACCTGAATAACAAGTAGTAATGAAATAGTACTAACAAGAAGTTAAGAATATGACCATATATGATATCATAACAATAAGTATGATTCTGGAATAAGTCAATAACATTATTTAAATAATCATATAGGAGGTTCGGACACATACGAAGCAAATCAGACCTAAGGTAAGGGATATATCACAATCTCATTTTTATCTGAGATTGTTTATACTTTGGAATTTACTGGGGTGTATTTTATCATCCACATCCATGTTTCCTCAATATGTAATATTATTTCCATCCACCTACAATTGTTTAAATCGAATTTTACCCTTCAGTAAGTTTTTTGTAAAAGATATGAAAGGAATCCTTTGTCGTTTTTCATACGAGGTACTTTTTGACTTTTCGGACAAAAGTAAGAGAACAATGTTTTTTTAACTTATATGGCAATAATGGATTTTTAAAAAATTATTCCCAAGAAGCTTCCTTTACAAGTTTTCAAGTTTATTTTTAATCAACTTCTTTTAGTTTAAAATCCTATGACATGTTAAGAAAGGAAATTTTTTTAATGTAGATAGGATATTTTCCTCCAGAATGGAGTTCAAGTGCTTTATCAAAATTATTTTCCATCTAAGATAATATAGGGTTCTGTTTCTATCCCTATTATTATATTGATTTGATTATGTTGTGATTGAAATATTTTTATGAATTCCTTTATCTTATATGAATTGTTTTATGATGTCATGATGTTTAAGATCCCCATTTTTATTACATGGGTTATGCTATGATGCATGGTTTATGATTTGTGGCACACATAATAATGGTATCATTATGAGATGGGTGGGACCTATATCTCCCTCCAATGCATTGGGTGAAGATTTTATATCTCATGAGATAGGAATGGCTGGAATGGCAGGTTAAACCGGTTCAGTGAAATAGGACTGAAACGAGGAGTGAACTCGGTTCAGAAATGGACTTTGTCCACTAAGATAGTCTTGGCAATGAGTCTTGACTAATAAGAAATGATTCTCTATGATTATGTGTGTATGGAACAGAGTTTCATGTTTCAATTTATGATTATTGGGATTACATTTCACTACAATGATTTATCCCATGTTATGAAATTATGATCTCTTTTGCAGGTTAATATTTCCAAAAGTTATGTTCTTATGTATATGATGTGATTGATATTTCTTTTGTTTACCCTTACTGAGCATTTGAGCTCACCCTTTTGTAATTTGTTCCCCAGGTCAGGAAGAAGGTTATTAAGTAGGATATTCCAAAAAGGGACTCTAGATAGGATGAAATAAATGGGAGGCAAAGTAAATTCTTTATGAACCATTTTTTTATGTTTTCCAGTTTCTAAAGACTCTTTACCTATACGGTCCTTTCCTGGTTTTGTTATATGTTGTAATAGTTGTGCTTTAATTCTGAAGTAATAACAATGTATGTAATGTATGGGTCTTTATATTTGGTATCAGAGGAAAGTTATATTCAACCTTTGGAAACTAGGATGTGAAAGCCTTAATAAGAATCATAAGGATAATTCTAAGCATAGAACACAATCTTAGTGTTTTAGAAATGGCCATGAATAACCTATGATAAGACCTTAAGTGTGAAATTTTATTCTTAATTATGTGGTTTTCCAATTATAATTAGTGTTTCTCACCCTATTCTTCTTTGGTTTTAGTCAATGGCTGGAACCCGAAGGAACCGTGTTAATGCAGAATGCGACGGGCAATGCAATGATTGTCCCCCTGAGCAAACAACCATTACGGGAAATGGAATGAAAAATCTTGTAGCCATGCTCACACAACTTTCTCAAGATATGAATCATGAAGGACTTCCAAACGAGAAAATAAAGGAGCAACATTCCGTTGAATCCTTCATGAGGCAGCATCCACCCTCATTCAGCGGGTCTACTGATCCATTAGTTACTGAACAATGGATCAGTACTACTGAAAATATATTTTCAGTTCTTCAATGTTCTGAACATGATAAAGTCATCTTAGCAGTGTATCGTTTGGAAGGTTATGCTGATCAATGGTGGAATCTTATCAAGAATACGAGGCCAAGAGATGAAATTGAGTCCATGGAATGGGACAAGTTCAAGAACTTATTTTTTCCATAAGTACTTCCCTCGTATTCTCCGAACAAAGATGGAGAAGGAGTTTCTTTAACTAAAGAAAAAGGATGATGATTCTGTTGGTACCTATGAAGAAAATTTTACAATACTTGCAAGGTACGCTTCTGGTATTATTATCTAACCTGAGAGTAAGATCGATCGATTATTTAGTGGCTTAAAACCAAGTCTTCTAAGGGAGTTATCCATAAGGGACTTCAATAGATACGAGGAAATCGTTCGATGTGCTCTCAAAGTCGAGATGGAGATTGGAGTAACCCATCAGTCATATGGGTTTGATAAGAAGAGGAAAATGGAATTCAAAGGAAAATCTAAAGAGCACACTGAAAAGAAGATGATTTTTCCCTTATGCTCAATGTGTGGAAAGAAACATGGAGGGAGTTGTATTAAAGGGACAAGTAAATGTTTCAAATGTGGAAAGGAAGGTCATCGGGCATTTGAATGCCGTAATTATGGGAAGAAGATGTCTAGTGATGTGAACAATGAAAAGGCTACACATAGTGCAGCTCTTAAACTTCAATGTTAGAAATTCAAGGAGATGGGGTATTAGGCCAATCAATGCCCAAATACAAGGGTTGATGATAATGGTCGACATCAACAAAATCTTAAGGGCAAAGACAATGGAATGTCACATGAAATTTCTATCAGCGATGTGGAGTACGATAACGAAGTGGTGAAAGGTACACTTACCATCCACTCTAAAGTAGAAAATGTTTTATTCGATTCTGGATCCACCCACTCTTTTATTTCGGAAGAATTTTTTGAGGTTATCACCGTATTACCTCAACAATTAGATGTTGAGTTAGCTGTGACAACCCCTAATGGCACAATAGTCGCATCAAAAGTTTATAATTCTTCTTCGATTGAAGTTTGTGGGAAAGTGATTCCTACAAATATTGTGATCCTTCCTATAGTGGAATTTGATGTGATTCTTGGCATGTATTGGCTTTCTTTATATAGAGCTCATATCAATTGCCAAAGAAGGGAAGTCATATTTCATATTCCAGATCAATCTATGATCATCTATCGATGCAAGGATGAACATAACCTTCCAGTGGAAATTTCTTCCATCTTATGGGTCTTGATTCCACTAAATGAAGGTTATTTATCTCAAATGGTTGGTGAGAAACTGATGATTAAGAATATGACCATTTTACGGGAGTTTGATGATGTCTTTCTAGAGGAATTGTCGGGTCTTCCACCAAATCGTGAAGTTGTGTTTTCGATAGAACTTGTACCGGGTGCTTTGCCTATTTCAAAGACACCATAGAGAATGGACCCAATTGAGTTGCAGGAATTGAAGAAGCAACTCCAAGAGAATCCTGATAAAGGATTCATACGCCCTAGTGTGGCACCTTGGGGAGCACCTGTTCTATTTGTTAAGAAGAAAGATGGATCAATGAGACTCTGCATTGATTATCGAGAACTTAACAAGATCACTATCAAGAACAAATATCCTCTCCCACGCATTGATGAATTATTTGACCAACTACGCAGAGCTCAATATTTTTCCAAGATTGATCTTCTTTTAGGGTATCATCAATTAAGAGTCAAAATGGAGGATATACCAAAGACGACTTTCCGTACAAGGTATGGACACTATGAATTTATAGTGAGGAAATTTGGTATTACTAATGCCCCTGATATCTTCATGGATCTAATGAATAGAGTCTTCAGAGACTATCTTGATCATTTTGTGGTAGTCTTTATAGACGTTATTCTTGTATATTCAAAGAGCAAGGAAGAACATGAAGATCACTTGAGAATTATATTGAAGACCCTGAGAAAGGAGAAGGTTTATTCCAAATTTACCAAGTGTGAATTTTGGCTTCAAAAATTTTCATTTTTGGGTCACATAATCTCAAAAGAGGGGATATCTGTGGATCCAGCAAAAATAGAGGTTATCGAATGATGGTCGACACCAACAATAGTAACTAAGATCTGAAGTTTTCTTGGTTTGGCTGGATATTATCGACGTTTTGTGAAAGATTTATCACAATTATCTAATCCACTCACCATGTTGACTCGGAAAGGAGTTATGTTTGTTTGGACGGAGGAATGTGAAGATAATTTCAAGGATTTGAAAAGACGGTTATCCAGTGCACCTGTCCTCACACTGCCTTGTAGTGGAGAAAGGTTTGTGATCTACAGTGATGCATCCAAGAATGGATTGGGGTGTGTTTCTATGCAAAATGATATGGTGATAGCTTATGCCTCATGACAGTTGAAAATTCATGAGAAAAATTACCCAACTCATGATTTGGAGTTAGCTGCAGTAATATTTGCATTAATGATTTGGAGGCATTATCTTTATGAATAATGGTGTGACATTTATACTGATCATTAAAGTTTAAAGTATATTTTCACACAAAAGGAGCTGAATATGCACCAAAGAAGATGGTTGGATCTGATTAAGGATTACGACTGCTCAATCCATTACCACCCTGGGAAAGAAAACAAGGTGGTAGATGCATTAAGTCGACAAGACCATTCTAGTTTATCCATGATGAGGATCACAAAAGATCCAATATTTATGGATTTACAAAGGATGGATCTTGGAATTATAATGGAAGGGGAAAAATCTTATCTTTATCAAATGAATGTTCAACCATCTATACATGTGAAGATTAAAGATGCACAGAAAGAATATGTCGAGTTACAAAAGAAGGTGAGAAATGTTCCTGAATTCAACCTTGATTGTGATGGGATAATAAAGTTCAAGAATCGGGTTTGTGTTCCTACCATCCCCGAATTAAAGAAGGAGATGCTGGATGAGGCTCATAGTTCTTCATTCTCTATTCAT
Source organism: Viscum album (assembly GCA_963277665.1). Classification (NCBI taxonomy): domain Eukaryota; kingdom Viridiplantae; phylum Streptophyta; class Magnoliopsida; order Santalales; family Viscaceae; genus Viscum; species Viscum album. The sequence goes on from OY728152.1 coordinate 1,654,632,550, forward strand.
CCTGGATGTACGAAGATGTATAGGGACCTGAAAGAGTACTTCTGGTGGGATGGCATGAAAAGAGATGTTGCTTAATATGTATCTCGATTCTTGGTTTGTCAGTAATTTAAAGCTGAGATATAGAAGTCTAAGGGAATTTTACAACCACTACCCATACCCGAATAGAAATGGGAAAACATCACTATGGACTTTGTCACTGGACTTCCTAAAACATCCAAAGGAAATAATGTTATCTGGGTCATAGTTGATCATCTTACAAATTCTGTACACTCCATTGCTATTAGAGAGGATTTCTCTCTGGATCAATTTTCCAGGATATATGTAAAGGAAGTGGTAAGATTGCATGGAGTACCACTTTATATTATATCTGATCGGGATCCGAGGTTTACCTCAAAGTTCTGGCGAATTCTTCAGCATACTATGGATACAGAGTTGAGTTTCAGCACTGCTTATCATCCTCAGACAAACGGTCAGTCTGAGAGAACAATTCATACTCTGGAAGATATGTTGAGAGCTTGCTCTATGGATTTCAAAGATGGTTGGGATAAACACCTACCATTGGTGTAATTTTCTTATAATAATAGCTTTCACTCTAGTATTAAGATGGATCCTTATGAAGCTCTCTATGGAAAGAAATGCAGGACTCCAACTTGCTGGGATGAAGTTGGGGAAAGAAAGCTATTAGGACCTGATACTGTTGATGAGATGGCAGAAAAGGTCCGATCTATTCAACAACACATAAGAGAATCTTAGAGTCGACAGAAAATTTATTCCAACAACCGGTGAAAAGAACTAGAGTTTGAAGTGGGTGATAACGTGTTCTTACGAATATCTCCCTGGAAGAGGGTCAAGAGATTTGGAATGAAGGGGAAGTTGAGCCCTAGATATATCGATCCTTTCGAAATACTGGATCATGTTGGGAAGGTAGATTACCGATTGGAACTTCCACCAAATCTCTCTCAAGTTAATGATGTGTTCCATGTATCTATCCTGAGAAAGTACATACCTGATCCTTGACATGTACTCAGCTCAGAAGTTGTACCGCTGGAGAAAGATCTTTCTTATAAAGAACAGCCGATAGAGATTCTGGATCATAGTGAAAAAGTCCTACGAAACAAGACCACTCGCTTGGTGAAAGTTTTATGGAGGAACCACCAATTAGAAGAAGCTACATGGGAGCTTGAGGATATGATGAGGGAGAGGTATCCTCATCTTTTTGTTACAAAGTGACGAATTTCGAGGGCGAAATTCATTTTAAGGGGGTAGAATGTAACACCCGAGACTTTTATGAGAAATATTTTGATTTTATGTTATATAAACCATCAAAGGAATCTTTCACTACACACAACACTTGCTTGGATTTCTTTACACGCAATCGCGACCTTCCTCGATAGCTGGTGTTGTACGCAATACCGAGATTCACTAAACAACAATATGCTTTTAAAATATTATTAAAACTAGCCGTTATGAATAGTAATAACCACTTTTTGAAATTTTATGAATTCTATTTTTGAAAATGGACTTCATTTTTGGATTCGGAATATCGAAATTAGCCTAAGGTGAAATTTTTGTATTTTTCTGGAAACTTTCAATTTTTGATGAATAGTGAAAACACTGGGTTACTATTTAAAAACCGAATTTTTATTTAAATAATTATATATTTTATTTAAATTTATTTTATGTCAAAATTGATACATAATACCTATATAAGTTCAATTCAATTCATTGGAGTCATTTTATAATAATTTTAGATATATAAAAATTTTATTGAACTTTTCACCGTCTTTTACCCACCTCCTAGGAGAATTTGCAAATTTACATAAAACTTACTTTTACCGCTTCTATGAGTAGAATTTCAAAAATCCGAGATACACAGTTGATTTGATTAAGTAAAATGTGGTTCAATGAGATGAAAATAATTTTTGGTGAATAGTAACGTTTTACTTTTATTTACCACTGTTAAAAGTAAATAGGGTAATTAAGGGAAAAATGATATTATTATTACCCTAACACATGTACTAATTCTATTGGATAAGTTTAATTCGACCAAAAACAACCTTAGGAATAAACTACGACCATTTAGGCCCACATGGATTAGATTAGGACATTTTTTATTAATTTATTTAAAGAAGGGTTATAATAGTTTAAATCAATGTTTAATAACTAAATAATTTTTAATATAGGTTTATACATGAGATAAATTAGACTATAAATATTCATTAGAAAGCTAAAACGATTTTCTACATAATGGTATTTTATTTGTAATTTTTAGACATTAAATAATTTAATTTATTTATGACACAATGATGATGCAGTAATTATCTTATTAATGAAATATTGACATAATTGATGTTATAAATACCCAAATAAATGTAATTTGAGACTTTTTATGAATTAAACTAATGTTATAGTTTAATATGACATGTTAGTGTTGATTTAATTGACTTTTTTAGAAGTAATCATTCTGTTATGATTTTCACAAAAATCAATTACTAAATATTGTCAAAATTGACATAAAATAGTTTTTAAAACAAATATTATATTATTAATTGTTATTTTATTCCTAAAAATCTAAGGTTCGGCCAAATGACTTAGATAAGGTTGTATATATTAATAATAAACAACTCGGGGTTCGTTTGGCTTGTTATAGTATGTTTATTAACCTTATAGTGTAAGAACACAAAAAGACATGGTAAAAGTAAAATTATCTAACTTAAAGTGAAATATAAATGATAAGGTTAAAATAGGAACCTAAACTTGTATAAATTCTATTTTATGAGATTATTTCGACCCATCCCCACCTTATATTAAAAATAAATCAATTTGGAGCTATTTAAAACCGAATTTGGCTTTATATTAAAATAATATTTTTAGTTTTTCCAAAGGAGCTCCTCTCCTCCCTTATAAAAGGGCACCTCATCCCCCTCTTCCTCACACCACTTCTAGCCTACAAGCTCGGCCAACCCCTACCACTTTCTCCTCTCCACTTCCCTAGAGACATCCTAGAGGTCCTGATCTTCTTCAAAGACCAATTTTAGTGCCCTAAAAGGAGGTCTCAAAGAAGCGCTTCAAAGATGAGGTAATGTCTGTTACCGATTCTTTCAGCTTTATTTCTTCTTCCACTTCTTCTTATTTAGTTGTATCATTGTGAAGTAAAAAAATCAGTATCACTCAAATACTGATATGTTATTATAAGTATGAAACAACCCTTTTTCACCATTTATCCATCCTATGGAAAATGAAATCACCGCACGTGCGTACGTATGGAATAGCGTCTCCACGCCGTGGTGTAATCTATTTTCCACCACCACCTTACTTGGCTGGGTATAATGGTGTAAATAATGACTATATATGATTATTGTAAATTTATATTGATTCTGAAATAGTATACATACACTCCAATACAATTCCACGATCATGGGAATGATATCATCACTCGTGCGTACGTACAGAATACCATCTCCACGATGTGATGAAACTCATTCTACATGATCTTCATTGTATATTGATTATATAAATGAATTGAATGAAGGAATATGATATATATTACACTAATAAAATTCTGTAAATGACGTATCTATAACCTAAAAATAAAAATAAGAATTTATTCGACAAAACACGCATAAGAACAAAAAGTAATAAACACCCGAATAACAAGTAGTAATGAAATATTACTAATAAGAAGCTAAGAATATGACCATATATGATATCATAGCAATATTTATGATTCTGGAATAATTCAATAACATTATTTAAATCATTATACAGGAGTTTCGGACCCTTACGAAGAAAATTGGACCTAAGGTAAAGGAAATATCACAATCTCATTTTTATCCGAGATTGTTTACACTTTGGAATTTACTAGGGTGTATTTTATCATCCACATCCATGTTTCCTAAATATGTAATATTATTTCCATCCACCTACAATTGTTTAAATCGAATTTTACTCTTCGGTGAGTTTTTAGTAAAATATATGAAAGGAATCTTTTGTCATTTTTCGTACGAGATACTTTTTGACTTTTCCGACAAAAGTATGAGAAGAATGTTTTGTTTAACTTATACAGCATGAATGGATTTTTAAAACATTATTTCCAAGAAGCTTCCTTTACAAGTTTTCAAGTTTATTTTTAATCAACTTATTTTAGTTTAAAATCGTATGACATGTTAGGAAAGTAAAATGTTTTTGAAGTAGAAAGGATATTTTCCTCAAGAATGGAGTTCAACTGTTTTCTCAAAATTATTTTCCATCTAAGATAATATAGGGTTATGTTTCTATCCCTATTATTATATTGATTTGATTATGTTGTGATGGAAATATTTTTATGAATTCCTTTATCTTATATGAATTGTTTTATGATGTCACGATGTTTAAGATTCCCATTTTTATTACATGGGTTATGCTATGATGTGTGGTTTATGATTTTGTGGAACACATAATAATGGTATCATTATGAGATGGGTGGGACCTATATCTCCCACCAATGCATTGGGTAAAGATTTTATATCTCATGATATAGGCATTTATGGAATGGAAGGTTAAACCAGTTCAGTGAAACAGGACTTAAATAAGGAGTGAAATCGGTTCAGAAATGGACTTTGTCCACTAATATAGTCTTGGAAATGAGTCTTGACTAATAAGAAATAATTCTCTATGATTATGTGTTTATTACACAATGTTTCATGTTTCATGTTTTGATTATTGGGATTACATTTCACTACTATGATTTATCACATGTTATGAAATTACGATCTCTTTTACAGGTTAAGATTTCAGAAAGTTATGTTCTTATGTATATGATGTGATTGATATTTCTTTTGTTTACCCTTACTGAGCATTTGAGCTCACACTTTTGTATGTTTTATTTCCCCAGGTCAGGAAGAAGGTTATTAAGTAGGATATGCCAAAAATGGACTCTAGATATGATGAAATAAATGGGAGGCAAAGTAGATGCTTTATGAACCAGTTGTTTATGTTTTCCAGTTTCTAAAGACTCTATACCTATACGGTCCATTCCTGGTTTTGTTATATGTTGTAATAAGTGTGCTTCAATTCTGAAGTAATAACAATGTGTGTAA